>CM038215.1:283025177-283747677 GCA_021442155.1 Cymbidium sinense
CGACATTCCTCCAAGATTTATAGCTAATTCTAAGACATTAAAAATCGAAGTATTATCTCATATTCTCCATCGAAACGACTCCATGAGTTATTATTTCGATCATTCTTGAACTTTAGAGATTTTAAGATTTTCACATTTGTTTCGGCAGTTAGCATCTCATCTCCTCCGTCGAATACGACTCTATAAGGTATTATTCTAGACTCTTTTCAAGTTTATAATTTTTAGCTCAATACATTTAGTACTGCTTTATTTCATGTTTATACAGCAATGTATTGAGATTTAGGAGATCAAATTCATGTTTTAAACTATTTTTAATTATTTTGATGGACAGTGAGGTCAAATGACACCATTTTTTTAGTAGTACAATTTGTACACTCGAGAGTGTATTACCTTTTTTTTATATGTAAAGCATTGTGTACTTCCCAATTATAGATCTATATGAAATTATTAGCTGTTTTGAGTCCATTCCAAGAATATTTGATTAATTTTGATCTATTTTTTTAGGAGTACAATCTGTACACATTTGAGTGTACTGCTTTTTTTTTATATATAAATCATTATATACTCCCCAATTATGAATATATATGATATTGTTAGTTGTTTGATATTAATTATACATTTATTATCTAAAAAGTGTTTTCGGAAAATTTATATGACGATTGTTTTTCTTAAAAAGTATAAGATAATATTATTTTTATAGCTATTAGATTAATAATATCATATGAGGAGTATGCACTGCTAAACATATCAAAAAAAGGGAGTACACTCCGGAGTGTATATATTATACTCCTGAAAAATTGGACCAAAACTACTCAAATCCTCTTCGAAAGCACTTAAAATAATTTATAATATCATATAGATTCATATTTGAGAAGTAAACAATGCTTTACATATTAAAAAAGGGAGTACACTCTGGAATGTATAGATTGTACTCCTGAAAAACTAGACCAAAATTATTTAAATCCTTTTGGAAGGCACTCAAAATATTTTATAATACTCAAATACTCTTATATTTCAAGAGTTTTATTTATATGATGTTATAAGTATTTAGTAATAAACTTTAACATGAAAGAAATTTATATTTCAAAAAGAATTTCAAAGAAGATCACTAAGCAGTATTTCAAAATAACTATATATATACAATTGTATAGGATATTTACCCATTCAGATTTATGACATCATCCGCTAACTGGCCTCCATATGATGTCTAACACTTTGCTACTCATTCTCCATCTTCATAGTTTTTTTCTCAATTAAAATGAGAGATTTTTGTTTCTTTTCTCCTCAATTCGGGTGAAAAAAATTTAAATATGCTTATTATTTGTTTGAGTGCCCTAAATTTATTTATATATTGCATTTAAATTTCTCCCGCGCATTCAAACGCCGTCCAATTCCGTGCTCGGAAACGGCATGCAGTGTAGTTTTGTTATTTTAACAGGCCAGGCCAGGCCAGGCTCGTTAACGCTAATAACTTAAAAATCTGTATTTTATGTTTCATCACGTGTCCAAATTTGATTGGCATCCGGATGTAGAGCTACATCCGGACTCCGCATGTAATATTTTCTCCTAGCCAAAACCCCTTGTGGGCTATTTAAAGTAAAATATGGCAAAATTCCAAAAATACCCCTTCCCTTCTGAGCTTTAGGTAAAAATATGTAGGGGCATATTAGTCCAATTTGAGAGAAAAGAAGATTTAAAATTTTGATTTTATGGTAAATTTTTAAAATAAAATTTATTATAATTAATTGCTTGCCTCCTGAGGTCAAATCGAAGTGCTCCGCCATTGAACTTGGTTCTAGTGCGAGATGAAAATTCTACCTCTGCAGATCTTGAATCTGGAGCAAGAGAGAAGAGCGTGATTGCACTAATCACAAAAATAATAAGCAATGCCAAAATTAAAATTAAATTCAAATTTTAAATTATTTTATTTCAATTTAATAAATTTATGAAGACCTCTGCCGTTGATCTTGAATTCTGGTGTGAGATGAAATATCTCCCTCCATTGCTCTTGGATCAAAACAAGGAAGAAGAGTGTATATCACTTGAATGGCAAAAATATAGCCGCTAAGCGTTATGCTACCAAAATTTTTATGAAAATTATTGAATTTAATAATCCTAATAAACTGCAGAAAGAACGACCTATAAAAACAAAGTCTCCCTGACTTGCAGTGCTAAGGCACCGCCTTCTCTGATTTTTGAAGATTAATTTCCACCAACACTACGGCATTGTCCTGCAACGCCAAGGCGCTGCCCCCTCTGGTTTTGAAGCCTAAATTTCTGCCTTATAGAGCCGCGGCACTAATTTCACAATGTCGTGACGCTACTTCTCCGACGTCGAGGTGCTGTCTCATAGAGGTGAGAAGCAAACACAACCCAACATACTTGGCATTACAAAGGAATGTAAGTCTAATTTATATGTTCTCCATGCGAACGTCAATCATATATGCATTCCAAAAGGATATAAGTTCAATCTAACGGCTTTCTAATATAAGTAAGTCCGACTTGTGCTTGCAATGCAAGCACAACCTAAATCCTACTGGCATTCCAAAGGGATATAAATCTAATTTAACAGCTTTCTAATAAATGTAAGTTTGACCTGTGCTTGCAATGCAAGCACCACCAATCCTAAATGGCTTTCCAATGGAAGTAAGTCCAATCATTCATTCGCCATGCGAAATTCACATATATAACACTAGCATTCCAAAGGCATGGAAGTCAAATCCAGATGTTCACCATGTGAACATTTCCCTAAATGGCATTCCAAATGGATTTAAGTTCAATCCATATATTTGCCATGCAAACATTTCCCTAAATGGCATTTCAAAAGGATGTAAGTCCAATCCATATGTTCGTCATGCGAGCATTACCCTAAATGGCATTCCAACGGATGTAAGTCCTACACAAGTCTGTAATACAGACTTCATAAAAATTAAATTATTTGGTAGACTCATAAATTAAGTTTAACTTAAATACTTCAATAAACACCTGCACCACAAAATCTGCACAATAACTATAGTTGGGATCTCTGAGATGAGGCAACCCATGGCTGCTAATCAAACTCTCTAGGCATTACGGCTAATAGCTCTCTGATATTAGTAAATTGAAATAATGTAGTCCGGGGACGACAGGACCATGAGATCTTGATCAAAACTACACTCATTTTTTTCTTTAGACAGTCATCCACATCACATCACTAAACACCAATTTATATCAGAGATTTTTAGTTATTTTTAACCTTAATCGAGAATGTTCTCCTACTATGGTAAGAGGGGTAATTAACTATGAATGTTTGCGTTCATAGAAAGTATAACCCAGATCTAAATAAACCATAATATAATATTGAGGAAAATCTGGTTGAATATAAATTAATCTGCCTCATGAAGAACGAAACCTTAAACATACTATAAAGACGGCGGAGATTTTTAAAAGGTGTTTTTCTTGAGCGATCATTCAACAACTTGTTATAAATATTAAACATAGTTATACAGTAGATAGTTGCAATTTTTTTCATGTACAAAACTTGAGGTATTAGTGAAATCAATGGAAATACAATATGAGAAAGTAATACACGTTTTTAAAAGAAGAGATGGGCAAAATCAAGTTAGTTCAAAACTATAGGCTTCCTTGGGAAGAGGTTTTGCGTTGTGTGGTGAGGGTGGAGGCTTAAGGTTATTCTTGAAAGAGTGAGCATTAGAATCCAAATTACTATTTCTTATGTGATGATGATCACTTCAAGACTTAAAATTCTAGTTTAGTGCTGTTAAAAGATTATCCATTTGACATCAATAGGTTGTGGAAGAAGGCTCAAGAACCAGACTTATCCAAACAGGACTTCATGAGACAGCCGTCTAAATTATGGCCTTTCTTAACTCGCTGTATTGAGTGACATTTGTAAATCATAAACAGCTAATTATGTTGGGCGACATTTTCTAAATCATAAATAACAAATTGAGAAATCACAAATAAAACATCATAAAGCAAAACAGCACCATTAGTTGCTTGATACAAAAAGTAAAAAAAATGAATCCCTAGTCAACTTCAGTAGTTTCAAATAATAAAAATAATCAACAATCCAATCCAATGCAGAAGCAGATAAAAACCCTAGCTGCAATTTTCTAATACGATCATCAATCATAGTGGTTAAGTACTTTTGTTTACTGAATAGAAAAGAACTTAACTAAAATACTTAACAATGAGTGGTAACTTTATAATATGAGAATATACTAAACTAATTTATCTGAAAATCTTGATTACTGGAAGAATAGACTGAATCATACTCCGATTGAAGGAAGGGATGTAGCAGCTTTAATAGGAAGTCCAAAGCCTTTTTTCCCAATCGGAGCCTTCGTATAAGCACCCCAGATAATAGGAATCAACAAAACACCACGTTTTACTAGTTCAGTTCTGAATCTCTCAGCCTTCTGCATTGCTCTAGATACAGTTTCCTTGTCCCCTGCCAAAATGACCTGAAGTATTTTTTCAGAAGAGCAAAATCCTAAATAAAAGCCATGTAACTAAAGCATAGTTGTTGCCAGTGGCGTAATGGTTTCCGACAGTTCACTTAGCAACAACCAGAAACGGTAAAGTGCTTGTAGTGGATCAAATTTGACGTCATAAAAATGGAAAGGTAATACTAACTGGCCTAGCTGTATCTCGCAGCTGCACTAGTTCAACAATTCTGTTGGTAGAAAGACGCAAAGGTAATCTTGATAGTGTTTCATCCCTTGTTATTTGAGAAAGCTGCTCCTCCTCTTTCTTGCTGTCCCAGAAAAATAATCCCGCAAGTATAATAATACCTACACATTGCTGATTCAGAAACCTGATCTATTCAAGAGAGCAAGCACGCAAATTAAATGTCCAGGAAAATGGTGATGAAACTTATTTTTTATTGTGGTAAAAGCAGGCATTAAAAGTAATTTAGAAAAGGTCCAATAGATGAGATTCATTTATCTTCATGTTTTGAAACAAAAAATTAGATTGTGCACCCGCTAATAAGTATTTTGCAAAAAAAAATTAGAAAATAATATGGGTCCCTTAAAGGAGGCAAGTTTAACCGGAGATATTCTTTTTGACTAAGGTTTCTGGTCAGTTCCATATTACAGGGAAGTAAGAAAAAGTTTGCATTCTAGCGCACAAAAAGACCAGACATTGCCCTCAAGCGTGTTAGTTTAGAGGTCAAAAGTTCCAAAACTTGAACATCCCCATCCCAAAGCATAATTGGTGGAAAGGCACAATAAGTTCAATATATAAATTAAACAGTAAATCCGCAACCTGTAGTTAGGATTTTCACCTAAATGTGAAGCAACATTGATTATTAGGGGTAACTAACAGCTTCTAACATGAATATTGATGATATATGAGGCCAAAAGGAAGGTTTGCAACAGAGGATAGCACTCGTATTGAAGGACAAAATAAGCCAAACGTCACCGTAGGAGAAATTTTCCAAGATATAAAATTTTAAATTTTACTTTCAGGTGGTAATAAAAACATCTACTGATACCAACAGATCTACCATCCAAGTCACAGTAGACAATTGCAGCACTAGAAATGAAACGTCCCAATCCCCAATGAGTGGAAATACCTAAATTTGAGCATTGAAGAATGACACCCTTGCAAAGTTGTCTTAACTGATTTTAGAAAAAATTTCTTTAAAAATTTTTCAGTATTAAAGGGCTGCACAACAGCAAGATCAAGCTACACTAAAAAAAAAGAAATTTTAGTTGGAATTCATATAGTAGCAAGTTCATAGACTAATTTGTTGTCAACTATGTTTTCTCAATGCAGTTGCTTTAAAATAGGTAATGCCGTCAAAATAGCTATCATCTGATTCAAAATAATAATAATAATAATAATGAACATAAGTTGAAACTTGTTAGATCTATTAAATATAATTCAATACAAACATAAGCATACCAAAGCAATGGTGGCTTTGTTAGGTCCCATATCTCGGATGTAAAAAGTAGAGAGTTGAGATAGGCAGTCGACAACTAGCATAAAATTTATTGAAATAAACATGGCATGAATCCTTTAAAATATTGTGTTAATGCTAAAGCGCCCCTCCTTATATTTGATGAAATACAAAGTGTGCAAGAGATTACATCGACCTGGTGATTAAATAAGCAAAGGTTCTCACATTATGGACGAATGTAGGCAAAGAAGTTAGTCCATGAAATTAGAATTAGATTAGGAACTTAAAATATAAGTACTCTTACAGGTAAATTAATGGAATTAATAGATATTATGATTCATAGAAAGATAAATATTTTATGTATTCAAGAAATTAAATGGGTTGGGAAGAAGGCCATGGAGATTGATGGTTTAGGTTTTAAATTTTGATATCCGTAGAAGTAATTAGAAATAGTAAGTATAATTATAGATAAAATTTGAAGGATAATGTTATAAATATTAATAGGATTAGAGATAGATTATAACTTTAAAGATTATTGATCTAAGATTATCAATGTTATAAGTATTTATGTTCATCAAGTAGAATTAAATGCGACTAAAAGAAAATTTTGTAATGATGGGGATTAATACAAAAGATACCTCAAAAAAAAGATATTTATTGAAGGAGATTTAAATGGACATAAGAGAATAAGATTTTAAAAGTATTCAATATGAATTTAAAGTAATTAAAGAAGAAGATAGGACTATATTAGATTTTGTTTTAATTTATGATTTTGTAGTTACTAATATTTTATTTAAGAAATGAGATGAGCATATTATTACTTATAAGAATGGATCCGTAAAACATGATTGATTATTTTTTAAGTAAAATAAATCGTTTAGATTGTAAAATAGGTCATTCAACGAAAGTTTAAATACCCAACATCATTATTAGTTTTAGATTTTAGATGAAGAGATTTAAAAAATAAATCAATTATTGTCTAGAATTAGCACTTAAAGAACATTAATAAAATATTCTTAAGAGCAAGATCGTTTTAGAATTTGGTATGTTCATAAAAAGCTAATGTTGCGTGAGAAAGTCGAGTGAAATTAAGCAATTTGCAAAAAATTCTAGAATCAAAAGGAAAAGCTTTTAATAAAATAGTTAAATGAGTCAAAATAGCAAGAAAATTTAAAAAATAAGAAACATTATTATAAAACTTGGTTTTGGTGTAAGAACTCAAAGAATTTAGAAAAATATAATGTATCCCATACAGGAGCAGATCCAGAAATTTATTTTAGTGGGGCACAATAAGATAAAAAATAATTCACTTTTATATAAAGTTAAAGATAAAACATCTCATATAACAAAATAAATAAATAAAATCTCATAATAATATAATTTTTTTCACATTACATACCATTTATAACTTCTACCTTCGAGCCTTCATATTCAAAATCATTGTACAAATCAATTCTTTGTCAACACTCTTAAATAAAAAATATTTGTATACCTTAATCGATTGTAAAGATTGTTCAACTGAAAGATATTTCTGAATATTCTACTGCTCTAAGATTACCTAATATAAATTAAAAGTAAAGAAAATATTTTAGGATAAAAATTAACTAAGTAATACAAATTGACTAAACGATAAAAATTAGATATTATTGATTGTCAACAAATAATATCAATGATATTTATTTTAAAATAATTAATGAGGCTAATAATTAAAAAATTGTCTTTGTGAATAAAATTTAATTAAAGTTAGATGCATAAAAGTTGATTTTTATGATAATATCAAAATAAATTATGAATATTTTTGTCGTGAAGATATTCAATATTATTTTGAATAAAATTATACTTTAAAAATATGATTATTTATCTTTGTTTATAAAATTAATATTTGAAGAATGTATATATTATAAAATTTTTGTATAATGGTTGACTATTTAACTTATGTTTTATAAGTATCTAAAAAATTTATTCTCTATCTTAAATATATATATTCAATTTACAAAAATATTATATAAAGAGACAAGAATGTTAATATTTTTATAATTATTCTAATTTTATTTAATTTATTTACATAAAGATAATAAATCATAAGTAAATTAATTAAATATAATTATCATAATATAATACACCAATTGATTATAAATCTATTTTTTAATTATAAAATAATAAGCCTATATCATTACATCTAATTTCATTAATTTATAATTAATCTAAAATGATATATTAATTAATCATTATTTAAATAAAATTAAAAATAAATCAAAATAAAATTAATAAATCATAAAAGGGAAGAGATTGAGGGAATTTCAGAAATCCTTCGTTTCTATTGCCCAAAAAAAGAGAAGGGAGGCGTGCAATCCTCGTCCCTCCCACCTCTTTCTGCCTTAAAAGAAACCACCTACCAAGAATTTAGCAAATCTGATTTAACTTGAAAGCGCTTTAACGGATTGCAAAAGCACCATTTAACTTGTCCAAAAAATAATTGTTTGGATTTAAGTTAAATATAAATCCAAAGACAAACAACACTTAACTTGCAAAAAAGGGAGGGCAAAATCTACGAGAAAAATTAGGGTTAGTAAGATGAAAATTAAAAAGAGTCAGGAGGACTATAGATTTAGAGAAAGAAGCTGAGAGAGGAAAGCGGGTTTTGAATGAAAATATTCCTCTGGTCCCATAGGTTCTAAAAAACAATATATTATGCAAAAAATTTAATTTTTGTGATTTATACAATATTGAATACTAAAAGATGAAAGATATATATATATATATAGTTAGTCAAAAAAAGATATGAGACAAGTGAGGTATTAAAATAAAACTATAAAGTGTTTTCTTAAAAAGAATATTGAAAATAAGTGGATGAGTTATTTTGATAAACTTTTCAATGAAAGATCCGAGAATACAATTGATTTTAGCAATCTTAATACTAAATAAAAATAGAGAATTTTATTTTATCGTTGTATTAGTAAATTTGAAGTTAAAGCTTTAAAGAAAATGAAGTGTGAAAAATAGAACTTCGATGATATTCTAATAAATGTGAAAATGTTTAGGAGATCAGGAATTTCTTGATTTACAAATCTTTTAATATTATTTTAAATATTAAAAGATATCGATGAGTGGAGAAAAGACTTTGTTGGTTCCTATATTTAAGAGTAAAGGGGGTGCATAAGACTGAGTAAATTATAGAGGAATTAAGTTGATGTGTCATACATTAAAATTATGGGAGAGAGTAATTGAGCATAGGTTACAATGTGATACAAAAGTTTCTCAAAATCAATTTGATTTTGTGCCAAGTAGATCTACTATGGATGCTATACATTTGTTAAGAGGTTTAATAGAGACGTATAGAGAAAGTAAAGAGGATCTATATATGATATATGTTGATTTATAGAAAACTTATGATAAAGTTACAAGAGAAGTCCTATGGAGAGTTCTAGAAAAGAAAGGAGTTACTATTAGTTATATTCAAGTCATTAAGGATATGTATGCTAGAGCTGTTATTTGTGTCCAAACATAAGAAGGATTGACAAAATATTTTCCTACTTCAATTGGATTACATCAAGGATCGTCTTTAAGCCCTTATCTTTGCTTTAGTTATGGATGTTCTTACAAGGCATTTGCAGGAAGATGTACCTCGGTGTATGCTTTTTGCTGATGGCATTCTTCTTGTCGATAAGACTAGAGAGGGAGTCCAAGAGAAACTTGAATTATGGAGGTCAACCTTAGAGTATAGAGATTTTTGTTTGGATAGATCTAAACTGAATATATAGAGTTAATTTTAGTTGTAGAAGCTTTAGTGGTGGTGTTGTGACCTTTTGGGTGATCAAAAAAAAAAGAGTGAGTGTTTCATATATCTAGCTCTATTGTTCAATGATGGTGAAATAGATGGAGATGTTATTAGGTAATTCAAGTTGAATGGTTGAAGTGGAGTAATGCATCGGCGTGTGATAGAAAGTACCACCACTTAAGGAAAAATTTTATAAGATGGCAAAGATAAACAATGATTTATGTAATGTTGGCCAAGAAAAGAAAAGTACTTGCTTACGAGATAAAATATGAAATGAGTATGTTAAAAAAAGTTGAATTCAAGAAATAAGATTAGAGAGTCCTTAGATGATTTACATAAAAAACATCTAGTCCAATGAGAGAGTAGATGTACTAGATTTGTCTTATATTAAGAAAGCAAAAGTAGACCTAAAAGACTTGATCAAGATGTATAAAAAATGAACTTAGTTTATTAGAATTAAATGAGAATTTGTAATGAGGACACATGGAAGAAGGATTCATGTAACCCAACATAGTGAGAAAAACTTGTTGTTGTTGTTATTGTATAAGCATAACAAAGCACATAGAATATACCATAGTTGTATATTCACAATATTTACATCCTACCCCCAACATTGATGGCAGCATTACTAGCAGTCTCCCAAAGACCAGGAGCACCATCACCACCATTAATTGCACGTACGAGTCTGGGAACAGTAAAAACATCGAAATTCCTGCAGCAGCTGAGAGAGCTACATGAAAAAATCTTCTTACACCAGAAATGGTGCTTGAACCTCACTGATAAACTTGACATCCCTTCAAAATCCATATCCAATGTCTTCACCACCAACTCTAGCCTATAAACGAAGTCATGAAAAGTGATAAAATCAAGAAAATAAATGAAGAGAACCTTCATGAGAGTGACATTACAATTATTCACACAAAAGAAGATGCCACAGTCACTAGAACAATATTAACCTCTTCCTGTAATTCCCTGAATTCGGGCAATGCTCTGAATGAAGCTAAGTCGGGATCATTGAGAATGGTACTGAACTTGAGATTGTAATCTCTCAATGCAGTTCGCAAGCAATCTGCAGCTTTCTTTCCTTCACCCCTACAAGAGATTGAGCAAAAATACATGAATTTGATCAGGCGTAATAATTCCAAACAGATCAACCATACGCTGTAACAGGAATTCAAGATTGAAAAACAAAGAAAAAAAAAACAACCATGTTTTAGATCAACATCAACTCATTAAATTGCATTACACAACAAAAACATCATCCAGTCACGGAGAGAAGAATAATAAAATATACACTGTTGAACCTAACTGGAAACTCAAGTGTATTTCTCCAAAACTACTCAAAATGGAGGTCAAACTCTATCAGTTTACTATTTGCAATTTAAAGAAATTTCTTTGTTAAAGAACCTACATTTTGGTTGTACAGAATGGAAGGCAAAAAGTAAGAAAATGACAACTTTCTTAAGAAATGAAGAGGAGCTGCAGAAAACTTTTCCACTTCGATAGTGAAATTGTGGCTCCCAGCAGACACACACATATTATGAATTCAAATCATGAAACAGCTACATTAGATTAACCCGTCAATGGATTAATTAGATCAAATACTTTCCTTCATGTGGACAAACACAACGAAACATAGGCTAATTGGTTTCATGAATGCACACAAATGACATTTGAATGCCACAAGAAAAAAAATAAAGAGAATGCACAATGGGCCACAAGAAAGATGCAAGCAATCAAGATAACATCTGACCTTGTTGTTCGCCCATTAAAAAAATTAAAAGTAAACAAAATCATGTCTCCCATGTAACTTGCAACCAACCCATATCTACCCTAGCCTTGTTCACACAGCGCCACCTCCAAACTGCCCTATTTGCCAACTTGCTCTCTCTTCTCTCGATCTCTACTAAGCCTAAAATCGAGGTTGATTTCTAGTAGAAAAGCATTAAGGTTTATATGAGAATAGATTATTATGAGATAAATATTATTTTGAGGTTAAATTGAGATAATTAACATAAAAATTAAAAATATAATTTAAAATTATTTACAAAATAAAAAAAATTATGGATTGATTCATTGAGGATATTTGCCAGTTAAGCAAGATATGCAACTTCTAATTCAAGAAATGAATATTTTTTAATCTTTTGCATGTGCATTAAAAAATAAATTATATTTATGACTGAATTACATTAAAATTCTTTATATTGCAGGATACAAAATTACAACTTATTACTCCTATTTAAATGATCACATATAAATTTTCATAATATGAGCTAACAATTAAATGTATCATAATTATATAATATTTTATCAGTTGATAACACATAAAAATGTATCTGATATATATACAAATTGTTCATTTATATATATATAGTTAACCAACAATTTTATAAAAAATGTTTATTTAAATGATCAAGAATAAAAATATATTGAGCTTAAGAAATATCATATTATAGGAAGATAATTAGGCAATGATGTGTTTATGATACTTCTACAAGTAGGACAAAAGGGTCTCATATGAAAACAAAAGAATCTTCAATGTGGTTTAATAACGATAATGGCAAGTTTTACTTAAGCTCTGTTGAACTTTATGATATAATGATAATGGCAAGTTTTAATTAAGCTTTGTTGAACTTTATGATATATATTATGTCGTGTGGGTCTACAGCTCACTATCCTATGATGTCAATAAATCTAGACAACTATAAATGATGCGTTTAAGGCGAAAGTAAAAAAATATAATATGATTAAAATAAGTAAGCAAACAAATGAATTGATGTAAGTAAATTAATATGTAAGCAAATATATCATTCACTAGCATAATACACTAAAAAAATCTATAATTGGCATTATAGTATTATTCCTTTATGCAGGCAAATTAATGTTAAATCTCACCACAAAATTTTAATGTTCAATATTATATTGTGTATAAAAATATTAAATTTTATGATTATATCCAATCATGATTATTATACATGTTACTTACTACTCTTGATTATTTGAATTTTATATTAGAGTTTTTATTCTCTTGAGGCTCATAGCTCACTAGATGATTACTCTATTTTTTAAGGATAAAGAAAAAATAAGATTGAAGCTAAGTAATCAAATTAAATTTTATTATCATATTTGATAGGTTGTTAATGTAAGATATGATCAGTGTTGACTTATGCATTAAATGAAGTTTATTATTTTGCATATGAATCTTGAGGTTTATTAGATGCTCTATAGATATATGAATGGAATGTATGAATTACTATTATTTACTTCCACCGGTTTAATTTTATTTTGGGTTCATTTAGCTGATTGGGCTTATCACTCACTCAATTATAATAAGGAGAATGTTAGAATGAATGTTGAGTTAAATTCAATCATGAATTGTACCCACCTCTATTACATTATACATCAATTTTAGGAAAGAGAAAGTGATGTCAAAGCATTTAAATTTTGAAAATTTATAATGAGATCTTGATTAAATTTAGTGTTATCAACAAAGAAAATTGAATATGATATGATCACTACAGAACATTGGTGAGTGTCTTTTTTAAATTAGTTGCGAGAAAAACTCATAATGGTATATAATATAGTTTACATAATATAAAATGCATTAATGTGAGAATATGAATAAATTAATATATAAATGTCATGATATGAAAAATTACAAATAATATGACTGAGTGAGTGCCTGAAGAAAATAATGATCAATCAACACTGCATGACAGAGCAATTGATATTCTCGAAAATGTTACACCTGTCAAGAGAAATATCCTAAAAGTAGAAAATGTGACAGTTGCACCAAATCCTATGGCTATAATAGGAAATATAATGCAAATACAAATGATGAGGAAAATAATGCAAATGATGAAAAACATGTAATCTTTTGCCCAACCTACAGCACCTAATGTACCACCAACAACAGTACTAGCCACACCTGCATTCCCAAATATTTGTGCTAAAACTAACATCAGTACAAAAATAGATAAATACCTAAAGTTATTTCAGAGCTTAAACCCACCTCTATTTAAGAAAGGAGTAATTGTCAAAAATGTTGAATTGGATAATCAAAATTGAGGAAATCTTGAATAGATGAAATTAGAACATCATGAGGATCCAAAAATTAGAGCTCAAGGTCCATTTACAAGATCTCAAGCTAAAGCCCAAGAAAATTCAAAAAAGAAGAAGGCTTAGCCGATTAGCCCGCTAAAGACCATTCTATAATTTCATCTTTTTTATTTATCTAATTTTAATTATAAACTCTATGAAATTTTGCATTTAAAATTCAAAGCAAGCATGTGATGGTTGAATCCACATAAAATAATAAAGATGAAATGGTGGATGGCATAAAATAATGAAGAATTTAATGCTCATTAATATACACCCACCTTTCCTATGTAATTCTTTCTTTTGAAAGAAGATTGTAATACTATAAATAGCCCCTCTTGCTAGAATGAAAGAGATCTTTTAGAAATTATAAATTATTGAGTTATAATTGTGATTTGAGAGCTTGGTAGTCAAACCTTGGCAATCTTTGGTGGGAGCGTTAATTATCCAACATTTCTTCTTCCCTCACCTCCAATACCCAAGTTCTCTCAATCTCATCAGAACGCCCACCTCCATCAAATTTGGTATCATAGAAAGCTGGAAGAAATTTGGTCAAAAAAAGGAGAGCATCTCAAGTGATTACTTGTTCAAACTTGAGATATAACATACTGCAGTTTCTTTCTTTGAAGTTGACTATATTATCAGAAAGACCCATTAATCCAGTTAAACATCATTTTCTAGTTGAAGAATAAGTTACTCAATGAAGACACGTTGACCGTCTTGGAGGAGACTTTACAATTAGTAAGATATTTTAGATTTCAACTCTATGAGCTTCAATTGAGGGAGTTGATGTAGAACATCAGAGGATCCAAAAAATTGAGCTCAAGGTCCATTTACAAAATCTCAAGCTAAAGAAGAAAATTAAGAAAGAAGAAGACTTAGCATTAAAGGCTCAATCTATGATTTCATCTTTTATTTATATAATTTTAATTTTCTAGAATTTTGAAATTTTGCATTTAAAAATTCAAAGCATGACATGTGGATGGTTGAACCCACATAAAATAATAGCATGTGCAATGGGTGGATGACATAAAATAATAAGGTAATTTAATGCTTCACATTAATATGGTCACCCACCTTTCCCTCCATATTTTGAATTCTTTTCTTTTGAAAGAAGTTTGTAATGGCTATAAATAGCCCTTCTTACTAGAATGAAGAAGATATTTTAGCAATTATAAATTATTGAGTTATTCTTATGGTTTGAGAACTTGGTAGCCAAACCTTAACAATCCTTGGAGAGCGCTAGTTATCCAACATATCTTCTTCCCTCACCTCCAATACTCAAATTCTCTCAATCTCATCAAAAGAAAGAACGCACACCTCCATCAATTTAAGAAAGGAGTAATAGTTAAAAATGTTGAAGATTGGATAATCAAAATTGAGGAAATCTTGAATGGATGAAATGCCCCAAAAACATATGGGTTTCTCTAGCAATTTATGTGTTGAAAGTGAGGCAAAATATTGGTAGAGAGGTCAACATTTGGAAAAATTCGAAGGCAGGCTTGCAAAGTTGATCACATAGAAAATATGTGAACCAACCTTAGAGATTGATATACCCCTCCTAAGTTAGGCAATACAAGAAAGTTTTGTTAATTTGACATGAGTCAAAGTCATAATTCAGTAGGAGGTGAGTGTAAATCATTATCTAGGTATACTCCACAACTTGTCAATACTCCTAGTGAAAAATGTTATAAATTGTTTATAAGACAGAGAGGCCAATTAAGACAACCTTTAACTCTTTGTGCATCAAAAGTTTTGTGAATTAGTGGAAAGTGTTAGGTTCTTAGAGCAAGATATATAAATGGTGTGATGAAAATAGAAAACTAGTAATAAAAACAAAATATTATGATAAAAGTATGTCATTTAAAAGAAGAAATTTATTCAAGGACAGCAGCAGTAAATAACATGATGGTCAATGATAATACCAACTTGTGTCACATGTTACATTTAAGAAAATATTTGTTAAATTCTATAAAATCTTATTTATGTGGTGATTCACATACCAAGAGATATTATCCTAAAACATTCAAGGACAAAAGAAATGAAAAGTTTTCAGATAATAAGTAACATAGAGATGTAAAGTCTATAGTAAATAAACACATATTCAAGAAAAAATGAATCATCTAGAGGCAATACAAAAATAAAATCAGCTCGAGCTTTTGCTTTAACATTTCAAGTAGCTAAAGAATCTTCTAAAGTAGTGACAAATATGATTAGTATCTCAGATTTCATTGTTAGAATAGTTTTTTTATTTAAGTGCATCATAAAATTAAGTGTTACAGAGATATGGATGCTCACGTAGATGAGTGGCTCTTAGATAAAATGTGAAATGAATATATTAGTGAAAAAATTAGAGTAGCTCCAATGGTAGATAAGATTAGAGAGAGTTACTTTAGATATTTTGGTCACATAAAGCGTCAGTCGTCTGATGACCCAGTTTAAAAAATAGATATATTAGACTCACCTTATGTTAAGAAAGATAGAGGTAGACCTAAAAAGACTTGATTAGGATGTATAAAAAATGACCTTACTTTATTAGAATTAAATGTGAAATTAATGGACACAAATGGAGATGAATATGAAAGACCCACATAGTGAGATAAATGCTTGTTATTTTTGTTGTTGTTAGAGTGCATCATACTCTTTTATATCCCCGCTATTCTATGAAAAATTATATTTAAACATATTTATTCTACTCTTGGTGTGAGCATTAAATTACCTTTGGTGATTGCATGTTTGCTAGCACTTTATATTCAATTGACATTATGATATGGTAGAACATTTAGATTTGATTATATTATCTTTAACAAAATTTGAGGTGATTTTAAGTATGAATTGATTAGTAAAATATTATGCTACTATTAAATGTTAGAAGAAGAAATTTCAAATTTAACTTGTCTAATGATAAGGTATTTTACTTCAATGCGAGAAAGGAGTAATAACATCCATGATTATTCAATTAAGGTAAACAATGCATAAAAGTGAATGAATTAATTTTTTAGCCAAATTAGAAGCTACGAAAGTTGCTAATGGTGATATAAATAATATTTTAATGGTGAATAAATTTGTTGATGTATTTTTGAGGAACTTATCGGCCACCAAAGAGGGAATTGAAGTTTACATTGAGATTCAACTACTGAATGACATCTATGAAAACTCCTTGTAAAATGGCTACTAAAGAGTTGCATAAATTTCAAAGTTAATTATCTGAATTGATTGAGAAGAGTTCATCAGACCCATTACATCTCATAGAGTGTACCTATTTTACTTGTTAAGAAAAAGGATAGTTTGATATGACTATGGATTGACTACAGATGACTATTAAAAATAAATATCTTCTTATAAATAATGATTTATTTGATCAGCTAGAAAAAGCTTTTGTATTTTCATAAATTGATTTGAGATCTAAATATTGAAGTTAAAGAGAAAAAAGTTATATTGAGAAGATAGTATTTGGCCTTATGTGTGAACATTATGAATTTTTATTATGCTTTTGAGTTGACAAATGCTCTAGCAATATTTATTGATACGATAAATAGAATTTTCAGACTTTATCTTGATCAATTTGTAATATTATTAATGATATACTAATTTATTCTAAGAATGATGATCATCATGCTAGACATTTAAGAACTGCCTTGGGATTATTGATGGAGCACAAATTATTAACTAAGTTCTCTAAATATGAGTTTCACTGAGGAATGTTGCTTTCTTGGTACATATCATTATTGGTTAAGGTATATTAGTTGATCATAAAAAAATAAAAGAAGTAGTTGAATGGCTAAGACCAACTAATGTGATAGAGAGAAGTTTTCACGATTAAAATTTATTATAAAGATTTGTAAAAAAGGTTTTACAAATTGCAATCGACTTTATCTAAATTAACAAAAAAATATTAAATTTGAATGGATAGAAAAATTTAAGCAAAATTTTCAAGAACTTAAGATATGTTTAACATCTGCACTGTTGATCCCTATCAAGAATTGAGGGATTTCAAGCAATGCTTCCTTAAAAGAGTTGAGTTGTGATTTGATGCAAAATAAAAGGTTATTGCATATGCTTTCAAGTAATTAAAACCGCATGAACAGAATTGTCTAACACATGATTCAAAATTAGTTGCAAAAATTTTATTTTGAAAATCTAGAGATATTATTTTTATAGAGGAAGATGTGAAATATTCAATGATCATAAAAGTTTAAATTATATTTTCACTCACAAAAAGATGAAGTTGAATTTGAAGCAGAGAAGATAATTAGAAATAATAAAAGACGATCTTGACATACAGTATTATCCAAAAATAAAAACTAACTGATGCATTAAGTAGAAAATTTGTAGGGCATGCAAGAAGCGAATGATCAAAGATATGGAAGCCATACTAGAAGTTAGAACACAAAATGATCAAGACACATGTAGTTTCTATAAAATGAATATTCATCCCAATCTTGGAAAAGAATCAAAATGCACAAAAGATTAGTAATAGATATTAAAAGTTGATCGATCAATGTGACAAAAAAAAGATCTCAACATAAGCAAACAAGGTGTAATTAGAAGTAACTCACACTTATGGGTATGAAAAATATCAAGTTTGATTCAAAAAAATTTATATGAAGCTCATAACTCATGGTATTCAATTCATCCAGAGAGTATAAAAATATACAAAGATTTAAAAGTATTATTTTGATGGCCTAGAATGGGAAAAAAAAATGTAGCCAAATATACAGCTAAATGTGAAATTTGTCAGTTAGTTAAAGATGAACAACAAAAAAAGCTACTGATATGCTATAGTCATTGTCAATGCTAGAGGGCAAGTGAAAATACATAGCAATAGATTGTCAGAGGTTTTCAAGCAAGGGCATGATTATAATTGGATTGTAATTGATAGATTCACAAAGTTGGCACACTTTCCACCAATTCATCAGACTGATTTTATAGAAAAATTAACAAGATTGTTAGTGAAAGAAATTATCAGATTGCATCGAATTCCTAAAATCATTGTATAAAACATAAATGGCAAGTTTACATCTAGATTATGAAAAAATATTCATGAAAGTTTGGGTATCAAATTGCATTTCAGTGTAGTATTTCATCCACAAACAAATGCCGATTAAAAAAGGCTATTCAAGTGTCGCCAAAACTACATATTTTGGACTTTGAAGGTATGTGGGAAGATTACATTCCATTGATAAAATTTGCTTATAATTATAGCTATCAATCCAACATTAAAAAAGGCACCCAATAAAACATTATATTGTAGAAAATGATGAACTCTAATGAGTTGGCTTAAATATAAGGAGAGATAGTTGATGGATCCACAACTAGTTGATCAAACCATTGAGAAAATCAGGATTATCAAAGACACATTGAAGGCTGTCTAAAATCATTAGTAAAAAAATTATGATCATAAGTATAAATGATAGAATTTGAAGTGAGTAAATTTGTATACTTAAAAATTATACATATGAAAGCCATATCTATATTTGGACAAAAAGCAAAGTTGAGTCAATATATATTAAGCCATTTGAAATTATAGAGAATTGAAAAGTTGCTTACAGATTAACGTTATTCTTGTATGTGATGCACAATATTTTGATATATCAATGCTAAGATAGACTTTGGATGCAGATAAGAAAGTACAACATAATAAAATTGAAGTACAAAAAGATCTAACATATACAAAAGAACCAAAAAAAATAGTAGATTTTGGTGTTAAGAAATTAAAAAATTGACAAATTTCTTATACAAAAGTGAAGTGAAAATCCAAATTAAAAAAATGCAACATGAAAAAAAAAACTTCCAATAAAAATTCTCATTGTTTAACATTTTATGAGAAGAGAATTTCAAAGATGAAATTCTAATAAGGAAAAATTATAATACTACAAATTTGAAATTATGATATGAAAATTCTTCTTAAAATTATACCTCATTTTTTACCTACTTTGAAAATGAACAAACATATTTGTTATAAAATTCTATAATTTATTTCAATCATTTAAATACATAAAAATATATATAAAATTGAAGTATGATATTAATTATAAATTAAGTAAATAATTAAATTATTAATAAAATGTTCTAATTACATCTTATCCGTTAACATTCCTCAAGCCTTATCTGTTATGGTATAAAATAAAAGAAAAGGCAAGCGTGAGTTAGGTAACATAAAAGAAAAGGAGAAGAAGAAAATGAAGAGAAGGAAAAAGATGAAGATGAAAATAGAAAAGAAGAAGTGAAGATGAAGAGGAGAACAAAGGAAGAAAAAAGTGTAAAATTACGAATTAAGGTAAGAACTTTATTTTTTTGCATTTTTTTTTGTAAATGAAGTTAGAATTCTTATTTTCAGCCATTTTCTTAAATTAACCACAGTAGATGAGTATTGAGGCTTCTATAAGAAGGAATTGTTAGTTAAAATTTTACTTTGAGATTAAATTGAGATGATTGAGTTAGAAATTAAAATATAATTTCAAATGAGAAATTTGTTTATTAAGATTATTTACAAAAGAAGGAATTTATGGATTGATCATTCGAAGATCAACTGTCAATTAAGTAAGATATACAACTTCTAATTCCATAAACAAATATTCTTTAGACTTTTGCAAGTGCATTAAAAGGTTAATTATATTTATATTAAAATTCTTCATATTGCAAAATGCATAGTTACAACTTACTATTCATGTTAAATTATAATATAGAAATTGTGATAATATGAGTTTATAATTAAATGCATCATAATTCTATAAATATTTTAATTGATGATATTTTAAAAATAATGCATATGATATATATAGTTGCTTAGCATATTTTTAAAAATAAAATAAATATTTATTTAAATGATCAATGATGAAAATATATTGAGCTTTAAAAATGTCATATTACAAGATGATGAGTTGACAATGATATGTTTATGATACAAGTATAAGCGGGGGACAAAAGGGACCCCTATGAAAACAAAAGAGCGCTCAATATGGTTCAATAGTAATAATGTCTAATTTCAAATGGGTTCTATTGAACTTTATAATATTATATTATATGGTATGAATCTATAGCTCACTATCTTATGATAACCAACAAACCTACACAATTATATATGACATATTATAAGACAGAAGTGAAAATATATTATGATGAAAACAAGTAAGAAAATGAATGAATTAATGTAGGTAAATTAATTAACTAAGTAGGTACATCTTGATTGGCATAATAAACTAAGAAAATCTATAATAGGCATTATAGTACTATTCCTTTATACAAGCGGGTTAATGTTAAATCTCATGACACTAGATTTTAATGTTCAATGTTATAATTTATAAAAAATATTACATTTTATGATTATGTCCAATCATGATAAGCATAAATGTTACTGTTCTTGATTATTTAAATTTTATACTATAGTTACTTTATCTTAATGAGGCTCATAGTTCACTATATGATTACTTGATTTTTTTTAGAAAAAAAAAAAATAAAGTTGAATCAAAGTAAGAATCAAGTTAATCTTTATTATCATGTTTGATTGGGCAATTAATATGAGATATTATCAATAGTAAGGTATCTATTAAATGTATATGTAAATCATGAGATTTATCGATGTTATGATATGATATAGGAATGTGAGAGATTCCTTTCACTTACTTCTATTGGCTTAAATTGATTGAATGGACTATATGGATTAATTTCAATTAATTCTACTAAATTAAAATTTAAAGTTGAATCTAAGTAAGAATCAAACTAAATTTTATTATCATATTTAATAGGTTGTTAATATAAGATATGATCAATGCTAAAGTATGTATTAAATGAAATTAATATTTTTGTATATGAATTTTGAAATTTATTAGATGCTCAAATATATGAATGGAATGTATAGATTGTTTTCATTTACTTTTGTGTGGATGAAAATGAGGAATTATATATAATTTTGGACACATTTGGGTGATTAGATTTATCACCCATTAAATTATAATGAGGATACCATAATGGGTGCTACAGATGGATTCAATCAATTGAATCGTACCCACATGTGTTACGTCTCACATTAGATTTAGGAAGGGGAAGACATAGTGGAGCGTGATAATGATATTACATGCAATATCACCTAAATAAATAAATATAATTGCATACTTTAAACAAGAAAACTTGTGACAATACAAAGTGGCTAGATACTCAAGAAGAATGAATAAAGAAATAGATTGACTAGAATTAATAGTAGTCAAACTTAATAATGAAAATTTAATATTATTAAATCAAATGATAATATAATCCACTGTAAAATATAGGGTACATGATACACTATCACATCATGTGGAGCTTAGAAAATCTCATGTATGATGAGAACACATCAAATTAAAGAGAACAAGATTGATGGTGATGAGCTATTGAGATATGAAAGTCAAATAGCCTTCTAAATGTTGATAATCTAAAAAAAATTCTAAATAAAATACATTATTCATGTTATTTTTTCATCTAGAAAATAATAAGATGTATCAAAAACTTAAAAGATTATTTTAATAGTTAATTTTAAATCAAGTGTAACTTGTTGTTAAGTGTCCTATAAAAGGGTTAAAGTCGAATATCAAAAGTCAAGTGGATTACTACAATATTTTTCTATACTATAATAAAAAATGAGATAAAATGGACTTCAGTTGGATTATAAAGGTCAAGTCATGATGTTTGGCAAATTGACTGTTGCATATTTTCCGATCCAACAAAATGGCTCTACTAAGAAATTGGTAAAATTTATGTGGATGAAATCATTAGATTACAAGAAGTATCAAAAGTTTATAGTCTTAGATGATAGATTTACATCCAAATTATTTAAGAAAGTCCAAAAAACATTAGGTTAATAATAGACTTTTGTTACATTTCATCCAAATATAAATAGCCAATCAAAATAGAATCAAATTTAAGAAGATTAACTTAAACTATGTGCCAATACTAGAATTTACTTATAATCAAGCAAATCTTGAAATGGCTCTATATGAAGCTCTCTATGAAATACAGGACCCCTTTGTGCTAGGCAACGATAAGAGAAAGAAAAGGAATTGATGTTAACCTAGTAAATGAAGCTATTAATAAAATCAGACTAATGTGAAATTGAATAAAAGCAGTATAAGACGGACAAGAAAATATTTTGATGCCAAGTACCGATTAGTGGAATTTGAAGTGAAAGAATTTATGTTTCTGAAAGTTAATATTATCAAGGAAATGAAGCATTTTGGTAAGACCAGAAAG
Source organism: Cymbidium sinense (assembly GCA_021442155.1). Classification (NCBI taxonomy): domain Eukaryota; kingdom Viridiplantae; phylum Streptophyta; class Magnoliopsida; order Asparagales; family Orchidaceae; genus Cymbidium; species Cymbidium sinense. Next base: position 283,048,187 of record CM038215.1, read on the forward strand.
CTAAGTCCAAAATACATTGGCTATCATTATGAAATCATAAAAGAATTGGTAAAGTAACTTATAGTATAAATTTGCCAAAACACATATCTGAGTAAATAATGTTGTTTCATATCTCTTTACTATATAAATATATTGATGAATCCACCAAGTTATTTCAAATCACATAGAAGTTTAATCTCACACACACAGAAGAACTAGAAAGGATAATTAGTTATTATGCAAAGCAATTGTGAAATAGAGATCATTGTATCCTTTGTTTAAGTTTAGATCACAAGCATCAATACTTAGGAAGGAAGCCCAGAAACATTTATCCCAATTTTCAATCAAATTGGCATCAATAAATCACTATCGGCATCGAAACACTTAGGCATCAGTCAACAACAAGGAAGAATCATAAAGCAAATAGCAAAAGGTAATTCATCACACACAGATTGCCGGCTGTCCTTCAAATTGGAAAACTTTGTTCAAAAAGTAATCCATGTCACAGATTGATTAACACAAATGATAAACTTCAGATTCTACAAAAATTGCATTCATCTGAAAATACCAACATCATCACAAAAGAGTAAACATCAACACGTCAGTACCTATATGCGTGGCAACAAGCTTTATTATAAAGTGAGGCTTGGCTTCCATTGGGTTTGGATTCAAAGTGAGTGCATTTTCAAACTGTATAAGAGCATCTTTTACCTATACCATTTTTTAGGAAGCAAAAGCTAAATAAATAACGATATTGTACAAACAAGGCTGAAAAATATTTGCACAATAGAGAACTAGTTATGTAAAGTTCATGACGATCTTCCATGAATGAGTAGCTTCTAAAAAATTATATGCAAAGAAAAGACAGGTAATGATTACATCTATAGTTTTAAAGTAAAAAATTGCATTCATAAATAAAATACATAAAGGGTGGCTTGACAAGGGCTAAAAAAACACTTGCCATGTTCATTCTGGCTGCAAAGAAATTAATTTTATTTAATCAATGTCTCAAAATATGTTTACAGAAAAAAACTGCTTCAATAACTTTTTTCCACTGTTGTTCTGCAAACTGTTTTTAAACTCCTTTCTATCATATATCTACCAGCTATGACATGTTTGGTCTGAATAAAGAACGGAGAAACGGGACAACTAACAATCACCTTCCAAGATTTCAAATTTCAAAGAATCTAAGAGGCATATTACCATGTAATTATCAAATACATGACATTGATTCAGCACAGAATCAACACTTATATGTACCAAATCATTCAGCCTGAAACTTGACACAAGTGACAATCTATTCCCTTGAAAACTAAATTTTTTTTCCAGCCACCTGATACTTTTCTTTCATAATCTAATGCAATGCTTCATAAATGTAGAGTTCTTTTCCTCTGATATTAAGATTTGATATAAATTATAGAGAAAAAAAGAGCCACAACTAGCAATGATTATGATTTGATATAAATCAGTGTAATATCCAAAAATGCACAGAGGAGATCAAAAATCAAAATTTTACCTAAAATTTGATAGATAATATCCTAAATGCTCATCCATGTAACTTCTCCAGTCAAGAATAGAGGAAGAAGCAGATTAAATGAAGAAAATTCAATCTTTTGTGATTTCATTTCATGTACAAATTGAATTTGATTTGAGGTTAGTATATTCAAGGGCTTATATGAGGAGTAATATTTAGAAGTAGAAATATTATTTAAGGTTATTTTGAGTTAAATTTAAGTAGTAGATTTAGGCATTGGTATAGATTTAGAAATTTGCTATTTTTATTAGATTGGTATATAAATGATCTAGATATTGAGGTGATAAAAGTTAAAAAAATTCTAATGAGGAAAATGAGAAGATCAAATCTTTAATAGAGATAGCAAATTATATGTAAGCCTGATGTCAATGAATCCCTAAACATTACATTGGACTTTAATAGGCATGTCTATAGATATTTCTTCATATTGAGCATATTTATAGTATCTGATGTTATCTAAAAGCCTAACTCCTTGCACATGTTCACCTATTTAATAATTACATGTCATGTTTTAATTGCATAAGTTTATGGCCCATCATGCATATTCAAGTAATCAAATATTACTTAATATGTTAATGACATGTGTTGATACAAACTGATGTGTTCATAATAATGCTTAGTATAAGTTAAATGCTTATGAAATTAATGTTACAGAGAATGTCTATGAAAGGTCATTTCATGTGGGATAAGCTAGTAGGTTATGATAATCTATGTAAGGAGTGATAATCTATGTTAATGACATGTGTTGTGTGTGTGTGTGTGTGTGTGTGTGTGTGTGTGTGTGTGTGTGTGTCAACTTAGTGCATGCTATGGGGACAATGAATCATGTGTCATTTCTTAATGCATCACACAGCATCGTACACCATTGCCTGTCATTTTGCACAATTTACATGTATGATGATGACAACAATCTTTGATATCAAGTATGTCACATATCCCAAAGGATCAACCTATCTTGGTTGATACATTTGTTAAATCCTAACGCCTATCACTCCAAGATTGTGATGCAAAGTCGGGATTGCCTAACTCTCAACATACCACTTGAATGCTCTTAGTCAAACTTCAACAAAACAACAACAACCACCACCTTTTATCTCACAATGTGGGTTGGCTACATGAATCCTTCTTCTCTATTGTGTCTTATTAAGTGACAAACTCATATAATTCTAATAAAATAAAATCATTTTTACTACCTAACCAAATCTTTTAGATCTACCTCTACCTTTCTTAAAATAGATCGAATCTACACCTACTCCTAAGTGAGTCATCAAATGGCCTTCGCTTTTATATAACCAAACCATCTAAGGCAAGTCGCTCTAATCTTATCTACCATCGAGCTACTCCAACTTTTCATGTATTTATTCATTTCACATTTTGCCTCTAAGAGTGAAGCCACTCACCTACCTAGGTATCCTCATCTCTACAACACTTAGCTTAATTTTATGCTTCTTTTATTAGCCAACATTTTGCATCATAAATCCTAAGTATTACCACCATTTTATAAAATTTTCCCTTGAGTCTAAGTGGTACTTTCCTATCACACAACAAGTGATTAATTCCTCCACTTCAACCACCACTTGAATTCTACTAATAACATCCCAATTAATATCATCATCACTTTGAACAATAGATCTGAAATATCTGAAACATTCACACCTTTTAATGACTTGATCACCCATCCACTCGCCACTAGAGCTTCTACAACTAAAATTACACTCCATGTATTCGATTTTAGATCTACTCATTCGATTTTAGATCTACTCAAATGAAAGCTTTTAAACTCTAGAGACCTCCACAATTTATGTTTTTCTTGAACTCCCTCTCTAATCTTATCAACAAGAAGAATATCATCAACAAAAAGCATACTCTGAGATTCATCCTCTTGTAAATGTCTAGGAAGAACATCCATAATTAAACCAAAAATGTATGGGCTTAAAACCGATCCTTGATGTAATCCAACTGATAAAAAAACACTAGTCAATCTTTTTTGTGTTTGAAAAAAAGTGACAACTCCAACATACATATCCTTAATGATTTAAGTGTAGGCACTATTAACTCCCTTCTTTTTTGAACTCTCCAAAGCATTTATCTTTGAACTTTATCATATGCTTTCTAAATCAACAAATATCATATGTAGATCTTCCTTAATCTCTATACTTCTCCATCAAACCTCTCAAATGTATAACATCCATGGTAGACCTACCCAAAATAGATTCAAGGGTTTTGAGAAACGCTTGTCACTGCAATCTATGCTAAATTGTTCCCTCCCATAATATTAATGTATAGCACATAAACTTAATTATCTGTAATTTGCACATGGTGCATCAACTTTATTCTTAAAAATAGGAACCAACTCTTTTCCACTCATGCATTTTTAATCTTTAAAAATATATTAAAAGATTAATAATCTAAGAAATTTTATGATTACCTAAGCATTTTCATACTATTAGAATATCATCATGTCCTATTGCTTTTCCACACTTTTTTTTTTTTTTAAATCTCTTCAACTTCACTAATAATGATAAAATAAAATTCTCTATTTTATTTAGTACTAAGGTTGCTAAAATTAATCGATTCTCACAACATTGAAGTTTTATCAAAATATATCATCGATCTATGTTCAATATCCTCTTCTAAAAAAATCACTTTAAGATTTTCATCTTTGATGCACTTCACTTAAACTAAATATTTACTTCTCCTATCTCTTTGCATACTAACTTATCCATACATCTTTCACCCTTTTAGTATCCAATCTATATAAATCATTAAAGCGAATTTTTATATCAATGTATTCTTTTCATAAAATATCTATAGACTATTTTATACCTTTCATAATCCAAGTTTTACATCTAAACTAATTTTTATAACAATTTTTTTTTTATCTTTTCTCATACATTTGACTCAAAGACCAACTTTTTAACTAAAAAATATTTTTCTTTTGATTCTTCAATATTTTTTAACTTAACTTAATTCTTTTTCCCACAAAAATATTAATTTCATTAACATCACAATTTCTAAGATCATGTAACTTATTCTTAAAATTATTTTTATTAATGCTTTTAAGTATTTTCATTTAAACCTAAGATAATATTTATCTTTCATCTTCCAACACTTCATCTTAAAATCTAAAACTAATAGCTAAGTCTTAAACTTTCACCAGAATGATCATAAAAACTTTACACTCAAAACGATCTATTTTTTTTATCAGAAAATAATCAATCTACGTTTTACTAAATACATTCTTATAAGTGATAATATGCTCATCTTTTTTCTAAAATAAAGTGTTAGCAACTACAAAATCAAAAACTAAAGCTAAATTCAATATAATTTTACTTTCTTCATTAGTCTCTTCAAGCTCATAGCCATCATAAATGCTTTTAAAATCTTCTACCACTCTACAAATACATCTATTTAAATCTCTTCCAATAAGTACTCATTTTTCAAGGGATATCTTTTATATTAATCCCTCTCTATCATTTCAAAATTTTTCTTTAAGACTATATTTAAATTATTTGAGGACCATAAACACTTATAACATTAGTAATCTTAGCATTAACAATGATTTTTGCTATAATTTTAACTCAAATTCTATTATTTTCATAACATATCCTTCAAACTTTTATTTATGATCACACCTACACCATTTATAGTACGACTCCTACCAGAATACCAAAGTTTAAAATCTAAACTATCAATCTCCTTGGCTTTCCCCCAACCCATTTGGTTTCTTGAATACATAAGATATTTATCTTCCTATGAACCATATCATCTATTAATTCTATTAATTTACTTATAAGAGTATCTATATTCTAAGTTTTTAACCTAATTCTAATTTCATGGACTAACTTCTTTGTTTGTATACATTCATAATGTAAAAATCTTTCTTTATTTAACACTGCACTTGAGCACCGATGTAGTAGCCCTTGTACATTTTTCAATGCATTCAAGCCATACAACACAAAACTTCTAGGAAACACCCTAGCATTAACCGATTGTATTAAATGATTAATGTCATGATTTTCAACAAATTTTATGCTATCGACTATCTAACGCAACCCTCCACTTTTCTCTTAGTCAAACTTCGCTCCATAAAATTTTCTAGCTCAATGCATTTGGTCAATTCACACCAGTCAATCCAACCAATAGTCAAACTTCAAGAAAAAAGGCCTCCATTAAATCCTTAAGCAAGGTAGATAACCTAAAAAATTCTATAAAGGATTTACAATGTCAATAGTAGTAAAAACTCTTGCATTCATAACTTCAGGTGGCCCATAGCAATTAAATTCATATGACCATAACTAGACTAGGTCCTAGAAGAAAGACAAATTCATAACACTTAAAAAGAAAGACAAAAAAACATGAGTAACACGTAAAAAGAAAGACAGAAAAACATGAGTCAATATATGGACATGAATTAACAAATCGTACCGCAATATCTCTATGTTCTTTGACTAATTTTTATGATTCTTTATCACACTGGCTATCCTGCATATAAAATATCTCTCTCGGCATATTTTTAATAATCATGAACTTCAAAAGTTCAATTTTGGCAATCACATAGGTGCTTTCATTCAGAAAAATTGAGTAGAAGAAAAAGTATTATGAGTGACAACAATGTTCGTGATTCTGAACCACCAAACGTAAATAGAGAATCCTAGCCACACACCATCAATCTTGGAATTCAATTATTGTTGCTCATGTCAACGCAATGCGCATACATGAATTATGTAATTAAGTACTAGGCTCAATATCCAGTATAGCCACAAATAAATCAAAATGGTGGCATATGTGATCATCAAACAACTCATTGGAGTTGGTATAAATTATTCCGAAGTTATTCTATTTTTTTTTCATTTTTTCATCAATACACCTCATTCACTTCATCAACATTGTTCTACATAAGAAACCAACACAAACTTTGCTTCCATCAAAAAGATTTTTTTAGAGGCTTAAAAGGATTTAACTCAAGTAAGACTTGGTAAATCATGTAAATACAACTTTAGTAAATCCTGTGTGGATCAAGAAAATTATTTAGTATAGTAGGTATTAAATATGGTTAAATCTAAAAAGATTGTTCAGCTATTTATTCTAAGACTTGATGATTGATATGATTGTGATATTTTATTACATTAATTTATCATAAACATATTTTAAATGGCTAATTAAATCATAATTAGCATAAGATAACATCTCAAATAATCATTAATTACAAATTTACTACCTAATTAATTAAACTTCTAATAACACTAAATAAATTATAATTAGAATTTATAAAATTAATTATATTTAAGAATTCCTATTTAATCAACAACAACAAGCCTTTATCCCACTATGTGGATAGGCATGAATCCTTCGCCTCTATTGTGTCATATTATGTCAAATTCTCATTTAATTCAAATAAACTAAGATCATTTTTTATACATCTTAACCAAGTCTTATTAGGTCTACCTCTATCTTTTTTAACATAAGGCAAATCTAGCACATCTACTCTCCTAACCGGGTCATCGAGTGGCCAACGGTTTATGTAACCAAATCATCTAAGGCAACTCTCTAATCTTATTTGTCACTTAGCTACTAACATTTTCTCAAACATACTCATTTCGCATTTTATCTCTAAGAGTAAAGCCATTTATCCACCTCAACATCCTCATCTCAACACTCAATCTTATGCTTCTCTTTTCGCCAACATTCTCGCATCATAAATCATTGGTCTTACCACCATCTTAATCAAATTAAATCAAAATAATTTTACTTTATTTGAAAATAATTGCATCAAAATCCCACAACTTTCTCCCCTTCCATTATTACGAACCCTTTGATGAGTTACAATGGGAGCTCACAGGCATCGACCCTTGCTCAAACCTGAAGTGAGGAGCTACGATGGGAGGCTAAGGCGGTGACGAGATTATGGCGAATGGCGAGGGATGTCACAATAAAGAATGTGGAGCATAATTCACAACTCGTGAATATCCTAAATCCTCCTAGCTACAAGATTTAATAAATGGATTTATAACAAAGAGAGTTAAGATGGAATTTAGAAGATCATAGAATTTATTTTGATTTTCTAGAGCATTTGGCAGGATAAACGGTAAATTCTATATAAATACTAAATCCTACTACCAAACAACCCCTTAGAGTTTCTGAAAGTAAATTAACTCGATCCCTATGGGTAATAATCTCTTTCAGTAAGCAACAAATTTCCAGCATAGTTTTGTTCACAGAAACCCCAAACTAAACTCAAAACATCTTTTCAAGCAACCTAATGTAACTCAAAACCTGCAAGACCTATCCATAACTTAATCACGTATTCTCCAATAGCTAAGAACAAACAACATGCATCACAATCGTCATTTACAGAAGCTCAAATAAACTATCAATTGTAAATAGACTCATGAAAAGGAATCGTCTCATTCCAACTAATCAATCACACAAATTACTTCCATAGAGAACAGAGAAGAGAAGCTTATCTGACATCTGGGAATCTTCATGATTAGCACAGAGAAGAGAAAAAACCCGAAAAGTTTGAAGAAGATACCCTTCCTTTGGAGAAAAGAGAAAGCCCCAAGTTGACGCAGGATTCTGCGGCGCTAGTCTCAGAAGAAGGAGAAGACTGAGATGAGGAGGCGATCTTGAAATGGAGACCACCCTTGCTGAATCTAAGATGTCTTTTTCTCCCACACCAGGAGCTTGTCTTGGAGTAACGAAGAAGATCGAGTGCTAGAGGAGAAGAAGCCATCGCCATTCGAGTTCTTGGCGTTCCGAAGACACCGAAGTTCGCTTTCCAGTTTCCACTCATGCGATATCCACATCAGTAGAGTACCGAAGTTTATTTTTTTCCAAAAATATGTTTATTTATACGTGCGAATAATATTTAGTTAGGGGATTTACATACATATCACACAATTCTTATGTATTTATATATCTAATATCTAAACTTTCTTATTATAATTACATCAAATTTTTTGTTGATGAATTGAGAAAACTCATCAGATTTAATTTGTTACAAAGAAGGGAAAGGTGGCACTGGAAACGAAAGTGACAGCATAAAGTCAATTTCCTGCTCTTCGACACATCAACATCTGTTGTTGACGTTGGAAACAACGATGTAGAAGATTTTCATAGAATGACCTATTGGCGAATCCTCCTAAGTGGAATCTGTTTGAGTTTCCAGAATTGAAACCCCTTCTTGCGAAGAGGCCCCACCCTCATCAAATGCGAGACTCCAAGGACAAACCTTTTCTCCTCCTGATCACTAAACGTGGTTAGACTCTTATGTAAATTTGAATAACTAATAAGTGGAAACCTAGTTTTTAAAGAAATATTATTGTGCTTATTGCAGCTTTTCAATTTTTTTCTAAAGAAATGCATTAAATTTGTCATACCAAGCTCCCAATGCTTATTTTGGTCAATATAATACTTTCATGGAGTTACATACATAATTTGAATCAACTAAGTTTTTAAATCCAAATGAAAATTGAACAAATATACTTCTTCAATTATGTCATTTAAAAATTTACATACATACGTCAAACTTCCATATTTATATATCTAACACCTAAAAGTTAGATATTTACTTATCTAACACTTTTCTACGCTTAAAAGATGCATTTCACTTTTAAAAGTGAATAAAATGATATTTTGATGTGATATTAAAATTATAGTGTTATCTATATAAAAATTAAAGTTTAAGTGTTAGATATGTAAATATAAGTTTGACGCAGATGTAAATCCCCTTAAAATATATACTTTGTACATCCATTTGAGGTAAATTATCAGATAAAACACGCAAATGCTAATAATAGCTTAATAGCTCGAGATAAGCACCATGCGAAAAAGTCTCCTCTAAATCCAATTTTTTTTTAAACTAAAGCCTTCGAGATTAGTTTAGCATTGCATCATTTGTTTTATTTTTGAGGATCCACCGCGTATCCACAACACTATACTCTAAAGGCATTGATACTGACTCCAAAATATTAATTCTTATAAACTAATTTATTTCATCTTGTAATGCTTTTAGTATTATTTGATTTAGCTAATTATATAAATGCAGTATGATTAACTTGATTTCTAATTGCATTTTAATTTTAAATCAATGAAATGTTATTTTAAAGATTTGTTCTTTATAATGATTATTAATATATATATTTGAATACCTTTTCATTCAAAGTAAATAATATTATCATAATTATTTTCATTGAAATCTTTACTTTTCTCTTTTGTTTTTCTATCTAGTTTTTATTTTATTTTTATAGAAAGGAGTTGAGTTTTTTAAAATAAATGTAGCATCAACATGGTTGGAGATTCAGCAATTGCACCATCAAAATTTTAAGTTCTAGGGCTATTTGATTCATTGTCTTCTTATTACTATCATTTTTAATTTATAGCCCTAGCTTTTACTCATGTATAATCACAGAATCAAGCAAATAGTTAATATAATAATTTGATAAATCTTTAAACATTATAATGATTGTAACTTTAGCATATTAAGATTTAGACAAGAATCAAATTATTTTATTTACTTTATCTTGGTTATAATATTCTTTCAAAATAGCATAAAATAGTTATTATTTTTAAATATTATTTATATGTCTAAAATTTTTATATACATGAGTGTGTACTAGTTTTCTTAACTTTTTTATCATTTTAAATACCTAATTTTATGAACCATTGACAAAAAAAAGTTTACTTGAATCTTAATTCTATAATGACAATTTAATTGCTCTCATGTTAATTAGGTCACTAACTTCACTTGAATTATAAATAAACTTTACTAAACTTTATACTTAATTTGTAATTTTAAGCCCTTTCTAAAGCAACCAAATTCACACCTACACTAACTTTAGCAAAATTGGTAGTACATATCAAAATATAATTATGAAAAAAAAATTATATTTTAATTATAAAATGAACACTCATTTCATTCTTTTGAACTAGCAAGCTGACCGATGTGTTCATGCATGTATTTGATCGATATGATAAAAATGAAAAATGAGTTTAAATTTTATTGTGACTTTTGATATTTGAGTGAGAAATTGAAAAATTAAAACAAGTGGGTGTTGATTTTGTAAATAGTCATATTTTGAATGTTATATATATATATATATATTTGTAATTGTCCCTGAATTATTTATCAAATATGAAGACTTCTAGTCATTAATGAGATTGATAATACATGCAACAGACCTTTATGAGTACTTCTTTCCTGTGAATGCCTGAATCTCGGTCTCTTCTTCTTGCTTGGGAGATTCTTCCTTAGGCACCTGAAATGAGAAGGAATTGAAGCAGTTTTAATTTAAAGTCTATTGTAAATTATAATAATATCTCATATTTAAGGGATTTTTTTTTGGAATTTAATGATAATAATTTATTTTTTGTTTTAAGAAATAAATCATATTATTTGAAAGACACTGAAAAATAACTTTTAGATGTTTTAAGTATTTTTAAAAATAATTATCACAACTAAATATATTTTATTTAAAATCAAAACATATATAAAAAAATAGAAAATAAAAAATAAAAGTGATCTCAGGCGGTTCCTAAATAACCCAAATTTAAGTTCTACTATTTTAATCTCAAATACATACTGTGTCACAATCCTCTAATAATCATTTCTCGATCCATTCTTCTCAATTTTCCCGCACTTTGCTTCTTATCATTTTAATTTATGTCATTCTCAATTAAGAAAAAGAGAGAAAAATGGAATCTATATCCAGAAAACCATGATGATGATAGAAATGCTGATGCACCATGCAAGAACTGAAACTTAGTATAGTATGATAAGTTGCATAAAGATAAATCAAATTATTTTATTTACTTTATCTCAATATATTCTTTCAAAATAGCATAAAATAGTTATTATTTTTAAATATTATTTATATGTCTAAAATTTTTATATACATGAGTGTGTACTAGTTTTCTTAACTTTTTTATCATTTTAAATGCCCTAATTTTATGAACCATTGACAAAATAAAAAGTTTACTTGAATCTTAATTCTATAATGACAATTTAATTGCTCTCATGTTAATTAGGTCACTAACTTCACTTGAATTATAAATAAACTTTACTAAACTTTATACTTAATTTGTAATTTTAAGCCCTTTCTAAAGCAACCAAATTCATATCTTTATGAGCAATTTTTAGCAAGAACTATTCAAATTAAGTGAACAACATTAAAGCATGCTTATCATCAATCGATGGCCAAACAGAGGTAACAAATATAAATTAGAATAATACCTAAGAAGTTTTGTATTGGAGACACCAAAAATTGGCTCTCTCCCATGTGAGTTTTCCAATACATCCATTAACACTTCCATAAAATAACTCATTTTCAAATAATATATGCTGACTACCACCAAGTTATACCATATAATGGTAATCCTACCAATATAGAGTAGAAACATTCTGCAACAAAGGGACAATTACAAAGAATCAAGAAAACTTACAAGAAGAAGCGAATAGAATGCAACAAATATCAAACAAACACTGAGAGCTTCAGTTTAATATAAATGATCTAGTATTAGTTAAATTACAACCATAAGATAGACATCAGTTCAAAGAAACCCTATACAAAGTCGCGAAGACAAGATTATGGTCTAAGAAGTAGGGATTATGGTTACAAAGTAGACCTTCCGAAAAGCAAAGGATTCACAATGTCTTCCATGTCTCTAGACTTAGGCAATTCAGACAAGATTCAAAAATTTTATGAACTTTAAAAGGACCATAATACTGGCTTTGCTACTTTTTAAATATTATTTATATGTCTAAAATTTTTATATACATGAGTGTGTACTAGTTTTCTTAACTTTTTTATCATTTTAAATGCCCTAATTTTATGAACCATTGACAAAATAAAAAGTTTACTTGAATCTTAATTCTATAATGACAATTTAATTGCTCTCATGTTAATTAGGTCACTAACTTCACTTAAATTATAAATAAACTTTACTAAACTTTATACTTAATTTGTAATTTTAAGCCCTTTCTAAAGCAACTAAATTCACACCTACACTAACTTTAGCAAAATTGGTAGTACATATCAAAAATATAATTATGAAAAAAAAATTATATTTTAATTATAAAATGAATAGTCATTTCATACTTTTGAACTAGCAAGCTGACTGATGTGTTCATGCATGTACTTGATCGATATGATAAAAATGAAAAATGAGTTTAAATTTTATTGTGACTTTTGATATTTGAGTGAGAATTTGAAAAATTAAAACAAGTGGGTGCTGATTTTGTAAATAGTCATATTTTGAGTGATATATATATATATATATATCTGTGTGTAATTGCCCCTCAATTATTTATCAAATATGAAGACTTCTAGTCATTAATGAGATTGATAATACATGCTACAGACTCATCAGCCCTTTAACGAGTACTTCTTTCCTGTGAATGCCTGAAACTTGGTCTCTTCTTCTTGCTTGGGAGATTCTTCCTTAGGCACCTGAAATGAGAAATTGAAGCAGTTTTAATTTAAAGTCTATGATGATGCACTACGCAAGAACTTAGTATAGTATGATAAGTTTTCATACCTTCTGAGCTTCTTTGGGTGCATGGCCTGCATTTGAACCAAAGACGAGCTTCCCTGAGGTCTTGCGTGAAGCCGAACTCTGTGATGCGCTCGCCATCGAACTATTTGAACCATTTGATGCTTCTGACAGGCCGTGATTCTCGATGGTCGGAATGCTGGGAGCGTGCGTTGAAGGCTTTCCATCCAACGCAGAACCACTGAAAGGATTGTGCTTCTTTTCAGCCGCAGATTCAGCTACAGCATCTTCAACCGAAAATTTTCAAATCAGAAAGTAGATTAAATGCAATGTTATGTTCTAATAATGCAAAAGATATCAAATAAGTCTTAGAAAATTAAATGGTTTAGGTGATTCAAAAGGCACAAACAGGAGTTTTGTCGCATTTGGGAATTGAACAAATGGGGTTGTTTGTGTTTGGTTCAGTACTACTTGGATGTTAGTGCCTTTAGTCAGATATTATATGTTTTAGTTTCATTATATTTAAAGATATCTACTTGATCTAATTTGTGATTGTATGAACTTCTAAGATGTCAATGGCCATAAGTAGATGTTGTTGCCCAATTTAGAATTCGATCAAAATCGATGTCTTAAACATGTTCGTCAATCTTAGTATTTCAATATAGCACTCATTATAATAGTAAAAATACTGATATTTTTTATTACAATAACAGACAACCCCTATCTATAATAGAAGCACAAAAAACTCACGAAGATGCATAAAATCCTAGAACTACTCTAGTTGATACCTAGAGAGCATAAGGTGTGATGCATCATAAAGTCCCTTAGAACAAATTCATCAAACGGAGCATTAACGGTAACATGCCTTCTGATCCCTGGGCTTGAGCTTTTAGGTTTTGGCACATTAATTCAGTGAATTTCCAACATACCCTACAATTATCCTATCGTGATAATGGGACGTGATTTAGAATTATCCTACTACGAATAATTATTAGCCAGTAAAGAAAGAAAATTAAGTTAGAAATTGTATGAAGTAGCAACTGCATTACAAAACACTACCAACAAGGGAACAAGCAGTTAAAAAAGAGCAAAAAAGAACATAGGGTAGCAAGAAAAAAGCATAAAAGAACATGGGGTAGCTTGAATGAAATGAGATTAAGTACTATGACCTTGTGATTTGTTAGATAGAACAGATGGTTGGGGCCGTTCAGGTTCTTTATAGTCAAGCGGGGGTGCAAAATCGACCTCACAATCTGTCTCAATAATGCTAATTTCAGAACTAGGCTTTGTTTCCACAATATCTATGTAATACTTCTTATTATTATATGGAACCATGATACTGTCACCCGTAGTCAAGCAAGAGTAGTTCCTCAATGTCCTTTCCATGCTGCAAGTTCCAAGAAATATGGATTTTACTAGTTTAAGCAGAATCTTCCAGATATATCAAATAAGCCAACGAGTGGTCAAACCTACATGGCCTTGGGATTTGAAATATCTAAGAAGTCTTTTGTGTGTGGCTGCAACTTGACATATGTTCCCTTCGGTAGAGTAGCACTCTTGATTTGCACAATGTCCCCCTCTTGCAAAAGCAAATTTTGCATCATCTGTAAGCATTTAAAGAAATCCAAGATCAGCATGAGGTACCATTTTATTCAAGAAGAAAAAGGAAGACAGTTCAAGAACATAAAATCATTTAGACATCACAAATACCCAATATGGCATGTACACCATCCCCTCCTCAGCAATGAACTCTAGCACACCACAATGAGAGATCCGCTCAGTTGACGCATTGCGAAGTTCAAATAACATTGGATATTCAATATGCAAAGATGCTGTAGGTGAATTTTTCAAATTGTCAGCTACTTGAAATCACCATGATGAGTCATAAAACAGTCGAGTGAGTAGGATGCCAATAGAATGTCTTTCTTCTCAAGAAAGGTAAATTGTTTATCACATACCAAGGCGGTCTAGGGCCGAGGGAGGCATTATAACTGTAGTAGAATAAAGCGAATTCAGAAACGTGTCCAACATGAATATCAAAGAAAAAAAATGATAGCAAGAGCTCAAGCAACATACTTTTGTCACCACCTTCCAGTTGTGGCTGCAGGAAAGATAAAAAAGAAAAATTATCAGACAATCAATGAATGACACAAATTCCAACCTAAATTCAGAGCAGGTTAGGTAAGGGGTGTTACCTAACAAAATTCACAATAATAAATTAGAACACGAATACACACACTCAGGGTATTACAAAATGTAAATGAAAAGAGTACGTACATGTACCATTAAGAAAATATATCAATTGATGCAGCTAACTCCTATGGAGAGGATTGATGCCTTAGGTTCCTAAAGCAGCTTTTATGAAGTATTTCAAGCCAGGATTCATGATAATATTAATCTAGTATGCTTAAGAAAGTTTGAAAGTAATTGATTATGAAGTAAAAGCCCATTCGTTACACATGCCAAACATTGAATCTAATAATGTTATCTAGATTATGGGTTATCAATGTCTCTTTTGACTACAGATGTAGAATTGGGTTGGAATGAAAACTTATTTTTTAAAATGCAATTGAATATTACAGAAACAACTCACATATGTATCATAAATCAAGATAAGCTCATAAATCAATTCGACGGACTTTGATATGAAATTGAGGCTCAAAAACCTGACGCCATCAAAATAAACGACCTCCATTGATGAATGGATTCACCGCTTGCGTTCAAACGCCTAAATTGATCAAATATATATTGCAAAATCTAACGATCAATCGATTAAACGCCGAAAATAACGACACGCATATCAAAAGTGGAGCGGCAATGTCCAACGATCTCATCATGAAATACGCTTCAAAACATGAAAACTATCAAAAGATTGAGGCCATTATGATCGCGAATGTCGAATGATTTAAGTGATAAGACACAAATCATCCAAATACACGACGCCGCCAAAATCAATCCAAAGAACCTCCATCGAACGGACTTTGTCATCGCTGAACGCAAAATTGTGATATAAATATAACACAACAATGATCAACTGATCGTGCCGGGTTGTCAACACGCTGCACACATAACGGAAAGATCAAAGCCAAACACCCCGCTGAAATTGATTGCGTCAAATGTCAAAATCTATCAAATGAGATTGTTTTCAATTCGGATGAGTCTGCAAATGTCGAATAATGCGGCAAATCGAGATCAGAAATACACTGACGCCATCATCAAAATCAATCCAAATGACTCAATCGACGAACCATGAAACATCAAAATCGAAGGTCGGCGATGCGCATTTCAGAATTGACTCAATTTGGCCGACTCAAACCAACGGGCCTTCGATCATGAACGGACAACCATTGTGTAACAATGAAATTACCCTAAATCGATCTATATATTGATTATGTGTATTTACTGGCGCGAAATCTAAATTAAAACAATTTAAACTAATTTAAAATTAATTTAAAAATTCCCAAATTACTCTCATGCTCAACCGTTCCCCCCTATTTTCAGTTTTCTCAAAAAGGAAATTAAAAACAAAATAAACTGAAAATAAACCACTCCACCCATTCCCTTTGATTCTCCCATTTTCCAACGGTTCATCCTCATTTCCCCACTCTCCTCTCTCTCTGATTTCTCACGCCCAAGAAAAGGTAACTCTCCTCCTTTTGTAATTTTCCTCTCAATTCCTCCGTTCTGCCTCCAAATATCGTTTTCGTTCACATGCCGCTGACTAAACTCAGAGAAGATTTACGCCACACACTTCATACACTCGCCATTCAGAGACTCTGGCACTCTTTGTGACCTTCAGATCCAGGTTGCCTGCCAGACCTGCTGCTTCCTGCCGCTCAGACCTGAGCCAACGATCGCCTGCTTCAGACTTCATAGACTGCTTCCGCAGCTCCATGCATTCTCCGCTAAACTGGTTAATTATTGTAGATGCCAGATGCCCTGTTTTCTCCAGATTCTCCAGCCTGATCATTGCCTGTTCACCTCTCCAGCAGAGAGCATCTGCTACCTAACCCAACCTCCATCCAAAAGCTTTCCTATAAAAAGCTTTTCCTCCAAATACAACTAGGCTCACAACTCCTTCCTCCAAATTTCACTAGTCCGCCATAGAAACCCTCAGACCCTACTTAATCGTTTTGGGTCTGCTACAATCCAACAACCTGGCCCATTCTACGCGATCCTTCCCGCAAGCCTGCAACCCATCCAAATTTCGTCATTTTCGCTTCGCCGCAAATCGGAGAAGAACATCGTCAGCAGATGAATTCTTCCTTCGATTTTCGACGTCGACTTCGTTTTTCTTATGGCCGTTAAAAAATCACCGCAGTAAATTCTTCCTTCGATTTTGGCTACCCTCGCTAGCTTGCCCGCCGAAATCGAGAAGAACATCATTAATAGTGATTCTTCCTTCGATTGACGTCACACCGCTTTAGCCGTCTGCATGCATCGGAAGAAGAACATCGGCGAATTCTTCTTTTGATTCGACGTCGCACCATCGCGAACCGTTCATTTTCCGCGTGATCAGAATCGGAAGAACATCGTCACCATTAATTCCGATTCGTGCACTTCGCTTTAGTCTCGTTGCTTCAAGAAATCGGAAACATCGTCAGTGAATTCTTCTTTCGATTCTCGCCTCCGGCTTTACATTATCAATTATGCGATCTAACCTCGGCTCGAAGAGGCCGACGGGATGTGTCAGGGTGGTCATGAAGACACCACTGCTAGCTCTGAGCACTAAGCCACCACACAGATGTCGCTCCCCCCTAGATAAAATCGCCAAATTTTGTTTAATTTCGGACTTAAAAAAAAAAGGGATGAATATATATTGTATCAGATGTCCTCTTTCGGGTCGTAAGATAAAACCCACATGATATCAAGACACCACTCACTACGCTCAATGACTGCGGTAAGCAAAACACCCCGACGCATCACACCTTAATGACGCCTGAGCTATCAAATTAAGGCCAAATCTTTTGACTTAAAAAAATGAGAGTGAAATGAGTAATTTAAGAGCTAAATGGGAAACTTGTAGCTAACTTTAAACTAAGCAAGAAAAAAGGGGAACTTTAAAACAAACTTTGGAAAGAATAGAATATTCATTTAAAAGTAAAATTTGGGAGAGTTAATATTAAACTCACAAACTGAGATAATATTAAACTCACAAACTCTAATTATAATCCTCTATAAATTTTAAATCAGTAAATTCCCTTTCTTGTAAATTCCTCAAAATTAAACAAGCTTTAATTGGAATTGAGAGGGGACTAATGTCAAACTCATAACAAACTTGCAATAAACTCAAAATCTAAGTATTAATCCAAATTGAATTTAATAACTATACGAATGTGGAGTGATTATTATGCTAATAAGCATGTAGGCTAAAACAACAAACATGAGATAATTTATCAAAATTGATGTAAATTGAGCATAATCAAGTTGAGAAATTACAAAACTTAACAGATAAACGCATGCAATGTGTTAAACTACAATCTAAATCAAAGCCTTCTTCGCAATCAATCAATGCAATCCTTTAAACAAGCAAAAGCGATATATATTAAATCCAATTCTACAAAAATCATATTTGATAAAACAATTAAAGAATTTCATCTTATGATTTTCAAAATTAATGATTTCATTAAGTAGAAATTAAATTATATAAATTCTCGGACATAGATTTCAAGTGGAAATTTTAATTCTCAAAAGAGCAAATTAATTAAATGAAAATACAAAAAAATCAATCTCATAACTCTAAATGAAAATTACATAAGTCTTAAATACACTAGATGTTCTCCATTACGCCGAATTAAATTGTCTTTGCTTGAAGTTGATTCCTAGTCTTAGGCACTTAAGTTAACAAAACCTAAAAAAACTTATAATAAGAGTTTCAAATCAAGAAATATCCGATGACTCCGTCAAGAGATATAATCCTCTATTACAGCCTAAACAGTTGAGGATCTAAAGCTCTTAAATATATTCAAATTAATCAATTTTTCAAATCAAATTAACTCAAATTGAATGTCAATCTAAAAATCGTTTAAATGAAATTTTATCATTAAAAGCTTAAAACAAAACTTAATCTACCCACCTTGAACTGTCGTGATAAATTAAGAAAACTCTAGCTCATAAAGGAGTTAATGTCAAATCAAATGTTTTACTATCTTCACTCTCAATCAATCTCACGCCAAGAAGGACGTGTCCTCGATCGTAGCTAGCCTAATAGCGGAAATTACCATGGTCCTTCCGATTGAGTGGTTTGGTCAATCCGGCTCCATTATATTACGATCACGACCGTAGATGCTCCCAATGGCTCTATTTGAGTTGTGAATCATGGATATACTTGATAGGCAAATACTCTCCATTAAGGTAGACTTAAGTTTGTCTCCAGACAAACACCACCCTGCAGTCTACGATTTCTTGACGTAACATATGATTCCGATGAGGATCCTTCGTCGTTAGTCGACTACCTCCTCACTAATAGACTGCTGACGCCCGGATGATGAATCCAGATCTAGATCGACGCCATCATTCCCCAAATCATCCTTTTAAAATGATAAATTTCATAATCTAAATTTTGAAATTCTACATGCGCATTCGCTACACATTAAGCAATCTAACCACTATTTAATCGAAAGTTCTCTCACTTACCTGGGAGGATAATTAACTATGCTTTATAGAAAATCTAAAACCGATCTAAAGTTCTTACCAAATGAGGATGAAATCTGCAAGTGACTTATCTATTATTTCATCCGCTTTCCGAAAATTACACGACACTTTAAACCACTCTTTCATCAAAGAGTGGTGAATTTTGAGCCTGATTTCGGTGACTCTGGGAAACGTGTTTCTTTCCATCTACCATATATATGTATAGTAATAAAATTTTTGAAAATTCAAAATAACAAAATGGTGATTTAAGTGTGTAACAAATTCAATAGGAGCCTCTATGTAAAATGAATCATTCCAGAGAGTGTATCTTTATTACCATTATTAGTCAGAAGTCTGCATCTTGAAAGTATAAATAATAAGCTAATTACTAATCCCTATCTTTCACTTTTGTAAATGGATCTACAAAGCACTCTTTTCACCGCTCATAGTCGAAAGTAACATTTCTCAGCCAACGTCAATCACTAGAGATGTCGCTACCATCCACTGTAGCTTAAATTTCCGACTATCGTGCAACTCAAGTACCCACCTGCGTTACATTCGTCCGAGGCCATCAAGGCCTCAAGTTACAAACTCCTACTGCCAAGGCACAACTCAATAACCAACTGCCGCAAGGAGAACTTCGCCAAGAGATTAGTCAGCTCCCATGGCGAAAAAGAATCGCCGCGGACAAACTTATCTTTAATTCCTCGTAGTATTGTGCTCATCGAACCTCAAAAAAAGCATGATCATGAAGCAAATTAAAGAGAAGAGAAAGGAGGAGAGCTCAACAAATCCCTTGACGCCAAGTAAGAGAGTATTCTTCCTATCCACAATAACTTTGACAATAAAATGGGTAAAGAGGAATATATCTATCGGAAATAAAGCCCTTCTGTAACCAACCATCGCCAAACTCCACCACCACAGGAGAGATACCAAACATGCTTGTCGTAATACATAAAGTTCTCAAGGTAGCGACGAGACCCAATGAAAAGAAGATTTCGTGTCTATCAGGCTCAGATGATGGAAAATACCAAGTTCCACCAAGAAAGTTGTCAATCTCTTCTAATAAAGCCAAGACGCTTCACATGGTGAGCATCTGGGGGACCGCATGTCCAAATCCAATCAAAGGTCCAGAAGGGTAGCAAATAGGAGGCCGCGCCCCATAATGAAACTTTGAGTACATCGATATATATACTGTAAATTCACCTCAAAATCAACTCATCGAAGTGGATACCAAAAGAAGGAATATCAACGATGATGATATGATACGACACTGGAGAATCCTCAGGATCCTATCACCATCGGCCACCCTACAAGAGAAGGTTGACATCGATGTAGTCCTTTAATGTAAGAGGGTTTATTCGCATCAACAGATCCACAAGAGATCGAAAACATCGACGTAAATGGTACGTGAAGAAGAACAATGAAGAAGATTCTATGTAAAGTTGTCTATAGATCGAGATAAGATGAACTCCTCACATAAATTAACGCAAATCCGGAACTGAACTCGAATTTGACGCTTATGAAGAAGAGTCTTCATAGAAGAAAATAGAGGATGGATCTTCAATCTTTGCTGAAGATGAAGAAGAAGACCAGAATGAGAAAGAAATCATGGGTGTCGAAGCTGTCTATATGGTTGAACCAGGAAATGATCGGCCTGGTACACGCTTTTATAATAAGCGTTGTCGTATAGCCCCAACAACAACCGTCTCTGCAAATGCATAAGGAGAAGGGCAGTCAAGTTATTCCCATGAAAACAAGAAAAGCGTAACATCAAGAAAGAAGAGGAAGAACTTGATTGACGATGACGCTAGAGAGCAAAGAGAAATGCAAGATCAAATGGAGGCCAAAGACAAAGAGATTGCATTACTGATACCAAAATGAATGATATGATGGTACAAATGAACATCATGATGGAGTTGTGTAAGAATATCACATCAAGTGTTGTCTGCTAATCGGTAATCATATAACTTATACCACAACCACCGTAGTATCTTAAGCTCACAGCATACATATAAGCAAGAGATGAAGTTAACCAAACACCTCTCCGACATTCAAATTCAAAAGACACCGAACTGCAATGCCAATTAGAAACGATAATCAATGAAAAGATAAAGGCCATAGCCTCGAAAGGTGAAAAGCTAAGTAAGGTCGCCTTACCCAAATATGATCAAGTGCAGAAGGTTACTCATTCAATACTTTCGATTTGGTAATCAAAGCAACATCCGCCCAATTTAAGGCTACTTGGGTAACAGAGGAACGATGCATCGCTTTTTTCCATCAATTCGTTAGTAGACCTCACTTTGAATGGTACGCGAATTGTCAAATAATTCGCTTAAAACATTTACAATTGGAGATCATATTTGTGAAAAGTTCGCCGGGCAACCAAGAAAATCACAATCACGACCTTGTTGAAAAAAGGAAAATGAGTCGATATTCATAAGTCGTGGCGCAACCTAAGTGCGAAAGCAACAATTAAAGAAGAACATGCGATCCAATTGCTTAATAATATGATGATAAAATAACATCATTTGCATGACGTTGATTGCAAACATTCCGTGACTTGCTCGATAAAGTGGCTAAATTGAAAAGTTGAATCTACCAAGTCTGCAGATAAAGCAAAGAGAAATAAACCTTCAGACTCAAGAAAAACTGAAACTCATGCCGTTTCCTATAGCTCAAATGACAAAAAGCGGGTGATATATAACGTGAATAAATAAAAAACAATGATAATGATGATAAGGGTAAAAGCTGTTTATTCTAATCCACAATCAAAATTAGAGGAATGACAAATCTGACTTTTCCAAGTGGTGGGGAACATCCAAACAGCAACAAGAGATGATGAGGAATGCACCATCTCTTAAGGAAAAGATGAATAAAGAATATTCCTTTAAGGAACGGTGGCTAAATTGTTTACAATGCCAAATCGATTTACAATTACCGAAATTAAAAGGCAAGAAGATCAAGTCAATAATTCAAACTACTATCCATCATCGAATGATCGCACCCTATCAAAGATTGTCTTCAAAGATTGGCTAGAAAGGAAGTATGAATTTACACTATCCGATGTTCTAGTCAACCTAAAAGAGAGTCTACAAAATGATTACGCCTCTATCATCCAAAGAAAGAAAATGAAGGAGAAATTAGTTCGACTAAAGAATGGCAAGAATCTCCAAAAGAGCATGAAAATATGAAGCGCCTAAAAGACGCCCCTGTAAAGTGAAAATCACCGCTTGAACCTATATTGGACTTAAGAGAGATGCCTAAACCAAGTATTTGGGCTTCAATGATATAAAAGCTACTTCCACATGAAAGCGATAACCAAGGCCCATAAATCAAAGGCGGCCAAGAAAAGAAGATCAAGAAGAGAACTACAACTCAAAAGATCATTAACAATCTAGAGTATCACCGCAAGACAACCATTTAAGCTGCACTTCATGCCTAAACTTCGCATTAATCGATGAATAAGATAATGGTGAATTTTGTTCTAGAGACATGTCGAATCATCGTGATGTCGATGTTCTTCAACATCGCATTCGAGATGACAAGGATAGTCAGACAAACTAGACCAACCCGTCAAAAATTTTTATCAAGAAAGCAATAAGAGCCTGAGGAGCTAGTGTCTGAATTTTGTTTAATGACTAAACAAGACATAACAGATCAGATGAAGATCTATGTTTCTTAACGGAGAAGAGTCGAACTTATCCATATCATCACGTATGAAACGTATGACGTTGAAAAATGAGTCTAACCCTTTTGGCCAATCTTCCAAAATAAGAAGGAAATTTGAAGAAACTACATCTTCAAAAGAATCTGAGCGAGTTAAGGTGATTCAAGTTCAGTTGAGAAGTGGTAAAGTCTTACCACCTTCATCAAAGAAGGGATATGCAAATAAAGATAAAGGCAAGCAAATTGAAATCAACGAAGATATTATTCCCAGAAATCTTAGGACAAAGCGTAAATCAAACGAGAAAATAAATTATAATATTCTATCACATCTGAGAAAAATTCCTACACAACTGAGTGTGTACGAGGCTCTCTTGATGTCAAAAGACCTCCGAAAAACTTTGATACGGGCCCTCAAAGATCCGGAGAGTTATGAAACTTACTTTGCTGAAAAATGCATAAGTGAAGCATTGCAAACAAAAACCTCCCAGTAATCACATTTTTTGAAGAGGATCTTATGTTGGGAATGACAGATTACAACTATCCTCTATATGTCACTAGAGTGATACATCTCGACAAATATTGATTGATCCGTGTTCTTTTATCAATCTTATGAGTCTAAACGTATTAAGAGGATTATCACTGATATCCAACATCTTGGGAGAGATAAATTGATGGTTCATAGTTTCAATGAAAAGGCGTAAAACTCGGGTTCTTTTATTCTCACTCAAGTTCAAGGATTTATATACGAAGTTTTCATGTAATCGACATACATCATTTAGAGCTCTCTTCGCCGTGGCATGGTATGGTCCCATCAACTATGCATCAATATATAAAGTATCTGAAAGATGGAGAAGAATTCAGAATTCTCGGTAACCTACAACCATTCTCCGTTAATGAGCAAAAATCTATGAAGATGCAAAGTATTTCATCCTCAAAGAGCTTAAGCCAACAAAGCCTCTTGAAGTGGTAGCATCCACTTCAGGAACTAAAGAGCAATTTCACAAAATGAAAGAGCAGAAGCAAAGAGGAAGAAAGAAGACAATGTCGACTCTCCCTAAAGTACTTGATTCGCCCAAGTCGAAAATCGTTCTCATTTGGGAAGTGACATGGAAGAAGAAGATATGCTTATCAACCTAAGAACTTATAAGCTCTCAAGAAAAGTATGAAATAAGTGATCGATTCAAACATGATTTTGAATCTACTTATGAAAATAGAGTTCGATCAAGGAGGATAGCTCACTAGTCAAATGACTCACTCAAAATTATACCCATCCCTCAATAGTGCTTCAAAGAAATCAACTGGAGGTTCATAATATTAAAAGAATTGATAACATTCTAGTGCCGTTGAGTGAGAGTGGCGAACGGGGACTCTATTTTATAAATCAAGAGTCTCAGATTTTGAACAAACCTACTCAACATGAAAATTTGAGGTAAAGTGCCAACAAGAATACCAATATACTATCCACGTAAAATGCAAGAATGATGCATAAGCTTGGAGTTCATATTGAACTACTAAACATAGACTCAAATCTTTAACAAGATGTGGAGCCAAAGAAGTCCTCAAGCATCAGAAGAAGTGATAAATTTATCACTAAAGTCTGGGTTCAACAAATCTCATCAAGATAGAGCATGTTATAATATAATAAGTTGAGATAGAAACTCTTAGTGATGAAGAAGATGATTCCCATAAAATTCTTCTAAAAAATGATGATAAGTGGAAGCCAAGCCCACTCTTTGAAGATGGTGGACAAATACTACTATGGATGAACTTAAAGAAGTCAACCTAGAGAGGATGATCCTCCCCAACTTTCTTGTCCTTCGCGATGAGAAAGTTAAGAGCTAAAATGCTACTTTATGAATTCGATCTTACGACATATTCAAATGTCGCTTATCCCCTGATGTAGCAGTTCATAAACTAGCTATTAAACCAAATGCAACGCTTGTTAAGCAAGCTCCTAGGCGAATGAGATTGAGATTGAAGAAGAATTGCGTAAAACTAAGAAACTAATCAAAGGCTTCATCCGGGAGGAGAAGTATGTGGATAGCCAACATTGTCCCGCAGAAGAAGATCGTCAAATCTCTCTGCATTGACTTTGGGACCTAAATAAGGCGTGCCCAAAAGATGACTTCCGCTTCCAATATCAGAACTATTGGTGGACAACATTTCCAACTATGACATGTTCTCATTCATGGACGGATGGTCAGGATATAATTAAATCAAAATAACACCTGAAGATGAAAAACATATATCGTTCAGAACATCTATTGACATCTATTGTTACACAGTCATACCCATTGGTTTGAAAAATGCTGGAGCTACATACCAAAGAGCCATAACACGTATTTTTGATGAGTTGATTCATCAAAAGGTGGAATGTTATGTCGACGATTTGGTGGTGAAGAACCTAAATCGAAAACCACTTCAAGACTTGAGAATTGTAGAGAGAATCAAAAATATGATCTCAAGATGAATCCTCTAAAATGTGCATTCGTATCCTCAAAAATTCTGGGTACATTGACGTCATGAGGTATTGAAATTGATCCCGCTAAAATCAAGGCAATCATGGAGATGCCTCCAGAAGAGTTTCTCCCGCTTTATAATAACTGATTCATCCATTTATATAAAACTTATCGATGTCAACCATTACAAAGTTAATGAAGAAGGATTCTCCATTCAAATGGGACAAGGAGTGCCAAGAAGCCTTCAATAATATTAAAAGCTACGTTAAATCCACCAATCCTTGCCTATTCTGAAGCCTCTCATTCTACAGACAAGAGTCTGAGCATTATTGACAACACATGAAGGCAAAGAAAATGCTCTTTATTATATCGAAGGTCGATTGGAGCAGAAATGAGATACTCTCGATAAAGAAGCACTAAGAGCTTGATCTGCCCAAAAAAAGTTCATTACATGTTATCTCACAAGATTACACTCATCTCAAGGATCGATCCTAAAGATTGACAAGACTGACAAATCGCAAGAAGAGGCGATTGCCAATTTGATATCACATACGTTCCAAAAAGAAGGGACAAGTCTTAGATTTTCTCACCTTGTCCCTGCGGACTCTTCACTTAATGATGATCGATGAGCAAATTATACTCATTCATAAAAGAGAAAAATCAAAAATGTACTTGCCTCATCATCAAACAAGTCCAATCTCTAAATTTTTCAAAAGCAAGAGCGTGAATCACATCATCTTCATAACACCGTAAGAGAGATAATGAGATGATCATATGGATTAACCGAGCCAAGAACTAATAATGAAGTAATATGAAGCATGGTCGAAGAAGCTATTTTCATAAAATTCAAACAACTACATTCTCGCTATTATAAATCAAGTACTTGGCATCTATATAATCAACAAACTTGAGTTAGCTTTCTA
The DNA here is from genome assembly GCA_021442155.1 of Cymbidium sinense. Lineage (NCBI taxonomy): Eukaryota > Viridiplantae > Streptophyta > Magnoliopsida > Asparagales > Orchidaceae > Cymbidium > Cymbidium sinense. Next base: position 283,074,877 of record CM038215.1, read on the forward strand.
TCACAAGCGAGTTCTCGAGCTTATGAAGCAAATACCAAATATCATACTAACTCAAGTCTCTCGATCCGAAAATAGCAAAACCGACTGCTTAGCAAAATTAGCTAAGAAAATGTCAAGTATGAATGGTGATTGTCATGATCAGCATATTTACTCGACGAGTTCTAGAGCCGATAAAGTATCAATCCCAGGGGGTAGAGGGGTTACCAAATTTGACCCAGCAAGATACGACTCAGGTTGTTCTTCATACTTCCCAAAATCAACAAAAAATTGTACCAAGAAGAGCTAAGAATGACATTGTAAAAGCAAGAGTGAAGTTTTTATAAGAGCCACATGATCGGGAGGCAACCCTTCATCGGCCACTTTAAAGAATTACCAAGTAATAAATCGCGACAAATCGAAAAGAAAATGCTACGCTATGCTTTTCAACAACTTTATATCGTAGATCTTTTAAATAAATGTGGCTACGATGCTAAATGTAGATGAAGCAAAGTGATGGTTGAAGTTCATGAAGGACTTTTGTGTGCATCAGGTCCCAAGATGAAAGTAAAGATCAAAAGGATGGATTATTATTCCATCTATGGTAGAAGATTAATCTAAGAAGTGTCATGAGTGTCAAGTACATGGGATCTCATCCATCAACCTCCAAATCCATTACCCAAACAATAGCATCCGACCATTCGAATGTATGGTACGGATGTAATTTGATCAATTGATCATTGGATATTATTTCATCTAGCTATTTCTAAGTGGTGAAGCTTCATTTAAGGAAGTTCTGGCGATCGGTGATGATAAACTTCTTCGCATGTATGTCTATAGATTTGGAGTCACGAATAATTCTCGATAATGATCTTTAAAAGTGCAAAGATTTATAGATGATTCGACGATTGATTGGCGATATTCTTCAATATATAATCCAAGAGCAAATGGTTTGGCGGTGATAAGACATTAGTCAAAGCTGAAGATTCTCACTAAAATAAAGAGAGACATACCAAGTTAGTAGAGGCTGTATCGAACTACTGGCCGACTAAAGCCACTCTATTCATTGGTATTTGGGCTGAAGTTCTTCTTGAAGTTGAGTTTTGCCCCAGAGTAGCCATCATCGAAGATCAAAATGCTCGTCGAGAATGGAAGAACTTCGCTTAATGAAGTTAGATTACAAGCTCATCAAAATGGAAGTCTATCGAGCAAGATATTGTCGCTTTTGACCATACTGCGTGCGACCTCGAATATATTCCAAAAGGGTTAGTGTGAGAAGAAGACCATTATTCCAATCAAAAATTTGGTGGCAAATTTGAGCCTAGGAAAGGCCCTTTTCATTGAAAAAGTGTATCGAGGAGGCATACCAACTCATTAACAAAGGTGAAAGACAATGTCGCAATTAATGTTGACTTGAAAAGTACTATACGGTCGTTCTGGTAATAGAAATCCCGCAAGACGGGACATTTTTTTTTAGTAAATTTATTTAGGTTGACATCATAATTCATGCCGAGATCCCTAAATAAACATACTCCAAAGAAAAGAACTTTTCCATGAAAATTCTCGTTACACAGGGGACATTTTTAGATTTCTGTACATGGATGGAAGTAATGTTACATGTCGAAACTCTCTTAAGAGCATATCAATCTAAATATTAATGTATTTGCGTATTTTCATCTTGAGAATTCTTCTAACTATGCTTTAGAATTCCCCCTGCAAGACAGGGGTATTTTTTTAGTTTATATTAAATTTATTTGAGTTGACATCGTGCCATAAAAGAGATCCTTAAATATATTCGATTGGTTGACATCGGCGTTAAGAAATCTATCTATAATTATCATTGTTAAGTTACATATTCTTGCGAAATAAAAGAATATATTTTGCTGAAAAAGACAACCTAAATGTCAAAGTCTCTCAAATTTGCCAAATTTGAGAGGTCAAGTCAAGAACTCCGATTTGGAAGCTTGATCAATTAAGTTGGAGAAACATCAATCTCTTAAAGTCTTGAACGAATAGGTTAAAGGTCGGTTCGGCCATAAATGGCGGGTTCGCTTCTCTCGATAAGCGAAAAGGCCGGTGAAAGAACCGTCATTGATGAAAACAAAATCACAAAAACTTTAGAAGAAGAGGTTCAATGAGTTAAATATGGCGAGTGGCGGCTCTCTCCCAACAGAAAAGCCGTGAAAAAAAGCTCGTCGGTTGATGGCGATATTTGTTCAATCTCAAGATCCATCTGCGATTACAAGCAATGGATCAAGAGATCTCTACTTGATCGATATATCAAAGCGCAGAAAGCGTTCAATTGAGTACCTCAAATCAATCTTCATATTACGCAGGTGATATTTCAATCTATTTTCAAATGATGCGATGCTTCAGTCAAAATTCATCTCATCAAGTCTAGTAAGCGCATGGGGCGAAGCAATTTCATAATTCATACAAAGCGATGCAACTAAAGGAATTGTATGGTTATTCGTCTATTAAAGCACGTTCTTAGGCGATAACTTCAACATTGACCCATGTATGGAAGGTTTAATTATATGTATCCTTCAACGAATCCGTCATCAAAGCGGCACACGAGTGCATACATTCTTGACAAGTCGATAGAAATAATGTCGTCTTTTCAAGTTAGTCGAGCTCAAAATTTAGGGCGAAGGAATTTCAAATCGACCAACACGGATAAATCGATTCCCCAGTAGTCCTTCCTTCATCAAGCGACAATTCCTCCATTAAACCCAACCAAACACGAAGCTAGAGTTCGAGGAAACTCAAATCTGCAACAACATAAAAGAAAGAGTTCTTCAGTAAAGCCATTGAAGCAGCCAGTAAATGGTGTAAGAACTCTTCTCTATCAAAGTCGATTACAATTAATTGGCGTCATTTAGCATTCTGATAAAGGCATCTTAATGAAATTTTAATCAAATTAAAATTATATCAAATGATTGAGTTATGGCGAAATAATTATTAATTTTCAACAAACATGGTTCGCTCATGCGAATCACATTTGTTGGGAAAAATTTATTCGCCATATGTCTTAAATCAAGATAAGCTCATAAATCAAATTGACGGGGAGGTGATAGTGCACAGTGAAATTCAAAATGCAGCGTCGAAAATGATCGAAGCGACCTCCGATTGTGAATGGACTTCGATTGCGTTGAGCGTCGAAATTGATCAGAATCTAAATATTGCAAAATCTAACGATCAATCGATTAACGCCGAAATCAATGTGTCGAGCGTATCGAGTGGAGAAGCGCGGCGATGTCAGAATTAATCAATTAATGTGTTAAAACATTAAAACTATCAAATGAGGCTGCGCTCAATTTGGGAGTGCTGCAAATGTCGAATGATTTGAAGTGATAGCACGCAAGCGAAATGAAATGATGTGCAAAATCAATCCAAAGGACCTCCGTCACGAAGACTTTGTCATCGCGATTAACGTCAAAAGGTCGATATAAATATAGCGTAACTTGATGATCAGTCTTCGTATCCGTCTTGCGCGTCGAGGAGGAGACCGCCGTCATGCCAAATGACCCCGAAATTGATTGCGTCGTTAAACATCAAAATCATCAAATGATCTATTCGGATGAGTGCATTGTCGAATAATCGGTAGTGCGTGCAAATCGGCGAAATACACGGCGTCATCAAACGTCACCGACATCGACAGACGGACTGCCATCGCGTTGAGAACATCAAAATTAGTCGGATATAAATATTGATGATTATGATCGGCGTTCAGTCGTTAACGCTTTGCTGCGCGCATCGAGGTCGACGAGAATCAACGACCTCGTTCAGCGAAATTGATCTCGTTGACTTGAACGCCAAAATCATCAAATATATTTGTCAATTGCGTGAAAATCGAGAGAGATCAAAAGCGGTATCGCATTGAATTGACTCAATTTGGCTGACTAAAGCGGCTCGATCCGAAAGCGGATGTTCGTTAACAATGGAATTACCCTAAATCGATATATATATTGTGTATTTACCGGCACGAAATCCAAATTAAAATAATTTAAATCAATTTAAATTTAAATTAAAAATTCCCAAATTACCCCCATGCTCAACCGTTCCCCTCTATTTTCAATTTTCTAAAAAAGGAAATAAAAAAAATCAAAATAAAACTCCCCATTCCCTCGATTCTCTCCCATTTTCCAACCCCTCCCTTCTCTCTCTCTCCTCTCTCTCTCTCTCACGATTTCCCTCATCTCCAGAAAAGGTAACTCATCCTCTTTTTTTTTCTCGATTCCTCGTTCTGCCTCCCGGTAGTTGGTCTTGCCATCCCGCCCGTCTCGTAGCATGATCCCTGGCTGTAGGCGATCTGCGTCAGTCAGCCGTCCGTCCCGTCCGTGACGGCCAGCATTCCAGCGCCTGGCCTCTGGTCGGTCCTCGACGCCGCGATTGTTGCCCATTCTGCGCGGCCAGTCTTCAGCGTTCAATCCGGCCGGGGTTTTTTGGCCTCAGACCCTCGGTGACTGCCTGCTTTCGCATTCCCGCCTGACCAGTTCCTCCATCCCAGCGGCCTCTTTCCTCAGGTACTGACTCCTTCCTCCCAGCGGCTGACTCCTTCCTCAGGCCATTTGGTTGAGACCCCACATGCTTGTAATAACCCTCCATTATTTTTGCGTTCTCCGGCCCAACGTTCTCCATCCAAGAGCCTCTTTCCTCCAAGCCAGGCCCTTGACTCCTTCCTCCATTAAGCGCAAAGCTCCAGCCTCTCCCCAGCCATTGTTTGGCCCGGCTCCAACTCTGACCCATTATTTTGGCCGTTCTGATCCTTAAGCTAGCCATCAAATTTGTCATTTTTCGCGCCAATCGGGAAGAATGAATGGGATTTTCGATTTTCGACGTCGCCTCTTCGTCGTTTTACGCAAAATGGAAGAATATCGTGATTCTTCATTCGATTCGGCGTCGCTTTTAGCGCTTTCATCGTAGAATCAAGAAAAAATCACGAAGAATTCTTCACTTCCTACGCCGCTTTGGCGTCGTTTCGAAAATCGAGAAAATATTTTGTCGGCGAATTCTTCTTTCGATTTCTGTGCTTAACTTTATTTTATTTTGTGGCGTCATGAGGAAGAACACGTCGTCGTGGAATTCTTCTTTCGATTCCTGCTCTTGCTTATTCCCGATTCAACTCTTTCCTGCGTGCATCAGAAAAATTCACGTGTGGGATTTGTGAATGTGAATATATATATGCTGTGTTTCTAGGTTTGGATATGCTTTCGACAAAGCGCGGGATGAAAAAAGTTGTGGTGTCGAAGGCATTCTGATCGTGAAGGCGTATCGGTAAGCACTTATTAGTTGTCTCCTAGATGAAAAGCGTGAAAACTTAAAAAAAAGACAGATGAATATATATTTGTTGTATGTCTTTCAAGTTTAAAGACCTCGTCTGAAACGAGATGATCGGTGTGGTGTCATGAAGACACCAATATCTCTCAACGTCGAAAGCCAAAACACATCGACCCTGGGGATGGCCTGCTAGAAATTGCATCAATCTTTTGACTTATGAAAAATGGAGAGTAAAATGAAGCTGAAGAGCTCAGGAAACTTTAATTTTAAACTAAAAGCGGGAAAGAAGGGGAGCCTTTAAACAAATTTTGGAAAGAATAGAATATTCATTTAAAATCTAAGTGAAATTTGGGGAATATTAAACTCACAAACTTTGGGAGGCAAATATTAAACTCAAAACTTTGGGAGATATTAAACTCACAAACTCTAATTATAATCTATGAAAGAAATTAGCGGTAAACTAAATTCCTTTCTTGTAAATTCCTTAAAATTAAGCAAACTGATTAAATTGAGGGGGTATCTAAACTCATATGGCTACTCTGAAACTAATGATAAATCCAAATTGAATTTAATAACTCTTATACAAATGTGGTGGTGATTATTATCTTTAATAAGCGTGAGTAAAAATTTAAACACAAGAAATCGATAATTTATTAAAATTGATGTAAATTGAGCATAATATAACAACCTTAATCCCCTTGGGTGGGGTCATTTATGAATCCTTTGCCTCCATTGTGTCCATTATTATTCTCATTTAAATCAAGTATCTAAATCATTTTTTTACATCTTAACCAAGTCTTTTAGGTCTACCACCTTTCTTAACATAAATCAATTAAATCATCTCTCTGTCAGTTATGACGCTTTATGTGGAAACCATCTAAAATCTCCTAATCTTATCTACCCTTGAATTTCTACTTTTTGAATATACTCATTTTGCATTATCGCAGAGTAAAGCCACTCATCCACTAAGCATCTCATCTAGCAATTTACTTGTCTTTATCTTATAACATTACGTAAGTCATTCGGTCTTACCACCATCTTATAAAATTTTTCCTTAAGTTTAAATTAACTTTTATCACATAATAGGCCGGATCTTCTTCACTTGACCATCCAACTTGAATTCTAATAACATCTTCATCTATTTCACCATCATTTTGAACAATAGAGCCTAAATATCAAAGCGCCACTCTTATTAATGACTTGTTGTTCATAATGTCACATTCAGAACTTCTACAACTAAAATTACACTCCATATATTCGGTTTAGATCTACTTAAAGCGAAAACCTTTAGACTCTGAGTTGACCTCCATAATTCAAGTTTACGTTGGACTCCTTTCTAGTCTTTATCAAGAAGAATGTCATCAACAAAAGCATACACCAAGGTACATCTTCTTGTAAATGCCAGTAAGAACATCCATAACAAAGTAAAAGATAAGGGCTTAAAGTGATCTTTGATGTAATCCAATTGAAATAGAAAATATTTTGTCAATCCTCCTTGAAATTGGACACAAGTACTCTATACATATCCTTAATGACTTGAATATATAACAATATTAACTCCTACGTTAATCTCCAAAGAACATATCTTGAAACTTTATCATAGCTTTTCTTCAATAAATATCATATAGATCCTCCTTACTTTTCGATGCTTCTCCATCCCTTAAGAAATGTATAGCATCCATAGTAGATCTACTTGGCATGAAATCAGATTGTAAGAAACTTACGTATCGTAAATGCTATCTTTCTCTCTCCCATAATTTTAATGTATGACACATTAACTTAATTCATATAATTTGCACTCTTGTATCACCTTATTCTTAAATATAGAACCAACAAACTCTTTCTTCACTCATCATCTTTTTATTAAAATGACATTAAAATATTTGTAAGCCAAGAAATTCCTTGATCTCTAAAATTCCACACTTCCATTGGAATATTATCAGGTCTCTTGTTTTCCACATTTTTCTTTAAAACTTAACTTGATTCTGTCTGACGATAAAATAAAATTCTATTTTTGTTTAGTATTAAGGTTCTTAAATTAATCGTCTTTCGGATCCTTCATTGAAAAGTTTATCAAAATCTCATCCTTTTTTTCAATGTCTTTTCTTAAAAAAATATTTTATTATTTTCATCCTTAATACACCTCACTGCTTTATGTTTCTTCTATCTCTTTGGTTGGTAACTTATACATACATCTTTTTCTAACTGTGTCATTGTATAAATCATTTAAAATTTAAATTTTTTTATATCTTCTCTTTAATCTCTACTGGTCATTTATATCTTTCGGTCTCAGGGTTTTACATCTAAACCAAGTTTTATAACAATCTTCTTATTTTTATCTTTTTTTGTCATTCTCCAATTATTTTTATTAAAAGCTTTTCCTTTTGATTCTCCAAAAACATCTTTTACTTAATTTACTCTATTTTTTCCCATAATAATGGAACATCCCAAATTTTAAACTCTTATAAACTGCTTAAAAATATTTTTTTTTGTGTTTTTTTAAGTGTCATCTAATTAGGATAATAATTTGGTTTATTTTTTTCTGACTTTTCTTAAAATCTAAAACTATCGATGTTGGTCTTAGATTTTCACTGGAATGACTTCTGATCTTTCTGATATTTAAATGATCTATTTTTTATCGGAAAATAATCAATGTTTTCTTAGATCAATTTTATAAGTAATAATATGTTCTCTCTTAAATAAAATATTGTATTATAAAATCATAAAGCTAAAAGCAATTTAAAATAGTCTTCTTACATTCAAATACCACGTGAATCTTTAAAATCTTCTACTACTCTAAAATAAATTCCATCTTAAATTCGTAAATTGTAATCGAGTTGAGAAAATTACAAAACTCAATGAGATAAACTAAGTCAAACAATGTGTTAAATACAATCTCAAACGCTTCTTGTAGATGACCTTCAGACAGGATAGAAGCGATATTAAATTCAATTCTACAAAATTATAGCGCTTTGATAAAACAATTAAGAATTTCATCTAACTATAATTTTCAAAATCGATGATTTCATTAAGTAGATAATTAAGTTATAAATTCCTGCGTGTCTTATAGAGATTTCAGTCAAAATTTTATTGTGCGAAAACTGCTAAATTAAATTAAATGAAAATCAAAATCGAATAACTTCGAAAAGCTACTTAAAATCTTGCACGCGCATGTCTGTCTTTGAATCTTTGAAATTGAGTGTTTGAGGATGTTGCGGGTTCTTAGGTTTAATCTTAAGGCTGGATTAGTTAACAAAACCAAGAAACCATAATAAGAGTTTCAAATCGGTGAAATATCGAAAAATTGATTACTGTGGGTGGATATAATCTCTATTAGTAGTAAGCGAGTTGAGGATCTAAAAACTTAAATATATTCAAATTAATCAATTTTCCAAATCAAATTAACTCAAATTGAGTGTATCTAAAATCGTCTAAATGAAATTATAAATTAAAGAAAAACTATCTTCACCGAATCATGGGGGTAAAATTAAAACTCTTCAGTTTAAAGGAGGATGTCAATCAAGTATTTTCTTATGTTCTCAATCAATCTGATAAGGATGGCTATGCCATTGCGTGGGCTTGGCCGTGAACTTCAGATGAAAGCGTAGTCCTCGATCGAGTGGTTTGGCCAATATTTATATTCTCTTTATGCTCACGATGGTTTCTTGGGTTGTATCATAATATCTTAATAAGGCAATATCGTCGGTTAAGGTAAGCGTCTCGCTTGACAACAGTCTGAGTTTCGACGTAATCCATATTCTTGATGAGGATCCTATCGGGTTGGGATTATTCCTCTCTAGAAAAGTAGGCGAGCCGGATAATGACCATGGGATCTAGATGGACGTCGTCATTCATCGGTTTAAGCTAAAATGATAAATTCATAATCTAAATTTTGAAACTCAACGTCTTCTTCTTATACCTATCATTAAAGCAATCTAGCCTTGTCGAAAATTCTCTACTTATTGGAAGGGTAATTAGGAACTGCACCATAGGAACAGCAGATCTAAAGTTCTCAATGAGGGAAATCTCACGAAAGTGTCTTATCTACTATTTCATCTGCTTACGAAAATTACACTAACACTTTAAACCACTTTTTTTTTAAAGAAGAGATTATTTTTGAGCCTACTATTACTCGATAGTGCATATGGAGAAAAGGTTTTAGAATAGATACAGACTTGTCATAAATACATACATGTAAATAGTATCATCAAGTACTGCACTGATTCTTGATATGCTTTTACTGTAATTGAAAATTCCTAAGTTACTCCACAATTACTTCTAAATCTATTCTCAAGCTCCTTCATACATGTCATTAATAATTTCAGCATACCTTCAACACTTAGGGTAAAATTAGTTTAACATTTCATATAACACTCGATAGAAATTAATGATGATTTACATAGTTGACCCTAAATAGTTGAGATAATAACGGTAAGAGTTTAGCCTATCAGACTTATGTGGGACATGAAGGGTTCATATTTGTACCAAAGAAAAAGTAAGCGAGGCTATAACAAAACCTAAATAAGCACAACGGAAATTTTCTCGAAACCTAATTAGAACTTCAACAAGAGAATCCAGACAAAGACAAAGATCCAAAATTTTCCAAGCAGCGGATTCTTCAAGATAGTCTTCAGGTGATGAATGAATTAGGTAAAGTTGCTCAATACCTTCATTTGGCAAACAGTTATATAACGGGTAGTAAGTAAAAAAAAAAACCCTGGATATAAATAACAATGACAAATAGATCTGTGATGAAAATTTATAGAATTTATGATTTTTAATGATTATTAAAAATAGCAAAAAATAACAATGACAGATACTATTTGCAAAACAGTAAAAAGGGCATCTTAAAATAAAGAATGAATCTAGCAAATGGCTGATCTTGTTGCAAAATGGAACATGAAAAATTAACTAGAAATACGGTAAGAAAAGGAGCTCATACCTTGTCAATAAAAGATGTAGGATAGCAGCGATATGTCTGCTCAAAGGAATTTCCAAAATAATCATATCTGCCAAAGTACTGACAATGAAAGGATAAATTAGCATTTGAAGAAAATCAATCAAAATGGTATGCATGAAAAAATCAATAAACTTCAAGTAGTTAAAAACTATAGACTTCAATGAAATATAAGAGCACAGCAAAAAAATATAGCAAGGATTTGGGGAAGGAAAGCAATGAATGGATATGCCCAAATGATTGAAATAAGGGACGATTATGGTGCAGATGCTGATGCCATTGATAATAATGATAATATAACTGTATGGAAATAAATCAAGAATCAGAGTATGGTCAACCTCTGCATCTTGTACCAAGTAATATTTCAATGAAGCTAGAACAAATGCATCAGTACTAGGTACAAGTTCATCAATAATAATGGCCTCCTGACAGCTGGGCGCCCATTAACCAATCAGTTATCAAAATAAATAAAAATTAGGAGTAAAAAATCATTAATTCCAAGGTCCAGCTGATACCAAATTAAGAAACACACATTATCCATCATCCAAATCATCAATTCAGAATGACAGCATAAACCCTCCTGACTTCAGTTACATGCTATAAAAGGTATACTCTACCTTCTATAAGCTATTTTGTATGGCTTATATCCATATAACATAGCGAGTTCAGATTAAATCCAAAAATAGTCCTCTAACTATTTGTGTGTGGCGGTGTGGCCAATTTAATCCCATAGTATCACATGTCTCCAATGCAGTCCCTCTACTTTATAAAACCAATCCAAAATAATTCCTCATGTAGAAATTATAATACAAAATTGGTCTCATTTTAATCCTTCGACTATAAAAAATTAATCCTAATTTAGCCCATAAAGGACCATTTTGGCTCTATTTTATATGTCCAAGAGATTAAATTGGAGAACTGTGATTTTGCAGAACTAAATTGACCATATACATATAGTTGAACTATTTTGAAGTTTTATTGGCAATTTATAGCATGCATCCTTAAGTCCCTTTATATAAAGAATAATACTTCCACTTTCAATTTAATCGCCGAGTTCTAACCCTATAGGTTATGTCCTCATTTGTACTCAAATTCTTTCATATGGCAAATCCAAAATGTCTAAATACATCTTACCTAAGAATTATTTCCAATGATAGGATAATTAAGACATTCACAACAACAAAATTTTCAAATCAAATCATTCTTTAACTCATAAGCCTCATATATTATAAAATTTTGCTCATATTTTTTTTAAATTAAAAAAATGTATCAGATATAACCTCCACATAAAGTATGCAAAGGAATCTCAACATGAATATTTTTTTGCAAGCATCTCCACATTCAACACAAAAAAAAATTAAAATCAATGTTAAGCCTTCTTATACTACTAATGTTGTAATGCAATTGAAAACTCTTACTTCACAACTATCATTAATGGTAGTTACTAGTCCATAATACATATGATTAATAAATTCCATATCTTTGGCACACTTTTATACTCCTTTAAGCCCGCTATATCAAATTCTTATACTTCTTTTTTGTTTGGAAAATTTGAGAAATACAACTTGATTATATACACCATTCAAGACTAATAAAAACTACATGTTACTTGTAATTTCCTTAGGGCCCATCTAGTAACTTGTAAATAAAACATATGTTTCAAAAAACAATGGGCTTGTTATATTCCATTATTTGAATATATGCAAAACATGGGTTTGAAACTCTACTCTCAATATAATGATTTTGTTCCTACATTAAGAGCTAGTTAAAAATAAAATTTTACTTTCTATAATATAGTTGATACCTATAAACAACCAAATGGGCCCTAAGCACAAAGTAAATTCTTCTTGGAACAAAAGTAAAAAGATTCTCCAATGTTCTCATGATTTCAATATAATATATTCGATGGCCCTCTTCCATAAGAATCAAGATATGATTCATAAGTTTGATCCATTTACACCACCTGTAATATTCTCTTAGTTAAATACTAATATCATAACACTTCTTTTTCAATCATTTGGTACACTCATAATTTCTATAACTTCATATAAAAAATTAAGTTAACCAAAAGAATAAAAAATCTCAGATAATTTATCAAGTCCAACATCAATATATCATATAGTACAAAAATTTTTACCTTTTACCATCATACAACTTTAACCAACCAAACACAACATTGTTATTTTTGATCAAAGTATAATCTGATCAATTCTATTTTAAAGAATTTTCTTTCTAAAAACTCTCATTTGATAATTTCTTAAAGTAATATTTTTCATAAAACTAGATTTAATATTCAAATATATTATGTTCATGAACTTCTCATGAGACCCCTCCCTACCTTATTCTCATCAACCTCCATAATCTACTTAAGAACACTGGCATTGCAACTCCATCTCTTGAGTTCCAAACTTCACAAACTACCACATCCCTCCACTTATCATAGGCATATGTCTTCTTCCTCTTCTTAACATGCGCCAACTTAGAATCTATATGCCACAATCCCCTTCATGTGAGTGGCAATAACCTCAACACACATCTCCCTATGACTCTTCCTATGAACCTCTCATTATTAACCACTCCTTTGTCCACTACCAATGGCATTTCCATCTATACCTTTAATGTCATAATGCCCTACGCTACTCTAATCTTCAAGATTATGAACCTTGCAATGACCTTTTTGCATGACTCCCCATCGCAACCACAATATGAAGCCTCAATCTCTAGCTCTCCATGATGCCCTCCTGCTAACCCCCAACATTTGGCATCTCTCTGTCATTGGCTCAGTTTCAATATAATGGGTACCATTTGCTTCAACCAACATTTAAAGCTTAGTTCTTCACAATTTAATTGGCCATTCATTGGCCACCATCTAATTTCCAAAACCCATCTACCTTCCCACTACTTCAAATGATGAGATGCCACCATAATATATAATCCTCATTGTTATGCACCACCATGGCAACATCATCCATGACTCTACCATCTTGCTTGCCTCATCGAGTCACTCACTCATCCAACCATGATGTCCTCTACTCTTTCATCTCTCCTCCTCGATAGCCTCTAGTAGTATATCTCCCTAATAGAACCTTAGAATTGTCCCTCTTTTGCAGTATTTCACATGCTTCAAATAAATCTAGTGCCACCATCTAGTATGACACCTCCATTGACACCCTCACTCAATACTATACATCGGTGCTATCGATTGATAGCTCTATCAACACCTTTTTTTTCAACACTCTCCCATTAACACTCTCTACAAAAATTCTTTATTGATGCTCTATGCTAACATGTCTATAAATGCTTTTGTAAATACTCTCCATCAATAGCTCTATTGATGCCTATGTTAAAAAAATGGATCAACGCCTTTGGTCAACAATCTTCATCTACCCCGTCGATAGCAACTCTAGCAATCAATAGGCCATTGTTCATCTTCTTTTTGAGGATCTTATGTGTGCCTTCTCTAACATGGATCTCATTGCCATGCCACTAACTTTTACATTTGATATACCTTGGACTCTCTTACAAGAACCCTGTCTTTGGCCGCTACTATTTTCAAATCAATTTGACATCTTCTATACCACCTTTACTTTGTTGGAGATTCCAACATATCTATATCATCACAAGTCTATATATATATATATATATAATATCATCACTAATTATTATCTTGATATTTTCTCATTATTAAAGATATTTTACAGTTTTTATTCCCTTCTGAACAAAATTCAATATAGATTTAATTCACTCATATTCTTTAGTGTTCTAACACTAATGATGGACCATTGCAAGACTAAATGCAAACAATATGTTTGGTCATAACTTCTACAAATCTAATTCACTGTTTTCTGTGTGTGCGTGCGCTTACACTTTTTGGATCACATCATCATTTAGTTATTTAATGTAAAGCAAATTTTATAAGTGGCATCGTAATTGATAAAAAAAAAAAAAGAGTGAACAATCCTTATGGTTCGTCATCAGAAAATTAAAGACATAACCGAATTAGCTGTCAGGAACTCAATTCCAGAGAGCATGCGACAATCCTAAGACACAAGCTTGATGCATCAAATATATTCACAAATTCAATTTTAAGAAGAAACAAGATAACAAAGTCACATACTATATGCTAAAAGTAATTTCTTTGCAGCGTAACATACCATCTTTTATCAATTCACAGCTCCTAAACCCCTGATTAAACCTGCATAACAACAACGAGATTAATAAGATTAATGAACATAGTCATTTCAACATAAGCCTACCTAATACCTTAAAAAGACATGACATAATCTGATCATGATATTCAATGAAAAAGCATATGATCTTTGCTTTCTATTAAAACAAAATTGAATAACTTAGGACGGCAAAGACAAATACCAAGTGACGCAGAGGGACGCAGGGAAAAACTCCAACTACGATAATAAATGAGATTTTGTTTCAGATTATACCTTGAAGGTTGTTCAGGAATGTCCAGAAATGGGAACAGGCGCGGCTTAGGTTATGGGGAAAGAACAGGAAGCAGGATAAAAATGAATCACGGAAAATAAGAGAGAAGCAGATAAGAGATAAGAAATGCAGAGATCCGAGTGAGAGCGAGAGATCAGCGGGGGAAAAAAAACAGAATATAAATCGCGAAGAAGATTAGAAGCCGGAGACAAGCGAATCCGAAAAGAGGAAGCCGAAATCACTTTGAAAGTACTTCATTAAGCTTAGGTTTAAAAAAATCTTCATATTCTAATAAAAAGAGTTCAAGCACTTCATTTAATTTCGTTTAGAAAAAAAAAAACCAAACTATTTATTTTAAATCATACATATTTAATATATTTAAAATTTTAATCAATCCTTTTATCTGAATTAGTGAACTACTAAGATGAAAAAAAATTCACTAATATAATCATTTTTATAATATTTTTATTAATTATATGAGAGAAATTAATAAATTTAGTATATTTATATTAATCCTAATTTAAAAAGAACATCAAATGCCATCTTGAGTCCTGTTTCGTGTTCACTATCATAAAAAATGCTATATATTCAAATAATAAAGTAATTTATTTATTCCATCTCAAATACTAAATATTTTACAATATGCTGACTTCTGGTTTCAGATCTAGTCTTGTTGTGTGCTAAAAAATTAATTACGATAAAATAAAAGTTTATGTTTTAGTTTATTGTGAAATCCAAAGACATACTGTGATATTTGAAAACCTGCATTTTTTACGTAAAACCCATGAATCGGTGGAAAAAAAAATCAGGCTCCAATAAAAAAAAAAATCTTTCACTATGTATCTATTTCGGAGTACAATATTTTCCCAATAACGAGATTACAAAATCAGATACGAGAAAGTCGACAACGAATCCGAATCAACAATGTAAGAATGGTTGTCAGAATTATGGCTGATGATGGTGAACAGGGATCGACTACCGACGACGATATGATGACCCACGGAGATGGCCGGCGAACGACGCCGCCGTAGTCGGTGGACGATAGACCGATAAATGGTATCGACGATGATCGACGACGACGGCGACAATGGGTCGACGACGGCAATGGCTGACCGACGATGGTGGCCAATGATGACCGAACGGTCGAATGATGACCAGCGACGGTTTGACGACGACGATGGCAATGGCGATCGACGGCGATGCAGCGACCGACGACAAGGGATCGGCGATGGATGGCACGCGATAACCGGCTGAGGGCGATGGCGCGGTGGTGGCGGCAGCGGCCGACGGCGGTGTTGGTGGTTGGTCGACGACGCCGCAACCGCCGAGTGGTGACACAATTATGCCGAGAATCTTCGCCTGTTTCTCTCTTCTCTTTAACTCTGGGCCGCCTCATACAAGAATGAGTGACTATTTATAAATTAGAGGGATAATGTTTCTGTAAATACATGCAAAATTCAAACCACTCAATCGGATAATCGGATAGCTCAAAATGATTCCCTTAATCATCTGATGTATTTTAAATATTTGAATGCTCAAATGAAGTCAAAATCAAGAGATATTGGGCTTGTTAGATCGTGCAAACCAAGATTGATCATAAACACTTCATATTTAGGATCTATTTAGGGATTTAACTGATATCCAAAAGTTTCCAATGATATTTTAAGTACTTAATCTGGACTAGTTTCGACTCAGGATCATATTGCTTTTGACATCAAGATTCGTGCTTCGACTAGTAAAATTTATAGTGCCATATCAAGTCTTTAAATGAAATTTACATATATAACATATAATTCTTATGCATTTATATATATATAACACCTAAACTTATAAATTTAAATTTACATAAATTTAAAAATTGTACCACTAATCATTTTTAAAAACTTCATAATTTTCATTACAATATATTAGAGTATAAAACAAGGCAACTCAAGTTAGCTCGAGCTTAGCTTGATAAATTACTCGTGAGCTAAAGTAACAAATTAAACTTAAATCAATGTCGATATTACTGGTTAACTCGTGAGCCGACTTATTTAATGAATATTGAAATACTATATAGTTAAAATACAATACAATTTAATAATGTAAGTATAAATTTATTTAAAATATTAAAAGCTTATAAATCATTTTTATGTGAAATAATTTATTATTTCTTACAAAAAAAAATTTATTTTTAACATTTTTATCATAACAGTTATTTAAATCAAAATTATTTCATCATCTAATTTATTAATCAAGTTTAAGCTCAAATCAAAAGTGATTCGAGCTCAACTCGATTCATTTACACACCTGAATAATTTTATAACACCTAACTAGATATCCACAAAGTAATTCACAACGTATTCCTGGCCATGAAGACTCCTTAGGTCATTCATGGCTTGTTATATAGATCAACACATGCAAGGGCAATTGGTAGCTTCATTTCATCATCATAATCCCCCTCTAATTATAAATCTAACCTCCTCCTTTCCCCGTCAAGAAGAAAAATGAAAACTCTACATGAATTCAAATAGAGCAAATCATTATCATATGTGAGTTGCATTAGAGCTCTATTCTTACCAACATTCTTAATGATGAAAGTAGAAAATGAAAATAATTTCAAGTAAAATGGAATAGGTATGTTTTTGTTCAAGTACTCATACACATGTAATAATAATCATAACAACATTTTAGTATTTGAATGGCCCCTTAACATTGGAATGATAAATAGAAATAATGTATTTTTTAATTTAAAATCAAATAGAATTAGCTCATTTTAATCCAATTAACTCAAATTTAATAAAAATGATTATTAAAAATTTTAAAAAATTGAATTGAGTGAATGAAATAAAAAAATATATATAATTTTTAAAGAAATAATATTTATATTTATAAATAGATTACATTTATTTTAAAAGATTGTAAGGTACAACACAATATATTTAATTAAAAAGATAAATTTATTGTTACAAACTTACAACTATTATATATATTTAATTATTTTTTAATAAGAAAAAAAATTTAATCTGATCTCGAGCTAGTTCGATCCAATTTATGACTGGCTTGAGATCGGATCAAAAAAATGTTTGACTCAATATATTTAACTCGATCTAAATTCGATCCAAATTTTGATTCAACTTTTGAAAGATTTTTTATTTTGGAGCTAAACTAACCACCTTATATACACATAAAAAAAACACTGAATAGGAGGGAATTGAAAATTATTCTAAGAGATGCCTGGATGCCAAAAAGGTGGAAAAGTAACTGACGCAAACAGTGTAAATGTTCAATCAAATCAATAGTGTCCTCTTCTGCATTTCTCTGCCAATAGAGCAACAGTTCAAGACATAATAGCATACATAAAAAACTGAAAAGTTCTAAGCAGCAAGTTGGATAGAAATATCTTCCCTTCATTTATCTTCCAACCACTGGCACTTCTTTGCTCATGCCTATTTCTGTGATTCATGTTTCTCTATTAAACTTGCAGTTCTAACTTTCATCAGCTAGTCAATAAAGATCATGTAATAGCCAATTCCTTCCAGAGGCAAATGAAAGTAGAATATCATAGCATAGTAAATGCAAGGTATCACAAATTTGATGTAACCTAAAACATGCGTCTATGCAAAAAAAAATGAAAATATGATGAAACTATTTACATTTACAGAGTATAAAAGTAGTGGAACCTTTCAACCAGCGGTAAACCCTTTCATGAACACGATTGGGCTCATGAATTTAGCCCTATTAGAGGAATCAAACAATGAAAGCTGCTAATGCACAGCAAAGCCAAAGCCTGAAACAGAAAACAAAGTTGCTGTTGTCTGAACAAGTAGCAACAGATTATAAGCCACAAGATTTTTGAATGTAGTAGCGTCTACTGAAGGTCTTGCGACACTTGAACCACTTAAATTGCCAGAATCATCAAACCATGCCCATCTCCATATTAACAACGTTCCCATATGTCATTATTCTGATTGTTCAGCTCAGCCGAACCCAGAAATAGTAAACAAGTATAATCTAACCAAGGGACTGTTGGATGAGAACAACCCAGCAATAGCATATGCATATCCCAGCCTTGGTATACTATTTTTATGAGTTAATTCTTTTCTGCTTTTATTTTTTTTTTTTTTTTTGTTGGTACATGATGCCTCAATAATATTTTCACTACATAACTGCTCTTGATGCATCCCTCTGCATGACTGATTAGAGGAATGAGCGTTTATGTTGGATCATGAATCCGATAGAAATGATACTCTGTGAGGATTATGATGATGATTTAGAGGAATAAAATGAAGGAATGTTTCTGCAATCACAAGAACCTTTTTGAATTTTTTTCTCTAATGTTTGATGGAACCTATGTCAATATTTTTTAAGTGAATATTTTCTCAAAGTGTGAAGGCAATCCAATCTTCTTTGGTTTAGATGTTTACAAGCATGTTCTAACTTTGTGTCAGAATCATTGCAGCAGTAGGATCTGAATAAATTTACACACATGCTGATGATCACATTATTACTACATGTTCATTAATTTTCTTCTCTAAGATTATCTCACTTGGCACCTATATATGTAGATATAAATCAGCATATACTTTGGCAAGTTTGGCTGCTAATCATTAATCTCCTTTGGCTACATTAAAAAGCTTGGTTTTTCTTATTTTATGGATTTGGCTCTTTTGATTAACTGATATGCCTACCTCAACATTTAAAATAATAATAATGCACGTGCTGAAAAAAAGTTAAAAAATCAGGATTCATGACTATTTTGATTTAAGATGAACATTATAGCTTCTAGTGGCAAGCTTAATGGAATTGCAATCTCACTTAGAATGGACAAGCAATTAAAGTGCAACATTTATGAACACATCATTGAAGTGGCACAAAATTTTTTCACAGTGCTTATTTAACAATTATAACACTGCCTTTGCTAGTACCCAAGTCCTGGAAGAGAAAAGTGAAGTGTTTCATTAGGTAGTCAACAATCAACATAAAATTTGTTGAAAAATCATGATATGAATCCTTTAATACAATATGTTAATGCTAGGGCATTCCCTGGAAGCGACACTATATAGCCTGAATACAGTGAAAAATGTGCATGACCGTTGTATTAATGTCCCGGTGGAATGTTAAAAAAATAAGGGTTCTCACATTATGGACGGATGTGGGTAAAAAATTAGTCCACAACAACAACAACAAGCCTGCTACATGAATCCTTTGTCTCCATTGTGTCCTATTATGTGTCAAATTCTCATTTAAATCAAGTATACTAAGATCATTTTTTATACATCTTAACCAAGTCTTTTTAGGTCTACCTCTACCTATCTTAACATAAGGAAAATCTAATGCATCTACTCTCCTAATCGGGTCATCGAACGGCCGACGCTTTATATGGCCAAACCATCTAAGGCGACTCTCCCTAATCTTATCTACATTTCTAACTTTTTTTCCGAATATACTCATTTTGCATTCTATCTCTAAGAGTAAAGCCACTCATTCACCTAAGCATCCTCATCTCTATAACACTTAACTTAGTCTTATGCTTCTCTTTTATTGGCCAACTAAATTAGGATAGGAACTTATGAGTAAATTAATAGAATTAATAGATATTATAGTTCATAGGAAGATAAATATCTTATATATTCAAGAAACTAAATGGGTTGAGAAGAATGCCAAGGAGATTAATAGTTTAGAATTTTAATTTTGGTATTCTAATAGCACTCATACTAGAAAGAGCATAAGTGTGATTATAGATAAAAATTTGAAAAATAATATTGTGAAAATTAATAGGATTGAAGATAGAATTATAACTTTAAAATTATTGTTGATGCTAAACTTATCAATATTATAAGTGTTTATGCTCCTTAAGTAGATTTGTATGTAAGCTTAAAATTTTTTTTGAAAAGACATAAAGGAATTAATACAAAAGAAACCACTTGAAGAAAGAACATTTATTAAAGAGATTTAAATGGATATGTTGATAGACTAGTAGAAAATTTTAAAAGCATTCATGGTGACTATAAATTTGGAGTGACTGATAAAGAAAGAAGAACCATGTTGGATTTTATTTCAGCTTATAATTTTATATTTATTAATACTTTATTTAAGAAAATAAATGAGCAAATTATCACTTATAAAAATAGATCCAGTAAATGGAAAATAAAAAAGAATAATTCATTTTAATAAAAACAATTGTTGGTGGAGGCAAGATATGCAAGAAAAGATAAAATAAAAAGCTTTGTTGTAAAAGTTGATTTAGATGTAAAAGTTTGAAGAATTGGAAAAGATATAAAATAGCCTTAAAGATTTTAAGAAAGTAATATGCGACGCAAAAAAAGTTTACTTTTAACGATTTTTATAATAGACTGTCTACTAAAGATGCTCAAAGATATATGTATAAGTTAACCAAACAAAGAGATAGAATAAATAAATAATTAGTTCAAATAAAGTGCATAAAGAATGAAAATCATAAAGTACTTTTCTTAGAAAGAGAATATTGAATATAGGTGGATGAAATAATTTGATAAATTTTTCAATGAAGGTTAAGAGAATACAATTACTTTAGCGACCTTAGTATCATAAACGAAAATAAAGAATTTTATTTTTATTGTATTTGTAAAAATGAAGTTGAAGAGAATTTAAAGAAAATGAAGTATGAAAAAGCAATAGGACCTAATGATATTCCAATAAAAGTGTGAAAATATTTACTGGAGCAAGAAATTTCTTAGCTTACTAATCTTTTTAATATTATTTTAAAGACTAAAAAGATGTCCGATGAGTGGAGAAAGAGTTTGTTAATTCATATTTTTAATAATAAGGGTGATGCATGAGAGATGAATTAAGTTAATGTGTCATACATTAAAATTATGGAGAGAGTGTAATTGAATATAGGTTACGATGATACAAAAGTTTCTTAAAATTAATTTGATTTCATGTCGAATAGGTCTACTATATATGTTATACATTTGTTGAGAGGTTTGATGGAGAAATATAGAGAGGAATGATCTACATATGATATTTGTTGATTTAGAGAAAGCATATGATAAAGTTTCAAGAGAAGTGCTTTAGAAAATTCTATAAAAGAAAGGAGTTAATATTTTTAATATTCAAGTCATTAAGGATGTGTATACTAGAGCTGTTACTTGTGTTCAAACACAAGAAGGATTGATCAAGCTTTTTCCTATTTTAATTGGATTACATCAAGAATCAACTTTAAGCCTATATCCTTTTGCTTTAATTATTGATGTTCTTACTAGACTTTTACAAGAGGATGTATCTTGGTGTATGCTTTTTGATGATGATATTCTTCTATTTAATAAGACTAGAGAGTGAGATCAAGAGAAACTTGAGTTATGGAGGCCAATCTTAGAATCTAAAGGCTTTCATTCAAGTAGATCTAAAAGTGAATATATGGAATGTAGTTTTGATTGTAAAATATCTAGTGGTGGGGTTGTGACATTGGGTGATCAAGTGAATAAAAAAAGTGAACATTGGTCGATCGATCAAAATGATAGTGAAATAGATGAGGATGTAATTAGTAGAATTCAAGTTGGATGGTTGAAGTGGAGGAATGCATCTGGCCTATTGTGATATAGAAAAGTACCACTTCGACTTAAGAAATAACTTTATAAGATAGTGGTAAGACCTGTAATGATTTATGGAGCATAATGTTGGCCATTTAAAGAGAAGAAAAAAATTAAGTGTTGCAGAAATGAGGATGTTCAAGTGGATGAATGGTTTTACATTTATAGAAAAATGCGAAACAAATATATAAGTGAAAAGGTTGGAGTAACTCTAATGGTAGATAAGATTCGAGAGAGATGGTTTGATCACATAAGCCATCAGCCAACTGATGACCTAATTAGAAGAGTAGATATATTAGATTTGACCTATGTTAAAAAAGACAGAGGTAGATCTAAGAAGACTTGATTAGGTAGTATAAAAAATAATCTTATTTTATTAGAATTAAATGAGAATTTGACATTTAATAGGACATAATGGAGAAGAATGATTCATGTAGCTAACTCCCATGGTGGGATAAAGGCTTGTTGTTATTGTTGTTGCTTATTTAACAATTATAAAAACTTTTTAAGCACCAAAAAAGGGTAATTTTCTTCAGTATTGAACCACCCAAAATTATTGCATAGTCACACAAATGTCTGAAAACTTGAGTGATACAAGAAAACTCATTTATCAATGCCATTTAACGAAACTTCCTCCATGGCCCATGGGGTTCCCCAGACAAATAAGGACCAATTAAATTATAAATTGACTATGCGGAATTATGTAATTACTTAAATGTGACATAAATTAAAAATTATATATTCCTTTTATTAGCCGTTTGATTATTTTTATTCTTTTGTTACAAAAAAAAAAACAAACACTACCATTGCCGGTCCCAAGTCCGGATGTGAAAAGTTTAGGTAGGGAAACAAAGATAAAACTTGTGAAATAATCATGACATGAATCCTTTAAATCATTGTTAATGCTAGGCATCCTGAAAAGCATCTGATACTTGAATACTGAAAAATGTGCTAGAACCGCGCACGCCCGGTGCGTGTTAAATAAGCAAGGTTCTACATTATGGACATAGCGGCAAAGAAGTTAGTCCATGAAACTAGAATTAGATTATGATCTTGGAATATAGTACTCTTACGGTAAATTAATGGAATTAATAGATATTATGATTCAGAAAGATAAATATTTTATGTGTTCAAGAAATGGGTTGGGGAGAAAGCCAAGGAGATTGATAGTTTAGGTTTTAAACTTTGGTATTAAAAAACAGAAAATGTAGTGTGATTATAGATAAAAGTTTGAAGGATAATGTTATAAATATTAATATATGTGGAGATAGAATTATAGCTTTTAAAGATTATTGATACCAAGATTATCAATATTATAAGTTACGCCCCTCAAGTTTGGAGATAAAAAAAATTTTGGAATGAATTAGAGACTAATACAAAAAGATACCCTCAAGAAAAAAGTATTTATTGGAAGAGATGGACATGTTAGTAGAGTGGTAGAAGATTTTAAAAGTATTTATGGTGATTATGAATTTGAAGTGACTAATAAAGAAGGTATGACTATATTAGATTTTACTTTAACTTATGATTTTGTAGTTACTAACACTTTATTTAAGAAAAGAAATGAACATATTATTACTTATAAAAATAGATCTAGAAAAACACGATTGATTATTTTCCGATAAAAAAATAGATCGCTTTAGATCAGAAGATTGTAAGGTCATTTCAGTGAAAATCTAACTACCCAACATTGATTGTTAATTTTAGATTTTAAGATGAAAGGTTGTAAGAGAAAAAATAAACCAAATTCTTGTCCTAGAATTAGATGGGGACACGAAAGAAAACACAAATAAAAATATTTTAAGAGCAAGCTACAAGAGATTAGAATTTAGGATGTTCATGAGGAAGCTAACATTATGTGAAAAAAATAAAAGTAAAATTAAACAAGTTGCTAAAATAAAATGTCGGAGAATCAAAAGAAAAAGCTTCTTTTAATAAGAATAGTGTGGAGTCGAGTAAAGAAAAAAAAAAATAAGAAGATATTATAAAACTTGATTTAGATGTAAAACTGAGAATTGGGAAAGATATAAAGTAAATTCTAGAGATTCTAAGAAATATAAATGCGAATTTAACTTTAGTGATTTACAATAGATTAAAAGGTGAAAGATGTATGTATAAGTTAAAACCAAAGAGATAGAGAAGTAAAGACATAGTTCATGATGTATACAAGGATGAAAATAATAAAATACTTTTTTTAGAAAAGGATATTGAAAATAGAGATATATTTTGATAAACTTTTCAATGAAGGATCCGAAAGATTGATTTTAAAACCTTAATACTCTAAACAAAAATAGAATTTCATTTTATCGTCAGATTAGTAAGTTAAGAAGCTTTAAAGAAAATGAAATGTGGAAAGCAGGATCTGATAATTCCAACAAGTGTGGAAATGTTTAGGACATCAAGGAATTTCTGCTTACAAATATTTTAATGTCATTTTAAAGACTAAAAGATGTCGATGAGTGGAGAAAGAGTTTGTTGGTTCTATATTTAAGAATAAAGGTGATGCACAAGAGTGCAAATTATGAGGAATTAAGTTAATGTCATACATTAAAATTATGGGAGAGAGTAAGAGCATAAGTTACGATGATACGTAAGTTTCTCACAATCAGTTTGATTTCATGCCGTAAATCTACTATGGATGCTATACATTTGTTAAGGGCTCGATGGAGAAGCATAGAGAAAGTAAGGAGGATCTACATATGATATTTATCGATTTAGAAAAGTTTATGATAAAGTTTCAAGAGATGTTCTTTGGAGAGTTCTGAACGAAATGAGTTAATATTGGTTATATTCAAGTCATTAAAGATATGTATACTAGAGTTGTTACTTGAA
This sequence comes from Cymbidium sinense, assembly GCA_021442155.1. Taxonomy (NCBI): domain Eukaryota; kingdom Viridiplantae; phylum Streptophyta; class Magnoliopsida; order Asparagales; family Orchidaceae; genus Cymbidium; species Cymbidium sinense. The sequence continues at coordinate 283,099,915 of CM038215.1, forward strand.
TCCAAACACAAGGAGGATTGACAAAATATTTTCCTACTTGGATTACATCAAGGACTTTAAGCCCTTATCTTTTACTTTAGTTATGGATGTTCTAGACATTTACAAGAAGATGTACCTTGGTGTATGCTTTTGTCGCACATTCTTCTTCTTGTTGATAAGACTAGAGGAGTCCAACAAAAACTTGAATTATGGAGGTCAACTCTAAGAGTCTAAAGGTTTTCGCTAAGTAGATCTAAACCTAATATATGGAGTGTAATTTTAATAGAATTCTGGGTGTGGCAAAGTGAACAAGTTATTAATAAGAGTGAGTGTGATATTTAGGCTCTATTGTTTAAAATGATGGTGAAATAGATGGAGATGTTATTAGTAGAATTCAAGTTGGATGGTTGAAGTGGAGGAATGCATCCGCGATTATGATAGAAAAAGTTCTATTTAAACTTAAGGAAAAATTTTATAAGATAGGTAAGACCAATGACTTATGGTGCAGTTGGCTAAAAGAAAAATAAAGAGAAGTTATAAGCAGTGAGATGAGATGCTGGTGGATGAGTACTCTGAGATAGAATGCAAAATGAGTATATTCGAAAAAGTAGCTCCAGATAAGACAAGGGAGAGTCTCCTTAGATGGTTTGGCCACATAAAGTGCTCCGTCCCATGACAATTAGAGAGTGATCATTATTTTTGTATGTTAAGAAAAAGGTAGACCTAAAAGACTTCTAAGATGTATAAAAAATGATCTTAGATATACTTGATTTAAATGAGAATTTGACACATAATAGGACACACGAAGGATTCATGTAGATCCCATGGGATGGGATTAATTGTTGTTACAAAAATAATGTTTGATTTCATTTTGTTTTTATCCTAAATTAATTCCAATTGTAAATTATTAATGATAGATTTACATCGGAATGATGGCTACTATATATATATATATATAGTTGAATCTCTCACCTCAGTTCGTAATCATTCACGAAATATTTTGTTAAGCACATGTCAATGACCCTCGAGCTGGAATACCAAAGCGGAACGCATCTGGACGGATAAAATAAAACATTTCTTAACATTGTCAATCATAAATAAAATCTCAAATCTCCAATCATAAAAGAGCCACTACAATTCACAATGATGTCCATACATAAATGTTCTAATACAGATTCAGAAAAATACACTTTAACATAACTCAACATAATTTACTGACATAAATACTTATCTCCTCGTAGCTCTCTAATAAACCCGACTTTCCCTTCTATCCCATTTAATTGTGATTACCCAAAAAGATTAAACAACTAATAAATGAATATAATTCATTATGCTATTACACTATAAGAAACAAGAAAAGAAACTAAGATGCATGCCAGTATCCGCATAATAAAAGAAAATAATCTGCCAAACAATCAATCATATGTGAGGTAAGATATAAACATTTAAGAAGATATGGGGTCGATTCATAAACATTTAAAGAAGAGCGAACTTTTACTTTTACCTTTACTTTTATCATTCATAAGTTTATACTCATCCAAAGGATGAGTATCCATAACCTTACCATTTGCCAATTTTTCTTGGCCCTTTTGAATCATATTTCAGGTACATATATCAAGGCCCAACCGCACTATAAGGGGGTGAACTCAAGCTTCAACATACACATTCATAAAGATACAATCATATCACTATGGACATTAATTCATAACTAAGAAGAATCAAAAGTTTGATAAAATGAACCGCTATGATCTAAAGATTCGTATATCCAACATGAAGAAGCAGAACTATTCACTATTTATGTAAAAGCAGAAAATCATAAAATGAAGCAGTGTGAAAAGTCAAAATCATCTAAACATGCATCACATGAAAGTACATTTTACCATAAATGTAAGAACATAATTACCCACTTTAACTAGCTTCCTCTCAACCTCCTTTCCTTTAATGATTCCTTCAGAATTGCAATTCCTATAACATAAATTAAGTGTTAAAGTTACTTAATATATAACATTAATCGATTATCATACCCCATCAAATGATTCTAATCTAATTAACTATAATATAAATACATTTCTTTTATATGCTTCAAAAAATCTAATACTCCCATTTCCTTATTTTTCTTAAATTTATTCTTGAAATGATCTTAAAATGATCTTAAAATGCTCCTAAAATCTAATACTCCCATTTCCTTATTCCGTAATTGCAATTCCTATAACATAAATTATTAAGTGTTAAAGTTTAATATAATATTAACATTGATTATCATACCCCATCAAATGATTCTAATCTAATTAACGATAATATAAATACATTTCTTTTATATGTGCTCCTAAAATCTAATACTCCCATTTCCTTATTTTTCTTAAATTTATTCTTGAAATGATCTTAAAATGATTCTTAAACTAAATTTTAATTTATACTAATTCTAATTTAAAGTCCCATCAAACCTATAACCCTAAGTTATAATTATAAACCCTAAGTTAACTTGAAGACTAAATCAAAGCTAATAACATAACAATCAAATTTCAATTAAAATAATTATATAAATTATTTACTTACCTCCTCTTCGCTTTTGCTAAGACATACATTTCGCTTCTTCACTCACGACGCCGGAGGCTCTCTCTTTCCTCCCGCTTCTTCGCTTTTCCTCGATCGTTTACAGACACGCCACGCAAGATTTCTCGACGACACACGTGAGCACGCAGTAGAGATTGACGAATTGGTCCGCTTCTCTTCTTCTCTCGGTCACACGCACGATGACGGTCACTTCAGGCACGCAGTGTGAGTCTCCCCTTTCTCCTTCTCTCCTGTTTTGGGAAAACCGACTCTCCTGATTTTTTTTTCTCTTATCATACCGCCATGCGGTTGATTTTTTGTTTTTTGTTTTCCTTTTTTTTCCTTATTAATCTCTCCTCTTATAAAATTTCGTCCTCAAATTTAAATGACATTAATAAATACACATACCTTTAATTAAATAATCAAGGTATAGCTTGATTTCGATTCCTTCTCCCACGTTCTCGATCAAATCCATGTTTCCACAAGACATGCATAAATGGAATTTCTATTCCCAGATGCTTGATATCATAATCTATAATTCTTCCTCCTCCATAAATGTGAGATCCCATAATATCAATAGATCACAATCTTGTTGTCTATCAAGAATATATTTTCGCAGAAATATGAAACACACAGACTCAGACGTGAGAAGGTAGCCTATAAGCCACTTTCCCAATTCTTTCCAAGATTTCATATGGACCAATATAACGTGCTTAACTTTCCAACTTTGCCAAATCGCTTTATACTTTCTTAATGACTTTAAGAAATAAATACTTCTCCACTTCAAATTTGGCAATGTTTAGCATCATAAGATTTTCTCGCCATTCAACAGCCTTTTAATCTATCACGGATCAATCTGATCTCTACTACATCTACTAGAATCACAATTCTTCTTTCACGCTCCACCCAACAAAGTCAGCATTTTCTTCCATACGCTTCATAGGAGCCATACCAATACTGCTTGAAAACCATTATTATAAGCAAACTCAATCAAAGGCAAATGAACTTCCCAATTTCCTCAAATCAAGAACAGTCTCAACAAATCTTCAAGTGTTTGAATTGTTCTTTCTCGACCGCCATCAAGGATGGAATAAAGATCGAAAGTAAACTTACTAAAGCTCTTCTTGAATTTTTCTCCACAATCTGGATGTAATACCATCCCGACGGACACTATAGATTTTGGCACACCATAACTTCACGATTTCATCAACATATTTTTCTTTTTTCAACAAGATCGTGTTTGATAGATAAAATGCGATTTATAACCTATCAATAATAACCCAAATAAGATCAGCCTCTTCGGATCTAGAGCCAACCATAAAATCCATAGCATATCCCCCATTTCCACTCGTATCAAGTCGTAAAAGTCCACTTGCTTCGATTTTAATCATCCGACATGATCGACATTTATAAACAAATTCAACTCTTTTCATTCCCGCCACCAAAATATTTTCTTAAGATCTTGATACATTTTGCTACCGCTCTGATGAATCAGATAATTAATGATGTGCTTCATGTAATATGTCTTTTCAAATCTCCAATATTTGGAATGCAAATTCTCATATGATATTTCAATAATCCTCTTCATCGATTTCAAAATCTTCAGATACCTTTACCAAATCTAAAATTTTTGATAAACCATCTTGAGGTAAAGCATCCCGTATTTTTCTTTCAAATTTGATTTTATACCATTTGATTTAACAATAGCATGATCATCTCAGATTTGATAATTGAAATTTCCAATTTTTCTAAATCTTTAATCAACTCCCTGGTGAGATCAACCAATAAGCACTACCGACGTTTTTTCTACTCAAAGCATCAAGAACTACATTTGCCTTCCCCATGATATCAATATCTAAATCATAATCTTTAATGAGTTCCAACCATCTTCTTGCCTTAAATTTAGCTCCTTCCAGTAAAGATATATTTCAAGCTTTGATGATCGTGAAAACTTCACACCTTACCCATATAAATAATGCCTCCAAATTTTAATGCAAATACCACTCGCTGCTCTGATCATGGGTGGGATAGCTTTTCATGATTTTTCAATTTCAAGATAAGCAATCACTCTTCCATTCTCGCATAAGTACACATCCCAAGCCTCTTAATGATACATCACTATAAATTTGAAATCCTTCGTCTCGAATAGTTAATACCAGCCATTAAATAATTCTTCAATTTTGAAAAGCCTTTTCACACCGACCGACCATTCAAACTTGACCGCTTCGAAGTTAATCTCGATAGGTATGGCAATCGAAAACTCTTCAACAAATCTCCTATAATATCCTGCCAGCCCCAAGAAACTTCGACTGACAGGAGTATTATTCAAATATCGCCTGACTTTACCCTAATCCACTAAAACTCCTTCACTACTAATCATGTGCCCCAAGAATATTTATTTAACCAAAATTCACACTTTGAAAACTTTGATATAATTCATTTCCTTCAAAGCGAAAATAATGTGAATGGTTTTCATGAGCTATTTCATCTCTAATAAATTAATATCATCTATGAATACAATCACAAATGAATCTAAAAGGTTTAAAAGATTCTATTCATGAGATCCATAAATACAATGGAGCATTTGTTAAGCAAAAGGCATCACCACAAACTCATAAATGCCCATACCTCAGATCAATGCGCCTTTGATATCTTCTTCTTTAATTCTCAACCGATGATAACTGATCTTAAATCAATCTTTGAAAATATCAAGTCCTTCTTGATCAAAAGATCATCAATTCTTGAAAGGATATTTATTCTTCAAGAGTTTGTTAAGTTCTCTATAATCGATGATACTTAAGCTCTCATCTTTCTTCTTTCACAAATAATACGAGCTCCAAGGAGATGTACCAGCCCCGATAAATCCCTTTCTAATAATTCTGCAATGATTCTTCAACTCTTGTAATTCTTGATCGCCATTCTATATTACTGCATGTGTTTTGCACCTCAATTAATTCAACGAGAAATCATCTCTCTCTCGAGAGGTAAACAGAATCGCCCGTGAAAGACTTCTGGATACTCCTTTACTACTGGTATATCCTCCATCTTCTTTACCTCTTTAGTAACATCAGTAATTTGAGCAAGAAAACCTTCATGCCTTTTTCAAGATCTTTTGAACTTTCAAGCAAGACACCATCATAACTAATACTCCTATGCCCCATGAATCAATTCTTCTTTCCGTGAATATTGAATTTGACTATCTTTTAGAACAATCTATAGTAATATAATATCTAAGTCAATCCATTTCTAAAATCACATCAATTCATATAACGACGTTATTAAATCTGATCCAACGCCTTTCACAGATGTTCAAGTTCACACTACGCATATTTTAGCATTAATTTGAGACCCATTTGCATTTATCAAAGTATTACAAACATTTTCATAATTTGTAATCCTCGAGAAAGAGATTCTCATATCCCAAATAATTTCGTATTTGTCAGAACCTCACCACTTCCAATTAACTTGTATATATATTTCTTATCATTCAGTAAATGCATCTATCGCTAAGGAAGGTGGTTTCACCAAATTCTAGTGCCGATTTGTCTCTCTTGCATAAAGATTTTCCGAATTGATTCCATAAGTCGATAAGACAAATTAATTATAATCGCTACACATTAATCAATATAATCATATGCAAATCTCTTTATAAAATTTTATCATCTTCCTAATGGCTCTTTGATTATGATCATACTTATATCCCTAAATCTAAAATGTAACCTCTGATACCACTCACGCACTCTACCCGAGCTTGGAATACCAAGCATCATTTGGACGGATAAAATAAAACATTTCTAACATCACAATCATAAATAAAATCTCCAATCTCCAATCATAAAAGAGCCACTACAATCCACAATGATTTAAAAATCTGTCCATACATAAATGTTCTAATATAGATTCAGGAAAAATACACTTTAACATAACTCAACATAATTTACTGACATAAATACCTATCTCCTCGTAGCTCTCTACTAAGAACCCGACTTTCCCTTCTATCATATTTAATTAGATTATTACCAAAAAAGATTAAACAACTAACAAATGAATATAATTTATGAATGCTATTACACTATAAGAAAGCAAAATCCAAGATGACTACCGTATACACGCGCATAAAGAAAATAATACGCTCAAACAATCAATCATATGGCGTAAGTATGATAAACATTTAAAGAAGATATGAGATACATAAACATTTAAGAAAGATATGGAGGTCGATTCATAAACATTTAAGAAAGATATGGACTTTTTTACTTTTACCTTTACTTTTATCACCCGGCCCATGAGTCATCATTTTCATACTCATCCAAAGGATGAGTATCCATAACCTTTACCATTTGCCAATTTTTCTTGGCCTTTTGAATCATATCATTGCGCGTATCAAGGCCCCAACCAAGCACTATAACTCAAGCTTTCAACATACACATTCATAAAGATACAATCATATCCTATGCATTAATTCATAACTAGCAGAATCAAATGAAATGGTAAATGATCGAATACGATCTAGATTCGATTATCCAACACAAGAAAGAAACTATTCACTATTTATGTAAAAGAGAAAATCATCACAAGCAGAAAAGTCAAAATCATCTAAACATGCATTTCATCACAAGTAAAGACATTTTTACCATAAATGTAAGAACATAATTACCCACTTTTAACTCAGCTTCCTCAACCTCCTTTCCTTTAATGATTCCTTCCAGAATTGCAATTCCTATAACATAAATTATTAAGTGTTAAAGTTACTTAATATATAACATTAATTGATCATACCAAAAATTCTAATCTAATTAACGATAATATAAATACATTTCTTTATATGCCTAAAATCTAATACTCCCCTTTCCTTATTTTTCTTAAATTTATTCTTGAAATGATCTTAAAATGATTCTTAAACTAAATTTTAATTTATGCTACCTAATTCTAATTTAAAGTCCTTACTGAAATCTATAACCCTAAGTTAGAATTATAAACCCTAAGTTAACTTGAAATAATACTAAATCAAAGTTAATAACATAACAATCAAATTTCAATTAAAATAATTATATAAATTATTTACTTACCTCCTCCTTTGCCTCTAAGACACACCGCCTTTTCACTCACGACGACGGGAGGCTCTCTTTCCTCCCGACTCGCTTTTCCTTCATCACGACACGCCAATAAAGGCCTTCTCTTCTCCTTCCTTGGTCGACGACATGCGCGACGACAGGCATCTGACGAATGGTCGCCGCTTCTCTTCTTCCTCTCGACGCTCGTCGACGACGGCCTCACTGCAGGTAACATTGCAGAGTCTCCCCTTTCTCCTTCTCTTGTTTTGGGAAAACCGCTTTCCTCAGATTTTTTTTCTTTACTCATCTAATCGCGTTGCATTTTTTTGTTTTTTTTTGTTTTCCTTTTTTTTTTTCCGGTTATTACAGGTCAGCTAGTCATTATCAAGAAAAGATATTAATTTTATTCATTGTGGTTGCATTCTTAGTGTTAGTTTTGAACTTGAACATGCACTGCTTATCCTTGGATAAATTTGGTATGTTTTTACGTCAAAATGTGAACTGAAAATGATAGATTTGAAAAATGCAGAACTATGGGTCAAAATAAATATAAGTTTAGTGATTTATACATGACTTGAAAGAGTATGGTTATCATCTTATAATTAAATCCAATAGAATTGCTATTCAAAATTAACTTTTTATAAGTATGGAATATTTGTATAAAAGGTTAGAGTTGTTCAAATGAAATACCAAATCTTCTTGAAAGAAAAACCAATTGTTTCTCTACATTCAATTTTATGGTGTGGAACCAAATTGTGTTTGGCATGATGAATTAAGATGCATAAAATTTCAAATAATTATGATTTGCATAAGCTTAAATAAGGTACCGAATAATTGCATGAACTATTTGACTGTCAAATAAATTTATCACATGGCAATCACTTATGTATGGGTTTATTTGTCAAGTTTATTTCTATTATCAGAATCACCAAAGTTATTATCTAAAAAATCAATCATAGAATAAAAGTGCCTTAACATGAAATCCAACACAATGATATCAAGAATGAACAAAACTAATTTTTACATAAAACCCCAAGAGAACCACGCCCAGCCGAAAAAATCTTATATATCTGCTTTAAGTTTTTTTCGAAATAAATTATGATATGAAAAAAGGCCGACAATGAGAATCAGAAGCAATCAACACATTACTATTGTAATGTTTGCGACAACGATGACGAATCACGGATCAACAATCAACGCACCTACGCCGATGATCGATGGTGGTCAAACAAATGCAGAATCGACGCTGAATGCCTAGAATGGTCTGAAGAAATTCGGATGCCCGACGCGGTTGATGACGACGACGATCGATGGTGACACGGCTACGCAGGTATAATGCCGACAAGCGACGGTTAACGGCATGACCACGACGGTGCGAAGGCAGGTGGGAATGACCAATGACAAATGACAAAGACCGTGGTATAACACCACCGGTGCGATGGCGGCCGACGGCGGTCGGCACCGCCGAGTGGTTACGATTATGCTGGAGGATTTTCAAGCTTTGTTCTCTCTTCTTTAGATCTTAAAGAATGACACTATTTATACAGAGGATGATCATGTAAATACATACAAAATCATTTATCTGATTTGTCAAAATGATTCTCTTAATCATCCGATGATTAAAATGCTCAAATGAAGTAATCAAGAGATTCGGCTATCCCGTTAAGATTTGATTGATCATAAACACTCCATATTTTGAACTATTTATGGATTTAACCGATATCCCAAAGTTTTCAAATGATATTTTAAGCTTGATCTGATTTATGTAGTTCAGATTATGAAATAAAAAAGAATGAAATGAATTCATCAGAAAAGGATTACTTGAAAGTTGTTTAGTTGAGAGTTTTACAAATTCACGACTTTGTTTTTTTTTTGTTTAAAAAAATATAATGCAAAGTAAGGTTTTGATGTCCGGACGGCGATCGCGGTGGTCATCGGTAAGGGTCGGTGAGTCGTGCGGCATGGCGCATGGCCAATGGCGGCGAAGCCCGGCAAGCATGGCGGCGGCCGCATCACTTTACATGGCCGTCGAATTCCAAATACATAAAATGCTTTTCTAATGATGAAATAGACATTATCGGAATTTACTTTACTCAGAACCAAACATCCAAAAGTTAAATACGCAGACCTAAATGCATGCAACCAAACAAATTGGATCGATTGCATTCATCAAGATTGCTTTTGAAAGTGAAATTTTAGTCATATTAGTTTTAAATTTTGTACCCTATAAATGCATACAAATCTTAATAATTGAATTAATGCATATTGTACATTCACTAGGGTTTGATTGCTCCAAAGAATACAAGAAAAAAGAAACGCAGTGATTTGACTTTAGGATTGTTTTGAAAACTCTACAAATACATATTTTTTTTTTGTAAAATAAATATAATGTAAAGTATTATCCAGAAAGCGGGTGAGCAACAACCACGGTCAGAACCAATAGCCACGAATGGCTGCGGCGTCAAATCGGCGGCAATGGCGCATGACGAAGAACAGGCAAGATCACACCGGCCGCAACAGCTTAAAACACTTTACTGTCGATGTATTTGGAATTTGCCCAAATCGGGCGAATTCCAAATACACCAAAAATGACCATTTGGATGCATTTCAAATACACTACAAATGCATTGTTTACACCATACCAAACACTCAAAAAGTTAAATTCTCTATATTTAATTTACTTTACACTCTAAATGCAGGCAACCAAACGTGCCCTAAATGAAGACTATTACTTTAATATGCAATTTTATGCAACAATTTGATTTAAAATTAACAAAACTTATAATTTGTAATTAGCATTTTTATCTACAATGCCCATATTTAACGTTTATTAGTTCAAAATATTTCAATGCTTCAGAATTTTTTTTTATATGCAATTGATGCCTTGATTCCTAGCATAACTTCAAGTTTAGATGAGAATCAAGTAGGATGCTTTCACATGATGTAAGCATTAAATTGTCGTATGCATGAAATCAATAATGATGTTTGCTTAATTGCTCATGGTTGGATGTTATAGATGTTGTTTTCTTCAACATTATTCCATACTAAACAAGCATGGACTGTGCATGAATTTGTTTGAGGCAAATGCAAGCCTAACGCTTTGCATGCATATAATTATAATTCTCCTCAAAAAAGTAATGGATTTGATTCCATTTGAAAATTACTAATATTATCCATAACTGCTTATAAAAAAAATGAAAAATTCTCTTAAAATGAATTCATAATTCACGCCATTTATGGAAAAAAAAAGATTTATTAGATCTTAAAAATTGCTACATGTGAAGTCCAGTATGTAAAAATAGAGTAAATCTCAATCGCCTTAGCTACTTATGACAATAAACACATATCAAATATATATGAGAATTAGGCTTCATTATTCATCTGAAAAATCCTTTTGAGTGTAAACTCATGAGACCCAGTTGAGTAACATCCGCTATTTGTTAACAATCAGTACAAGGGTGGTCTAGACATATATTGTTTGTGAACATTAAATAAATATACAAATAGTAGGGGCTACACATGATCAGAGTTAGTCTTAGTACAACCCTAGTTGAAGATAACTGTGATTTAGTTTGCCCAAGATTGCTATCACACAAGTCTCGTTGGACACAATTATGGTGTGGACCTTGTAGCAAAACAGCTATGATAAATATATTGAAGAGAACATCTATGATACATGTATAGATACATGTAAGGTTATAGTGATGGTCCTATTATGACAAGGATGATGACATAAATAAGATTATACTGCAAAACATGAAAGAGATAGTTGGGAGTCTATGATGTAAGTGAAATTAAGATACAGTTCAAAGATACTCATGGCTATAGTGCACATAAGGTTATAGTATATGCCTTAAAGGGCATGGTTGTGGAGCAAGTGAGATTGAGACACATTTTTAGAGGTGCAAAGATATGACATAAGTGAAATTGTGATTTAGGTCTTTGATTTGTTGGTATCATCAATATCAAGCTTTAAATTCTAGATGAGAATAAGATTTTCTAGCTGATTCAAAAACTTCCGAATGCTTATTTTATAACAAATTAGTCAAGATAAATTATGATTTTGACTTGGCTCCTTCATATAATTACGAATGGAAAAAAAGAAGCATCCCTAACTTAGATGCATTATATGCATGCAAGGTCACTATATGTGAATAACCATGTCAAAACAATAACCAAGAATTTGTGGTCATTAATCAAATAATCAAAAAAGCAGTGTAAACTTAAAAATTTTCAAGTGGACAATATTTATCCATCCAAATTCAGATTAGTAACCCCTCATAATTTATAGAATTAATTTTCTATGATTATGAGGGCATTCTCCTATCACATTTAAGCCATTCAGAGTCAAACATAGCAGTGATCTTCAAAAGACTTCTATAAATAAAATGTTATCTTGTCATTATAATATTTATAAATCATGTTCCATGGCGTAAGCCAAACTCTAACAAAAAATCCACCACACAACACGGTAAGCAGCTAATGATTAAGAAATGGCTGCCAAAGAATTAATCAAATAGCATACCAGAAAATGTACAAGTAAACAAGGTAAGGAGCATAATACATCTCTCATTCAACTACATCTGCCTCTCAAGAGGTTTAACCTTGCGCCTATGGCCCATGCTGTTAACAAGATCCCTTCTAGTACATACTGGAAACATATTCATCTTAGGGATCCAAAGTCGTCTGAGAACATAAGGGAAGCTGAGCTGATCTCTAGAAGTAAATCGAACAACTTCATTGAACCAAAGGCATGTGAAGAGATTCGTCAGCGGTGTGTGCTCTCTCACGATGATCGATGCTTCTGCTAGAGCTTGAATAGCCACAGAAAGGTCAATCCAACAGTTTAGTTTTCAATAAGTCATCTTTAATTTTTAAAACATAAGGTTCTACAGGGAAGTGAGCGACCAGATTGATGATTATGAATGTCACAAAGTGAAGTATTTCTTTTTTCTCATATTTGAATTCATTTTATGAATATTGACAAAAAATGTTATGATTATTTGTTGACCTAACATGAACTTGCAATCTTTCTCATAAAGGCCTGAAACATGAAAGAATAGCTCTGGAATATTATCCTTTTTGTAAGCCTAAATACACACAAGCTTCATCTTTTTTTTTTAAGGAAAACAAATGTCTTACCTTTTTTCCCATGAATCCTACTATCAGCAGGAATGCCATCATAACGGTACTGCTTGATCTGCAAGTCCACTTCTTCAGGGGTTGCTTTATGCTTCTTAACAATGGCCTTTGCCTCATCGTACAGGTTGCTACGGGCACCATGCTGTGAAATGGCAAATACAGAATTTGTACGCCAGAGTAATGCCTCCAGCACTCCTAATGGATCTCTTCGGAGCTGTGACTTTGAATCCACCCAAATTGAATATCTTGCTTGAGGAAACAATCTATGGCTCAGCATCTGAATGATTAAGTTATTCAAGCTCAGTTTAAACTCCAAAATAAGACAATGATTTAAATCAACAGTTCACTTTAGTATAGCTATTAAAAAGTTAAATTTAATCACAACAGATGATACACCAACAAAGTTATTTAAGCAATGCTTCTGACGGCACTCAAAATTAACACGACTTCCATGAGAGAAGCTATATGTGAGGAGCATAGTGTACAAGAAAAAGGTCAGCTAATATTACTTGCTTTTAATAGCATACAACTTACACATGATCTTAAAAATGTACTCAGCTCAAAAGGTTGAAGAGCATTTCTCCAAGATAGCCATCAAGGCTTTTGTCAAGAACAAAAACATTCTTCGAAGTGAAAGATATTCAAACAAACTAATACAGCATTATTGATATTATTATAATACACAATACCCCAAAGGCATATCTATATTGACGACCAAGCGTTGACTCTAATTATAAAGTTATCTCTATGCATATATTTTGAATAATAGATCAAAGACCAAAACCTATCAAATAAAGATATGCATATCATCGTTAACAAATAAATATTATTTTCAGATAATAAAATTATTTATCATATACATGCTTCATTTCATTAATCCTAAACTCCAAATCTGCTAAGTTTTGCTTCCATTTCTCTAACAAGAATTGCAACAAGACAAAAAAAAAGAGACTCTAAACTACCTTGATATAAACCTTAGCCAGAATAAGCCACCAAGCTGCTTCAGATATGTAAATAAAACATAGAAAAATAGGAATGCAGTGATGCTATCAATTTTTGGAATAAAAACGATGATTTTATACTACCTTAGGAATTTTACCATTCAAACGCTGATCTGAGAAAGGTAGATCCCTAACAACAACAATACGCCATATACCAATCATGCCATCATCACCAATTTTATTTCCTTCTGCCTCCTGTGCAGCACGAGTGAGTTCATCCCAAAATGCCACAAAGCAAACCTGTAACAAAACTTAACCATGCAATTCAAAGGAAAAAGCATAATGGCGCATAGGAGGGAAATTATGAATGTATCTTATGACCTTATTTAAAGAGGCTTCACTCATCCCAATCGGTTGATAAAGATCATCTCCCCCACCAAATGCACATGTAGATACCACAGCTTTGCAATTTTTCATGTATAGTCTGTCTTCCTCAGAAATTTTAAAGCCTCCAATGTCACTGTAGAAACCACAATGTACCTCAGCGTTGTCTTTCACCTGAAAAAAACCCATAAAATAAGAAAATCATGCCTCAAATGAAAACAAAAAGGGCAAAGCATATGGTCTAGCCCCATTTTAAAATAAATTATCCATCTTGCAAAAACCATGTCAGAGGCAACTACTAATAAACCAAATTTACAAGAAACAGCCGAGAGAATGGAGTAAAAGATATTACATTAAAGCTTTCTTCTCTGTCTTCAAGTGTTTGATATCCCGTGAATAAGTTAAATCTAGCAGTTCCATTTTGATGCCTTAACATTGTGGTGTTGCCTTCAACAGGATACTGGCCTAAATCAGTTTTGTATATCACACTCTTGACTGGAGAACTGTAAATCGTATTCTCAGGGAATTCCAGTTTGTTCAGTTCTTCTTGTTTAAGCATCTTCAGGCAAACTGGTTAAACTACTAGTTAGATATCCAAGTAGAAAGGATTAAGAAAAATTATGTAAGTCGGAATAAATGAAATAAAGAAGACAATTATTTGATTGGGAGAATATTCAAAATTATGTAAGAAACAATACAAGACAGTGAAACGGAAAAAATAATAAAATAATTTAGAATGGATAAGACTGAATGTCACCATAAACAAAAATCAAGTGTGAAGAATGCTACTACACATAAATTAAAGTTGTATGTATTACAAAGCAATTATAGATGAAATAAATATAAAAGATCAGAAAGGAAAACAATCTTATGAATTTGCGTATAAGATTGATTACAATGAAATGAAAATAGTGGACTGTGAAATTTATCAGTTCATTGTCTGGACTAAAATAATCAGCTATATTGGGAGTTCCTAAACGAAGAGAAAATGCATATGATAGGATTGAAATGTTTCAGTTGCTAACAGATCCTAATCCTAACAGTAGAAGAAACATTCTGCAATCTGGGACATCTCTAATGCAAACTCAAGAAGGATTTTCATAAAGGAAATGTACATCTTAATCAATTTCAAAGAATAAGTAGCACTAATATCGGATTAGAACTTGCATTCATCCCAAATGATAGTCAATACAAAGGACGAAAAATATGGGCACGTAAAAAATCATAAGAGCAATGAAAAGTAATCTAATCCAAATAACAAAAATTCATAAATTTTATGCAAATACCAATTAGCAAACTACCAAGAAACTTAAACATTGACCATAAGAAGTTCACAGAATAAGAAAACAACATATTATTTGAAACATCTCACCCTCTCTAATGCCATTGACTCGCTGGGATCGAGGATTCAAGTTCGTCTTGAACCTCTAACCCTCCAATTGTCGCTTGTCCACCTTCCCCGATTCTAAATGCAATATAATCGCCGAATGAAGATCGAGAGGCCACCACGCCAAGAACCCGAACTGTCGAGAAAGCCCTGCTCGAGCGAGGAAGCTTCTTTTCTTTTAGGCTTTTGAACCTTCATCTTCCCAATTCCTCCAAATCACATAAAACAGAGAACGAGAAAAGCAATCAAGAAGACATTGGGAGCTCCAGAATCGATGATCAGAAATCTAGTATTAGAGCCGTCAAGCAACCAGATGCATGATATTTGGATATGCGGAAGATGGAAGAATTGAGGCATACTCAGCTTTATCGCCAAGTTTCCTTTATGGGTAAGCAAGATTCTCAAAATCGAATCAGTATTTCAAATCGAGCAATCACAGATATAAAATATGATTGCTTGATATAAATAATAATAATAATATTATTATTATAATTAATTTGATATATAATATTTTAATCAAGATTGTGAAAATGAGATCGAACATTGAACCGAAAAAAAGAATAGATTCAAAGTTCGATGGCCCGACCTAAGTTGAACCGGATGAAGTAATAAATAATAAATTTATGGGGGATTTACATACCATAATTTATGAATTTACGATTTAAAATTTTAATTTTAAAATAAGACCTAAATCTTTATTATTACATCAAAATAAACTTTTTACTTGAAATATTTTGATGCGAAAAGTGCTAAATATTCAAGTTGAAATACGTGAAATAATAAATAATAAATTTATTTAAATTTTATTAGAATGATTTAATAATGATGTAATATATAACAAAAAAATAAATAAAATAAAAAAAGTATCCTCACCTTTTAAAAACTTTTTTTTTAAAATAAAAGAAGAGAAATTTTATTGCAATTAAAAGAAGAATACAAAGTCTTTTGATCCGCACTTTGAAATGTAAATAAATATAGCAAGGATCATCATATAACATTTCATCAATGTTAAGAAAACAGATAATCAATTATTATGAGAAGTGATTCGGTTTACCTTTTTTTTATTCCCATTGTTTAAGCATATACTCTAGCCGTCTCTCTCAAAAGCTTCTAACTGAGCATTTGCAAAAATATGATAACACACAGGCCGCAGAGCTTCTCCTGGACGAACAGACCTTCAATCCCAACATCCGCGACTATTCGAACCTAATCGACGCCCACTCCAAAGTCGGCCGCATTTAAGACGCCGAGGGAAAGATGCTAACCAATGGCATCCAGCCCGACGCCCTCACCTCCATCGTCTTAGTCCACATGTACAGCAAAGCCGGCGATCTCAACAGAACCAAGGAAATCTTCGAAAACCTCCGGCAGCAGAACTTCCAGCCAGACCTGAGAGTCTACAGCTCTGTGATCACCGCTTATGTGAACGCCGGCTCGCCGAAACAAGGGGAGGCGCTGATCAGAGAGATGAGGTTTTCACCTTCGATCGGAATTTCTGGGTAATTCGCAAGAATCGTTTTAGTATTAGGTTTTTTAAAATCTGTAGAGATTCTTGGATCAAATATTTAGGGTTAAAATTTTTTTTAGTTTAAATCTTGCGGTGTTACTGAACCGGCGCCGGTTCTCTGGGTCATTGTTCGATCGTCGATTTTTACAATTCTGATCGGTCCGATGCAGGGCTGAATTTTATTTTCTGTGTATTTGAATTGGCGTACCGGGCAGTTCACAATTGAAGCGGTCGAACCGGTCATGATTTTAATTTAAAATACTTTATTTTTGAACATTTAAAATATAATATTAAATTATTATTTTTAAATATTTGAAAAAATTTAATCATAAATGTATATATAAAATATCTATAAACTTTAAATTTTCAGAGCTTTTGATTAAAATCTAAACTCTAAATTACTATGTTAAGATGATTTTTAAATTGAAATTTTATGATATATATATTTTATTTTTTATTTTTTATTATTTTTTTATAATTTCTAATTACATAATAAAAAATAAAATAAAAAATGAAATTTGATCTATATCAAAAACACTCTACCAATTCTTTAAAATTTGTTCTATTTCACCATTTCAACTTACTAATGCTAGTCAATTTTATGTAGAAGCGGTGTTAGATCTCAATTAAATCGATCAATTAATTAGTCCAATCTAATTTTTAAAAAAGTGTGTAAAAGAAGAAGGAGGAGGTACACCACAGGTTAATTTTTAATTAATAATATTTAATTAATTAGAATATAATCTTATATTAATAATTATTTAATATAGTATTTAAAAATTTATTAATTGATTAATGAAGAATTAATAATATTAAATATCTTAATGATTTACTCTTTAATGAATAATTGGAATTTTTTACATTACTTTCATCATTAATGATTATTATTAAACCTATATTTGAATTAGTCCTCAAATAATTAGTCGAATTGCTCATCAAGATTTAATTGAGTTTAATCTCAATCATTCTAAATAGTTTTTAGGATTTAATTGTGCTAGAATTTACTAAATTCATGTTTACAAGATTTACTAAATCCTACTTTGTAGCCAACCTGTGGATTAGAAATTTGGGTATCGCACTAAAGACTTTTTTTTGCTTTACTAGGTGGGATAACTTTTCACGGTTTTCAAAAGTAGAAAAAATAAGCCTTCATAGACTATCGCCTTTTTTTTTCGCTTTTTAAAAATATTTGCAAAAAAAAAAACTATTTTGAGAATAAGAGTTATTAGAGTATGGTGACTATCAAAAGTTACTTTTTAAAATTTTCTTTTGTAACACACACAATAATTTTTTCAAAAAATTATTTTCTCCACAAAGTTTATAATCACTAAAATTACAATTGCCTCAAAGATCAAATCTAAATTTTATGAAATTCTCTTCTCCCATGTCAATGTCCACATCGATGCCTTTTCTAGTGAGCTTCATTGCAAATTCATCATCTTTGTTAGGGTTTGGGAATTAGGGTAGGACAAAAAGGATAGAAGTGTAGATTAAAATAAAATTTATTTTATATGGCTCATAAAAAGGGGAATTACAATAATATGCCCATAATTTATTTTCTTGGGAAAATATATCTAATTTTTTTAATTAAAATAACCATGCCTAATACAAATAAAATTTGAATTTTGGTTAATGACTAATATTTATCTGAAACTTGTGCAAAGCTAATTTAAACTTGCTTGTACATGTGATCAAGCTTCCAACAATATTTGAAGATGCTCAATCGAAGCTAGAATCATATTCGAGCAAAGTTCAATCATGATTTAAATTAAATCCATTCAAGATTTGAATGTTTTGATGCCTTAACATTGTGGTGTTGCCTTCAACAGAATACTGGCCTAAATCAGCTTTGTATATCACACTCTTGACTAGAGAACTGTGAATCGTATTCTCAGAGAATTCCAGTTTATTCAGTTCTTCATGTTTAAGCATCTTCAGGCAAACCGGTTAAACTACTAGTTAGACATCCAAGTAGAAAGGATTAAGAAAGATTATGTAAGAAACAATACAAGACATTGAAACAAATAAAACAATAAAATAATTTAGAGTGGATAAGACTGAATGTAACCATAAAAAAAAATAAGTGAGAAGAATGCTACACATAAATTAAAGCTGTATGGATTACAAAGCAATTATAGATGAAATAAATATAACAGATTATAAAGGAAAAAAAATCTTATGAATGTGTGTATATGATTGATTACAATGAAATGAAAATAGTGGATTGTGGAAATTTATCAGCTCATTGTCCGGACTAAAATAATCAGCCATATTGGGAGTTCCTAAACGAAGAGAATATGCATGTGATATGATTGGAATGTTTTAGTTGCTAATAGATCCTAGTCCTAACAGTGTAGAAGAAACATTTTGCAATATGTGGACATCTCTAATGCAAACTCAAGAAGGGTTTTCATCATGAAAAGAAATGTACATCTTAATCAATTTCAAAGAATAAGTAGCACTAATATCGGATTAGAACTTGCATTCATCCCAAATGATAGCCGATACAAAGGACGGAAAATATGGGAACGTAAAAAATCATAAGAGCAACGAAAAGTAATATAATTCAAATAACAAAAATTCATAAATTTTATGCAAATACCAATTAGCAAACTACTAAGAAACTTAAACATTGACCATAAGAAGTTGACGGAATAAGAAAACAACATATTATTTGAAACATCTCACCCTCTCTAATGCAATTGACGACTCTGGTGGTGGGATCGAGGAGATTCAAGTTCGTTCTTTGAACCTCAGAACCCTCCAATTGTCATTTGTCCACCTTCCCGAGCTTCGAGGCCTCGAATGCAAGCAATATAATCACCAGAATGAAGATTAGCAGTGGCCACCACCTAGCCAACAACCTTAAGGTTCGGTAGAGGAAGCCCCTGATCGAGCGGAGGAATAACTTCTTTCATTTTAGGCGGCTTTGAACCTTCATCTTCCCAATTGGCTCCACTAAATCATCATCAAAAATAGAGAATGAGAAAAGCATTGAAGAAAACATTGGGTGCAACGATGCAGCAGGAATCAAGTATTAAGGCTATTCAGTCGATTTAATCGATTTGAATCCCATATTAGCTACTTCATTTTGTCTAAAGTTTGAATTTATTAAATTCGACAGTTCAATGAATTTACGGAATTGATATTAAAAAGACTCATGAAAAGGGGGGCGGGGAATGAGGATCATTTGGGTCGAGCTCTCCCTTCTCAACTTCCTCCTTTTCATCGATGAAGCTCGGATATCCAAGGAAGAGGAAAAAATTTGAGACTCGCAGCTTTATCATCAAGGGTTTCGAGTCTATCAAGTTTTCGAGGATTTGGGTACAACAAGATTGCCAAAATCCAACCAACAAGATTGTCCACCTTCCCGAGCTTCGAGGCCTCGACAGCAAGATAATCGCCGTAATGAAGGTCAGCCACCACCTAGCCAGCAACCTTAAGGTTCGGTCGAGGAAGCTCATATTCGAGCGGAGGAATAACTTCTTTCGTTTTAGGCGGCTTTGATCCTTCATCTTCCCAATTTGCTTCTCCAAATTGTCATCGGAAATAGAGAATGAGAAAAGCACTGAAAAAGGCATTGGGTGCGATGATTCAGCATGAATCAAGTATTAAGGCTATTCGCTAGCTAGATTTACTGATATTTGAGTCCCATATTAGCTACCTTCATTTTTGCCTAAAGATTGAATTTATTAAATTCGACAGTTCGATGAATTTACGGAATTGAGATTAAAAAGACCCGTGAAAAGGGGGATGGGGAATGAGAATCTTCTGGGCCAAGCTCTCCCTTCTCGACCTCCTCCTTTTCATCGATGAAGCTCGATATGAAAGGAAAAGGAAGAAATTCGAGACTTGCAGCTTTATCATCAAGGGTTTCGAGTCTGTCAAGTTTTTGAGGATTTGGGTACAACAAGATTGCCAAAATCGAACCAACAAGATTGTTCACCTTCTTAAGCTTCGAGGCCTCAAATGCAAGTAGTATAATCGCTAAAATGAAGATCAGAAGCAGCCACCACCTACCTAGCAACCTTAAAACATTGGGAGTTCCTAAACAAAGAGAAAATGCATGTGATATGATTGGAATGTTTCAGTTGCTAATAGATCCTAGTCCAAACAGTGAAAAAGAAACATTCTACAATCTAGGGACATCTTTAATGCAAACTCAAGAAGGGTTTTCATCATGAAAAGAAATGTACATCTTAATCAATTTCAAAGAATAAGTAGCACTTAATCTTAGATTAGAATTTGCATTCATCCCAAATGATAGCCAATACAAAGGAAAAAAGATATGGGCGCATAAAAAATCATAAGAGCAATAAAAAGTAGATATACACATTATCACAACCTCTTGTCATTCCAAGTAACATAATCAAAATAACAAAAATTCATTAATTTTATGAAAATACCAATTAGGAAACTACCAAGAAACTTAAACATTGACCATATGAAGTTGACGGAATAAAAAATCAACATATTATTTGAAATATCTCACCATCTCTCATTCCATTAACGACTCTGGTGGTGGGATCGAGGCAATTCAAGTTCGTTCTTTGAACCTGAGAACCCTCCAATTGTCATTTGTCCACCATCCCGAGCTTCAAGGCCTCAAATGCAACCAGTATAATCGCCATAATGAAGATCAACAATGGCCACCACCTAGCCAGCAACCTTAAGGTTCATCAAGCCACATTGGGAGTTCCAAATGAAGAGAAAATGCTTGTGATAAGATTGAAATGTTTCAGTTACTAACATATCCTAGTCCTAACAGTGAAGAAGAAACATTCTACAATATGGGGACATCTCTAATGCAAACTCAAGAAGGGTTTTCCTAAACGAGCCACATTGGGAGTTCCTAAACAAAGAGAAAATGCATGTTATAGGATTAGAATGTTTCGCTAGAGATCCTAATCTGGACTAAAATAACCAGCCATATTAGGAGTTCCTAAAAGAAGAGAAAATGCATGTGATGGATTGGAATGTTTCAGTTACAAACATATCCTAGTCCTAACAATGAAGAAGAAACATTCTGCAATCTGGGGACATCTCTAATGCAAACTCAATAAGGGTTTTCATCATGAAAATAAATGTACATCTTAATCAATTTCAAAGAATAAGTAGCACTATGCCGTGAAAAGGAGGACGGAGAATCAGAATCATTGGGACCGAGCTCTCCCTTCTCGACTTCCTCCTTTTCGCCGATGAAGCTCGAATATGCGAGGAAGAGGAAGAAATTCGAGACTCGCAGCTTTATTGTCAAGAGTTTCGAGTCTATCAAGTTTTTGACGATTTGGGTACAACAAGATCGCCAAAATTGAACCAACAAGATTGTCCACCTTCCTGAGCTTCAAGTCGTCGAATGCAAGCAGTATAATCGCCAGAATGAAGAGCAGTAGCGGCCACCACCTAACCAACAACCTTAAGGTTCATCGAAGAAGCCCCTGTTCGAGCGGAGGAATAACTTCTTTCATTTTAGGCAGTTTTTAACCTTCATCTTCCCAATTGGCTCCTCCAAATTGTAATCGAAAATAGAGAATGAGAAAAGCATTGAAGAAGATATTAGGTGCGATGATGCAGCAGGAATCAAGTATTAAGGCTATTCGCTAGCCAGATTTATGGATATTTAAATCCCATATTAGCTATCATCATTTCTGCCTAAAGTTTGAATTTATTAAATCAGCTGAATTTAATTTATGGAATTGAGATTAAAAGACCCGTGAAAAGGGGACGGTAAAATAAGAATCATCGGGCCGAAGCTCTCCTTTCTGACTTCCTTCCTTTTGGATGAAGCTCGGATATGAGGAAATGGAAGAAATTTGAGACTCGAAGCTTTATCATCAAGGGTTTCGAGTCTGTCATGTTTTCGAGGATTTGGGTACAACAAGATTGCCAAAATCGAACCAGCAAGATTGTCCACTTTTCCGAGCTTCGAGGCCTCGAATGCAAGCATTATAATAACGAGATTGAAGATCAGCAGCGGCCACCACCTAGCTAGCAACCTTAAGGTTTAGTCGAGGAAGCCCCTGTTCGAGCCGAGGAATAACTTCTTTCATTTTAGGCGGCTTTGAACCTTCATCTTCCCAATTGGCTCCTCCAAATCATCATTAGAAACAGAGAATGAGAAAAATACAGAAAAAGACATTGGGTGTGACGATGAAGTAGGAATCAAGTATTAAGGCTATTCGCTAGCCATATTTACTGATATTTGAATCCCATATTAGCTGCCTTTATTTTTGCTTAAAGTTTACATTTATTAAATATGACAGTTCTACGAATTTATGGAATTTAGATTAAAAAGACCAGTGAAAAGGGGGACGAGGAATGAAAATTACCTGGGTCGAGCTCTCCCTTCTTGACTTCCTCCTTTTTACTAATGAAGCTCGGATATGCGAGGAAGAGGAAGAAATTCGAGACTCGCAGCTTTATCGTCAAGGGTTTCGAGTTTGTTAAGTTATCGAGGATTTGGGTACAACAAGAGTGTCAAAATCAAACGAGCAAGATTGTCCACCTTCCCGAGTTTCGAGACCTTGAATGCAAGCAGTATAATCGACAGAATGAAGATTAACAGCGGCCACCACCTAGCTAGCAACCTTAAGGTTCGGTCGAGGAAGCCCCTGCTTGAGCGGATGAATAGCTTCTTTCATTTTAGGTGGCTTTGAACCTTCATCTTCCCAATTGGCTCCTCCAAATTGTAATCGGAAAATGAAAAAGCAGAAGAAGACATCGCATGCAGCAGGAATCAAGTATTAAGGCTATTCACTAGCCAGATTTACTGATATTTGAATCCCATATTAGCTATCTTCATTTCTGCCTAAAGTTTGAATTTATTAAATCTGACAATTTGACGAATTTACAGAATTGAGATTAAAAAGACCCGTGAAAAGGGGGACGGGGAATGAGGATCATCTGGGCTGAGCTTTCCCTTCTCGACTTCCTACTTTTCACCGATGAAGCTCAGATATGCGAGGAAGATGAAGAAATTTGAGACTCACAGCTTTATCGTCAAGGATTTTGAGTCTGTCAAGTTTTCGAGGATTTGGGTGCAATAAGATTGTCAAAATCGAACCAACAAGATTGCCCACCTTCCCGAGCTTCGAGGCCTCAAATGCAAGCAATATAATCGCTAGAATGAAGATCAGCAGCGACCACCACCTTGCTAACAACCTCAAGGTTCAGTCGAGGAAGCCCCTATTCGAGCGGAGGATAACTTCTTTCATTTTAGGCGGTTTTGAACCTTCATCTTCCCAATTGGCTCCTCCAAATCGTCATCGGAGATAGAGAATGAGAAAAGCACTCAAGAAGACATTGGGTGCGACGATGCAGTAGGAATCAAGCATTAAGGCTATTCGCTAGCCAAATTTACTGATATTTGAATCCCATATTAGCTACCTTCATTTCTACCTAAAGTTTAAATTTATTAAATCCGACAGTTTGATGAATTTATGGAATTGAGATTAAAAGACCCGTGAAAGGGGGATGGGGAATGAGAATCATCTGGGCCGAGCTCTCCCTTCTCGACTTTCTCCTTTTCGCCAATGAAGCTCGGATATGCGAGGAAGAGAAAGAAATTCGAGACTCGCAGCTTTATTGTCAAGGGTTTTGAGTTTGTCAAGTTTTCGAGGATTTGGGTACAACAAGATTGCCAAAATCGAACCAGCAAGATTGTCCACCTTCTCGAGCTCGACCTCAATGCAAGCGATAATCAAGAATGAAGATCAGCAACGGCCACCACCTAGCTAGCAACCTTAAGGTTCGATCGAGGAAGCCCCTGTTTGAGCCAAGGAATAACCTCTTTCATTTTAGACGGTTTTGAACCTTCATCTTCCCAATTGGCTCCTCCAAATCGTCATTAGAAATAGAGAATGAGAAAAATACTGAAAAAGACATTGGGTGTGACGATGTGTAGGAATCAAGTATTAAGGCTATTCAGACATATTTATTCATATTTGAATCCCATATTAGTTACCTTCCTTTTGCCTAAAGTTTGAATTTATTAAATATGATAGTTCTATGAATTTATGAAATTTAGATTAAAAAGACCAGTGGAAAGGGGGATGGGGAATGAAAATCACCTGGGTCGAGCTCTCCCTTCTCGACTTCCACCTTTTCACTGATGAAGCTCGGATATGCGAGGAAGAGGAAGAAATTCGAGACTTGTAGCTTTATCGTCAAGGGTTTTGAGTCTGTCAAGTTTTTGAGAATTTAGGTACAACAAAATTGCCTAAATCGAACTAGCAAGATTGTCCACCTTTCAGTTTGAGGCCTCAATGCAAGATAATCGCCATAATGAAGATCGCGGCTACCACCTAGCCAACAACCTTAAGGTTTGGTCGAGGAAGCCTGCTCGAAGAAATAGCCTCCTTCATTTTTTTAGGCGATTTTGAACCTTCATCTTCACAATCCTCCAAATCGTCATCATAAACAGAGAATGAGAATCAAGAAGACATTGTGCAGATGCGGAATCAAGTATTAAGACTATTTGCTAGCTATTTCTTGATATTTGAATCCCATATTAGCTACATTCATTTCTATATAAAGTTTGAATTTATTAAATCCGACAGTTCGACGAATTTATGAAATTGAAATTAAAAAGACTCGTGAAAAGGGGGACGACGAATGAGAATCATCTGGGCTGAGCTCTCCCTTCTCGACTTCCTCCTTTTCGCCGATGAAGCTCGGATATGCGAGGAAGAGGAAGAAATTCGAGACTCACAGCTTTATCGTCAAGGGTTTAGAGTGTGTCAAGTTTTCGAGGATTTGGGTACAACAAGATTGCCAAAATTGAACCAACAAGATTGTCCACCTTCCGGAGTTTCGAGGCCTCGAATGCAAGCAGTATAATCACAGAATGAAGATCAACAGCGGTTACTACCCTTAGCCAGCAACCTTAAGGTTTGGTCGAGGAAGCCCCTGTTCGAGCGGAGGAATAGCTTCTTCTGTTTTAGACGGCTTTGAACCTTCATCTTCCCAATTGGCTAATCCAAATCATCATCGGAAACAGAGAATGAGAAAAGCACTGAAGAAGACATTGGGTGCGACGATGCAACAGGAATCAAGTATTAAGGCTATTCGCTAGCTAGATTTCTTGATATTTGAATCCCATATTAGCTACCTTCATTTCTGTCTAAAGTTTGAATTTATTAAAATAGTTCGACGAATTTACGGAATTGAGATTAAAAAGACACGTGAAAAGGGGGATGACTAATGAGAATCATCTGGGCTGAGCTCTCCCTTCTCGACTTCCTCCTTTTCGCCGATGAAGCTCGGATATGCGAGGAAGAGGAAGAAATTCGAGACTTGCAGTTTTATCGTCAAGGGTTTCGAGTCTGTCAAGTTTTCGAGGATTTGGGTACTAGAAGATTGCCAAAATCGAACTAGTATATTTAAAACCAGGGCCATTACAAGTTTACAACATTTAAAATATGACCTCTTAATATAAATAATAATAATAATAATAATAATAATAATATATATAATAATTTAATTTAAAATACTTTATTTTTGAACATTTTAAACTATTTAAATGAATTTAATCATAAACATTCATATAACATATCCATAAGCTTTAAATTTCAGATGTTTTGATTAATAACTTAAATTCTAAATTAATAGATTAAGATAAAATTAAAATTAAAATTTTATATATATTTTTTATTTTTTATTTATTTTTATAATTTCAAATTTCATAATAAAAAATAAAAAATAAAAATGAAATTTGATCAATATTGAAAACACCTTATACCAAATCCTTAAAATTTATTCTATTTCACCGTTTCAACTTACTGATGCTAGTCAACTTTATGTAGAAGTGGTGTTAGATCTGAATCAAAGTGATCAATTAATTAGTCCAATCTAATTTTTAAAATAATGTGTGAAAGAGAAAGGTGGAGGTACACGAGCGGTTAATTTTTAATTAATAATATTTAATTAATCAAAATATTATCTTATATTAATAATTATTTAATATAGTATTTAAAAATTATTAATTGATTAATTAAGAATTAATAATATAAAATATTTTAATGATCTTTAATGAATAATTGAAATTTTGTGCATTACTTTCATCATTAATGATTATTATTAAAACTATATTTGAATTAGTCCTCAAATAATTAGTCAAATTGCACATCAAGATTTAATTGGGTTTAATCTTAACCATTCAAAGTAATTTTTAGGATTTAATTGTGCTAGGATTTACTAAATCCTACTTGTTGCTAACATGTACATTAGAATTTTCGATATCCCACTAAAGATTATTTATTTATTTATTTTGCTTTAGACTAGGGTGTATTTAAGATAGTTTTTTTGCTTTTAGAAAGTGAAAAAATAAAAGCATCTTCGTACCAGGTTAGTTATTTTTCAAAAAGATTTGTGGTGAAAAAACTATTTTTAGTATATATTAAAAGCATGTCGTATTTTATTTTTAAAATTTTTTTAACAGTTTTATCAAAAAATTATTTTCTCCACAATAGTTTTACAATAATCTTTTTAAAAAGCTACGCTGCTCAAACAGACATTAAATATTAGCTATGAAATTCTCTTCTCCACATGTCATTGTCCACATCGATGCCTTTTTCTAATGAGCTTCATTGCAAATTCATCATCTTTGTTAGGATTTGAGAATTAGAGTAAAAAGGATAGAAGTGTAGATTAAAATAAAATTTATTTTATATTGCTCATAAAAAGAGGAATTAAAATAATATGCCCAAAATTTATTTTCTTGGGAAAATTTCTCTAATTTTTTTTAATTAAAATAACAAAGCCTAATACAAATAAAATTTGAATTTTGGTTAATGACTAATATTTATTTGAAACTTGTGCAAAGCTAATTTAAACTTTTTTGTCTTTGTTATGAAGCTTCCAACAATATTTGAAATTGCTCAATGGAAGCTAGAATCATATTCAAGCAAAGTTCAATCATGATTTAAAAAAGATTCATTCAAGATTTGAATATTATTTGTTTATGATTCAAATAAGGCATGATATAAGGAAGAATAATATCCGAACAATATTTGAGTAGAGTTCAAGAAAGTTCAAACAACCTAAATATTGTTTGAATGTGACTTGAATATAGTTTGATTATATTTTCCAAACTATCTATTTTACAATTGACTTATTTAAGTTGTACTATATATGCAAATGTCTATTTTAATCATACCTAATTGCTATTTCACATATAGCACTGAGAGTGTGATGGAGAAAATCATTGGGTAAAGTTATCTCATTATTTTAAACATTAGAGATAATATCACAATGTTAAATATTATTGGATTTTGCACTAATTAGTACTTGATTAATATGCTGCCAAAAATCAGTACAAATGTAGACTTTTTGTATCAAGTTTGTCATTTCAAGTAGACCAACTTATTATCAAGTAATTTTCGATGAGAATGGTTTGAATCTTGATAATCTTCAAAAACTTGTACTTCTATTTTCTTATTATAAGTTGTGCTCATTTATAATGAGTATTGTTTTTAAGAAATCTAGTTTCAATTTGACTCTAAATTTGAATTTTTTTTTTTGTGATAATACCAGATGTCAAAGGAAAATAATTGTAATATCTTCTATTTTCTTATATATTTTTGGTTATATTTCTTGAATTACATTATGCACGTATATCATGTATGAAGCATGTTTGGGCCATATCAAACACATATAACAAGGAAATTAAATAGAAAAAAATAATTTAATTTGCCACATACTAAAATTATTTAAACAAACACATTCTTTAACTTTTTAGAAGATAATTACCCAAAAGTCCATTTTAGATTAAAAAAAAACTCTTATTATTATATTATGAGGGATAGTCTCTGATATAAACAAACCTTTGAGTGCTTGTTTTGCTCAAACTTTCCTATACTAAACATCTCTTTCATTGTGATCCTCTCTAAGTCATCAACTACATGTCCTATTTGAAGGTAATATTTAATATTTTTTACTTTAAATATAATGTATTCACAATCCTTGCAATATTATAATCATCCTAGGTTACATTAAGAAGGAAAAAAAAGAAGAGCGTGTGTTTAATATCTACATTGGACAAGAGATTTGAATATTAGATTAGAACCTAACCTCAAAAACAAACTTCAAATGATGGATTTAGATTTAAAATTAAGTTGAACATTATATTATATGTTTTAAACTTGTTTGGACCTAATTCAAAGAAATTTCAAACATAAAAAAACTTAAGAGGAATGGAACTAGGTTTGAACCTAGAGTTCAATCATTATCATTAAAATTGAGATTATGAAAAGTGGTTTAAACAATATTTGAATAAAATTTAAGTTATTTAAAGCTTGTTCAAACCTTTTTCAAACTTCATCCTTATGCATATATTTTGATCATACCTTCGAATATAGAATCTAGGTTGATTTTAAAATAGGTTCAAATAAGGTTTAAATCTTTAGATCTTGTTTGAACTCATTAAACTTAATATTAAATATTTGCTTCAAGATAAAAGCTTGAAATCAAGGTTATATGAGGTTTGAGCCATAGGTTTCAAACTAATTCAATTCATCATTATGTATAAAAATGATTCATTGATTTATTTCGCTATAAATACATATATCAAACTTATTATTCTTATAAAGAAACATTAAATTAGAGGATTAACATGCATGATTAGTGGGTGATGTAAGAAAATGATCAATGATTTTAAAGCAAGCAATTTTCTTGAAAGGGCCAAGTAATGACCTTTAAAGCATCTATTTTTTCTTCCAAAAATGCAATTCTCTGGTGTATTAATATGTTAGCTTTTATTTAAAAACTTTGAATATAAAAATAAGAACTCTATCATATTTATTATTAGAACAAAAAACATATATTTTATAATTTTTTAGTTTATTTTGATCATGGTCAAGGGTTTGCTGAATATTTCGATGTGAAAATTAAAAACATAGCTGCAAGTGACAATTACCAAAAAAAACAAGAATTTCAAGATTATTTATCATTAAAAGGTCTTCATAAAGTGCACAGTCATAGAATATGCATGAAAATTAGGTCTTTATTTTATTGAGATGCTAGCAATGTTAAGAAAGAAAGAGATTTATTTTTTACATACATATGGAGAAGGATATCATGAGATAATACATTTAAGAGGGTGGAGAACGACATGGTCCACACTAAGGGGAATGATTTGAAGGTGGAGAACGAGATGGGAACTAAAATATAACCCAATACATTATTACTAAACTTACTATCTCATTGTAGTACTTGGCTTGTAAAGCTATTTCAAAGCTAAGGAAGAGTCGCATAAGATTCCAAGAAGACAAAATCCTAAAGATGTCAAGTGCAACAAAGTTCTCATAAATACATATTTTATAGGCAATTTTTTTAAAATAAATATCTTTTTAAACTTAATTAGGGAATTAACTATCATTAAAATTTTTTTAGAAATAGGTATAGTCACCCACTAAGTGGGACTGGGTAGCCACGTCAACTCTGACGTGACGGAAAGCCAATGCGGGTGTAACAGTACCTACTTGCCTAATTAGCAGGCAACTAGGTTTGTAATGTCTCAAAGTTACGATGGCGGCAGTGCATGGCGTCTGGTGACTAGCCTGTAGGAAATTTTTTTTTTCACATGGGATTGGCTATTACATCAATGATTGGCTTTAAGCTCTTATGTTTTTTTGCTTTAGATTTGGATGTTCTTACTAGGCTTTAAGCCCTTATCATCAATTATGGAGGTCAAACTTAAGAGTTTGCCGATTTTCTTTTAAGTAGATCTAAAACTAAATATATTGATTGTAATTTAAATTGTACAAGTTATAGTGTTAGTGTTATAACATTAGGTGAGTAATTCAGATGATTCATGTAGAAATGAATTTAAGTTATACAAATCATTCCAAAAAAGTAAGTACAAGTATTTACATAAATGGATGATCCAAAAATAAAAATAAAATAGACAAGAATAAATGTAGTATAGACACAGAGGCCACACTATCCTAAATAGCTAATGCCTCCGTCGTCTGCGTGGAATCACACCACTCCCAAGTGTGTATTGCTGAGGTGCACGTGATGGATGATCACGCAGCCGATGGCGGCCCTCCAATACAAGATCTCTGGAAGTCTGCGTAAGATAGTCCTGTGACGGGAAGATAAGCAGCTGTGACTCATACGTAGGCTGGTATGTAGAAGTACCTGGATCAGCATATGTAGATGGACCTGGATCAACATATGTAGATGGTCCGACGCCCCAATCATGCTGTGGGACATCCTCTGTAGGCTTCGATCCGTAATATGGGTCACCGATATGTACACGCAATCTCAAGTCTCTACAAAACACATTATCTACTCCTTGTAGCTTGTGCTGTACTGGTAGCAGGTGAAGATGCCTTGAGTCGCTAAGATGTGCTCCGATTGCATGAAAAAATAGTGTGTAAAATTAACCTCAAGTAATATATTAAATTCAACAGAATACTTATGTTAACGCTTACATATATGCGTTCTACAGGTGCTTTGGGATAGTAAGTGGTCGGAGGATTTGTCAGGGCATCTAGTAAGTAGAGAGAAGCCCAAGATCTGAACGAGCACATGTACTGATTAATAGCCCCAGCCTGTCCTCATCTTCATCCAAGCCCTCGACTATGTAATTAGGGGTGTAAACGAGCCATGCTTGAGTGAAAAGAACTCTTGTTTGTGTTCTTTACATAATGAGCCTATGAACCGAGCGATTTTCATACATATGAGGAAGGATTGAACTGCTAATCTTTTAACAACAAAATTTTAACCACTAAACTATGCTTGCATTTGTGATATGTAAATATGTTAAAATGTCTATGTAGTAATAATAATAATAATAATAATAATAATAATAATAATAATAATAATAATAATAATAAATAATAGTAATAAATAAAAATAATAGTAATAAAATAATAATAATAATAATAGTAATAAATAATAATAATATAATATAATATAATATAATTTTTTATTTCGAGCAAAATCGATCTGAACACGATCCAACAAATGATTGTTCATGTTCAGCTTGTTTATATATCGAGTTTGAAATGTATGTTTGTGTTCGGCTCATTTAGTTAACGAACGAGCCGAACACGAGCTACATAATGAGCTGAACACGAGCTGTTCACGAACAACGAGCTTTTTTGACAGCCCTATATGTAATCCCTCCACCTCTCCCAAGCGGCAATGTGCACTTGGTGGTAATCAACCTAGTCTACATCCGCTTTGTCTCGATCATCGACCCTTTTAAAACTAGGGTCAACTATTGCCACATCTACTATGAGTATGAGTCCAAACTGTGACAACACTCGATCATGTAAGTGCTACTCCACCCTCTTCCAGCTGATCAGCGGAACTTGTGCCAACCATATATCGAGGTCGATCATGTATGTGAGGCATAACGCATGATCACTTTCGGCTCTCCAAAATCACCTTCACATATTAAAAATTATGTTAAATTAGAATATATATTATTGAAATTAGAACAAAATATACTCTACAAGTCAAACTTGTGTATGCAGCAAGCCATCAAGTTCATTCCTATATAATACAATGTTCACCATTGACATCTGACATACATATCTCTCGTTCCACCTATGCATACAACACATTTTAAATAAACATATAAGCTAAAAATTTGAAAGTGCAAAAATTGAACCTAACGCAGCAATAACATGCGGGCATGGACAATGGTATATGACTGCTTTATTGCAACTGTAGCTACACTGACTATTATCAAGCAAATCAACAATAAATGATCGACTTGACCTATCAAACACCTGCATCTTGTGGGGGTTAATGTTCAACGATTTGGAAAATGTCTGGCTTCCCTTTCAGTATGCTGTAATATGGTGGATACTCTTTGGGTGAACATAGATAAATTGGTCTCCTGTTGCTGAGTTGTAGAGGCAAGTCTTTTCATGATCAGTGCAACTAAATTGTAATAAATATCAGTGATTAGAGCTTGAATAGACAAACCACGTGCATATTTTAGAACACCGTTGAAACATTCAGATGCATTAGTTATCATTGTACTGTAACGCATTCCACCATTATATACAAGTGATTATTTAACTAGGCCGCATTCCATAAGCCATTTGTGAGCTTATTCTTTCACATTTTTAATATATGTCATAAAATGATTAAACTCATGAATGTTGTCAGTGTTTCCTGTCATATACATCTTCTAGTAAAGAAATTCAACATCACCAATTCTCAATCTACGTATCACCTTTTTAAAATTTTTACGTAGATGGTGCAAGCAATGTCTGTGAGCGGCCCATGAAAAAATTTCTCTACACCCACGTAATAAACCAACATATTTATCAGATATGATGCATAAATCACATCTAGTTGACAGCACACACAACATATCATGTAAGCACATTAAGAATCACAAGAATTAGTCTCATACTCCACAAGGCAAGAAGAAACAAACCATTATTTCCATCTATTCCAACAACAGTAAACAAAGTACCACCGGTACGCTAAATAATGTCTTGTTTAAACTGAAGCGAACTACCCCAACCCAAAATGAAAGGACCAAATGCCTAAAAAAGTCTCGAAAGTCTGTCTTGCTAATAATCTAAAGTATCAGTGAAATCGCTCATCCATATAAAGGTTTAGAGTCCTATAAGACTCTTCCCAACTACCAAAAATTAATTTTTATTACCTTATGCCTAGGAACCCAGGCCTTCATGTAGAAAACTTTGACATTAAATTTTGATTCCATTCTACCTACAATCTCCATAGGTTTCAGATCAATTTGATGCCTGATCGCAGGTATAATGAAATAAGCTATGAATTTGGAACTACCTTCTTGATGACCATCGCATTGATACATCGTGGTGTTCTCCAATTCTAGATATTCTCCAAGCGTCTGGCTGTTGTTACAATCATGCCAATTACATGATCGATAGGACTATCATGATGTACACATATCATAGTATTGTTCTTTTGGTTTGAGGTAACTGTTTGGAATTGAACATTATTCACTATACACTATCCAATAACAGTAAATTGAAGACTCCTTTTACTTGCAAAACACATTCCTTCTACAAGGTCACCTAGGATTTCAACATCAACTGTTATGACATTTTCATCAGATGGACCGTAAAAGTAAATATCATTATCTCACTCTCTCATAGTTTGATACATACATTTCGTTAGTGACAATATCTCTATCCTTATCAATATTCCGTAATGAATGATTTTTTAAAAGATCATGACTGGCTACATTCCCAACCATAGTAGCTTCTAACCCAAGTGAATAATCATCATCACTGATATCCTTCTCAGAGTCACTACTTGAATCACTACTCATAGTCTCATACTCATCATTGTCTGCAGTACTTTGAGGCATATACGATTTCTCTGAACGAAAAATAACATCATCGCTGCCACAAAACTCGTAAGTAAGGTGACACTTTGATATTAAATATTACAAGTATAAATAGGAAAAGATAGACAAGGTATTACCTGAGAATCAATTTGTCAAAGCCGCCGTATTAGCCATAGGAGCATGCGCAATGAAATCATGTATATGCGTCGTTGGTATATCTCCACCTTACTCGGATCGGTTAATGTGGATGCAACATTATCATCCTCCACTTCCACAACAACACTAATATCGTAGGAAGCTTCTTCAGTGTAACATAAAATTTCATCATAAGATATAAGCACGCTATAAATTCGTTACCTAGATAACGATATGTAAGGAGTGTATCGAATTAATGTGCAAATCTCATAATTCATTATTTCAATTAGTAAGTGTGCGCGAACCTTAAGTGAACAATTTCGACTACCCACATAACTTGGAGTGAACTGCTTATAGACACTTAGTTTGCCTCCATAGAATAGGATCAGCGAAATAAACTCTTTATTCATTCCTTAAATAATTGGAGAATAACCAATCATATCAGTATTTCCTAAATCTAGAAAAATATTGTGTGTCCAAATTTATTTGTAGTGCATACTATATAAATCAAACAAAATTTAAATCAATCGACACGTTATGCGAACGCCGCCATCTAAGGTGACTAGCTCTAAAGGTAACGAGGCTCTAATCTTATAGGCTAACTGCAATAATTCAAATCCAACTCATATCATTCATAAATATTTCACAGTCATTTATAATAGTATACTCGACATATATGAAAGGTTAAAGACTATAAGACTATATTATCACCTAAAATTATAAATAAATTACCTAAACCGCAATGCTATCCCAAAATTATAAATTAAATCCTACTACAAAACTCTAATCATACAACACTAAGCCCTAGAACATACAATCTATTAATTTATAAATGCGAAAAAATTAGGGATTTATTATGTGTTTACGAAGAACGACATGAATGTGCGCTAAAAATTGCTGAATCCAATGCAGGAAACTTCCCAAAAGGAACGTCTAAATTGTTGCCTAAGCTAAGGGTTCCAAAGATGTTAGCTTGAGAGGAAACTCGACACACACAACGGATGAGGCTCTCGCAAAAAAAAAAATGAGGTGGGTTCGGCTAGAAGTGGAAGATGGAGCAATGTCGGCAGTTGGAGCAAGGCCGACGGTTGCTGGGAAGGTTGGAGACGAGGTTGAGTGTGCTCGAAAGGGAAAAATGTGGTGGGCGGCTTGCGTGGAGGTGTCAGACGCAGCAACGGGGTCGGATCAACGGAATGAAGGAAAACGGCGAATGATCGGTACCTATTTGTTTAATCATCGCCACGCCTTAAGTGGACCGATTTCATTAACCCACTAATGTACTGAGTACTACCTATTTCAGTTAATGAAACAAGTAGCCCACCAAGTGGTGCATCTCCATTAGCGGTGACTTCCCCGCCACGCCGAAGTTGACGTACCTAGTCAGTCACTTAGTGGACGATCGTACTATTTCTAAATTTTTTTAATGATAAATTTCTAATTAAGTTTAAAAGGATACTTACTTTAAAAAATTGCCAATTTTCTATCACTTTTAGATGATACAAATTTAATTCATATACATTTTATATATTTCAAATGATTGTTTTAGTTAAATAACATTGAAAAGTGACTTTGAATGTTACATTAAATTATTATTTAAAATCGACACTTAATCTTATATTATTGCATCTAGAGGATAAGGAAGACTTTTATAAGTCTACTATTCATACTTCTTATCATTCTCTCCAAGTTAGGGTTGTGAAAGAGAAGCATATCAACTCAT
This sequence comes from Cymbidium sinense, assembly GCA_021442155.1. Lineage (NCBI taxonomy): Eukaryota > Viridiplantae > Streptophyta > Magnoliopsida > Asparagales > Orchidaceae > Cymbidium > Cymbidium sinense. The sequence goes on from CM038215.1 coordinate 283,136,022, forward strand.
ATTTTATTAAAGAGTGTATTAGTCAAGCAGTGGCAATGAAGGAGGTGTATGGAGAGAAGAGCTATGATGAGTTCTTTCCCTCTATTTGATTGTGGGAACATTTTAATATAGTTAAAAAAATAAAAAATAATTAACTTAAATTTAAGCCAAAATAGATGCTTTGATTGACTTTGAATATTGAAAGGAGATGAGGATTTACCACTCCAAGAGAATCATAACAAAAATTTAGCAATCAAATAAAGATTGATGAAGAAGCTATAATGATAATCTAATAGATTGCTCCCTCTCTTCACATCATAATTATGTAGTACATACAAATAGTTAATCTTGCGCATGAAGATAGGATACAAAGAGAGATATTATAAGTAAAAAAGGAAGCGCATAGACATAAAATTTTAATTAAGGAGTTTATTATAAGATGAGATTAAGATAACCTTGGAGTATTTAGTTGGTGATTTAAAATACCCATATGTCAAGAGACAAGAGTCAATAAATTCATATACCAATGATCCTTTATTCCCAATTGTTGAAGAAAAAGTGTCATTATTTAAGACCTACATAATATACATTGTAGAGAACATAAAAAATAGAGAGATTAAAGTGAGAAGCACCAACATGGTGTGTTTTTAGTAGCTGAATATGCTCATATATTGGTTTGATAGATAATGATTCTAATGATGGCGTTGGTATGTTCAATGTCCTATATTTTATGAATATATTGTTTTATAGTTTTACAATATGGTTTATTATTTTATAGCATATAAATGCATTTTATTTTATTTTATTTTATTTTGATATAAAAGTGGCTTTGGCTCTACCCAACGATATTTATAATAGACATAACTATCATGGATCACCCTTTTGATCTATGCTTAGAGTAACTTATTTTAAAACATTAGTTAAACATCATTTGTGTTAGAGAATGTCATTTGATGAGGAATTTTTTTAAGGGCAAGGTCGATGTTGAATTTATACTTTTCTTGTTATACTTGTAACAATTTATTAGATAATTGTCTCCAAAGGCTTCCTTGGGTTCTTGGAGGTATGCTTTATTTTCACATAAAAGAACATTACCCTTTAAGTAGCGAAGAGCTAACATTAATAAAATGTCAAAAGTAATAATCAAATAAATGACATAGAATTCTATGAATACATGTTCTATAGCTCATACTTTATCATGACTTTCATTCCATTATTTTGAAGTGGGGCTTTTGGAGTGCATGCAATCTAATTCATTCTTTAATTAGGGGTTGTTTGGTTGGAAGAATTTGAAATGTGTAAAGTAAATGCAGAGATTTTAACTTTTTTTGGTGTTTGGCTTGAAGTAAAGTAAAATTTCAAGGTAATGTAATGTATTCCAAATACATTACATATATCATTTTTGGTGTATTTGGAATTCATGATTTATTTCAAATCAAATATCTAAGTGATATAATTCGTTTTCGTCGTCACGCCATACCGCGGGTCCGCTGCCGTTATTGGCCGTCGCCGGCAAAACCTTCAAAATACTTTTCATTACATTTTTTACCAAACGAAAAAAAAACAAAGTCATGAATTTGTAAAACTCTCAACCAAACAATTAAAGTAATCTTTTCGCTTATTAGTTTCTTTCATTTTACATCAGTTCTTTTTTCAACCAACCAAATAGCCCCTTAGTGTCAAAGATACACTAAGAAGGTATAATTGATTGCATTGAATTCTTTAGAAAATAAATTGTGGGAATTTGTTATGTAATAATTTAGATCCTTAGATCATTTGTAGTTGATGAATTACATGGTTTATGTTCTATAAAAGATGTCTTATAATTATTAATCTTTGTTTATGTTACATAAACTAATTATGATGATATGTCATGTTTTGTAAATGTTCTTGTTATAATATAATTTATGTTATGTTGTTCATAATGAAAATAAGGTTATACAATTGTTGCTTTTTTTTTATATTATATTGTTCTTATTCTAAAAATGATGCTATCTACAATGATTGTTATGTTGCTCTAAATGTGAATGAAATTACAAATGTTTTTGCGATGGTGTTGTGAGTAGTAATTCTTATAATTTTCTTAATCAAAGAGGTTTTAATAAAATTTAAATATCATTTAAATCATATTCAAATTTAATTTACCTTATTTGAATCTTGTGCAAACTTTAATTACACTTAGTTTGAACCTTGAATTGGTGTGTAATTTTAAAAACATAATTAAAAATTAACAATTAAAATTATTTCATTTTCAAAATTAGAAAGTAATATAAAAAATAAATTTTTATTTCAAAAATCATTTAAGGATTTAAACATGCAAAAATAATATTTAACAAATACTCAAATGATTAATTCTTTTGGCCTTTCTCAACTAGTTATTATGTCAAATTGTTTTATTAGTTTTTCATACATTAATCCATTAAGGCTTTCTTTAGTTTATAAATATGATCAAGGTATGTTCAGCTGCCAAAATTAGGTGATTGCTCAAAATACATGCAATCTTTTATTACCTCACTTAAAAAGGCACTTTTACATCCTTTCGCTACAATCATAAACTCTTAAATCACATAATTACAAGTACTAATCTAATAGTCTCAAGTCATACTACTGGTGTAAATGTTTCTTTAGACTCCCTTTTTTATTTAATTAAACTTTATTACAACTTACGTTGCCTTATTTTTCATAACAGTTCTTATTTAATTTATTTCTAAACAAATATTTAGTTCAAAGAACACTTTCATTAGTTGGTCTTAATATTAGCTCTCAAGTATCATTCTCGATAAATTAATTTATAATATATTTAAGACAGTTTTTTGATTATTTTATTTTTCAAAAAATAACTAAAATTATATTTGGCCACTAACATTTTGGCCACTTTTAAATAAATTTTATAATAAAAAATTATTTTTGAAAATTAGAACTATAAGAATGTTATGTTTATTAAAAATATATTATATAAATTTTTCAAAAAAAAAAAATTATAACAATGATAATAAATTTTTTTTAAAAAAAATTATTTTTCTCATAATAATTTTATAATCAATTTTTCAAAAATTATAACTGTCTAAACAGACATTTAGTTCCTCCTGTATAGCTACTATCCAAAATTTTGAATTAGAGATTGCATGTCCTAATATCTCGATAAAAAATTCATAAAATATAAAATTATATATATATATATATATAATTTTTAATACAAGATATTATGTCCTCATTTATATTAATTTTCAGCCCGATTATGGATATTTTATTCGTCAAAAACAATGAGCAGACTCATCTATCAGTAAAAATCTCTTATTAAAAACTCTACATGATTTGCCCACAAAAGAATAATCTAGTAATATTGCTTTATCTAATTTAATATAAAATTTCTAATTTTGATTTACCATTATCCAATACAAAATTTTTTTTTACTCAAATATATATAGATATGATAAATTTAGTATATATATTTTTTCTTGGGTGCTTTATAAGGAGTTTTATTTAACTTCAGGCAAATATTTATTATGTTCAGAATATAAAATGTTGTGTTCAATACCAATAAGTCCAAACAAATCTATATAAAGTATACTTAGAGGTCTAAATATGAGAAATTGGTGTGGGCAAATATAGGTATATGATTTCTTTCTTTTTTATTTTTATTTTTTTTGCCTTTCTCACTCACAAACAATCTTCAACTTGTCAAGCGAGTGGAGAATGTTGCCTCCAAGGCAATCCTCATTGTCAAGCCACCTTAGATTGAGTAACATAAAAAGTAATAACCAAAGTATTAAATTGATGAATGTTAAGGGTGTATCAAAATAGTTCTTCTCTTAGGCCTTAGGTGAGTGCATCTTGTGTGACTTAAGGATTCAAATCTTTCATTTATAGCATTCCCCTTTGAAAACGAGTAATAAATATTCTTAAGGATTCACCTGGTTTTATCATTATTTTCTAGTCTCCAGGCACTAAAAAATTAGATAATGTATATTTGTTACAACTTGATAGAATGAAGACACCAATTAGAAGGTGCAAGAACCATCTTAATGGCAACTCTTTGAAAATGGTGAAAAATAGATAACACTTTGACTCGTCATTGAGGTGAAATAATGATGTTTTCGACTCAAAGTAAGTGATGTAGTTTGTTTGGTCAGACCATCCTTTGATGCCAAATGATAGATTTTGGACTTTAAGGTGGCCCTCCTTCAATGAATTCATTGAAAAATACATTTACCAATTTGGAATTGCCATCTCATTTAGGTGGTAATGTCTCATCATTGTTGGTATTCATGCTAGGTGTTGAGGTCAAATCCTAATTGTTAATTGCACCTAACTTAGAAATTTATAAAGTTGATCTTAGGTTCATGGACTTTCTCGATGAACTCATTTCATTACTCCGTAGATCAAGCAATCCAATCCTACGTTTCTTTTAGCTCTTGATGTGTTGCAAAGTGTTGAGTTTAGAGCCATGTTGATGAAATTCTCTCTAGTCAATTGTTCTACCTCTCTCAATACTCAACTTTTTGTATGTAGTATCTACTCCACATTTACCATACCTTTAAAGATGTTGGATCACAACCTATTCAAAGGTGGCACAGATCTTACGAGATTGGCTTTGGCAGGTAGGGAAGAGGTGAGAGAGACAAATAGAGGATGTTGAAGGCTTGAGCGGAGAGAGATAGAGAGAGAGAGAGAGAGAGTTTATAGTAATCTTGCAATAAAGTGGAGAGTTTCTGGCTAGGGAATGCACCTGATCTAACTTGACATCTGAGTCACAGAGAGAATGATGATTCAACTTGAATGACCTCCATAACAAACCGACTGATCTAAGATATGCCATAACTAGACTGACTACATATAAGAATTTCCTCTCATAACACAATTTTTATAACTCCATCATCTGCAGGTTTGCCCCTTGAACAGCTGCACTAGTTGCTGCTCGGCTCATCGCATAAACTCCGGTCAAGTAGCACAACAGAAGAAGACTACGCCTACTCCATTACCTATATCACCAATATAACTCACTTTCAATTAATTTTTACTTTTCTTGTCAGCCTTATTTTTTTTTTTTGCAATGGTGTATCAAGTCCACCTCCGTCTTATGGGTGGGGATGTCATTATTAATCTCATGATGGCGTTATATTAAATCACTACACATGCTCGGCACAGCTTACTTTCATTTAGAGCCTCCGCCCAGAGAGGGATCGAACGCGGGCTGGAGAGATTTCAGGTTCTTTCAGCTTTTGTAATTTAGAGGCGATTGGGTAATGTCAACCTTATTTAAAAAAGAAAGAAAGAAAACAACCTTCCACATGCTAATAAACCATTGTAAGAAATTGTGGAGAGAAACTCAACAAGTATGAGACAGAAGATGAAACTTTGCTAAAACAGTGCCAACAGCAATGCCTTTACTAAGGTTGGTCAGCACTAATATCTAAATTCGCCATATTAAACCTGACGCAAAGCTTAATTAATACTGAAGTTCAATATGTGGAAATGATATTGGCAAAATTAATTGAGATAAGTATTAATCTACTTCCTTTTCACAAGAACTTAATTCAACGGAATAAATAAATAATATACATATATAAGCTGCAACATATTAAAACAAAAATACATGACAATACGGGAAACCACTATGCTCATTTTTTTTCAAAACATTATTAAAATTTATACATATTATAGCAAATATCTATTCATTTTAAACAAATATATTTTATCCTATTATATTTTTGTATCAAAATATCCAGATAACATTATAAAGACAAGTTATATATTACAGTACTTCGCTTCACAAGTTGTGTTCATTGTTAAGAGGTTAAAAGAAAAGGTTAAACAGACTGAAATTTTGCAAGCGACTCTTTAACTCTTTTTCTGCAAATGAATAAATCTTGACAAATCCAATTACCAATATGCAGTTACCACGATCAAATACTTATAAAATCTTCAATTATAATTTATGATTTATATATTTTATATTTCAAACTTGCCCATAGAATTGTTGTGCATATACTAACTTCTTAAATGAACTTAATATACTTGAATTAAATAAAAATTTGACACATAATAGGACATAATGGAGATGGAGGATTCATTTAGCCGATCCCACTTAGTGGGATAAAGGCTTGTTGTTGTTGTATGCTAACTTCTTAGGTTTTTTTAGAAAAAAAAAGCATTATTAATCAGATAAAAAAACTTTCTTCCATTAACTTTTCTACTTGTGATATCTTTATTTATCAAACAAAATTTTCATTACATGTTAAAGCATTTTTTTTCCACCCAACAATAAAATACGTAATTTAAACAAAAAAAAAAACTCTTAAGCACCTATATGATATAAAACTCTTTATACTCGCCAAGCGAACGTAAAATGTAATGACATTCAAATTTTTTTCTAATATCCCATAGTTAAGGTTTTACTACCAGAAAAACAGTAGGCCATACAAATAAATTCTAAAATAAGATTGTATTTTAAACTCACATTCAGTGCTGCAATGAAGGAGATCCACATTATTAGGCCGTTTCTAGCTAACACCCTCTAAAAAAAGAGTAAATTCTGCAGCTCCATCTGCAGAAAATTAGTTTCTGATAAGCTACAACAACAACAACAACAACAACAAGCCTTCATCCCACTAAGTGGGGTCGGCTACATGAATCCTTCATCTCCATTGTGTCTTTTTATTTGACAAATTCTCATTTAATTCAAGTATACTAAGGTCATTTTTTATACATCTTAACCAAGTCTTTTTAGGTCTACCTCTACCTTTCTTAACATAAGGCAAATCTAATACATCTAATCTCCTAACCGGGTCATCGGACGGTTGACACTTTGTGGCCAAACTATCTAAGGCGACTCTCTCTAATCTAATCTGCCACTGAAGCTACTCCAACTTTTTCCCGAACATACTCATTTCGCATTTTATCTCTAAGAGTAAAACCACTTATTCACCTGAGCATCCTCATCTTACTAACACTTAACTTAGTTTTATGCTTCTCTTTTATTGATAAGCTGAATATGGAAAATAAAAATATAAATCACATACCATCCAGACGCCATAGCTCCACCATACAGCAGCAATCAATTGAGTAAACTGATTTGTGTATGAAATTTGCTCATTTTATTAATCCACGCTAGCTTTAATGAAGGTCATCACATGGAAAATCAATTTTTTAGCTGGGTTACTTCTTTTCTGGAATCTTTTCTGTTAACTCTGGAATCACCTCAAACAAGTCAGCAACAAGTCCATAATCTGCAACCTGCAAAAATGAAAGGTAAAGCTGCATTAGTTGGTAAAATTGAACTTACAAATTTAAGTCCCAACACACACACACACACACACACACACACACACACACACACACACACACACACACAATATATATATATATATATAAATTATTTATATTCAGAGTCATACATATATGCAGCAACATATATCTTCTTCAATTTATGCGACTAATGCAATTTATATTTCATGAATATCTCATGTGTGATTCAATAATGAACCAAACACAAACATAAAATTTTTGCTCATTTGCTTTACGAGCTAAGCTGAATAATACTTGAGCGCATATACACCCTTTACAACTAGCATAAAATTTAGGATACGCTAGTATCAATTATCAATATATGAAATAATTGAGAAATAAACAATAGAATTCTTCAACCAAAATAAGATGACTCTTATGTCAGGCTAGATCAAATAAATCAAATTGAAGACGTACATGGTTTAAAAGTGCATGGCTATCTTCTTATCCTTGACCAGTATTATTATTTTTTTATTGTTTTGCCATACTTAAGTAATTGGTTGTTCAAATTGAATTTTATTTCTTGCATAAATTGTTTGTTTCTCACCATTCACTTCTATGATTTCATCTAAATATTTTTTGGAATGATAGATTGATGCCAAACAATGTTATGTGTACTAGCTTAAACAAGTTCCGAAGTAGTTTCATGAAAATTTTGAAAATCATTTTTAAGTTCAGTATTAATGAGCAGGAAAATATACTTATATTAAAATTACGCACTCGTTGAGATTTATTCTTGGGATCACTAAAAATTGCAGGGTACCATGGAGATTTCTCCAATGAGAGTGTTACTGGTGCCATAGGATCCTAGGCTAGATTCTAAAACTCATCAAATTGACAAAGGATGCAAGGCTATTATGCAATTTCATGAGTTAAAGCATCAACTAAAATGAAGTTGGTTCAAACTTATCATCTATACTTTAATATATCTTAGAAGTATCATCTATACATAAACCTAACTCACCCTAGCCGATAAATCCCCCCATCAGCACAACAAAACGTAGCTCAAAAATCTACTATTGTCAAAGGTGGACGGGCAACTAATTTAGCCTCGACAATACATTTCTGTAGGCACAGTAGACCACAATTCATATGCCTACTACTGTCTGAAATGGAAGGTAAAAATTATCAACGTGCGAGTACATTAACGCCCTTAGCAAATAAAATAAAGTGTGACTTCATCTCTCAACATCCATATGCAAGTTTATCGATAGATTATTTCTTTTTTCATTTTCTTTACATGCATCTATTAATAAAGAATATTGTATAGTATAAATAATTAAAACATAATATGAAAACATACATTTCATTCACAACAATATGAAAGATCATTTTTCTTGAGAGAGATAAATCATTTATCTAATTGAGATGCAATCTTATAAACAATAATACTTATCTTATACCTACAAAAAAGCATGGATCACACAAATATTCATTAAATGCATCCGCGTTAAAAGAAATAAAATTTTAATCTAGAAGTGAGATCACCTAACTTAATATGTGCAAGTACTGCTGATGTAGGACGAGAGTGATTTTTATAATATGAAGTTTATTACACAAATAATTCTTAAATCCTTACATAAAAGTAATGATAAATGCACACTGCTATTAAGCACATTCGTAATATTATGAATTTAATGAAGTTAAAAAGAATCTGATTAAAGTTATATTAACCACACTAGAGATCTGAATCTTATAAGTACGAAGAAATAACTGAAAAGTTTTGAACGATCTAACCTGTAGCGAAGTAGGGATAAATGAAGTCGACCTCTACAAACAGTCCATCATTGTGGAGATCATGTTCCTTCCTTAGAAGTCCTTCTTTTGGGCCATCACACACTCAAGTCGCCCATCACTGTGAGGAAGGACAATAAAAGAATAAGAAAGAAATAAGAAGATAGCTTTTATTCCAAACATAAATGTCAAGAATAACAAAAGCCGCCTTATTCATACGATTGAAAAAAAGAGTTAAGAACACTCAAACCTAACACCATCATAACTACACTTGCCACCACCTACTATCAAATTTATCACCATTATCAAACCTACCATTCCTTCCATACCTACCTAAAATATCATACCTACTATCATGAATCATGGGCCATGACATAAGAATAGCCGAATACATATAAGGCCAAAACATATACAAAATATAAAAGCCCAATAATACATAACATAAATTATAACAAAAGACCCAATACATAGATTTAAACTTTATAATGATGACATCAACGATGGTGACGATGATGCCCTGCATCAACTATTTATAATATATATCAATCTTCTTGAACATCAATCCCTATAAACTAATCGCAATTTCCAAGTATAGGATGTACGTAAAGTAAAATTAATTGAATTCCAAAACACAAACACACTCCTTAATATTTCATCATAAATAAACAACTTAATTACTATTAATTTAATGCAAATGCATGTGCAATCCTTTATGACTTCTTAGACTTTTTTCTATTTAAGCAGTGATTAAATTATTCTCTATATAAAAAATAATAATATTTTGACTTAGCTCATTTGACTATTTTATTAATAATAACAAGCAAATAATTTTCTTCTAAGACTTAAAATCTTTCTCTACATTAATAACATTTTGATCACTTAAATTTTATTTTATTTTTTTGAACTTTCACCTCGAGAGTGAGTCAATTTACATAACTATAGCAGGCTTTATTTATGACATTTTTATGAAAAAATCATATAACCATTTCCCTTGATTTTTTAACTTATTTCAAAAGCATTAATTACTTAAGGACTCTAATATGAATTTATATAAAATATTAGGAGTCATGAACATAAATATAATCTTTAATTTGTAAAGAACTCCAAAACAATTCTTAAAGCTACCATTTCAATATCATCCATTATAATTGTAACAAATTTCACAATAATTAATCATGAGAGAAAATTTAGGATTTCTCTTAAGTTGAAATATATAATAATAAGAAATATCTAGCCATGCAATCATTCCAAAATTTACCTCAAATATTAAATATAACAAAAATTATTTGCTTATCCATCTTAAAATGATTAGCATTTAATAATCAATCCTAAATTCAATAAACCATGAATTAAATCTATAACAATAAAATTCCTTAAATATGTCAATTAGAAAATCTATAATTTAATTCTTTTGGTCATGATATTGGCTATAATGTTAGAAAACTTAACACATGATTACATATAAGTTGAAAATCCTAACATAAATTTATCTTGACTATTCTTCATTTCATCTCCTCAAAGTAAAAGCATAACATAAAGTTAAGGATTTAGCTTACCTTAAGCACAACAGGAGGAAGAAGAAAAAGCACTAACTTTTAACGTTTTAGTTGCTCCTTCAACAGGTCTCAAGCTGCATCACTCAAAAGCTCTTATGCTTGGTGTCACATGCCTACTTGTTTGAGCACTATTACCTAGATTCGGCCCATTAACTCACTCTCCCTCACTCTTCCCCTCTAATGCTTGCCCACTCTCTTTACGAATCCCGCTATCTTACATACTCGATTGCTCTCTCTATCCTCCTCTTCGTCTCCCACTCACTCTCTTTCTCTCTCCCTTACAATCACTCTCTCACTCTCATCTCTTTAAAAAGAGCATGATTAACATTCGAGTCAGCTTAATAGAAATGATCCAACAATTCACCCCATTTTTTAATTATGATATATTCTTATTTTTTACAAACATAGCATAATACTTGTTATGTTGAAAAATTAAATCATAAATTAACAAATTTCTTTTAATATGAATTCATGTAACTCTTATGACTACTTTCAAAATAAGTGTATTATTTATTTTAATTATTTATCATTCGATCATTGTGCGCAATTAACACATTTTAAAATTATTTGATCTTAGTAACTCAACTAAATCTTGAAATTAACAATAAGTTTTAATATTATTTTCTAATTAAAAATAAAATTGTGTAAATACTAAATACATCAACTTTGTTGCACTTTTGGATTCGAAAAATTCAAGAAGATATCTTTAGTTTGTCAATTGTAGACTTCACTTCCATTAATTATACATAACAACAAAATGATGAGATCATTCAAGAACTTTTTGAAATGAGAAAATGATTTATCTAATAGGATGCTAAAAGGTAAAAAATTTCCTCGAACAAACCATAAATAAGTTATACTTACACATATTTTAGACAAATTTCAACAATAAGAAATCCTGAGTTCATAGAAATTATGGATCTTTGACACATTTGAATTTTTTTCACGAGTAATATATACGCCTTGTTAATTTGGACATTTCTTTTTTACTTTCTCGCTCACCAAATCTTCTTTATTGGTAAAAGAGTTGTGTTGAAAATCATCCTACATCAAATAACAAACAACTACTTGTCATCAACATTTAATCAATTGACCAATACTGATACTTGACATCCATCATCCAATGCCTGCATCATATATCAACAATGCCAAGTGATGATTGACACCAATTACATTGCCCACTAGCTTTCAATGTATGTTGCTCGTCATTGTTCACAAACACAAATATTAACCACCATTATTAGCAATTGTGCAACCTAAGATTTTTATATTATAACCTACGACTAATCACTTTTCCGTCTCTGACTTTTTCATGCTAAAAGTATAGTCTTGTGTGCTTAATTCTATTTTTTTTAATGTGCATGGAATATTCATCAAGTTAAAGCATAAACTTCAATCTCTATCATCACAAATTTTCTAGCACACAACAATTTAACAATTATTATAAGAAATCATGTACCATCATTTATCGTTTGACTAATCATTAACAAAATCTCTATGGCAATTAATGTAGCACCTATAGTCCCAATCCAACTACGATCATTCAAGAAACTATTCCATGCATCAAGGTTAAGCTTTCAAATTCTCACCTCTTGGTAAAAAGAATCTTATTGAAAAAGGTATCATTGACACATTCATGAAGCATCATATCCATTTTATAGAGGAATCCCATGTTAAGATCCTCCATCCTCTATGTGTCCTGCTAGTAAAGGCCATTACAATAGAACATGTCAAGATGCTGCCTTACTTTATTATGAATTAAAGACCACCCACTTTAGAACAATTACAAATTTGTCACCTACTTAGGCTAAGGACATCCATAACATAGACATTCTACTTACCAGGCCCATTAAGTCCAAAACAAATTAATTGAGACAACAAATCTACTCCCATGTCCTATCAATGGCATCCTTTGTGATACCCTTTATGATGAACCTTAGAGTACGGACCAAGAAGAGTTCCTTATAAAGGACAAATTCTAGAATGGCCCATGTTGAAACTTCCATGAGTCCTCCTCCCTTGCCAAATCTATTCTACAAAATCACAGTCCCATGGGATTCAAGTTGCCCACTATAGAACCATATGATGGTTACTTTGACCTTGATAAGCATGAATATTATAGGACTATTAGAGCCAAATTACCTCTAATACACATCTCCATCAAATCTTCACAGCTACTGTCAAGGAATATGCCCAAACCTAGTTCTATTTTTCCCTTATGGGGCCCAATTTTTGATGAAGTTGATAGGCTTGCTTCCAAATATTTGATGATGAATTAATGAATATCAAAGATTTCGCCCATCTTTTGGGATCTACCAAAATGAATGAGAAACCTTGAAAAAAATATTTTCAAGATTCTTCTTATATAAGCCTATAAAATTCAAGGGGCTAATCCCAAAATACTAGGGGCCTATTTTATTAAACTTGTCATTGATGCGAAACACAAATTATTTTTAGGCCAAACCCATTCCTAGATGGAAAGGGTCAAACTTTTCTAGTGACGGATGCAAAAACAACCCAAAGAGTAAACCATCCCTCTCAAGCACCTCAACAAACATGATAATAATGCAAGTTCTACTTCAATCAAAATTGTAGTCACAACACAGAAACATATAAGCAACTCAAAGAGAAGATTGAAAGGTTAATCCAACAAGGTTATCTTGGCTATTTCATCTAGGATCAAACTGCTTACAATGACACTAACCCAACTAAAAAGTTGCATCAACAAAAACAGCTGCGAAATGACTGTAAATAAGTCGATAATGTTGACCATCAATGTTGCTATTAAATGAAGTTCTTGTTATCACTCCCAAGAAGCTGGCTTGAAAAGGTCTTGCATTGACTGCTCCACTTTTGAAGATTCTGATCAAGAAGGACTCCATACTCCGCATCAAGACCTTTTGAAGATTCTGATCAAGAAGGACTCCATACTCCGCATCAAGACCTCCTAGTCATCAATGCTGGATTGGTGACCACTACTTAAATATTAAAAGGATTAGGATCAGCAATCATAATTGATACCCCATGCAATTTCAACTTGCTTAGTCTGGGTCTTGTTGAAGAAAAAGTCTAGCAAACTACTAGATCATTACACAAATTTGATAACAGCCACATGAGAATTGGAGTGGCCATAACTCACCCCATCACTCTTAACAATCGAATCCAGATCAGCATATAACACCATATAGGTTCCTCCAGTCAATCATTACCATCATCACCTCCATTCCACATATGAAGATGAAATTTCCTATCTAGTGCACGAAAACTAACAACAAACAATCATGTTACCTCTAGAAAGCTCAACTGCATCTGTCCATGACACTTACCATTGATAATTTTGATATTTCGGCTGAAAATACTCTATAAATGGATTCTCCCGCAAAAGATCTTAGCCTTATTCCAAGTTTGGAAGAAAATTTAAAACAGTTGTGCAGGTCAGGTCACTACTTACCACCAAAAAGGACTTAACTATGAAGACTTCCTGAGTAATAATCAAAACATTTTTCTCTAGAAGCCAAGCATATGTAGTACTGATTTAGAAATAATCATGCACTCCTAAAGTTGATCCTACATTCAAGTTGTCTTTCCAACCACAGGACACTTGGAAGATATTGAGCAGAAGATAGAAAAATTCTTAAAGTCTGAGCATACCCCTCATTGTTGGCTTAACTTTGCCATGTTGAAGCCTTGTTTAAAATTGCGCAATTAAAAATCACCTCAATATTTTTTGAAAAAATCGCAATTAGGCTTATGCCTCCTTGGTGTTACGTGAGGCTTACGCCTCACATGATGTGAGGCCTACTTCATTTTTTGTAAGCTTTACGTTTTTAGATTTAAGTTTAAAAAATCAAATATAAATTTTAATTATCTAAATAATACACACACCCTAATATACATGCAACTGAACTTGAGATAAACATTACCCAACCGTCTCTTCTCTCGTGCTCTCTTCACTCCTTAAGCATAGTGCAGATCACCATTGCTACCATCATTACTTATGATGCATTTTTGGATAATTAAAGTGGGAGAGAATATTAAACTTATTTTGAATTGTTATATCATTAGTTCTTAATTTGATATCTTCAATTAATTTGATTTTAACATAACACTTTTTACTTCATGATTTGATGTCAAGATATTAATATGTTACTTTGTATTTTTAATATTACTTAATATAGAAATAATATCTAAACATGCATATAGGCTGTAATGATTATGAGGCTTATGCCTGCCCTCAAGGACATCAAACCTTAATGAATATCCGAATATGTGCATTGATTATAAAGACTTTAACAAAGCTTGTCAGAAGGACAACTTTCCTCTCCCTCACATCAACCAATTAGTCGAAGCCACCTCTAAATGTCAGATGCTTAACTTCATAAATGCCATTATCCAATACAACCAAATTAGATTGAAATCTATTGACACACATTCCTTTAACTAACAAAGGGTTGTTTTACCATTGACTTATACCTTAAGTTTAATGATTGTTTGTGTCATATGCTTGCAACTAGCAAATAATATGTTCTAGAATCCCATAGGATACACCATGGATGTCTACATTAATGATATGCCAGTCAAGGGCTTTAAAAATTTTTAGTAAATCCTAGGCCAAAATGAAAGCTTTCACCTATTTTAATAATATAATATGTAGATTAACCAGACCAAATGCACCTTCAAAGTCACCTCAAATGACTTAAATAAGTACATGGGAGTCTAAAAGCAAAATTTTAGGCACCTCAAGACATGGTGCTTCTACAAAACATCAAGGAGATGCATCACCCGAATGATTGAATAGCAACCCTATCATACTTTTTTACCCACTCAAAGGGCAAGTATCCCCCTTGCTTCAAGATATTAAATGGTACTCACAACACCGAGCTTTAGTGGACAAATAAATATCAAAGTCACCTTCAAATAATTCAAGGTTACTAGCATTGTCACCGTGACTATCAAAATCTATCAATAGAGAAATTTTCTATATATTACCTCATAACTTCATCTATGCACTGGGCTTGGTGCTTATCAAGAAGAAAAATGCTATGCAATGCTTGATCTCCTAAATCAACAAAATCCTCTCAACCCAAAAAGTGCACAACCTGTTAGCAGACAAAATCACCTTGGCCTTGAGCGTCTCAGCAAAAGAGCTATGAGTGAACTTTCAAGCTCACACCATCACCATTTAAACATAACTTCCTCTAAAACCAATCCTATAAAAACATTAGGCCTCCAAGTAATTGGTTAAATGGTTGATTGAATTGGTTGAGTTTAGCATAAGCTTCAGAGTAAGATATAAGTCACAAGTACACACGAAGTTTGAAGTTGAATGTAGCATTCAAATTCCCATTGAGTCACCTACTCAACCTTCTCAACCATTGCATGTGATGTTGTATGTTGATGATGCTTCTAAGTCTCCGACACATGAGTTGGGATAATCCCGCTCATCTCCCCAACAAACAACCTTAGACTAAAAATTCCACTTAACATTCTTATTGACCAATAATGTGATCAAATATGAAGCTCTCTTTGCAGAGCATATGCTAACCATTGATTGTGTAGCTCATAACCACCTACATTGACTCTCAACTTGTGGCTCCCAAGTTAAGGGAGACTTCAACACCCACAACCAACAACTAGTCCAGTACCTCACCCTTCTTCTTTGGATCAAAGCATAGCCAGTTTTTCACATCCCCCAAAAGAAAATGCTCAAGTCGATGCTAAATCCAATGGACAACTCTAATAACTAGAAACTTGTATCAAAGGGGTGCATTACAGAGATCCATTTTTCAAACACCTACAGCCCATGGATGATGCACTCTCTTAAATATGATAAGAAATACTCTAGGATGGATACTGTTTGCTCTTTCCTACATCATGGGATGCTCTTTACATCCTTATTGAAGTTGCTGGGTTCTATTGTCACCTACAAACTTCATCATCTCTAAGAATGACCTATACAATAAAGCATTCATCAGACCCTACCTAAAACGTCTCCCACCTTCAAAGGTGATTCATTATAGAATGTACACTCCAACAATTGCATCGAACACCTTAGGGGCAATAATGTCACTCTAAAAATCCTATAATAGGGCCTCTATTAACCAATAATGAAACAAGATATGTTGTCTTTTGATAAAGATGTAAGAGCTACCAATTGCACTCCAAATACCACTCATGTTACACAAGTAGAATTGTTGTGACCTTTGGCTTTTTGGCCAATAAGGATTGACATCATATGTCAATTTCTTATAAGTTCAAGACAATGTAAGTTGAACATTCTATCCAAAGATTATTTCACAAAGTACCTAGAAGCACAACAGATTGTCAAGGCCATCATAGCCAATGCCAAGCCATTTACCTACGAAAGCATCATTTATTGCTTCAATATGCATGTTAAGATCATCACAAAAAAATTGGCGGTGGTTCACCATAAAGGCCTTCATGGCATTTTTGTCACAACCTTTGCATCCCACTATTCTATACTACCACCACACCCCCAAAACCAACAAGAAGGAAAGATTGAAATGATTGATCAAACTAACCTAAATGACCCAAGATGGCCTTGACAAAGTTGAAGGGAAATGAACTGAGGAGACCTAACATCTTTTGGGATTACCATACAACCTTATGAACTCCTGCTAGCAAGATGCCCTTCAATCCATAGTTATGTACTTTGGCACAAAGGCCATGATACTAGTTGGCATTTGAGTCCAGAGTTCCAAAGGTTTCAACCTTCAATACGTCAACCATTAAGCTTAAGTTACACTATAACTCAGACCTTTTTTCAGATGTACATAAGATAGCAACACTCATAATGAACTCTTATAGCCAAAGGTTCACCCGCCACTTCAATTAGAGGGTAAAGCCACATAGTGCCTTTGCCAGAGACTTAGTGCTTCAAAATATTGAAGACATTGGAAAAGGACAACAATATAACAAACACCCACCTCTTTTAAAAAATACCTATGCCATCACTGCCATAATAAAACTTGGGGCTAGAAAACAATGATGGGAAAACACTTCCTCAAACCTGCAATAAAGAGAACCTTGCAAGTATTATCAATAGTTCTGTATTTATGCTTTCTCTTTCAACAGGCTTTTCTCTTTGTCACAAGCAATCCTTAGCTTTCATGCAAATCCATTTCTCTTTAATGAAGACTAGTTTGTTTTCCCAACTTTATTGCATTCTAAACTGAGTGATAATACTCCCAAATTTTCTCTTTCACTTATAGGGTAAGGTCATGGTCATAGTCATAGACTCAAAAAGGTGACATTGATCTTAGGATATGCCACTTCTACCCTCAATCTTAGAAATACACATCAACTAGTGCATCTCAATGAAAGAATAATTGATCTCAAGAGGACTCAATTTGACCACTTCTACAATGGGTTGAAATCATCGAATAACACTGTAACAAAGGTCCTAATATAAGTGACAAAACCCCGACTTCTTTTACTATTGATCCAAGTTATGGAGTAACATTCAGATAAATAACCTAAGATAAGTCAAAAATACTGGTGGATATTATAAGTCTCACAAGTTAATATCATAACAAAAAAATTTTAGACCAACAACCTGCAATATATTTAAATTTCTTTGAGAATTCCCCATAAACTTTCACTTCATGCACTATATCCAAGAAGCACTTTAGCCATTCAATCTACAAGTGAGGAACCTCTAAACCCTAATAAAAGTTTTATACCTTAACTTCTAGTTACCATCAATGTCAAATAAAGACACCACAGGTCTCCACCAAACAAGGATCTAGTAGTCTATGATGATCATATAAGGCAATACCATCTATATAAAAGAAGAAGACAATATACATGGAGTTGAGCAAAAAGATACTTTAGTAATAACAGTCATTATGCATATATGATATGACACTCTTATTACATCAAAAAGAAAAAAAAAACTTAAGGCTCAGCGTAGTGTCAACATCCTCATCATCATTAACCTTTGTTAACTCACTCTTTACATCATCTTTTAAATCAAAAGTCGCATCCTTGGATGCTAGCTTACAGTGAGTCCCTCAATGTTAGTTTCAATCCTTTGATGTACTAAACATAGTCCATTTAAGAAGCCTCAAATAAATCCTTCCATAATACAATAAATGCCCCGCACTTTAAACACCATTAAGAATATCAAGTTGCGATATTCTTAAACCTAATCTTGGATCTAATGATGATATTTTAAAGACTTTTTAAAATCTTCCAATGATTTACATGATACAACTTCCATATGAACCCCAACCTTTGATAACACAACCTCCATCTCATCTAGTTGATTCTATGATGCTTGTTCCTTTGTCTAGAGGGTTTTGAAGTTCATCTTTTTGTGGACTACGGCTTGAGACAAGACTACCATCTTATGAGAATGATTGGCCTTGTCTCGTCATAAAAAGATAGTTATCACTAAAATAGTAATCATAGTATGTCATGAAGTTAATTGGTCATTCAAATCAATCATCTCTTAGGCCTCAACTTTCAACCAACGGTTACTCTCACCCCATAAACATTTGATTCTCACTAACTCTTTGTTCTATTTGTCCAAAGTAATGTTCAACTTTGACTCGATTTATCTTCAAAAATGCTTAAAAAATATATTAGATGGGGTTAAAAAATAAAAATAGTGAGAATTAACTCAATTGCCTATTTGCACCTAACGCATACATGGTTAAGCATAGCACTTATATAAATTATTAACTCAATTATATGTGCTATTGAGGCCCAAGCTACTTTCTTAGAATTCGAAGCAATGGTACCGCCCTCATCCACCTTCTAAAGGGAAGGATATCACCTCATGATCCAACAAAGGTCTTTTAATTAGGACTTGTTAATTCTATAAGCGCATATGCCTCATGTGTATCTCATCACTAATTTGATGATAATAAATACAGTGTGATGTTATCTAATGGCTTGTCAACTGTTTCATTTCATATTTATTATTCTATACCAACAATTAAAATGATGAGGTGTTTCATAAGGCAAAGTCAAGCGGTTGACCACTTAAAGACAAACTTAAAGGTGAAATAAAAAAAGACTCCAGATAAGATCTCAAGGTCTAAGGGTAATAACATCTTAATGTGTGAGTTGTAATATATATATATATATATATATATCTATAGTTATCATGTAGACCTTGATTACATAAGCCTATTTATGAGTTCATCATATTCCAATGTTTTTTATGTTTGTGAAGGAAGCGTATATTGTCATGTATTGCGGTAATAAGAGTAGCCTCTCCCAATAAGAATTAGAAATATTTCCTTAAAATAATAATGCCCAAGAGGGTGTTATGCGAGTGGCAATTTTTTTAGCAATATTATTTTATTATAGTGTATTACGCAAAATAATTCATGGATAATATATTCCTTTAAGAAAAGAGCAATAATTGATGGAAGCAAAAGAGCCTTGTTTGGCCTAAAAATGTTATTTGTTACTCCGAACTAATTTAGATTCGTTAAGTAAAGGATAATGCTAATATTTTTGTTTAATCAACAATATCCATATGACTCTAATGCAATCATCGATTAAGATAAATTGCGGATTAAAATATTTGGAATAATAGATGATACCCATATATTACTATAGATTAATTCAAATGGATAAAAGCTTATTTTATTACTAATAGGAAGGAATAGTGCTATGCTAGTTCATAAATTTCACATGGACATAATAGAGGATGTTTCATCTATTGAAAAATGAAGGAAAGAAATGGGAAAAATTGTGAAGATGAAAATTTATTTGCAGAGTTCATAAGAGATAAAATGCTACTCTTGACCAATAATAAAATATTCGATACTTGAAAATAGTAAAGTCTATCCTTTTAGTTAGTATGCCCAATCTTACTCCTGAAATTTGTTATTGAAAAATATAATAACAATTTCCTAAAAAAATATAATAGCAATGAAAATATAAAAAAAAAAAAGATTTTTTGTGAGTTTTGAATTGAAACAAAGTTTGTTACCAACTTTAGTACAAGAACATTTTTACTGGTAAGAGAGAGTGTCACATAGATATATCCCAACCATGTAACTGTAGCAAGAAACCTACTTGCCATGATAATTTTTATATTATTTGGATATGAAGCATAAGTGCATAGAGTATAATAATGACATGCAATATTAAAACTTCAACAAAAAATCAACAATGATATCCAGAAGAAAATGAAAAAAAATTTTTTATAACCTGAAATATAGGTGCATCAGCATCTTTATTTACAGCAACAATGACCTTTGAATCCCTCATTCCAGCCAAGTGTTGGATGGCTCCTGAAACTCCAAAAGCCATGTAAAGTTCAGGAGCAACAATTTTTCCAGTTTGACCAACCTGAAAGATGATTTCCAATGGAAAAAGGAAAAAAAAAAAAATGAAGGGGTAATAAAATCATAGAATTTTTGCAATGTTATAGAGATGATAGAATCATCAACGTTAGAAAATAATAGATTTAGTTACAGAAGCTTCTAACGTAGCTAAAGCATGCAAAGGTAGTAGAAAAAAATTAAGAGGTGATAACATCACAGGATTGTTTTAATATTAAAAAAAAAATGGCAAAATCAAGAACGCTAGAAATGAATAAACTACAAGTTTATTTACAGAAGCTTTCAGTGTAACTTGAACATGCAAAGGTGGAAGTTGCTGTCTAATCTAGCAAATTGTAGTTTAGCATGCTTGCTAAGTACAAGTCCCGCAAATTTTTGCTACAAAAAATGATGGTGTATCAAAGTATCACAGTGCTTCAAATCAAAGGGGCCCTTATTGATAATTTCTTGCTTTTGATTTCCTAGTCCAATTTTGAAGCCGTGTTGTTTGTTAAGGGTGCCTATTTCCAGATCCTACAAGTTATGGTTTGCTTATAAGAATCAGAATTGAGGAAAATGTAAATATATTAAATCCATAAATAAATTTGCTTAAGATGGCAATTCTAAAGCAAAGCTATTTGGTATCCACATTCTACACTGAACAAATTTCTTCCTGAATCAATCTCAATCTGTTCATTTACCGTCAGCAAAAAGCCTGAATGGGGTCAACCCGTTTATATCTCAAAACTGTGGGACAGTCTACATTGTCTAAAAATTCTTCCATGCGTTACCTTGAAAAATATTTAATTTTTTTTCCAGTGCATTCTACCCAAAAGAAGATTTCATACATCAAAAAATTATTCTATTTCATAAATAAGATAACAATCGGCATAGGGAAGACAGTAAAAGTTTAACCCTGTCGGACCTGGCCATCCAAGCATATGCCCATTGACTGGAACTAATCCTGAGTTTCTATGACATTGCAACCAGAGTGAGCTCAGATATCAAATCTTAATATTTTAAGATTACAAAGCGTACAGAAAGTACAAACATATCGGGACAAGTTTTCTTTGACCACACCCTCTTCATTAATTTCCATTAACAGAAAAAAGTATCCAACAAGCTACCACTGGGTAATCATCCTAGAAACCTCGAACAAATTAAAAGAAAATAAGGAAAACGTGGATCAATGAGTTATGTAATAAGCCCAACAGCCTAAACGTATTAATAAAGTTATTTTCACACATAATATTCAAATCATAATTGGCGAGAACTAGTCTAACAAGAAAAACTATGGCCTTATGGAAATCACCTAACAAGCCATTATTATAAAGGCCAATCAGTAATAATGCAAGTATATTAAGAAAAGAGTTTACAAAGTAATTGACCGCAGAGATACTATTTGTTTTTGAAAAAAATCTACAAGATTTGTACCACGATTGCAAGATTAAAATGTTCCTATGAAATTCTTAACAGAGTTACCTGGAGGTCATTCGGTACAAAGTTGGCATCAACTGCAGCTCGTGTGGCTCCAACTACGCCATAAACAAAGAATTACTAGTAACACATGCCATTAAAAAAAACAAGAGAAGATACTGATGGTTTGGGAGCCCTGAAAATAAACCTAGGGCTCTACTGTGGGCACTAAGCCTACGGGGAAAAAAAATATGCCCCCAGTTAGATGCCACCAAAGGTGTTGCAGTTTTCAGAGCCTGTAGGGAACATCCAACATTAGTGTAAGAAAACGCTTAAGGGTACTTATTTTGAATAAAATTTGAAATTATAATACAAGCTAACTTGCACAAATGAATCACAATAAAGCACTAGGTGATGAAACCATTAGATGAAAGTTCTTTAAGGAGTCCAATGGAAACAAAAGGATCAAATTGAAGAGCATTTTTCTCCTTAGCATATCCTGTATCTGAGTAAGTTTACATACTGAAGGTCTTCACTTACCAAAGACAAGGCAGGTAATTAATTTTATCAAAAAAGAAACGCTTAGATGGATAATTAAGAGAAGATTGGAAAACCACAGATCAAACGTTAGGAAAATAGCCCCAATGAGATAGAAAACATCAATAATTCATTAAGAGCTATTAATGTTGTTTCAATATCAAGTATGATCATCACACTTGATAGGTACATAGTAAATAGCTGCACACATCGCAATCCCACAAAAAGATTTCAGCTTAAATCACCTTCGAAAGGAAAATTACAAGGGACTGTGACAGTTGGTAGTATGGGACATCATAAAGCATCATTTAGTTATAGGCTTAGATATATAGGACTTTGTTGCCTGATTTATATAACTTAAGAGTTACAATATTTTAAACAAGTGGAGTCATACATAAATGGAGTGAGATAGTTGGGATAAGGTTAATGATAATGAAAAAAATGGAGAGACCCAAGAAACTCACAGTACACTACAGTGGCATGGTGACAATAAAATATCATGTATCTCCATGATGCAGAGATACAATTTCAATTTCAGAATGACAATATGAATTTAAATTTCTCTATTAATTAGATTCATTAAAATCTCATATTTATAATGAGAAAGAATACAATGTTGTAGAGGACCGCCAAATTAACAAAGAACCATTAGCCATAATAAAAACTTCTCAATATAAAAATATAATGCTAACACTACCTCTAAAGTAGGAGCATATATATATATATATATATATATAATTATTAACTTTAGCGAATATACATGATAGTTGTTCTAAACAAAAAATATGAGGAATGACACTCTTCTTCAATAGTACAGCTGCTAAATGTAGTGGATACTCAGCTGGAAGGGACAAAGTTGGTGGGAGTGATGAGGCAATCAACTATACACATCAAGAGGATGAGAAGATAAAGGAGAGCTAGGAGAGGAGGATCAAAGGAGAATGATTGGGGCAATAAATGGGAGGAAAAATATGGTGTCAATTGAGAAATCATGAAATGACATAAGCAAAAGTATTCATATCCGGTGAGCATTCTATAATATTGATAGCCATTCTAAAAACAACACAAAAATACACAAAATAGTCTAAGATGAGAGTTTATTATTTCTATGATAAGAGTGCACGAAACAAATGTGAGATCCAAAAATTCACCACCGACCTCTTTTAGATGAAAAGAGTTATTTTAGGTGTCGAAAAAATTCGGAAAAGTTAGAAATAGTAGTAAGACACTACTGAGATTTCGCCCTCACTTTCTCGAGAACTTTTAAATCCGGCTCTAGGTTTCCTATGACGCAAGTTATAGTTAATTACCCTTCCCAATACCGAGATCACTTTTGATACGCTAAATTTAATCGCTAAATAATTAAGATATAATAACAGTGGAGTTTAAATTTATGAATTTATTATTTTAATTTAAAACTTTTAGTGGGAACGATATACTCCGCATCTAGATCCCTCATTATCCGCTATCCATCGGTCCGCTGCAATGTAGTGAGGGTCGACTCAACCTCAACAATGATCCTTGTCGCAATTCATGGGTTAGGCAAAGTGTCCTTTGTAGACTTGTAGAGTTTGTCAGGGACAAATATAAGTCAACCTAATAAAAAGGACTTTTGCCCAACTAAATAAATACATTTATATTTGCGACAAAGAAAGCTTGGGGAACATCTGCGGTCGACGTAATTTATGTGTCATAACAACCCGATCGAGTCGTTGGGGAACATCTGGCGCCAATGACCGTAATTTAGTGTCATATCGCTGAACCACCTAGTCGAGGGCTCTCGTTTATTATTTATGTAGTGTCATTTCAAAGAAACGAGCGACGAGACACGCCATGTTCTTACGAGCTTAAGATTATTTGAGTGTGAAGATAGTTATGCATTTGGTTTGACATTGACTTTTTATGAGAAAATTTTCTTAATTTCACCCCTGCAAAACAAATATGAGGGTGGATTGATTTTAAGTTTTAATTTAAATAATTAATTTTATTTCATTTATATTTTGTTATTTTATTTGAATTTTGATCATTTTATGGTTGATTTAGATTTGAATATATGATTATTTATCATTAGAATTTTAATAATAATCGCCTTTCTCGATCATAGAACTAATATCGATTAATAAACCTTGTCTACTCTGCCTGCTTTTTCTACAGAGGATTGGGTCTAAATTTATTGTCTCAAAAAAGTATAATCCTTAACTCATGTCAACTCTAGCTGAGGTAGAATCGGACTTTTCTCTTGAGGGCTTGAACTTCAGAAGCTATGTAAGTAGATTCATTTTTTGTAATTACATGATAGAATTACCTTCTCAGATATTATTAAATTAAAATTCTTATAATATCAAATTTTTAGGTTTTGTTAACGACCTACGGGCACAAACCTACAAGAGTATAGATTCTGTTTCTTTTCACATAACTTGCATATCTTTCTAGATACTGATCTAATAATATCAACATACATCTCCGTTTCTTTTAAAATATTGTATGGATATGTGAATGTCTAAATTGAAGTAGTTGAGTTTGACATGATGTATGCGTCAAAATGCAAGCATGAGTTTTGATATGAATATTTTTAGGTTTTGTTAACTCGGACCCAGTCCTAAAACCAAACTTGGATGTGTAACATCTGTTCATTTGCTTTATATCAAACTTACATATGTTCCTAAATGTCTGAACATTTCAACGCACATACGAGTATCTGTTCTTTTTTTTTAAATATTGTATGAACATATGAATGTCTAGCTTGAAATATAGATATCAATTTACAAGTTTGATTTTTGATATGACATTTTTGAGTTTTATTAACCCGGACCCGGTTCTAAGACCAAACCAGGGTGTAATATCTGTTCATTTGTTTTGCATTTGGGTTGCATATTTCCCCTAAATGTTTGATCTAATAAAAATTTCAACATACATTTGGGCATCTGTTCTTTTAAAATATTATATGGACATGAGAATGTCTAAGTTGAAATAACCATATTTAGTATGACATGTCACCTTTAATATATATTATAAAACAAGTAATAATCCATTTTTTGATCAAACATGTATCTATTTTTGTATTCAACATTCCCAAATGCAGACCGAACGAATATCTGTTGTAGATGGTCAAGCCTACATCTGTTCGAAAGAGATAGGATAGCTACTTTCATATCAAGTGAACATTTGTTCTTTAGCGATATGAACTTAAACCCTTCTCGACTCATCATAAAGACGACAAAGGAAATTAAAGATCTCTTTACATATAAGTATATGTCATATGATGTTAAGAGGAAACAACAAAGAGTTAAAGATTTCCTCTTTCGATTTATATGCATGTCATGTGTCATTAAAGGGTAAATGGCGAAAGAAATTAGATCTCCCCTTAGATTCGTGTGTATGCCACATATCATTAAAGAAAGAGCCAAAGGGCTAAAGATTTCCCTTTTAGACTTGCATGTATATCACATGTCATTAAAACAAAAAATAAAGGGCTAAAGATGTATGTCACATGTCATTAAAAAAAAAGACAAAGGTCTAGAGATTTCCCTTTTAAGCTTGCATGTATGTCACATGTCATTAAAAAAAGACAAAGGGCTAAAGATTTCCCTTTTAAGCTTGCATGAATGCCACATGTAATTAAAGGATAAATGACAAAAATAGGAGTGCATGTAATATGTCATTAGGAGACAAATGGTAAAATAAAGTTAACTTGCTTTCATGCAAGCTCATGGCAATGACACAAATACATGTCAAATGTCATTAAGGAAAAATGACAAGAAAATTAATCTCCCCTTAGATCCATATTTTTGTCATGTAATATTAAAGGGAAATGACAAAGATATAAGTGCATGTCATATATCATTAAGAGACAAATGACAAAACAAAGTTAACCTCCTTACATGCAAACTCATGACAGACACAAGTACATGTTAAATGTCATTAGGAAAAATGACAAAAAAGAAAGTTAATCTCCCCTTAGATCCACATTTTTGTCATGCAACATTAAAGGGAAATGATAAAAATATAAGTGCATGTCATATGTCATTAGGAGACAAATGACAAAACAACGTTAGCCTCCTTACATGTAAGCTCATGACAAAGACACAAGTACATGTTAAATGTCATTAGGAAAAAATGACAAAAAGAAAATTAATCTCCCCTCAGATCCATATTTTTGTCATGTAACATTAAAGGGAAATGACAAAGATATAAGTATATGTCATATGTCAGTAGAAGACAAATGACAAAACAAAATTAGTCTCCTTACATACAAGATCATGACAAAGACAAAAAAGAAAAAAAAATTAATGAGATGACACAAGTCCCACCTTTATTTTTTTATTTTCTCTTTTTTTTTTGGCCTCATGTAAGGGGCTTATAAATAAGAGAGAATCCTTCTCTCATGAGGCTTTACTCTCCCACCCACTTCTTTCCTTTTCTTGACAAAGTTCATTGCAAACCTAAGTTTCATAAGAGGGTGTTCATTCATCTTTCAAAGGAAGAGTCCCCCAACATTCAAATTTGGCCTTGCCATAACATATCAACTTAGGATTTACGATCAAATTGGTCCCTCAACTATTTATGAAAGACCAATTTAGTCCCAAACTAAACAGGAGGACCAATTTGATCCCTTGACTATTTGATCAGGGACCAAGTTGGTCCTTCCGAGGTGCGGCGCATGGCTGAAAATGAGAATAGGATAGGGTTTATTAGTTATCTACTTATTTTTATTTTTTGTTATTAAAAAAATGTCATGTAATATTCATTATTTCTCTACAAATTTTCGTTAAATCTCAAATGAAATGATCAATTTGGTCTCTGATCAAATAGTCAAGGGACCAAATTGGTTTTCCTGTTTAGTCTGAGACTAAATTGGTCCTTAAAAATAGTTGAGGGACTAATTTGGTTTTAAACTCTATCAACTTGTAAGTTATAACTTTTAAATTTATCTTTTCTCATTTCATATAAATAGATAAATATATGTTAATTTTATTTCAAGATTTAGGCAAAGAGAAAGCAATCATGCCATAATCACATACTTAGTAATGAAATAAAATTTAAACCATTTGGCGCATAAGATATATCTTTTCTTTAAATAAATCACTTAAGTAGCATAAGCATCATTTAGGCAAGAGCAATGACTTAAGCATGAATAAGCTTATTGTACTCATCTTTTTCTACTTAAGAACTTAAGCATATGTGCAAACTCCCCCTTTTTTTAAAAAAAAATTTCAACAACCTCCCGGCATCATCCCTGCATATGGGAGTCGCCGGATACAAGCCTTCCACGCCAAGGCCAGAGTCGAGACATCGACCAAAAATTTATTTCCCATGCCAAGAAAAGAAAGCACGGGTTAACACAACATAAGATTCGCAAACAACGCGAGAAGTATTTATATCATAAAAGAATAATTTCCCTACCACATTG
Organism: Cymbidium sinense; assembly: GCA_021442155.1. NCBI lineage: Eukaryota > Viridiplantae > Streptophyta > Magnoliopsida > Asparagales > Orchidaceae > Cymbidium > Cymbidium sinense. The sequence continues at coordinate 283,164,245 of CM038215.1, forward strand.
GAACAACGTAAGTAGTTACTTATCACAACGAATTTCCATGGAACAACGCAACGCGTGACTTATAGAACATATTTCCATGTCATGTAACAACGCTACGTACTTATCACAAAGTTTTCCCGACGGAAAACGTGAACGCATTATAACAACAAATTTCAAGTTCATGCTTTACACATAAATATGCATGTATGTATTTAAACGCATAAGACATTTATAAGTTTGATCAGATTGAGACATCATTAATAAGAAATCATCACATGACTTTTTATTACACATGTCATTTCTCCTTTCTCTTTTTTTGTTTCCATATGTGGGATCAAAATTAGCCACCACCTTTTGGAATGAGTTTTAAGATATGAAAATTGTAAGACAGATGAATAGATAAGACACTACTGAGATTTCGCCTCATTTGGTGAGAATTTTTTATATCGATTAGGTATAGAAGCCTATAGCATAATTACCTCCCAATACCGAGAGAGCTTAAGGCTATAATAAATCGTTAAATAACAAGATATAAAGAATGAGTGGAGTTTGAGATTTATGAAATTTATTATTTTAATTTAAAACTTTTGGTGGAGGAGACGCGGATCTAGATCCACTGTTATCCCTTGTCCGTGGTCTACCGCTTAGTCGGAGGAAGTTGACCCAATCTCAAGGATCTTGTCAACACATGGGTTATGTTATGTCCCAGACTGTTTTATCTAAATATAAATCAACCTTACTAATTTTGCCCAACCAAATATATTCTACATTTCACGCCAAAGAGAAAGCTGGGGAACATACTGTGCCATTACAGTAATTTAGTCGATATCATGAACCACCCGGCCGAGGGCTCGTAACATATTTATGTGGTGTCATTTTCAAGAAACCATGCGGAGGATACGTCACGCCCCTTGCCAGAATATTTGATGAAGTTAGTTATGATTGATTTGACATCGCTTCTGTGAGTAAAGTTTTTTTAATTTATCACCCCAAGACAAACAGTTACGGAGGAATATTTTGTTATTTTATTTGAATTTTGATTATTTTATGATTGCTTTAGATTTGAATATATGATTATTTATCATTTAAATTTTAATAATAATTACGCTTCTCGATCATAGGACTAATATCGACAATTCGCTTACTTCTGCTTTTTCTACAGATGATGGTTTTCATTTATCAAGAAAGATACAATCCTTCAAACTCGTCCACTCTAAACACATGTAGGACGGGAATTTTCTTCTTGAGGCTAACTTCGTTTCATTAATCGATTCATCTTCTAATTATATGATAGATAATTACTCTCGGATATTATTAGTTTGAAATTCTTATAATATCAAATTTTAAGTTTTATTAACCGGACTAAGACCAAACCGAGAAGATGTAGCGCTTTGTATCTAACTCAGATATAAATTCTAAACAATTCAACACACATACGAATATCCGTTTTTTTTTTATGGGATGAATATTAGGTTGAAATGTAGGTATCAATTTATAAGTTTGATTTTGATATGATATTTTTAGGCTATAATACCCACCCCAAGACCAAACGCAAAGATAATATCGTTCCTTTATATTTGACTTAGAGAATACTTCAACATGCACCTAATATCGTTTTTTAAAATTGCAGCATTAAGATGTCAGGTTGAAGTTTGTCAAATCAGGTTTAATTTTAATTTTTTTTTGAGTTTCGTTAATTGACGCCCCAAGACCAAACCGGAAGATAGATTCTGTTTTTATATTTAACAACACTTCAACATAAATATCTCGTTTCTTTAAAATTACATTAGGGGTGTCTAAGAAGTTTCGATATCAAATCAGGTGATTTTGAGTTTTGTTAACCCGGACCTGGTCCTTAAGACCAAACCGGGAAGCATAGTATCCGTTCATTTGATTATGTCACATTTGAAAAATGTATTTCCCTTAAATGCTTGATCTAATAGACATTTCAACATATATACGGGTATCTGTTCTTTTAAAATATTGTATGAACATATGAATGTCAAAGTTGAAATAACTATGTTTAGTATAACATGTCACCTTTAATACATGTTATAAAATAAGTAATAATCTATTTTTCTTTGATCAAATATGTATCTGCTCTTTTTGGTATTTAACCTTTCCAATGCAGACCAAACGCATATAGTATAAATTTGCACATCGTAATCAAATCCCATTATGCATATTTGGATTTGAATAGTTGAAGATTAATTCAAACATAAGTATATACATAAGTTTCTATTTATATCTCTTTGAATTTGAAAGAGAGCTTTATGTTTACTAACACCTTTCATATATACATAGAAAGGAAAGAGTGATACTTATGTTAATGAAGCTACCCACTTACTTCCCATTTAAGGATTAAACAGTTAGGATCCAAGAAATTTTCCCAAGGGACTTAAGCTTCATGTATATCAAGTGATTTTGGAGGATCATGCCGATGTAAAGTGAATGTTTATGAGATAAAATGCAATTTGAACATTATCAATCAGCCAACTAAAAGGGGTTTAAAATTGCATTCCATGTGACGTTTTAAAAGCTCATTGACTCAAGTATAACGTCATTCATATAAGACATAAGTTTAACACTTATTTATGGGTGTAACATAAAAAAAATGCCATTTTTAAATGACCAATCAACAAATAAAAGAGAGCTGAAATTTATCTAGAGTGACATTTTAGGAGCCCATTTATATAAGTATAAAGTCACTCATACAAGATAAAGTTTGACATTTATCCATGAGTATGACATGGATATTGTTTAGGCAGAATCCTCTTTTTATGTGACCAATCAGCAAACAAAAGAGGGGTTGAAATTTATCTAAAAGTGTCATTTTGGAAGCTCATTTGTTCAAGTATAAAGCCACTCATACAAGATAAAGTTAGACACTTATCCATGGGTATGGTATGAATATTGTTTAGGCAGGATCCTCTTTTTATGTGACCAATCAGTAAACAAAAGAGGGCCGGAATTTATCTAAAAGTGTCATTTTGGAAGCTCATTTGTTCAAGTATAAAACCACTCATGCAAAGTATAAGTTTAGTACTTATCCATGGGTATGGTATGAACATTATTTAGATAGAATACCTTTTTTAGGTGACCAACCAGCAAGCAAAAGAGAGCTATAATTTATTTAGAATGATATTTTAGAAGCCCATTTGTTCAAGTATAAAGCCCAATGAGTCTTTTATATAAAGGAGGAGTTAATCAATTCTAAAGTGCATCAATTCTAAATGGGCTCTCTCTCTCTTTTTTTTTGTTTTGTAAAGGTCCAAGTAAGTGAAAAGTAGCCCATAGTATTATGATTCATAACTCATATTTCTCTTAATGAGAAGAGGAAATGACAAAAAGAGTAAAAATCTCCCCTTAGATCCATGTTCATGTCATAAGACTTGAAGAGAAAGTAACAAAAGGAGGTAAAATTTTTCTCTTAAATCCATGTTTATGTCATGGGAGCATTAAGAGAAAAATGGCAAAATGAGTTGAGGTCTTTTCTTAGATCTACGTCATAGACATTAAGAGTAGAGATATAAAGTATGTATCACACGTGTCACATAATAAAGACAAAGATAGGAATGCATGTTATATGTCATATGGATCAATTAAAAATTAACCTCCTTTGCATGCAAGTTCATGACAAAAGAGGCACAAGTACTCATCAAATCTCATTAAGGAGATATGGTCAAAAGAGAATTTATTTTTCCCTCAAATCCATACTTTTTGTCATATGATATTAAAGAAATGATAAAGATATATAAGAGTATGCCATATGTCTTTAAAGATAAATGACAAAAATAGAAATACATGTCATGAGTCATTGAGGGACAAATGGGTCAATTAAAATTAACCTCATTTGCATGGAAGCTCATGACAAAAGGGGCACAAGTACTCATCAAATCTCATTAAGGAGATATGACTAAAAGAAAATTTATTTTTTTATTATTATTTTTTAAATCCATACTTTTTTTTGTCATATGACATTAAAGAAATGATAAAGATATATAAGAATATGTCATATGTCCTTAAAAGACAAATGACAAAAATAGAAATGCATGTCATGAATCATTGGGGGGACAAATGGGTCAATTAAAATTAACCTCCTTTGCATGCAAGCTCATGACAAAAGATATAAAGGAAAGAAAAATTAATAAGATAATACAAGTCCCATCCCCCTCTTTTTTATTTTCTCTTCCTTTTTTTTTTGGCCTTATGTTAAGAAGCTTATAAATAAGAGAGGAACCCTCCTCTCATGAAACTTTACTTTTTCATTCCTCATCTTTTCTTTCAAGACAAACTACAAGCCTAAATCCTTCAAGGAAATCCACCCAACTTGCAAAGGAAAAGCCAATTTGGATCATCTTAATTTGTAAGTCCATTCTAATTTCATGTCTTAGATGTATCCAATGTTATTTCATGTAAACATTTGCTAATAAAAGTCAAAAAGATATATTCTCTTTTTGTTCCACCATGCATAAGTATATGCCAATAGAATATATTTTTTATGTTCAACTATACATGCCAATAGAATATATTCTCCTTCTATATTCGACAATGCATAGGTATGTAAGGAGTATTGCAAAAATGAACAAAGATAAAATAGATGTCCATACTAAACTCATGTTTAGGCAAAAGAGACATGACATCTAATTAACATTTAGGCAAAAAGGAGATTAAAATTCTAATCAAATATTTGCCTCATAGCATGTCAATTTAAATAAAGATTGAGATAATCATGACTCAACATCAAGTATTTGTCATATGACATGTCATGGAAATTGAGATAAGTATTACTCAACATCATAACATTAATCAACATATCATAATTGTCATATGATAGAATAGCTTGCGTGATACTAAATCAATACATAAATACATACGTATATGACATGAAAATTCAAATAGTACTTTAAAGTATTTACACTTTCTCTTTTTTTTTGTTTCTTTTTTTTTATCAAATTTTCCCCCCGTCACCCCGATATGGGAGTTGCTTGAGGAAGCTTCCCAGCAAGAAAGCGTATAGTAGGTGTCGTAAGACACATCGATCAAAATTTTGCGCCAAGAAAGGCGTGCATGGGTTAACATAACATGCATTTCGCTGCCGTATTTAACAAGCGATGAGCAATCTTTATCATGCGGTTTCGACACGTTAGAATAAGGTGAGCAGTTATAGCACATTTTTTCCGCCGCGTTGGAACAACGTGAACATGTATTATCACAAGTTTCATTGGAACAATATGAATGGGTGCATAGCACAGATTTCGCGCGTTGGAACAACGTGAGCAGTCTTTATCACAAGTTTTCCAACGCGTTGGAACAATGTGAGCGGTACTTATCACAGATTCTGCGTTGGAACAACGTGAATAGACTTATCACAAGTTTTCCGTTGAACAATGAGCGGTGCTATCAACAGATTTTCGCCACGCGTTGAACAACGTGACAGTTCTTATCACAAAGCATATTTAGAAACTTAGTATTTGCATATGTATGAAATTAAATGCCACTTAAGCATCTTTACAAGGAATAGAAAGGGAAATAAATAAAGCAAGAGCAAGAGTAACCCATTTCCATTCTTCCAATTTCATTTTAATCATATAAAAAAAGCTTAGCAAGTGTCAATCCCTCCCAAAGGACAAAACTAAAGCATAAAAAGAGAAGGGAACTTGCACATAATTTAGAACTTGAACCATATACCAATTCAAAACCTTCTTTTCATACTTTTAGCTTCATTTTAAGCGCATAAGAGAGACTTAGCAAGTACTAATTCATTCAAACAGCAAAAATCGAAGTATAAAAGATAAAGGAAAACTTGCTAATAGGTTAGGATTAGAACTACAACATCCTAAGTCATTTCCTTTCCCATTTCAGATTTTTTTTATTGAAGCATATAGGCAAAGTTACACAAGTATTCACTCCTCCCAAAACAGCAAGAACTGAAATATAAAAGATAGAGGAAAACTTGCTAATAGATTAGGATTGTAACCACAACACCCTAAGCCTTTTCCTTTCTCATTTCAGATTTTAATTGAAGCATGTAGGAAAAATTGCGCAAGTATTTACTCCTCCCAAAACAGCAAGAACTGAAATACAAAAATAGAGAAAAATTTGCTAATAGATTAGGATTGTAACCACAACACCCTAAGCCTTTTCCTTTCCCATTTCAGATTTTAATTGAAGCATGTAGGAAAAATTGCGCATAGCTTAGGGTTTGAGCCATACACTATCTCAAATCACATTCCCACACTTTTTTTTATTTCATTTTTTTTTAAAACATGTATGAAAAAAGGTTTAACAAGCATCAATTCCTCCAAACAGCAAAATCTGAAGTATGAAAGAGACTAAAAACTTTACACATAATCTGGGATTAAGCCATGCAACATTTCAAATCCCCTCTTTTAATTTCAGATTTCAAACTAGCATGTCAATACTTCAAAACCCTTTCTTCTCTTTTTTTTTTTTTTTTTTTTTCAGATTTCAACCTAGTATGTGAAACAAAATTTTGCATATATTCTAGGATTTAAGCCATGTAACATTTCAAATCCCCACTTTCAATTTCAGATTTCAAACTAGCATATAAAAGAGGCAAGACATACATCATATCACCCATAGAGAATTGATTTAGGCAAGATACTAAGAATGAAATCCATAGAAAACAGCAAACATCATGAGACTTGGATCATGCATTTCCCTTAAACACACTTCCATGCTTCTAGACCAATTTTACATAGATAAAAAAAAATTTCAGCAAGCATTATTTCATCCGAGCGATAGGAACTGAAGTTAAGGATAAAGAACACTTACACATAGCTTAGGATTTGAGCCATACAATATCTCAAAACTGATTTTTAAATTTCAGATTTTACTTTATCATAAGAGAAGCCATGGTTGACACCGAGGTTGTGAAAACTGGATCGGACATAGAACCGGAAGAGGGAGAGATTCAAGGTTCGATGGTTCGATCGGGATTGAACCGAGGGTTGAACCGGATGACGTAATAAATATTTAAATGATTAAATATATATCTAATTAAATAATATAATAATTTAAATATATGATAAATATATAAATATATAAATAATATTACTAGTAATTATAATTTTAAAGCTTGATATAAAGTTCATTTAGTTATAGTTATTATGAATTATAAATTTAGATAAATATATTAAATATATCAAAAAAATTATTATATAAGTTTATGAAAATTAGTATAAAATATAATTAAAAAAAATTATAGTTTGTATTAAAATTATATAATTTAGAATATAAAAATTATTTCAAAAACTTTGTAAAATATATCTAACATGTAAATATTATTATAAAAATTATATTTTTGTAATAAAAATATAAAATTTTAAATATAAAGTTATTTTAAAAAACTTTATAAAATATAGCTATCATAAAAAATATAGTATATAAAATATTATTATAAAAAATATTTTTTAAATACTTTTTTATATTATAAAATATAATTTGTAATAAAAATATAAAGTTAAAAATTCAAACGTTATTTTCATGTTTTATATCTTAATATCCTTTAATATTCTCAAAATTAAAATATAGTTGCACTATTTATTCCCACTCTTTAGTCCCACATCATAAAGATGAATAGGTTTATACTCTTTATATACAGAAAAGATCTACAAAAGGTAATCTTGTAAACTACTTGAGTAGTTGCATGGTGGTTACATCATAAAATAATATAATTTATTCATATTAATGAAATAAGATTTTAAATTTTATAAAAGAAATTAAAATTTCTATAAAAATTTTAATTATTTGATTAAATAATATAAAATAGTAATTAAGAGATAATTTATTGAACCGACTGGTTCTTTAAAACTGGGACTGGTTCAACAATGAGCCGGATTCTCCCAGCTTTGAAGCGGTCAATCTCGGTTTTCTAGGCGATTGGATCGGCCTTATGGCCGGTTCCGCGGTTGAGCATCCGGCCACCGTCCGATTTTAACAACACTGGTTGACACACCTTTATTTTGTGCAGAAATCATTTTCAGCCAAGTAGAAGTATGAATATCCATAGAAAATAGAAAATAAAATGAAATTTGGGCCATACATCATCCCGAATTAATTTCAGCAAGGTAAAAAAAACATGAATATCCATATATAATAGAAAACAAAATGAAATTTGGGCCATACATCATCCCAAATCTCCAAAGCAAACTCTTAGCATCATCTCAAGCATAGGATATGGTATACTTAACAAAACCCTAATTTCCAAAAGAACTTAAACGTGTGAAAATAAGCTTAGGGTTAGAAAGAGACGATCTGGAAGTGTCGAACACTAAGAGGAAAGGAGAGAGGGATTTCAGTTTGCTTGAGAAGAGCATCCGAGCTTGGCTAGGGCTCACGGGAAAGATGGATGGGTGAAAGGAGGAAGCATCGCACGAGGAAGCTTCGACCGGGAGAGAAAACAAGAGAGGAGTTGTGTGAGAGGGGAAATCGCACACACCAAGGCTTTGGAACCGAGAGCAGTAGGAGAAAAAAAAAACAAAGGAGCCGTGAGGGAGGAGAGTCAAGAGTCGAATAGCGTGAATATGGGGTTTCGGCCAAGCGGACAAGGGTGGGTTTTGAGTTAAACCGCGAATCCCGATTGGTGGTTTAGACGACATCCAATAGGAAAGATAGGGCGGCTATTTTCATTGGTGGCTTGGGCGGCTGTTTTAATTGGACATGCAAAACAGCTGGGACTAGGATAAAACTTAGGAAAATTAAGGATTAAGCAGCCGTTAATTAGTTTATGAGCAAATTAATGTCATTTCGCATCAAATATGGAGAATTATTTTACCCTAGCAATATGGGTGTTGATTTTAGATATTTCTGTTGTGTCGAATACAACAGCGCGATCGATTTTGCGATCGGAGGTTATTTAAATAACGTCGGCGAAGCTTCCAGACTTCGATATGCACGTAATTTAAAAATTGATTTTAATTATTTAATTGGTCACTAATTGATTCGATATATTTTTTTATTTAGTTAATTTCAATATTTTAAACGCATTCGAATTAAAGCGAATTAGATCGATTTCGATCGTGATTAGGGCATTTTAATCTCTAATTCATTTCATTAATTTCAAGTGGTATATATTTGTAGGTCAACAATGAGGGATGCAATAACTTTTCTAATTTTAGTGAACAAGATAACATTCATGTGTTAAACCATAAACATATGTTTTATTTCTTACTACGCATAGTTAATGCTCAACCTTTCACATTAAGGCCATATACTTCATTCATTTCTTTTGTGCAAGAGAAAAATAGGCAAGTAGAATAATGGTTTACACCAAGTATAGCTAGCATTCAACCTTCCATAATGTGTCATGAAATCTAAGGAAGAAATTTCTAATCTCACAAAAGGAAATTGTAAATCTGAAGTTTTACCAAAATCATGCTCATATGAAAGGAATATAGAAATTTCATTCATTTTGGTTTATCTCTAGCCTCCCTTTCATCTCTTATTATGATAGCCACAAGAGTAAGCATAACATTACATAAACTCGAAAGAAAATAGAGGATTCAGATTTAATAAAGCATTGATAAAACCCACAAAATTCGAATATGAAATAATACTTGCATTTGAGTTTGTCAAATTAAAAGAATAATTCTGAAAATAAACTTTGTTCAAATCTTCATCTTTATATTATCAAACAACTAAGTAATAGAAACAAGGTAAGATAGAATTCATAAGATAAATCCAGAAAATCAGTGTATGTAATAAACACTTGCATTAGAACTTAACAAACCCAGAAAATCTGAAAACTAATCTTCTCCCAAGTCATTATTCTCATAATAACAACTAACCATGCAATAGAATAAAGAGCTCCACGACAAATAATTTTCCTTCCTCCCCCTTCTTCTTTCTCTCCTTTTTTTAGGGAAATAACACATGCATAAATCTGAATTTTCAGATTCAATTAAAGCTAAAGATATCAACTTTCATATTTTAGCTAAAGATATGCTTGCATATTAAAGGAACTTCCTAAGAATAAAGCTCATCACTAATAACTAGTGGTAAATAAAAAAACGAGCAAGCAATTATATAAGACCAATATGCATAAGCCACTTCCCTTCATTTCTGACCATTTCGAATCATATGATAATCATTCACACTTGCTGTTTTATCATTTCTAACCTCATTTTCACATTTTCAATTTTATTTTAAACATATAAGAAGCTTAAAGAATATTATTCCATCCAAACAAAAATTTGAAGCATGAGAGTGGAAGAAACTTGTATATAACTTAGGATTTGGGTCATATATCTTCTCAAATTCCATTTCCACACTTCTAATTTTAGCAAGTGTCATTTCATCCAAACAGCAAATTGAATATGAAAAGGGAACACAATTTGCAAATAGGTTAAGGTTTGAGTCACCCAACATTTCTGAACCCATTTCTATGTTTCCAATTTCATTTTAGGCATATAAGAAAGAATTAGTAAGTGTTAACTCCTCCAATCAGCAAAAACTGATGCATAAAAGAGAATGAAACTTTCACATAATTTAGGATTTTGAACCATATACCAATTCAAAAGCTTCCTTTCATACTTCTAGCTTCACTTTAAGCACATAGGAAAGTTTTAGTTAAGTATTAACTCCTCCAAACAACAAAAATTGAAGCATAAAAGAGAAGGGACTTGCTAATAGCTTAGGGTTTGAACCACACCATGCTTCTAATTTAGTTTTCAACAAGTAAAAGAGATTTGGCAAGCATCAACCCGTCCAAACAGCAAGGTGAAGCATCAAAAAGAGAAGGGAACTTTCTAATAGCTCAGGGTTTGAACCACACAACACCCCAAATTCATTTCCATACTTCTAATATAGTTTTCAACAAGTAAAAGAGATTCCAGCCAATATTTTTTATCCAAACAGCAAAAATTAAAATGTAAGGAGAAAGAAAACTTGCACATAGCTTAGGATTTGAGTCATACACCATCTCAAAACCCATTCTAAACTTTAGGCTTCACTTTAAGCTCACAGGGGAGGCATAACCAGCACAATTTCAGCCATAAAGAAATCATATTAAGTAAAATAGAAACATGCAAATCCGTAGATAATAGCAAGCGATATGAGATTTGAGCCATACATCATCTCAAATCTCAAAATTAAAACCATGGCATCATCTCAAGCATATAATAAGAGCAATTTATCAAACCTGAACTTCCAAAATAACTCAAATGCATGAGAAGAAGCTTAGGGTTAGAGAGAGACGACCTGGAGGTTTCGATTGCTAGGAGGAAAGAAGGAAAGGGGTTTCGGCTAGCTAAGGTTCAGTTACCCTGCACTAGAGTTCTCCTAGGGTTCACGAGAGGGACGGGCGACAAGGCAGGAAGTAGAAGAGGGCCGGAGGAGCTTCGGTCGGGCCTTGATTTCAAGCTTCTTGCGCCGATCGGGATAGATGAGAGGCAGGAGATCGCACGAGAGAGAGGAGGAACCGTAGGAAGGGAGCCGTACGAGAGAAAGGAGTTCGGGGGATTTTCCGTGGAATGAGGGATCGAGAGTTGTATTTTGGCTTTTAGGTTAGACCGCTCGTTTTGATTGGCCAAATAAGCGGCATCCAATAGAGGCAAAGGGGCTGCCAATCTAATAGATGGGCTTGGGCAGCTGGATTAGGATAAGGATTAGGGGGGATTAAAAGATTAAGCAGCCACTGATTATCTTAATTATAAATTAATGTAATTTTGTGTCAAATTTTATGAATTTACTTCGTGCGATAAACCCTAACAATATGGATATTGATTTTAGGTGTTTCTGTTGTGTCGGACGCAACAACGCGATCGATTTCGCGATCAGAGGTCGTTTAGACAATGTCGGCGATGGTCGAAGTGAAATTGAGCTTGAATTACGCAACGTTGCATTCAAATCCCTCGACGTTCGCGTACATTTTGCCGAATTCATCGCGGGAGGTGTCATTTGATAGATTTTGACGTTTCAACGACAATGACGAGATCAATTTCATGAACGGATGTCGTTCGGGCGTCGTCGGGGCTTCCTGATCTCGATATACGCGTAATTCCATTAAAAATTAATTTTGTTTGATTGATTAATTATGAATTGATGGAATAACCTTCATTTGATTAATTTTAATATTTTGAGCGCAATTATGCAATCAAAATTTTCAATTTAGAAATATTTTAATTAATTTTGATCGCGATTATGATGTTTTAATCTCTAATTATATGACGTCGCCATTGGTTTTCATAGATTTTATCATATGCGCTTAATTTGAATAATGACATATACTTGTAGGTCAACAACAAACACCCAAAAAAATGTAGGTGAAGAGAAAAAGAAAATTCACCAAAATAAATAATGGAAAAATGAAAGCAATCCTCAAGAATGGTAATAGGGAACAAGAACATTATTATAAGATAATATACTAAAATAGCATCACCCCTAAAATGAGGAAAAATATTCATTAGAAACATCATATATAAGCAACATCGATGTCTACATTCAATAACCCTTTTATATTGTTATAATTGGGATAAGATGTTTGATAAATATTGTTACTGTTATCACATCATCATCATCAACAACAACAAGCCTTTATCCCGCTATGTGGAGTGGGTTGCAGGAATCCTTTTCTCCAATATGCCCTACTAAGTGTACATAAATTAAGGTCTACCTCTATTTTTCTTAACATAGGCTGAATCTAATAATCCTACTCTCCTAACCGGGTCATCGGATGGCAAGCGTTTTATGTGACCAAGCCATTTAAAGCGACTCTCCCTAATCCTATTTACCACTAGAGCTACTCCAACCTTATCACATAAATATTAGTTTTTCATTTTGTCTCTAAGTGTGAAGCACTCATCCACCTGAGGATCCTCATCTCTACAACACTTAATTTAATGTTTCTCTTTTATTAGTCAACATTATGCGCTATAAAGCATTGCAGGTCTCACCACCATCTTATATTTTTTTCCCATGAGTCTATCACACAATAGGCTAGATGCTTTCCTCCATTTCAACCATCCAACTTGAATTATACTAATAGCATCCCTATCAATATCACCATCACTTTGAACAATAAACCCAAAATATCTAAAATGTACACTCTTTTTAATAACTTGATCACCCATTGTCACCACTTCGTCACTAGATCTTCTACAACTAAAATTAGACTCCATACATTCAATTTTAGATCTACTCAAACGAAAGCCTTTAGACTCTAAGGTTGACATCCGTACTTCAAGCTTCACTTAAACTCCCTATTTGGTCTTATCAACAAGGAGAATATCATCAGCCAAAAACATACAAGTTACATCCTCTTGTAAATGTCTAGTAAGAATATCTAAAACTAAAACAAAAGGATATGGGCTTAAAGCCGATCCTTAATGTAATCCAACTGAAACACAAAAATATTTGGTCAATACTTTTTGTGTTTGAACACAAGTGATAGCTCTAGTATACATATCCTTAATGACTTGAATATAAGTAAGATTAACTCCCATCGTTTCTAGAACTCTCCAAAGCACTTCTCTTAATCCACCTTACACTCTCTATACTTCTCCATCAAATCTCTCAATAAATGTATAACATCCATGGTAGACCTACCTAGCATAAATCCAAAATGATTTTGAGAAACTTCTGTATCACATTGTAATCTATGATCAATTACTCTCTATCATAATTTTAATGCCTCATTTTTCTTGTGCATTTGTGCAAAAAAAAAAAGAACCAACCGGCTCTTTCGTCACTCATCTAGCATCTTTTTAATCTTTAAAATAATATTAAAAAATTCAAAGGTCCAAAAATTTCTTAATCTCCTAAGCATTTCCGCACTTCTATCATCAGATCCTACTACTTTTCCATATTTTATTTTCTTTAAGGCTTCTCAACCTCAGTTTTACTAATATAACGATAAAAATAAAAATCTTTATTTTTATTTAGGATAATAAGATCACTAAAGTCAATCATATTCTCACAACCTTTATTGCAAAGTTTATCAAAATATACCATCCACTTAATGTTGGATATTTTCTTTGAAGAAAAATGCCTTATGATCTTCATCTTAATCACTTAAACTAAATATTAACTTTTCTTTTCTCTTTGCTTGACTAACTTATATATACATCTTTTATCCTCTTTAGTATCTAATATATTATATAAATCATCCAGAGTGAAAGGCAACATTAATTCAAGGGAATTATAAATATAAAAATATTTCAATAAAATTAAAAAACTAAACCTTTATTTATTAGTAAAAAATAAAACTAGTAAGATCTCAAACCTAAAAAAAAAATGGAGTAGACCTCAAACCTGCATATCAAAAAGTACACATAAGCATGAGAATGATCATCAATAAATGTGATAAAATACTAAAAACCTAAATGAGTAAGAAAAAAATTAAGACCCTAAATATCATAATGAACCAACTCAAATAGGACATTATCATGACTTGAATTAGTCAATAAAAAAGACACTCGATAGTATTTACTAAGTCAGGCATCATATTCGAACTTAGACAAGAAAGATGAAACACTAACAAAAATCTCAAAATCATGATGGAGAATGACCTAGATGGTAATAATACTAATATCCAATCATACTATAGACAAAAGAAGAATCATGTTCATCAAGTAGTAGATTCCTCTAGCTTAAATAACGTTATACTCATCTTTCTTGTACCTAACTCCTAAATAAATACAATGAAAAAGATAAAAGGTTGAAGAGCAATTATGAAATTTTGTAAGACAATGAATGGATAATTCATTGATAGAAAATTTGGGGACAAAAAACAAACCAAAGAGTGATAATTGAGAGGATATAATGTCTTTGTTAGAAACATTCAAAGAAAAACCATTAGCAATAAAGACAAGTAGAGGAGAAAAATCAAGTAAGAAAAAAATTAATTACTTCTTATATGTGAAGAAGCACGACAATTTAAAATTTAGGATATATTAGATATTATATGAGGCAGTTACAACAAATCAGAGGAATAAACAAGAAGATAAGCAAATATAATGGCCTGAATGTATTACATCAAGTAATCATAATCCTCTTGAGAAAGCATTATAGATCACGAAGGAGTGGTGATAGTGGGAGAACAATCAACCGAAACACAATGTCCAGAGGCATGTTAGAAAGTAAAAGGATAGTCAAATTATGCCTAACATCACTCTAAAGAATTGATTATTATAAATCCAGTCTACATGACCACCATGATGCTTAGTAGTGAGAGAAGTTGCTTAGAAATTGGTGAAGGAGAAAATAGAAAGGAAAGAGTAATTGCAAAATTGAAAACTATAGAATCTTCAATCAATTGAGATCACAAATTTAAAGAGTTGAATGAAGGCAAGAGAGAAATTTAGCAATTAGAAACTCCACAATCTGTTATTATCGGACCTTTAGATCAGTGGTGTAAGGCATGCACTTAAGTAACTCGTCTCTAACCCCAAAAGGTACTATGGTAATCCTAAATGGACAAATTCTTTTGTCGTAATGAAAACAAGTTAGAATATGATGTATATATCTTAGAAATATTACTTTCAAGAAAGTAATTGGAGCATTAAAAGTTCCACATTGCATGATTATCCTCATGAAACATGATTGTAAAGATTGTAAAATGTTAAAGACTATTCAGCATTTAAGAGAGAACAGCACAATCAAATGCTTGCCATGTATAGACCTTGATGATATGATCATCAACAGTAGAAGATGCAACAAAATGAGAGTTCATTGTGAGACCAAAAACAATGAAAGGCCCTCTACCACAAGAGGTAATTTCTACCATTTAACTAAATAAATGGCAGTGGTGGAGGATGAGTGTTTTGCATCATGTTGAGGAGATGGAGAGGTCATGATACTGTATAAGATATAAAAAGAGAGAAGACTTCATATCATTCAGGATAAAAATTCTTCTCTTAGTAATATACAATGGTCAGTAAGAGAGATGAATGATTGCAGTAGCATCATTGGGTGCGGAGAAAAATAAGGAGGGGAAAAAGGATAGGTCAATGTGGAGCAGTAGTGAGCAGAAATATCACTAAACCAGCAAGCAAGGAGAGAAGCATGTGTGCCAACGTAGCACGGTGTGAGCAACGAGCATGAGGAGTGAGGTGAATAGCATGGTCATGGTACAGAAAATGATGGGGAATCACTTGGGAAAAGGGGATAGCTATGATTTTTTCCTTTAAAAAAATATTAATAGGAAAGATTTGGCTTAATTTAAAGGAGAATCCTCTATTTAAAATAACAAAAAAAAAAATCTCGAAGAAACACCAATTTGCAAATACTGGTAGCCATGATAAGACAACATCCCTAGTATAAAAAAATAATTCTGACAGTTGCTATTGTTATTTTTTCATGTGCATAAAAAATTACCTGCTGCACCAAGCTTTTCAGCAAGTCTATCCAATAACTTGAAATTCTCTGCACTTTTTAACCCTCGTCCCCCTGTAACAACAATGCGGGCATTTCCAAGATCTGGATGGTCAGTTTCTTGAGAGGTAAGCTTTAACCACCTAGATTTCCCCCATGTTTCTGCATTCAATTAAGTGTAAACATGCACTGCCATTCTTAAATTCATAACCATGATATTGCATAATAAAAATCAGAGGAATCAAATAAGCTTAGAATGTTTATAAGTAAATAGGAAATGGAATAGACATCAAGAACGGTTCAGAAGAATAAGAAAACAAGGATATAACTCAAATGTTTTAAGTTTATCATTTTAATTGGGTTCCTCAAGGGTACAGACCAAAAAATAAGAGTATTCCACTTGGGTGTGCATCAGATATAGTTTGCAGAAAACAAAATCATCAAGTCAAAACTTTGATATAGATGGCATAACAAAGTGTGAGTTCGCAGCAACCTATGCAAAACAAACTTCGTTTTAAATATAGCTGCTTAGCACAATCACAAAAGAAATATGAGTAGTATATTAAGAATATGGTCAAAACACAATCTAAAACCCCAAAATTTATTGATGATGCCAATTATAATTTATCATTAAACTCAACTTAATTAGTAACAATATGCAGAAGCCCGCCTGATTAATTTAGCTAAGAAGAAACAAACATTATAAAACCATAATGATGAGATCTAAGAACAACAAGCATTATTGTAAATCAAAAGTAATGCAACCTTGTAAAATAATAAAAAATGAAAGAACAAATCATACCTTTGATAAAGGTTGAGAGATCAACCTGAGAGATAGGTGCTGCATTAGAGTCCATACTTGTTGGGATAGATAGTGGGGCAAATGATGTAGATCTAATGGTCACCATACAAGGATTAAAGCCAGTGTAGCGAACTGTACATAGAGCATTTCCAGCATAAATTGGCCTGGCAAAAAGGTCAATGCTCCATTACAAAAGAGGCATCAATCTTGGTTATTGAACAACATGTAAAAGAAGAACCATTTTTTGCAAGAAAAATTGCAATCCATTTCCTAACATTCTTATGCATCTTGCAACGAGATCTTATATTTCTCAAGAGTACTCGAAAAGGTTCCTCATCATCGTTGGATGAGCTCATGTTGATTTTGGTGATATAAAAGGGCCCAAGTTATGAAGGAACAATAACAATCCTTGACTGGACGAGTCCTTGGAATACTAAATGATGAAGGGAGGAAATAATTATATTAAGAGTACTTCTAAGTATTAATTTGAAGTTTTGAACTACCCAATTATTTTCAAAACTATGACCAATAATTGCTTCCTACGAAAGCTCTTGAACTAATTTTCTGAAAGTAGTCAGTCTGGAAAGTCATTTTTCAGAATCTTTCAAATTGTTATAGAGGTGTTTATTTATAATTTAAGCAAGCTTGAAAAGGTGAGGATTCGACAACTACGAGAGCCTTTCATTGATTTTTTATTAAAAAAATCAATTAATATCTTTAAAAAATTGTGAGATATGGGTTTTCTATACTTCTACAATTTTATAGAGGTTTAGGCTTCACACCTCATTGACAAGTCTCATTGGCATCACCAAACAAAGTTGACAAAATTAAGTCCTTGACAATTTATTGAAAATAATATTTCAAACAATAAGAATTTAAATTTTTTATTTTTTATGAACTTTTCCATGGGTGGCTATGCCACGCCTACCTGGAGTCACAAACAAGTCACTAGCCAAAGAGCAGAGACAACCTAGCCTATCAAATTTTCTAGGAAAAACAAGTTGATCTACAAAGAACTTAGAGAACATTTCTCAATTGAAATCGGCCAACAAGCAAACTCTTAACAATTAAAGTGGCAATTTGGTTTTTAAAGTATACAAAATTTAGTAATATTTAACATAGAATTTCAAGAAAAAACAATATATTTGAAATTTCAATTCGTTATGTTCTCAAATTGCCCAATTTGTGCAAATTTTGAAATGCGCTAAAAATAAATTATTTAGTGAGCTTTCAATGCCTATAAATAATATTTATGATTTACTTTACAACTAAATGACCAAAAAATTAAAACGCCTTCTTTCCATATGTAGTACACTCAAAACACTTCCAACAAAACAACCACTATAAAGACCAAAAATGCCTTAAAACCAGGTTATTTTGGAAAAAAACCAACTTGGCTAAACTAGATTGATTGCTCGCATTTCCCTTTCATTCTAATTTTCACGAATCTTCCAATAACAATTTTTAAGTATTTTAATGCAACATTTACTCATCCTACAATGCATTGCCATGAAATTGGTCCATGAATTAAAGAATTTCACAATTAAATTCACAAATAGACCTCTCCCCTATAAATACTACTAAAAACTTAAAATCAACAATAATAAAATTGAAATCACGAAAAAATACTCTTGCGTTCAAGCATTCAACTCCACTTGGGATATAGTTCGTTTCACCAGATTTGAAAGAATTTTAATTTCAATACAAACACTTGGGACTTCTACCTTATTTTTTGTTAGATCAGTAATGAACTTGAATGACTTAATTCTAGTATTTGTTTTGAGTTAATCATATGAAAAAAAGTGTTATATGAGTAAATGATATGTGATTATTGTTTGCTTTTATTCAATTTAAAAACTTGTTACGACCTGACTTAAGAGTTTGGAGTACCGAGGTAAGAACGAATATATATGTAAAACATTCTATCATTTTCATTAATGGAAAATAAACCATTAAAATTTATCATATAAAATTTATTATAGTTCGCTACATGAAATTTTATATATTACATATGGTGCATACAATACTTAGTACCATAAGTAAACCTTCTACTGTACGCGTACTCCCGCCTTTCATCTATTCATGCTATTGGTAATTTTCTGAAAAATAATCATCAACTAAACATTAAGTTAAATAACTTAATGGATAATTACATCTCTAAATAAAAATAATCAAGAATTTAAAAACATAATACATGTCAATTCTATCATTAAATCAATATCATATCTTTACAATGAAATAGTAGAAAAATGCATAATAGAGTAAGATAATTGTTTACCTTTAATTATCATTTTTTTATCTTAATTTTTCTTATAATATACACCTGTCACAAGAGTCACTATATAAATGTGTACCTAAAAGGCACATTATCACATAGCATTTTTCAAACCTCCCAAACAGAAAAGGTTCCATTTTCCAAACCTAAACCAGAAGAATAGCAATTTTTTTCATTTTCATTTACATGCATGGTTACATTAAGTCTCTAGTCAATAGACTCAATGCCATAAAGGGATGAGCTTCATCAATTAATATGCAAAAGTAGCCATACCATAACATGATCATGTCATACCTTTCATCATGCACTTTAATAATATCTTTAGCTTAACATTAGGGAGATCAAGTTAAAATTTAAGCATAAAATGACCATCATCAATAAGAAGAATTCTTAGCTAGAAAACAGAAAATCATTTTGCAATGACAATTGGTGTCAATTGAAAACTTTGCTTAATGCACATACAGAAATATTAAAGTATTTGCAAGCATACATATAAAGCAATCAATGAATTTTGATCTAGAGGGAAAAAAATAACTATAATAAAGTGACAAACATAATTACCCAATTCAATGAAGCTCAATTTTCTACTTTCAATTAAAGAATTTTCTCTTGTAATAAAAACCTATAATTACATGCAAATATCACTATCATCATCATTACTACCCTTGTTATTATTAATAATTACTATCATTCTTACTATGATTATTATTAGATTAATATAATTCATTATTATTATTATTATTATTATTATTATTATTATTATCATTATTATTATTATTATTATTATTATCATTATTATTATTATTATTAGTATTATTATTATTATTATTATTGTTGTTGTTGTTGTTTATGATAAATGTTTAATTATTGTTATTACTGCAATTATTATATGATTATATATTATCTTATATTATTATTATTACATTAGTTTAAATTTAAATACTTAAGTTGATAATTATTATTCCTTATAAATCTATTATATACAAATACACACACATATACACGATTATTTATAAAAAATATAACTTACCCTATCCTCTTCTCCTTCTTCCTCCTCATTTTGGCCCAAACTCATGCCTACTCCCGTTTGTGTGACTTCATGCGCCCAGCTTTGAAAGCGCACGAGGCTACGCTTGCTCCAGGATGCTTAGCCCTCGACTTTGTATCCCCTCCCCGCTTCCCCCCATTTGTAATTCTTCTCCAGCTTTCACCATCCCTAGAGTGATGTGGTGGGATTGCAGCTAGGTTTGTGATGCTTGTTTTGACAGATGTCGCGTATCGTACCAATCCGTTATTGGTCATTATCTAGTTAGTTATGAAATTTCTTTTTTTTTTCCAATTACATAGTGTATATAGCTAAACTTGATCAACAAATAAAATTACTTCAATTATTAACTTTATATTAATATATGGATAAATATTTATCAAGTGAGTGCAGGCAAAATATCTATATCTATAATCCATAAATCCATTGCATAAAAACCTAAGAGGATCAAGGTTGGCAGCTGAGCTGTCTTTTAGTTTACTATTAAGCAACAAGTTCTGTCCTTTAGTCATAAACGCTTTGCTTTAATAAAGCAAATTTATAGCTTCTTTAAAGTCATTTCCAGGCATTACAGCAGCCAGAACTTCTGAAACTCACTTCTAACAATTTTTCATCAGCAATTATGAAACAAATAACTATGATGTAGGTTCCTTGACCAAAGAAAATGACCGTGAGAGGTGTGTAAACTCCATAAAATAGAGGATTTATAGATTTACCGTGACATAAAAAAAAAAAAAAGGAGATTAGATGCACGAGTCTGTAACCCCAGGAATTTAGAGATGATAGAGCAGACTACGGCTTCAATTAGAAATAGAAGCTGAGATATTATATCAATTTACAAAGAGGATTTTGATACTTAAATCTATCACACCTAAGCATCATCTTGCCTTCCAATAGTATTGAATGATAACTATTAATATTACACATATCATATTATATTTAATCATTATATACCAATTTTTGAAGCTTTATATTCTAAATATTTAATCCACTATTATAATTTTTCAGTGATTTCTTTCTAATTAGAACCATATCATCCAAAAAAATATGCCATGGCACCCTCACTTTGAAAATCTTTTGTAAGCAGCTCCATAACTGATAAAAAAAGAATATGGAATCAATGACCTTTGATGTAAAACATTGAGAATTAGAAACATTTAGATAACTCAATAACTACTAATACTAACCTGTGCTCCATTAGACAATCTTTAATAACGTCAATATACCTTTGAAACACACGCCAAATCAACTTTCGTGGGACTCAATCATGCCTTCTCAACATTAATAAAAATTATATAAAGTTCCTTTCTTAATATTATAAACAAAAAAATTGCTTCCATATAAAATCTTTCTAGTATGAAAGTAAATTGATTCTCCAAAATTGATACAACTTTTCTAAATATATGTTTCATAACTTTCTCTCATAGCTTCATTGTATAACTCATAAGTTTGACACTTTGATAATTAGCAAAATATTAAACATAACATTTTTTATTAAAAATAGTACAAAAATTCTCTTCTCCAATCATTCAAAATCCTCCTAGTCTTCAAAATTTTATTGAACTATTTGTTAACCAAATCACGACAACATTCCCCATGATTGTCCAAATAGGTATCTCATTCAAACTTGAAGACACAGTGCGATTTGTATGAATGATTTGATATTATCATAGAAAAAACAACTGAACTCAAAAAGAAATTCCTTAGCTAAAAGCCTGTTCGTGAAAGAAATAGTATCTTCCAAAGAAACCAAAGATATAACAATCATTAAGATATGACTTTCTTTGAAAGAATTTTTGAAAAATGTTAAAATAAATATAATAATACATGAAAAATTCAAAACATTCTTTTTTATATGATATGTTTATTAAATATTTTATAAATAATTATCCAGTAAAATTTATTAAAACATGGTCCTCATGATCCTCATGAGAATAAAAGATGATAAAATTTTCAAAGAAATAACCATCTAATCTTGACCTTAAAAACAATACACAACAAAATCTAATAAATAATTCCCCTGAAATTAAAAAATTTTGAAGAAAATTTGTTGAAGTTAACCTGACAAACAAATGGGGCTCAGATATTTCAATGACATCAGTTATGGGAGAAACATCAAGAATAGCAGCAACCCTTGGCAACACATTCTTCCCAAATGAATTTGAGGCAGAAATTATATATGAGTAATCATCCTTCTTCTGAAGCAAATGGACAAGATCAGCCCAAGATTCAGCCATAGGATGTGTTAATATGTCTGAATCTGCTACCAACACCTGCAACAAAAATTACTATGAATAACCAACTTATTATTAAAAGGAAAAATAGCACTAGACAATTCATAACATTAAGTGTTCATGAGTGAAATTGGTAGTCTTATTGGTCAACGGATGACAGGAATTTGAACACCACAACAAAAGAATTGGGGAAATCATTGTAATCGTCAACAAAAACATTGTCAGACCTCTGTAAAATGAGCGCCACCTAGTTTCTACACTGGGTCCATTTAACACTTAAGTTAAAGCTCAAGAGAGTACATGGAAAAGAAAATGACCAAAGCCTTTCCCTTTTCATAAAGGAAGAAAAAAGTAGGAAGAGAAATAACAACTCCCATACCTGCCTCTAATATAGGGTACCTAAAGAAGATCAAGAGAGAGAAATTATTTCTTTGTCTATATTTTTGGAATAATCATTATATCAAATACATTCACATAAGAATAATTTTATCCCTTGGGTGTACATTCTGGTACCTATATGCAAGCCCGTGACTGTAATATCCAATTAATCCATAGTTTATTCCTAATTAATTTTGTTTTACTAATTAACCCGTTATCTTTATTATCGTAGCGCAGGTCTTAAGCGTCGTGGTTGGATTAAAGCCCTCGAGCGTGTGGATCGACGTTCATCTATTCGTTCCTTCCATAGCGTGGCCTCAATTCATTTCCGGTCGAGGCCGCTCCGTTCGCCGGGCATCGACGGATTTCCTTTCCCTTCCCTCGGCATCGACGATTTGCTCCGTGACGGAAACGCGAACCGCCGCTCGCCTTCGCCGTCGGCTTTGTGATTGAATTGTCGCCACAGTGGCGCGACTGCGCCGCGTTCAGAATTCACGCTTCGCTGGACCGCGCTCTCGGTGGAAGCCCGTATTGCCTTCGTCGTCGCTTGGAAACGCCGCACCTGTAAGTCCCGTGAACCGATGGGTTGGAAAATCCCGTGCTGCTGAAATCCGTGAACCGTCGGCTCGGTTGATTTCCTCTGGCCGACGGGGAAACTTAGGAATTTTGTAAGTTGCTAATTTTCTTTCTATTCTTTTCTTTCACCCCTTCCTTGGTGTTGAAATGCGATTGGGAAGTTCCAACTGCTTTTGCTAGGTGAGTTCGCAGTATTGAGCGAGTTTAGGATTGACATTGTCATTGTTTGTTAATTTTAGTTTGTTGATTGAAGCAGATAATTAATATTAGTATTAGTAGATTACTTTGGAGTGTCATCTCGGTATTTGAAAACATGAGGAGATATCAATTTAGATTTGGTGTTAATTATGAGTTTCATTTATTAGTTGTATGTTATAGAATATTTAGAAGAATTATTTAATAATAGGTTGTATACTCGAGGAGGAATCGTCGGCACATCCTGAACGGAGGTGAGACATAATTCTTAATTTAAATTCGGTTTATTACATGTATGCTTTAATTTCTTGTATAAATTGTATGAATGACGTATAGATATACGTATATTGAATGCAATACAAATGTTTACTGACCTGCGTGATTATTGATTTCTGATATATAAGCTCGATTTCGTATATGATTTCGTTGAATATAGAAATGTTTGAAAACGTGTTAAAATCGATAATGTGATAAGCGAAAATGTCGAAAATTGTGATAGGAAGGTATGTTATAAGAATCTATGAGATAGGCAAAGTTCGAGATGAGCCGTGATTAGGGGATCTTAGTATTCCCGACTCTGACATTTTGAGCTTGGAGCCGTTGTCCAATTATTAAACATTAAGTAAGTAGTATGGTTCGGCGCATCTTTTTTCCTTTTAGCCGTAGATGTCTTTTGTTATGAAGTCAAAACCATCTGATTATAAATGACATTTCTGAAAATGATTTGATATAGGCGAGAATTGAAATGATTTAATGAAAATTACTTCTCGACATTTATACTGATTATGAGCACCAGATATTACCTACAGATATTGTTCGGTCGTATTATTACATTTCTACAAAGACCTACAAAGATATTGTTCGATTGTTATTACATTCTTGCAGGTTTACCAATTTTGCAAATTTAAATGTATATCGATTATTCTCTTGTCTTTATCGAGAACTTACTTTAGCGTTCTTGTCTCACAAACTTTAGCTTATGATCTTCGATTGATAATTTGAAAAGACGAGGTAGAAATGCTTTTGTTGAATTATGCAGTTTTGGTGTATAGTTTGAAAAGATTAAAGCTTTTGAGTGCTCAAATTAAATGTCTTTTTCTTCTATTTATTCTGGCTTAAAGATTTCTTATTGTGATATTAATTAGTATATGAAGTGTAAATATTTGTGATGATTTGATTCGATGCAAATTTCACTTTCGTTCCGCTTAACAAGTTGGAGCGTGTCGGTGGAATCATGTCCAAGTCATCTGCATTACACTTGATTACCAGGATAAGGTAAAGGGGATCATCTGGGGTGTGACAGAAAATGGTATCAGAGCAATAAGGTTGAGATGATGAGCAATAGTAATGGAAGCATGATTTGGATTTAGGGATAAGTGTTGAATTGATCAATACAGAGCTATAGGACGATTAATTTTGGGTTAAGAATCTATATGTTCTTAATTTCATGCATGTATGATATTTAATAAATATGTATCATATAAATACTTTTATAATTACATTAATTTGCGTGAAGAAATGCGAAAAGGTTAGATGGTGATCTTCCATCTGAAACGAAGCTGCATCTTTGGAGATAATTAACGAGTGAAATACAACCTAAGCAGTGGTGAAGGTAGAGGCGATGAATTGCGAGGGTAGTTCGGTTGATTTCCGTTGTTGATAAAATTTAGCATGAAAAAAATCAGGTAGCGATCGAGTATAGTTGGTCAACATTTGAGGATATTTCAAACGCTCAAACCACCGCATTGAGGAGCCGGTGATCCTATAGTGGCGAAGATTGGCTTAAAAAAAAAAATTTTGGATGGGATGATTTGCCAGCAGAAGAGTAAATCTACTTTGTATTAGAAGGGGAGGCAGAAAGGTGGTGGCAAGCTCAACCACAGGGAATGATTTAACGATACTATTACTCGGATCAAATGGGATGAATTTGTCAAGTATTCATTGGTTTATTCCTCCATCGACCCTTTCTGAAGACAAATTTTTCAATCTAACTCGAGGATCAAAACCATAATGCAATATAGGTTCACTTCTTTTCTAGATATGCTCCACATTATATCGATTGCGAAGAGAAATGTAGATTTCTATAGATCAATTAAGGTTGGCCATTTGATATCGAGGAGTTCTCGGTGTTAGTTGAAAGGCTGAGAATGAAAATGAGTTAAATTTTTTTCAAGATGGGATTCTGGTAGCGCAAAAGCTTTGAAAGAAGGCGATTTTTAACAAGAAATTTAAACGATGATAAAACAAATTCAATTGAGAAACCTTTGTGATAAGTGTGGAAAGCGACATTTTGGTCAATGTCCTGGATCGAAATGTTACGATGTGGTCGGGTTGGACGTGATGCACATTGCCATTGAAGAAGAAGGACATAAAATCTTACAATTATCGGCGGGGTCAACAAAGAAAGTTTTGGAAGCGAGCGATAACACAATTTTTGGGAAGACCTTCAATTCAAAAAAACTTGAGCAACCAACTCTCCAAGAAAGTCGAGTTTTTTTATCACTCATGAAGCGAAGGAATCAAATGAAGTGGTGTGGGTATGCTTAAAATTTGAGATCATTTGGGTTGATTACGTTTGATTCCGGTGCCGATTCGTTCATTTCGATTCTTTTCCAGTTACCATTGATACTATTTATTTTGTGTTGTGGTAATGCCTTACGGTGATAGTTTGAATCTGAAATAGGAAATGTGTTGGCATTAACATTCAAGATAAAAATTTCCTACAAAACTAATTATCTTACCAATCGAGATATTTTGGCGTTATCTTGGTATGGATTGGTTGATCAAATATTTTGCAACAATTGAATCTTTGGAAGAGGAGAGTGAAATTTTGCATGCACGGCGAAAAATCATTTTAGTTTTCTTGTGATAAGAATATGCGTGTCTTCGATTAGTGCGGTAAAGTTGAGTAAATATTTAAGAAGCGGTGAAATGATATTTCTAAATTAGATGTGTTGAATAAGGAGGTGTTTGGTGAAAAACATTCCATTGTTTAATTTCGATGTGTTTAGGAGAAATTACGGGGTTGCACCAGAAGTGGAGTTTGGAATTGATGTACAACCGATACAAACATACATAAATCTCCAGATGGCTCTCAATTGCGAGAATTGAAGTGCCGTCGCATTAATGACAAAGGATTTATTCGAAAGCTCAGGTAAGTGCAGTATTATTTGTTAAGAAAAGGATGGGTCATGCGATTACGTATTGATTCTGAGGAATTAAATAAAGTGACAATTAGAACAAGTATCCACTATAGAGGATTGATGATTTATTTGATCGGTTGGAGGCAGATTTTCCGATTGATTTGAGATCCTGGATATCATCGAGTTAGAGTTAAAGATCTTTGATATTTTAAAAGCATTTTGGAATCAGGTATGGACATTATGAATTCCTTGTTTTGCAAATTTAAATGTATACCGATTGTTCTTCTTGTCTTTCAGAACTGCTGCTGTCTTAAGACTTTTATGATCTTCTGGATTGATAATTTCGGAAAAGGCATGGGTAGAAAAGTACTTTTGTTGAATCTGATTTTGGTATATAGTTTGAAAAGATTAAAGGCTTTGGAGTGCATAAATATGCTTTTTCTTTATATTTATTTACAAACTTAAAGATTTATCTTTAGGTAATTGTGATATGAATTAATTAGTATATGGCGTGTAAATATTTGATGATTTGATTAGATGCAAATTTCACTTTCTTCCGTTGATAGCCGAGGTTGGAGCGTGTGGTGAATCTGTGTCCCAATCATCTGATTCATTACACAGTTGACCTAGGATAAAGGTAGGGGGTCATCTGGGGTGTGACAGTGACCCTTTTCATGTATTAGTTAAGATTAGTGAAGTAAAATATTTTTACATGCCACGAACACACCAACTGTCACATCTCATCATGGGCAACCTGCCTTAGTTAGCTTAACAAAATATTATTAACACAGATTATTATCTCTTTTCACATGTCATTATGAGTCTGGTCAAAATGATGCTTCTCTCCAAATGTACGCTAACTTAATTGCTAAAATTTTTTAATGATCCTAAATGCTAGTGAGTTCCATTCTTGAGTGATAAAAAACTTGTAATTGGGTGGGGTAGAAAGAATTTATTCTCATTCATGAAGCGCATAATGAAATAGCTTCTAACTGTATTGGATATCAGTCTTGTATGAGATGTTTGTGCTGTCGTGTAAAGCAGAGTCCCTACTAATGGAGAATAGCATATGTTGTATATGAAAAAATAAATATCTCCTTTCAAAGGGATATAAAGGGGAGTAAATCCTAGCACATAAAGTAGTTGAACTCATAAAAGAATTTGACATTAGTAGCATTATTTTATTCAATATGAATCCACCCCCATTAATATTATTCTATTAAATCACTATTAAACCTTAATGTTACTAGCATTATTATAACTATGAAAGGTAGGGGCAATGAACACAAATAACATCACATGGCATCTTAAGACATTATGAAATGAATGATGGCTAGGAAAAAAATATATAGGTTATTTGAAGCTATAATTCAAGGTGAAAGAACTCCCAACTTCAGCTTTAGTCTCGGTAAGAGGCTTCCATATTGGAAGGATGGGAGTCCCCTGCTAAGAGGAGTGACAAAACTGAAGTCCTCTGTGTTGTTAATCAAGTGGATTTATTCATAACCTTATACTTCCATACAATCATCTAAGATTCACTCTTGCAATATCACTACTAACAAAAAAAATCAATCAATTGGGTTAGAAAAGAAGCAAGGAGAAAATAAAAAAGCTTGAGACAAAACAAAAGAAAGTGAGTGGGCATCATACAAAAAAGCTTAAAAAGAACAATTATACAATATGTTCCAAAACTAGATGCTAAGTGATAAAGATGATTATCTTAGTATGATACAATTTTTTTCTTTGTTAGAAGAACATATGTATTCTACGTAGATCTATGGAACAAACCCCCACAAAATCATTTTCTCTTTTGAAAAATATAAACCATATACTTAGGAGTTGTCATCAACTCACAAAATATGTTTGTCTTCAGTTTTTGGCATCATAAGCTTGCTTTACAGTGAAATTTCTCACAATCATTATATAAAGAGCTCAACCAGTTCAAAATAAAATGTCATGAAAAAAATCAGCGTCATTAATTAAAACTTGGCCTCCTTGAAAAAATATCGCCATTCATTCCTCCTATGGTATAAGAGCCTTAACACTATTAGAAAACTTATTCGAGGACTATTATAGCCAGCCTAATTAGCATTAATTATGTTCAATGATGTTAATAAAGTTTCATTAAAATTCCTTTGCTTTGAAAGGTAGCATACATCATCTCATACATTAATAGGCTCAATTATTATCTAGTTTTTTTTCATCTCCCAAAAATGGAACTCAACATTAAAAAATCATTAAAAAAAACTTTACAGTGATCAATTTCATATGAGCTTAATATCATCAAGGATGAGTAGCCTAACATTATCTAATTATCCCACATTAAACCAAATCTTAGTGCCATTACCTCAAATTGGCAAGTTCACATCACATTTCTTGAATTGAATCACAAATAATAGTATTATTTTAATTAAACTCTTTACATTGAAATGAAATATATTTTATATTATAAGTAGGCTGCTAAGCTACCTAATGTCAAGTGGGTAATCAAGACAAAAAAGTTGGTTGGTGCACCAATGGAGAACAAAAGATTACTCTTTCACTTGTTCAGTCATGCACTACACAACAACAACAAGCCTTTATCCCACTATATGGGGTCGGCTACACGAATCATTTTTCTCAATTATGTCCTTTTAAGCATTATATTGTCATTTAAGCCTGATAAAATAAGAGCATTTTTTTATACTTCATAACCAAGTCTTGTTAGGTCTACCTCTACCTTCCGTAACATAGGTTGAATCTAATACATTGATTCCCCTAACTAGATCACGGACAGCCAACATTTTATGTGACCAAACCATCTAAGGTGACTCTATAATCTTATCTGCTACTAAAGCTACTCTAACATTTCCACATATATATTTATTTCACATTTTGTATCAAAGAGTAAAGCCACTCATCCACCTGAGCATCATCATCTCTACAACACTTAAACTTATGGTGCGTTTGGGGCAGCAATGGCGATGCAGTGTGGTAGAAAAATACACCGCAGTGCCATTTGGGAACTACATTCTAGCCACATTTTGAAGAATCTACAGTGGAAAAGTCGCGTTTATCAACCTGACTTGGCAGAGTGCAATAACTGCCAAAAAGCTATAATCTGACTATTTTAAAATTAAAAAAAATCAATACTTACTATTGCTTTTTAGACAATAATTTATTCTGCAGTAATTTCATCACTGTTTTTTCAGACAACTATAACTACCCCAAACACACCGTTAATTTTACGTCTCTTTTACTGGCCAATATTTAGAGACATAAAGCATTGCAAATCTCACTACCATCATAGAAAATTTTCCCTCAAATCTAAGCGGTACTATTCTATCACACAATAGACCCAACAATCATCTAACTTGTATTCTACAAATAATATCCCCATCAATTTCACCATCACTTTGTACAGCAAACTCGAGAATTCTAAAACATTCACTCTTCTTAATGACTTGGGCTTCGTTTGGCTAAGCTTTTCGGATTCCTGAAAAGCTGGTTTAAAAGTATTTCCTGAAAAGCTATTTGTCTTTTGCTTTTTGAAAAGGGCCTAAAACTGCATTTCAAAAAGCACACTATTCAAACGGGTATCAAAATTAAAAATTCACGCTCTCAAAAGCAAAACATACTAAAAAAGCTCTCTCAAACGAAGCTTTGATCACCCATTATCACAACCCCGCCACTAAATCTTCTATAGCTAAATTACACTCCATGTATTCAATTTTAAATCTACTAAAACGAAAGCCTTTAGACTCTAAGGTTAACCTCTATAATTCAAGTTTTTCTTAAACTTCCTCTCTCTAGTCTTATCAACAAGAAGAATATTATCAGCAAAAAAATATACACCAAGGTACATCCTCCTATAAATGTCTTGTAAGAACATTCATAACTAAAGCAAAAAGATATGGGCTTAAAGCCGATCTTTGATGTAATTTAACTAAAATAGAAAAATATTTGATCAATCCTCCTTATGTTTAAACACAACTAATAGCTCCAATACACATATCCTAAATGATTTGAATATAACCAATATTAACTCCTTTCTTTTCTAGAACTCTTCAAAACACTTCTCTTGGAAGTTTATCCTATGCTTTCACTAAATTAACAAACATCATATGTAGATCCTCCTTACTCTCTCTATACTTATCCATCAAACCTCTCAACAAATGCAAAGCATCTATAATAGATCTACCCGACATGAATCCAAACTAATTTTGAGAATAATAAAAAAAAAAAGCTCCTTCCTTCAGCCAAGTCAACCTTAATATTAACTCCTTTCTTTAGTCATGCACTAAAGAACCAAAAAATGCTCCTTGGGTTAAGGCATTTGATCTAGCAGTTAACAAAGCAAAAGGCTGCCATGTGAATTTCAATATTAATATTTCTCTCTCAACCATCTATAAATAACCCATGTGAGGGGCATGTAAGACTGACAGTTCCTATTAGAAATATGTATACTTTCTTAATTTTTGGTAACAGATGTTTCTTTCACCACTTTACTCATCATTAAGTTTTCTGAAAAAGGAAAGGTTTCTCACCTCTCCCATATTTCCATTACCCTCAAACTCTTACGCCAATGTCAAATGGAACTTAAAGACACCAACCCAAGATGGCGAGACTTCAAATTCCTGGTAACTAAGGCTCAACCAATTCCAAAAATCGGCAAGATATATTTCTATACTATATTAAGGAACAGCTATCATAAAATAAAATCGTAGTTGATAAGATAAACATATAAAATGACCTTAGGTCACCTGGCACATCCTAGTACAAATTTGCAAACAGGTTATACACTTGTCATTTCTACACGTAGATCATATTTATATTTCAGCATGTTAGAAGCCAGATCATCACGACATTAACTTATCCCAATCATTTGAAGTTACTTTATGAATGAGAAAAGAACAACATTTAAGCTTTTTGCATGACCATGATCTCGAGTTAATTTCATTCCTCAAATAGATTATCCTTTTGTTCGCTATAAATTCAATATATAATCTCAATATTAAATCTTGAGTAACATAAGTATTGAGTGGTATTAGTTGTTCAACAATCAGATCACACTTAAATTTTCTTTCAAATACTCCGTACCTAGTCTAATTACAACAATATCAATAAAAAAGATTATCAACGCAAAGTTTGAAATTTTAATTCAAAATAACATCAAGTAATTAAGAGTATATCACCATCATCAATTTCAAGGACTCCATACCTAGATTAATTACTACTATCTCAAACAAAAAGGATCAATGCAGAAATCTGAATTTTTTATGCAAAATAACATCACGTGATTTAGAGTATATAACCATCATAAAATTGTTATCTAACATTGTATGTGATTGGACCAAGAATGGAGCATAAGGGCTAAACTCAAGTGAGTAATCATTTTCTTAACCATCCTCCTCCCCCCCAAACACCACCCTTATCATCAATTTTCATTCCAACCACTCTCATCATCAATTTTCAACCATTATTATCGAGTGTTGCATGATGTATCAACTCCTATTTTGTGCAACTTCTAGCCACATAACTTTGGGGGACTAAAATTTTTCCTTCCTAATCCTTTCACATAATTCTACCTACTAAATCAAGTCCCCACTTCCCCCCAACACCGCCCCCGCCCGTTGCCTGCAAAAAGGGCCAATTTCTTTCATTATAAGTCTTAGAAGTGATCGAAGTAAATTTTAGTGCTTTCCCAGATAGCGAGGAAGAATGAGTCTCTATTTTCAAAACTAACAGTGTGAAGTTCATTTTATTTATGACAGCTGGAAAATCTTCATTTTTGTTTTTGGTATGAACTAATAATTACTTAAAAGTAAAAGGTCACTGGGTTAGAATGTTATATTTATTCATAATAATAGTAATAATACGATATAATTGGTGCGATGATGTATAAAAATGAAACTCATCTATTCCAAAGTAAAAATTCGTTCTCAAAGTTCAAGCCAAACAAACATATATCATTGATACTCAATTTAGTAAAAATCACTCTTGGAACTAGAATCCAACTACTTCCAACCACTTGTGTCGGAAACAAACTAACTCTATGTGCTGCTAGCCTGCTACCACCATATCCTTAACATTACCATTTTACATCATATCCTCAAAGAGTTTTACAACAAACATCATAGCATTCTTATTTATCACACTCAACTTGGCTATTAGTTAATTCTTTGTTGCCCAACAGTCACATCCATATATCCTAGTCAATCGAGTCAACTTTTTCAATATAACTTAAAAATTCAAATATATTCTTGCATAGTACTTCTGCCAAGCTTCTCCAGCTTGATATCTAACCATTAACTCCAGAAATTACATTGTTACCAAAGCTTCATTGGTTTATATAATAGATATATGATACTCAACTAATGACAATTAAGTATCACTCAATTTTACAACGATATTAATTGTTAATTATCAATTTCACAACAACAACAACAAGCCTTCATCCCACTAAATGGGGTCAGCTACATGAATCCTTCGTCTCCATTGTGTCTTATTATTTGACAAATTCTCATTTAATTCAAGTATACTAAGGTCATTTTTTATACATCTTAACCAAATCTTTTTAGGTCTACCTCTACCTTTCTTAACATAAGGCAAATCTAATGCATCTAATCTCCTAACCGGGTCATCGGACGGCCGACATTTTATGTGGCCAAACCATCTAAGGCAATTCTCTCTAATCTGCCACTGGAGCTACTCCAACTTTTTCCCGAACATACTCATTTCGCATTTTATCTCTAAGAGTAAAACCACTCATCCACCTGAGCATCCTCATCTCAGCAACACTTAACTTAGCCTTATGCTTCTCTTTTATTATTGAACAACCATAAATCATTGCGGGTCTTACTACCATCTTATAAAATTTTCCTTTAAATTTAAGTGGAACTTTTCTATCACACAATAGGCCAGATGCATTCCTCCACTTCAACCATCCAACTTGAATTCTATTAATAACATCTCCATCTATTTCACCATCATTTTGAACAATAGAGCTTAAATATCTGAATCGCTCACTCTTATTAATGACTTATTCACCTAATATCACAACACTACCACTAGAACTTCTACAACTAAAATTACACTCCATATACTCAGTTTTAGATCTACTTAAACGAAAACCTTTAGACTCTAATGTTGACCTCCATAATTCAAGTTTCTCTTGGACTACCTCTCTAGTCTTATTAACAGAAGAATACATCGACAAAAAAGCATACACCAAGGTGCATCTTCCAAATGCCAAGTAAGAACATCCATAACTAAAGCAAAAGATAAGGGCTTAAAGTTGATCCTTGATGTAATCCAATTGAAATAGGAAAATATTTTGTCAATCTTCCTTGTGTTAGAACACAAGTAACAGCTCTAGTATACATATCCTTAATTACTTGAATATAACCAATATTAACTCATTTCTGTTCTAGAACTCTCTAAAGAACATTTCTTGAAACTTTATCATAAGCTTTCTCTAAATCAATAAATATCATATATAGATCCTCCTTACTTTCTCTATACTTCTCCATCAAACCTCTTAACAAATGTATAGCATCCATAGTAGATCTACCTGGCATGAAACCAAACTGATTGTGAGAAACTTTTGTATCACATCGTGACCTATGCGCAATTACTCTCTCCCTTAATTTTAATGTAACACATTAATAATTTGCACACTCTTGTGCATCACCTTAACTATATTTCACATTAACTTAATTATCAATTTTACATTAACTATATTTTTATATCACTAAAATAAAACATTGCTTTGGTGTTATAAAACCAATATCTTCTAAGAAAATTCCTCCATTGTTTAACTTTTTACTGCAAAAAAAGACTAATTTATTAAAACTATGTCAACAACAAATAACATACAACAAGCTCGTTGAACATTTTTTTTCTAAGCATCTCCATATCCAATATAAAAAGCATGATGCTAACTTTGATCTTTAATGTAATCTTATTATCCTTAAAAATTCCTTTGTTACTAAACTACATTGATGCATATTATCGCTCCAAGTAACCATTAATAATTTCAATAGAAGTTAATTCATGTAATATTGGATGCCTTCTCAAAATAAACGAAGACCATAATGATATCATTACAATGCTCCATACTCTTTATCATTAATTGTTTAAGCACCAAATTCCCCCTATAGTACATCTTCCAAGAATAAAATCAAATTGGACATCAATAATATTCTTCCAAGCCTATGTTTAATCACCCTATAGTGGAACATTTATGTAAGACTCTTAACTTCAATTCATCTATAAAGGCATATAATTTCTAAGACTGTTAACTCAACACATTTTATGCATGGACTTTTGCTCTGCAGGATGAATGACCATAAAAAGTTTTCATACATTCTAACACCTATTCCTCAAGAAGCATTGATGCTACCCAACAAGTTTCTCAATTCATCCTTCGTAATTTTTATTGGATCCTTCTATTACAAAACAGTGTTCCTCAGTTAATTACAGTATTACACAACCTTTTTATTCATCATTTTGATATCATATAATGAAAAAATAAAACCAAAAAGCATAGTTCAATTTCAACCATGAGTTCATTTTTTGTAGTCATTCCTCTTCTATCTCATCATTATTTTGTATTACTGAGAAAATACCCAGAAATATCAATTCTATGTAAAAATCGCAAACACTTCACATAACAATCACATGCAATGCCCAAAAATGTGGTAAGCGTGGACACAAAAATGACTAATGTCAAACACAACAAATGCATACCTGATATCACAATAAATATAAAAATTTTCCAATGGACAAGTTCCAAGCTTTCATTTTCGATGATTACAAAAAATACCATATCTGTTGCTACTCATTAGCATTTTCTTTTTCCATTTTTTATCCAAGTGACAACAATTAAACATTGACTAGTAATTAATATTGTTTCTCTTAAAAGATAGTTATATGCATACATATACAGCTGGTGTGGTGTCCAATTAGTGCTTGCAACAAATTTTTTTCAAAAATTTACATGTCCCTTTCCCCTCTCTCTTTCTCACACTTTGACAAAGCAACTCTCATCTCTCTTTCTCTACCTCTCCATGAGATAAAGGAGATATAAAGAAGGTGATCTCTCTCTTCTCTCTCCTTCCAACACACTCTAACTTTGCAAACCCTGATCTCTCTGTTTCTATCTTTTAACTTAAATAAAAAAGGCAACAAAAGTAGCATTTAGTTATGCCTTACTGTAATTACTCTCCAATAAGG
This sequence comes from Cymbidium sinense, assembly GCA_021442155.1. NCBI lineage: Eukaryota > Viridiplantae > Streptophyta > Magnoliopsida > Asparagales > Orchidaceae > Cymbidium > Cymbidium sinense. Next base: position 283,200,423 of record CM038215.1, read on the forward strand.
TGTTACCCCATTCTTTCCACCCACTAAAAAGAAAGGGATGGTAAATGGTTACCTAAGATGTCCCTCTTCGATTCCCTCCTTCCCCTTTCTTTGTGTATTTTTCCCCAACGGTTGATTGGTTTTCGTGTAATAGGACTGTAAAGTAAAAGAAATGCAACATGCATTTTGATTTTCTAGATGTTTAGAATGAGGTAAAGCAGATGGATAGTAATTCTCCAAATGGTTAAAATATCCCATATAAGCTGATTTTAAAATAATTCCAAAGTCAACTGAATCGGATGAATTTCAAAATCATTGCCACATAGAAATGGTTCAGGCTCTGCATTAACCTAAAACCACCACAGCAACCCCCTACTGATGACCCTAACCACGCACCAATGTCCATATGACCAACCCGCATCATCATCCTTGCACTAATCATCTCTGACCCTTGCATTGTGTTGACAACCGAGCTCAATACCCCAATGCCATCCCCGCCCACTGTCCAAACAACTTCAAAAAAGTAGCATGCACTTTGTTCAATTTATAATGCATTTGTAATATGCATGTCTCCTAAATACTTAACAATTAAATAAGTCTTTAAAAAACTAGCAATATTTGGTATAACTGCCAAAAAAAGAACACTTTCTCTAGCTCACATGTGAACTTAAATGACAAACTTTAACAGCAGTAGTTATTCATGACAAATGTGAACATGAAATGTCCTGGTAAGAGGCAAAATGAAAGAAAAAAAATTGTTTTATGGAAAAAAATGCAAGGGCATGGAAAACATAGACCTACTTGAGACAACACTCTACATCTGGTACCAAAATAATACTTAACCTTATTCTATTATTTTTACTTCTTCGAAATATTAATGGTCAAGACTAATCTTTTTTCATCGCATATGATGAGTGAGTAAATTAGCATCACATATGATAAGTAAATCTTAACTCATTTTGTAAACTCTTGGTCAACCAAAAGTTAACTTGTGGAAATTATTATGGAATAAATGTATTAGCATGACAAATTTAAAGCAAATGGCATGAAATTTCTAAAGTAAAATTTTGCATCAATCAATGGCACAACACAATTATTGCAACAAATACGCATATAGTCAATAAAAATTGAAGATTCATTAAGTTCATTCATATATTCAGCACACAGGAAATTAATAGAGGATTCCATTAATTACTAACACCTACATATGAAGATAAGAATTTCTTTGTGAAAATGGATAAGGGACTTAAGTAATTGAAAAAACGAAGTTCAAACAGGCACAAAACATTAAACAAAATAAATAAAGTCACCTGAGAAATCACAGGATGGACTGATGCAGCATGCGAAGCAGCTTTTTTTAAGTCTGAACCAGAGCCACCCAGCAGGATAGAAATTGAATTATCTCTAGCAATAGAACTTGCGGCAGAAACTGCGCTTAAAGTTGATGGTTTAAGAAATCCCCCTTCATGTTCACCTAAAACCAATGTGCTAATCTAGTAAAATCACAAACATATAAAACTCATCAAAAATTGCTGCTTAATGAAACATTGTCTAGGCGCTACCCATTATAAAAATGCAAAAAAATAAAACAACAGCTACTATGGTGAAATGAGAAAAAAAATGTGGGCGTCAATATGTATAAAAGGTTAACTAAAATGGATAACATAAGGCATCACAAACATTCTATCATTTATGTGATTTCAATCATAATACAACAACAGCAAGCCTTTATCCAACTAAGTGGGGTCGGCTACATGAATCCTTCGTCTCCATTGTGTCCTATTAAGTATCAAATTCTCATTTAATTCAAATATACTAAGGTCATCTTTTATACATCTTAACTAAGTCTTTTTAAGTCTACCTCTACCCTTCTTAACATAAGGAAAATCTAATGCATCTACTCTCCTAACCGAGTCATCAGACGACCGACACTTTATGTGACCAAAATCATCTAAGGCGACTCTCTCTAATCTTATCTACCACTGGAGCTACTCCAACTTTTTCCCAAACATACTCATTTCGCATTTCATCTCTAAGAGTAGAGCCACTCATCCACCTGAGCATCCTCATCTTTGCTACGCTTAACTTAGTCTTATGCATTTCTTTTATTGACCAACATTCTGCACCATAAATCATTGCAGCTCTTACCACCATCTTATAAAATTTTCCCTTAAGTGTAAGCGGTACTTTTCTATCACACAACAGGCCAGATGCATTCCTCTACTTCAACGATCCAACTTGAATTCTACTAATAACATCTCCATCTATTTCACCATCATTTTGAACAATAGAGCCTAAATATCTAAATCGCTCACTCTTTTTAATGACTTGTTCACCTAATGTCATAACACTACCACTATAACTTCTACAACTAAAATTACGCTCCATATATTCAATTTTAGTACTTAAAAGAAAACCTTTAGACTCTAAGGTTGACCTCCATAATTCAAGTTTCTCTTGGACTCCCTCTCTAGTCTTATCAACAAGAAGAATGTCATCAGCAAAAAGCATGCACCAAGGTACATCTTCCTGTAAATGCCTAGTAAGAACATCCATAACTAAAGCAAATATATAAGGGCTTAAAGCTGATCCTTGATGTAATCCAACTGAAATATGAAAATATTTTGCCAATCCTCCTTATGTTTGGACACAAGTAATAGCTCTAATATACATATCCTTAATGACTTGAATATAATCAATATTAACTCCTTTCTTTTCTAGAACTCTCCAAAGAACATCTCTTGAAACTCTATCATAAGATTTCCCTAAATCAATAAATATTATATGTAGATCTTCCTTACTTTCTCTATACTTCTCCATCAAACCTCTTAACAAATGTATAACATCCATAGTAGATCTACCTGGCATGAAACCAAACTGATTGTGAGAAATTTTTATATCACATCATAACCTATGCTCAATTACTCTCTCCCATAATTTTAATGTATGACATATTAACTTAATTCCTCTATAATTTGCATACTCTTGTGCATCACCTTTATTCTTAAATATATGAACCAACAAACTCTTTCTCCACTCATCTGGTATCTTTTAGTTTTTAAAATAATATTAAAAAGATTTATAAGCCAAGAAATTCCTTAATCACCTAAACATTTCCACACTTCTATTGGAATATCATCAAGTTCTATTGTTTTTCCGCATTTCATTTTCTTTAAAGCTTCTCTAACTTCAGATTTACTAATACGACGATAAAAATAAAATTCTCTCTTTTTGTTTAGGGTATTAAGGTTGCTAAAATCAATCGTATTTTTAGATACTTCATTGAAAAGTTTATTAAAATACCTTATTCACCTATTTTCAATATCCTTTTCTAAGAAAAGCACTTTATGATTTTTATCTTTAATACACCCCACTTGAATTAGATCTTTACTTCTCAAATTTCTTTAGTTGGCTAACTTATACATACATTTTTCACCTTCTGTGGTAAATAATCTATTGTATAGACCACTAAAAGCTAAATTTTCTGCATCATATATTATTTTCTTAAAATCTCTACAGGCAACTTTATATCTTTTTCAATTTTCTGAGTTTTTACATCTAAACTAAATTTTATAACAATGCTTCTTATTTCTTAACTTTTCTTACACATTATGACTCCACCACAAACTATTTTTATTAAAATAAATTTTTCCCTTTGATTCTCCAAGCACATTTTTTGCAACTTGCTTAATTTCGTTTGTTATTTTTTTCACATAACATTAGCTTTCTTATGAACATCCCAAATTTTAAGCTCTTGTAGTTTTCTCTTAAAAATATTTTTATTAGTATTCTTTAAATACCGCTATCTAATCCTAGGATAATAATTTGATTTATTTTTCATCTTCCAATCTTTCATCTTAAAATCTAAAACTAGCAACCAATGTTGGGTACTTACACTTTCACTTGGAATGACCTTATAATCTTTACAATATAAACAATCTATTTTTCTTATCAGAAAATAATCAATCTGTGTTTTACTAGACCTATTTTTATAGGTAATAATATGCTCATCTCTTTTTTTAAATAAAATATTAGCAACTACAAAATCATAGGCTAAAGCAAATCTAATATAGTCCTATCTTCTTCATTAGTCACTCCAAATCCATATTGAATATTTTTAAAATCTTCTACCTACCAACCCATTTAAATCTCCTTAAATAAATAATTTTTTTCTTGAGGTATCTTTTGTATTAATCCCTTTAAATTATTCTAAAATTTTCTTTTTTTTCTACAACCTACTTAAGGGCATAAGCTTATAATATTGATAATCTTAATATCAACATAATCTTTAAAGCTATAATTTATCTCCACATCTATTAATATTTATAACATTATCTTTTAAACTTTTATCTATAATCACACCTACGTCATTTCTAATTTGGCTTCTACCTGAATACTAATGTTTAAAACCTAAACTATCAATCTCTTTGGCCTTCCCTCCAACCCATTTAGTTTCTTGAACACATAATATATTAATCTTCCTATGAATCATAATATCTATTAATTCCATTAATTTACTTGTAAGAATACCTATATTCCAAGTTCTTCTTAGTTTCATGGACTAACTTCTTTGCGCATCCGTAATATGAATCCATGCTTATTATTTCTGTGCCTGTAGATCGTCATTGCACACTTTCTATATTATATGTCGCTTCCAAGGGACACCCTAGCATTGACACAATATTTTTTAAAGGAATCATGTCATGGTTATTTCGACAAGTTTTATGCTGGTTGTCGACTGTCTATCGCAACCATCCACTTTTCACATCCGGACTTAGGACTGGCAAAGGTAGTGTTACAACCATAATGACAAACTAAAAATGTTAAGGGTCAACTATCACAAAGCTTCATAGAAGAGTTTAGGGTAAACTATCACAATGGATGAAAGCCATTATATGAAGGCTTGCCAAGTACATGGTTAAGAGAAAAAATTAGAATTTAAGAAAATAATAATAAATCTACAACACTCTTAATGTTTAATAATGTATGTTAGTATTTCTTTGCAAAAATTAAAAAAGAGAATTTACATATATATCACATGATTCTTGTAAGTATGTATGTAGATATATATATATATATATATATATATATATATATATATATATATATATATATATATATATATATATATAACACCTAAAATTTGATATTTTCTTATATAACACAAAAATCTTTAAATCAAATCAAAAATATCATTGATATTAATTTTCCAAAGTGAAATACACAGTTTCATGCATATGTTGTGTTGTGGTTTGATCAAGAATCTAAAATGTTACATAAGTAAATATTTAAAAGTTTAGATATTTCATATGTAAATACATAAGAATTACATGGTACATATGCCAACCCCCCAATTAAGAAATGCCACTTGGTGAAAGGCAATATTCTTATAATGGATTCTCTCATTATCAAAAGATCATATATGGCAATCTATCCATTTATAAAATACTAGTATATGTTACCAACAACAACAGTTCCACCAAGTTTACAAACTCCCTGCTCGCTAAAAAAAATCAAAATTTCTATTTATATTCAACAATTCGCCGTGCAAATAGACAAAATTTGTGGCTGAAAACATGATAGAGACTCTCGAATGAAATTAAAATACATCCACAATTTGTGATTTCCATAAGCAAAATTGATTTGAGCTGATAATTTGCATGATGTTCTATCGCTAGCTATTTTTTGATACCCATATCCATGCCCGTGAAGGTTTTTAACATAGAAAGATTTATGATAATAAAATTTAAAATTTGTAAAATACCAATCCTATAGGGTATGCATGAACCAATTGTTCCGTCACCTCCATAAAATGAGTTCAAAATATGATAACAACATTTCTACAGACGAAAGAAAGGCTCGTCATCATTAACCTTATCACAATAAGTTGGGATTAGCTTTCTAAAGTCCTATTTTTCATTGGTTCTTGTTGAGTTATGCCTCAAGAGTTGATTCCATTATTCATTTTAAACATTTCATAAGCACGTTATCTAATGTCTACCCTTTTCTCTACGTAATACTTCAATGCTAATCTTATTTATCCATCTAATAAGTGTATTTTTTAACCTTCATTGCATATATTCAAACAATATAAGCTAACTTTTAAGTACCATATATTCAACAAATATTTGCAATCATCCTTGTAATGCAATTTTTCATTAATTTATCCTTTCTAATTTTTTTGCATATCAATTTTAACATTCAAATTTCAATCATGCACTACTTAGCAATTGACTTTTTGACAGCTTAACACTTCGCTTTATACAACATTGCCAGCCTAGTTGTAATTTTATAAAACTTATCTTTAAGGCTCTATAATAATCTCTTAATCTATAAATATTCTTAAGGTCCTTCTCCACAGTAACCATCTACCATAACTCCAAATGTTACACCTACATCTATACCATTATTTTTTTTATATAAAACTATTAATAAAAAATTATCATATCTAAAAATTATTTTATCTATCCATAATATCCATTGATAAATATTAACATCATACTGACTAAATTACATATAATATACTCAATCTTTACTTTTCTAATTCTAAATTGTTTATCTTCTAGGAAATGAGAAAAGAACCAAAATGGCTTCCGAACTATGTACAAAGGGCCAAAATTATCACAAACTATACAACAACAATAACAACAACAACAAGCCTTCATCCGACTTAAGTGGGGCCGGCTACATGAATCCTTCGTCTCCATTGTCTACAATAACCAACAACAATAACCAAGTCTTTTTAGGTCTACCTCTACCTTTCTTAACATAAGGCAAATCTAATCTAATCTCTAACCGTCATCTGGACGACATTTTATGTAAAACCATCTAAGGCGACTCTCTCTAATCTTATCACCCGAGCTACTCCAACTTTTCCAACATACTCATTTCATTTTATCTCTAAGAGTAAAGCCACTTATCCACTTGAGCATCCTCATCTCGTCACTTAACTTAGTCTTATGCTTCTCTTTATTGGCCAACATTCGCACCCATAAGTCATTGCGGTCTTACCACCATCTTATAAAATTTTCCTTTTAAGTTTAAGTGGAACTTTTCTATCACACAATAGGCCAGATGCATTCTTCCACTTCAACCATCCAACTTGAATTCTACTAATAACATCTCCATCTATTTCACCATCATTTTGAACAATACAACCTAAATATCTCTCACTCTTATTAATGACTTGTTCACCTAATGTCACTACCACTAGAACTTCTACAACTAAAATTACACTCAATATACTCAGTTTTAGATCTACTTAAACGAAAACCTTTAGACTCTAATGTTGACCTCCATAATTCAAGTTTCTCTTGGACTCTCTCTCTAGTCTTATGAATAAGAAGAATGTCATCAGCAAAAAGCATGCACCAAGGTACATCTTCCTGTAAATGCCTAGTAAGAACATCCATAACTAAAGCAAAAAAGATAAGGGCTTAAAGTCGATCCTTGATGTAATCCAATTGAAATAGGAAAATATTTTGTCAATCTTCCTTGTGTTTGGACACAAGTAATAGCTCTAGTATACATATCCTTAATTACTTGAATATAACCAATATTAACTCCTTTCTGTTCTAGAACTCTCCAAAGAACATCTCTTGGAACTTTATCATAAGCTTTCTCAAAATTATCACAAATTATCTAAGAAAATAAAGTTAATCTCCCAACTACTTTAAAAAAAAACAAATTAATCTCACCAGTCAACCTAACAAAAATTCAGTTAAAATTGAGAGGATTTTTGGAATAAATATTTTTTTCTTGATTTTAAGAAACTCTAATTTCTTATTAATTTTATTTTCTCATGCATAGCAAGTAATAATCAGCATTCAACAGACATAACTTAAAATTATGCAAATTTCAAAGCAAGTTAATTTTTATAATACATAAATTTTCTTATATGAAATTATTTAATTTAATTTTTTTTATTCTAGAGTGTTAAAATTGCAAAACTATAATATTGACTTAATTGAAATTATTTTTTAGAAAAAAATAAACATTATAGTTTTTAGTTTAATTATTTTCATCAATATAATAAAAGAAGATGAAAAAATTAGAAGAGCATATAGAAACTAAGTTATTTAAAAAAAATAAGAAGAAAAATATTTATTCCAAAAATACTCATTTTTAGCACCCTACATCCTAAATTTATTTTATTTTATTTTTTTAATTTTTTTAAATTTTTTTGGTGGTAGTGCGGATTTGATTCATTTATAAATAGTTAGGGAAAAAAATTGATCCTTCTAAATAGTCAAAAACCTTTTTTTATAGATAATTTGGGGACCATTTTGGTCCTTTTCTTTCTAAAAAATATATTGATTATTCTAACTTTTTACATATTTCAACAAATGACTCATCGATTGGAGCTATGCCATTCCTAATTGCATATATAATACCAAATCAATTGGATTATAGTCAATAACAAGACAAATACAACAACTCAATGCCAATCCTTAATGTAATCCTAATATAATTAAAAACTTCTCTAGTCACTCCATAATTATAATTATTAATAGGAAAGTGAGATTGATTATAAAAGTGGATAATAAAATCCTAATTCCGATTTGGGAGGCATGGATGTAGTATATTGGGTAAGCTAATCCACATAAATATTCACCTTGTCATCTTGCTCTAAAGAATATTTTTGACTTATTTACACAATTACTTAATAATTAAGGTCGCATGTTTATGTAGAGATCCATTTGGTTAAATGATAGTTAAGCTAAAATAGTTAACTTATTGTGCTTAGAAAATCACTCGCTCTCTCTTAAATATAAATTTAGGTATTACATATCGTATACTTAATATTTATTCTAATTATTCTATGCTCTATGTCTTCTAAATATTTTTTATTGTTCTTTTTGAAATATTTTAGCAAATGTCTAGGCAATTAAAACCATGTAATCCCCTCCCCCAACCCCCTCCCCAAAAAAAAAAACCATAACACCTTACGTTGACTACCCTCATAAATATTTTCATAATAAATACAAATATATCAGCTCAATATTGATCTTTACTGTAATCTTATTGTAAATAAAAAACTTTTTTGATTACTCCACAACTATTATTATTAGTAGATGCTCCATCATATATATACTTAATAAATACAAACATATCTTTCACATGCAAATTTTTTCATTTGCATATCAATTCTCATGATACACAATCACATCCTCAAGTTCAATTAAAATCATATGAAGATCCATTCATTGCTCACTACATTTATTTATCCAATGTCTTAACACACAAATCGCATTCATAATAGATCTTCCAAAAATGACACCAAATTAATCATCTACATATGAAATTATTTTTCAAAATTGACGTTCCATTATTCTCTACTATAATTTCATTGAATGATTCAAGAGTTTAAATTATTTATAAATATTGAGAACTGAAACATCTCCTTGCCCTAAAAATTGGTACCAAAATGTTGGTTCTCCAATCACTTGGTGTCCTAGTGGGCTTTAAAATTCTAATAAAAAGATTTGTTAATTAAACCATTGCAACCTCCCCATAACCTTCTAAATCTCATTAGTTATCTTGCCTGGACCACAAATTTTAAGTTTACGCTCTTTCTTTATTCTCTTTTTGAATTAATCTATATTACAACTTATTATTGTTGATATGTTAAAAAAAAGCACCTTACCTGCTTGTTTCAAACCCCATACTGCACGATCACCCTTCCTTCTCTCCCTAAATCTGCACAATACATCTTTATCACTCTCATATTTTTATCTCACCTACCATCTCCCGCCTCTCCCTCTCCCTCTCCTATGCTCTAACTAAATTCTTGAAACTCTCAACCATGATAAAGTAAGAAAGTTGTGATAGGGAGTTCAATGGAGACAATACGACAAGACCAATGATGTGAAGTCCTGAGAGTAACAGCTCCAATATACATATCCTAAATGACTTCAATATAAACAATATTAACACACTTCTTTTCTAGAACTCTTCAAAGCACTTCTCTTGGGACTTTATCATATGTTCTTCCTAAATCAACCAATATCATATGTAGACCCTCCTTACTCTCTATATACTTCTCCATCAAACCTCTCAACAAATGTATAGCATCCATAGTAGACCTACCCTACTCTCTCTCATAATTTTAATGTATGGCACATTAACTCCATTCCTTAATAATTCACACACTTTGTTCATCACATTTATTAAAAACAGAAATCAACAAACTCTTTCTCCACTCATCTGACATCTTTATATTCTTTAAAATAATATTAAAAAGACTCGTAAGCCAAGAAAATCTTGATCTCCTAAGCATTTCCACACTTTTCTTCGAATATAATCAGGTCCTACAGCATTTATACACTTCAATTCCTTTAAGGCCTTCTAACATCAGTTTTACTAATATGATGACAAAAATAAACATCTTTATTTTTATTTAAGGTGTTAAAATTGCTAAAATCAATTATATTCTCACAACATTCAAGTCTATCAAAATAATTCATCCACCTATGTTAAATATCCTCTTATAAGAAAAGCACTTTATGATCTTCATCCTTAATACATTTTACTTAAACTAAGCATTTACTTCTCCTATCTCTTTTCTTAGCTAACTTATACATATACCTTTTGTCATCTTTAGTATCTAATCTATTATATAAATCACTATATGCTAAGATCATTCCATTAAATATTGCTTTCTTAGAATTCTTATAAGCCATTTACTACTTTCACAATTCTCTAAATATTTACATTTAAACCAATTTTTAAAACAAAACTTCTTGTTCCTTTTTTTTTACATATTTTAACTCCACCACCAACTTATTTTATTAATAGGAATTTTTTCTTTTAATTCTTCAAATACATTTTTTTACAACTTGCTTAATCTCACTTTCTACTTTTTCTCATAAAATATTAACTTCCTCGTGAACATCTCAATCCTAAGATCTTTTAGCTTTCTCTTTAAAAATAATTTTATTAGCATTCTCCCATCTAATCATAGGGCAATGCTCCAATTTATTTTTATCTTCCAATAATTTATCTTAAAATTCAAAACTAGTAGTCGATGTCAGATGCTTAAACATTCACCTAAAATGACCTTACAATCTTTACAATATAAACAATATATTTTTCGTATAAGAAAATAATCAATTTGTGTTTTACTAAGTTCATTCTTATAAGTAATACTATGCTCATCTCTTTTTTTTAAATAAAATACAAAGAATTATAAATTTATAAATTAAAGTAAAATTCAATGTACTCCTGCGTTCTTCATTAGTCATTCTATATGCATAGCCACCATAAATACTTTTAAAATCTTCTACAATCTACCAACATGTCCATTTAAATCTATTCCAATAAATACTCTTTCCTCAAAAAATATTTTTGTATAAATTCTTATAAGTAATTCCAAAGATTTTTTTTTTTTTTGAGCATACATCCAAACCAACATGAAGGGCATAAGTACTTATAACATTAATAATCTTAGCATCACAGCAATCTTTAAAGCTATAATTAAATCTCCAATTCTATTAAATTCCACCACATTATCTTTCAAATTTTTATGCATAATTACACATACACCATTTTTAGTATGACATCTACCAAAATACAAAAGTTTAAAACTTAAATTATCAATCTCCTTTGCCTTCTCCCCAACTCATTTAGTTTCTTGAATACATAAGATATTTATCTTCCTATGAATCATAATATCTATTAATTCTATTAATTTACCTATATGAAAAACTATAATCCAAGTTCCTATCCTAATTCTATTTTCATAGGCTAACTTCTTTGCCAGCATCCATCCATAATATGAAAACCCTTGTTTATTTAACACTACACCCGGGTGCCTATACAACGGTCCTTGTACACTTTTCATTGTATTTTGGACATATAGCACATCACTTCTAGGGAATGCCCTAGCATTGAGAAAATGTATGAAAGGATTCATGCCATGACTTTTGACAAGTTTTATGCTGGCTATCAACTACTTAAGGCAATCCTCCATTTTTCTCATCTAGGACTTGAGATCCGGCACCGGCACCACTTTTCATAATTGTGTCTCTTATTTTCCTTCACTTAAATCATGATTTTTGAAAAAAAAAATATATATATATGCCAACTAATATTTACAAGAACTTTTTATATTTAACATATATTATGTCAAATATTTTTCAGGATTTAATGATGTTAATATAAATTTACAAAATTTATTAAATCTTATTTGAATTAAACCCTACTTGTAGTCAAACAGCCTCTAAGAATTCCTCATCCTCTCCAATAACACTGTAAAGGCAAGCGAACAGAAGCCTATCCTAACAAAGATATTTAGTAATCCACTGGTATGTATAATCCACAAAAATCAGAATAATTTCGAAGAGGAAAATGGAAATCAATTCCAACCTTTACAAAATAAATGGCACGGCCAAGATGAGAGAACTACTGCGCATGGTCAAAATTAAACGGTAGATAAAGATGAAAGTTAGAGATTCCACACGCATTTAAGGTGGCTGCTCCATCCAAATAAATTTTCAAGGTCATTTGTCTCATCTAACTGAATAATCTATACTGCCCTAGCACAAGACTCCAAACCTCGTTTTCTACAATCACAAAGGAAACCCATAGTATCTTTCAGCATGTAAATCTTCCTAGCATTTATACACGCAACCAATTCTGCTCACAAGTGTTCACCAGGCGTCGATCCGAGCAAAATCTACTAGAATTTGCAAGCTTCTTTAAAACAAATCGTAAAACCAATAAAGATAATATATGACAACCATTTCCACCTGAAATCGGCGTTGAAGTTTTCGAGAACTTACAAGTCTGGAAATCGACTGAGAGTACGCTATTGCAGAAGGAGAAATCGAAGGGAAGTGGCGATTTCTCAGTTGTCTGAAGATAGCAGGGGATGCCATCGACGCAGAAACCACTTTCGGTAGCAGAGTTGGGGTTCGCGATTGGTTTCAATTTGTAGGTTCCGTTTCTACAATTAGGATGTAACATAATAAATTCTTTAAATTCAAATTTAATAAAATTTTAAATTTTATTTAATACAATAAAAATTAAATTTGATTAAAGTTTAAGAATTATTTAATTATTCATTTTAAAATTTAAGCCAATTGGTCAAATAAAAAATTAATGATTGTTATTAACAATAAAATTAATATAAATATAGTTCTAATCAATTATTTATTAATTAATTATTAAATTAAAAATGCATATACAAAATCTTGAATTAGAAATCTCTCAATTAAAAGAATAAGCTTTCAGCCATTAAATTACGGTGGCTTGCCCTAGTCATCATCATTCACCCTCTTATGTGCTTGCTTGAGGGAGCCATAAAAAAATGTTCAGTCTCGACACAAAAGCTTGTTGACAAAGATTATCTTTTTTCTAACACTTTTGCGTACTTTATTATTTAAATACAACAAATTTATGGATTTATTAAATTTGAAAGTTAAGACAAACGAAGGATAAATGGGATTTAATATTATGCAGAGTTGTCATCTTTGTTGTTTTGTAGGATTTAGGTTAAATCCTGCTCAAACTCAACTACAAAAGAGCCCCTTATAATTGCTTACCATGAAAAATTTTGTAAGGTTTTTCTTTCCCGATTTCACCCACGAGAGAACAACAGCAATAACAAGTCTTCATCCCATTACATGGAGTTGGCTACATGAATCTTTTTTCTCCAATGTATCCTATTAAGTATCATATTCTTATTTAATTCTAATAAAATAAGATCATATTTTATACTTTCTAACCAAGTATTTTTAGGCCTACATTTACCTTTCTTAACATAGATTTATTTATTTTAAAAAAACATATTAAATTTAATAATCTACTCTCCTAACTAGATTATTAGATAAGGAACATTTTATGTGACCAAACCATCTATGGAGACTCTCTCTAATCATATATGCCACCAAAGGTACTCCAACATTTCCACCTGTATATTTGTTTCTCATCTTGTCTCTAAGAGTAAAGCCACTCATCCACCTGAATAATCAACCCGAGATAACTAAATGTTCACACTTTTTAATGACTCCATCATCCATTATTGCAACCCCATCATTGGATCTACTACTATTAAAATTACATTCAATGTATTCAATTTTAGATATACTCAAATGAAAGCCTTTAAGGTTGACCTCCATAATACAATTTTCTCTTTAATTCCATCTATATTCTTATCAACAAGAAGAATATAATTAACAAAAATCATACATCAAGATACATCCTCTTGTAAATGTCTAGTAAGAACATTCATTACTAAAGCAAAAGACCATGGGCTTAAAGTAGATCCTTGATGTAATCCAACTAAAATAAGAAAATAGTGGTCAATCCCTCTTGTGTTTGAAGTAACAACTCCAATACATATATTCTTAGTGACTTGAATATAAGCAATATTAACTCATTTCTTTTCTAAAACTCTTCAAAGCACTTCTCTTGAAACTTTATCATATATTTTTTTTCTAAATCAACAAATATCATATGTAGATACTTCTTAGTCTCTTTATACCTCTCCATCAAACCTCTCAACAAATGTATAGTATATATGCTAGACCTACCCGATATAAAATAATGTTGATTTTGAAAAAAAATTGTCATGTCCTAATCTATGCTTAATTCAACATCTACTGCACATCACAATTCAATCTAATAGCTATAACACAATAAATCTGAACAAAAATAATCAATAAATAATAGATGTTTATAATCGAGTGAATTGTAATAATAATATTTATAGTGTAATTTGATCTTTTTTATTAAAATGAATCTACAATATTAATAAATAAGTCTACATGTAAATGATCTTTGTAGAATTGTGAATGAATAGGAGCCATTACTTAATACATCTATATTTTACACTCTTGTGCTTCATATTTATTTTTAAAAATGGGAACCAACAATCTTTTTCTCCACACATTTGACATCTTCTGATTCATTAAAATAATATTAAAAAGATTCATAAGTCAAGAAATTCTTTAATCTCTTAAGAATTTTCACATCTCTATTAGAATATCATTAGGTTCTATTGCTTTTTCACTTTTCTATTTTTTTAAACCTTTTCAACTACAATTTTATTGATGCAAAGATTAAAAATAAATAAATTTATTTATTTTTATATAGTGTAATAAAGTTGTTAAAATCAATCGTATTCTCATAATATTTATTGAAAACTTTATTTAAAAAATCTTATCTACATATAGTGAATATCCTCTTCTAAAAAAAGCATTTTATAATCTTCATCCTTAATGGACATTTTTTAAACTAAATCTTTACTCTTTTAATTTCTTTGATTGGCTAACTTATACATGCATCTTTCATCCTCTTTATTATCCAATCTATTATATAAATCACAAAATATTACATTATTTACATCACATGTTACTTTTTTACGATCCGTACGAGTCGCTAAACATATTTCCCAGTTTCGATCACGAGAAAAGAAACAAAATGGCTCTCTTAGAGCTACTATCTTCACAATTAAAAAAAGAAGAAGAAGATTTACATCTGTTGCAAAATTATTATAATTTATATATATATATATATTTAAAATTTAAAATTTAATAGCTACTTATATAATAATTTAATCTTAAAATATATGAATATGAATATTAAATTTAGATTTTTTTATATATATAAAGATATGATGATTGCATTATATATATATATGTATAACTCCAAACTTTATTTGTTTAGAAGTGACTTATAATATAGATTATATTCATTGGAGTTGGGATTTTCATCATCCCTCATGCATAGTCATCTAATGTTAATTTTTTTTTTTTTTTAGAATATTACTAATAGATTGGATACTATTTACTTATTATTTTTAAAATATATTTAATAAAATAATATTTCATATAATCAAATATGTTATAAGTGTGTCAAATATAAATGTGTTAATGCCTAAAATAATACCAATTAAAAACTCAATTCTCATTTACATTAATTTTAACCTCATTATATGTTTCATGTGAAAATTAAATCGAGTAACCACTAAAGTTTTAGTATTCATATATAATTTTATTTTTCATTGTTTTTCTCTCTAATATCAATTTTGCATCTAAGCACCCTTTTTAATGGCCTTGGATGGAGATATCATTAGTATGGAGAAATCTATTAATTGAAGAAATATGTTTTTTATTTGTTTTTGATAGCTCGAAAGTTCATTTCATGCTAAAATACTTTTTTTTTAGTGTGAACAATTTATGTTTTGCCTAAAGTGAAAAAAATTTCTTCAAATGTTTAAATATGATTCTCACCTTATTCAAACCATGTTTGATGCTTACATAAGTTTTAGTAAGATACAAATAATGTTTATACAATCTTTGAATGATGCTTGAATGAGGTTCAGATATCGAAGTTTGTACAAATTGAGGTTAACACTAGATACAATATATATATATATATATATATATATATATATATATATATATATATATATATATATATATATATATATATATATATATCAACATCACCTCTCTATGAATTAAAAGAATGCTCTCTCCATATCTGAATTCTTAAAATCTTTATTTTCGCTGAAGTAGTCCAATCTTTGTTCTCATCTTATTGATTTCAATTGTAAGTAAAAATTCTCTAAAATATAACTTAATAATCAGAGCAAATTAAGTATTACTAAATGTCATATTCTTGAATCTATTATTGAACACAATAAAGTAACTCTCTTTTTCATAATCACTAGCTATCCTTAGTAACAACCAATAAATTTTAGCCTTGGAGGACGACAATTCAAAGTATTTAAAGAACTAAATGAAGATTTCTCAATCGTGTTAATAAATTATTAACCTCAAATCATCTAATCTCTTTATTTGTATTACTACAACAACAAAATATGTGATACGAGCTACCCAATAACTCTTTATATGTATAATTAGAGCGGATATCTATGTTTCTATATGCATAATAAAATGACCCAAATGAGTCAATCCCAAATAAAGGATAAAGAATGCATAACAAAATTATCTATAAATGAGTTATGATCTAATCATCTTTAAATCTTTATCAAGTTACCTTTAAACTA
The DNA here is from genome assembly GCA_021442155.1 of Cymbidium sinense. NCBI lineage: Eukaryota > Viridiplantae > Streptophyta > Magnoliopsida > Asparagales > Orchidaceae > Cymbidium > Cymbidium sinense. The sequence continues at coordinate 283,217,419 of CM038215.1, forward strand.
TGATCAAATCATCTTCAAATATTATTCAAAACCATCTTCAATATGATCCAATCATGCTCAAATCATACTCAAACATTATTTAAAATATTGCTCAAACAATGCTTAAGTATAACTCAAACACTGAACCATACTTAGACTTCTATGTGAATGATGTTTAAAATTATTAAACCTTATTTGAAAATTCAAGTAAGTTGCAAATAAGATTCAAAATGATTCAATCATTCTTCAAAATTGATTAGATTTGATCACATAGTTAGAAGATATTTTGAAGATGATTTATAGATAATTCTAACAAGTTTGTAGTAGATATTGTGATATTTAATGTATTTTGAATTCAGAGTTTAAAATGCAAATAATATAATGAAATTTAAATAACTAAATGATAATAGCATTTACATTAAAAAAAATGATAATTGAGAGAGTGTCATTGTAAAACTATGGCATTGAAGCATCACATGTATTTCACAATCATTAGATATGGAGAATAAAAAATGGATATTTTATTCAAAATGAACTTTCAAATGTATTTATGCAAGAAAAATAAATGTAATAGTTCTCTAGTTTCAAAAATTATGAGGCATATAAAGTCAAATTTTAAGTAATACATAAAATCATATATATATATATATATATATATATATATATATATATATATATATATGAGTTTATGTGTTAATTAAAATTTCAAGATTAGTAAGTCTAATTTTATAAAAACACTACACTAATTTTGTATTTGATTTCTGACTTTTGTGTCTTTTTGCCTCATAAATTGATCATATATAAATATATATATATATATATATATATTATTGTGTGCCAGAAAATCTGTTACGGTAGAATAAAACTTCACGCCTTAGCTTCGTTGGAAAATCTAGCACACACGCAGATAGTTAAAAACATAATAAGAAACTCCAGGATTTTTACGTGAAAAAACCCTAAGAAGAGGGTAAAAAATCACGGGGCCTAGCCTAGTAAAGATGTTTCACTATATATCAACTTTGGTATACAAAGTTTAAATCTTCCCGATAGCGGGATTACAAGGTTGTATGTGAGAAATCTTAATAATGAAAATTCCAGAATCAGGTTACAATAACCATACGGTGAGTTATTTGTAAGGTTATTGGTGGTGTCGGCGATAATAATGGTGGTGATGACGAACTTCAAATTTCTAGTTGTCTCCCAACTTTCTCCCAAGTTAGCCTCTAGCTCCTCTCTCCTCCATGACAATAATGGGGTCCTATTTATAGAATTTTGAGAGGGATCATTATAGTCAAAAATTCAAAAACACTCCATCGGACGATGTATATTGATTCATTTGATCATAGATATTATTTTGGTGATTTGACCATTTAAATGATCCTCGATTTGAGTGATCTTAGGCTCATTGGATTCGTCTCGTCGAGCCTCTCGATTCGACTATAAGCACGTCAAAGTTGGAAGTCATTTGATTATATAGTTAGTGTCTTGAAGTTTCATATATAACTTTTGAGCTTGATTTGAACTCATTTGGACTCGATCTGACCCGCTTCTAGCATTGTTGAACTTGTCTCAGTGAGTCGTTTAATTTGAGATTTATGCTTCATTTATAAATTTTAGAGAAATATATCATTTGCTCCCCCTATTTTTGTATGATAAAATTTATTTCATCCAAAAAAAAAAATCACTTTAACTAAAAATTATTAGGATTAGTTATTAATATTTATTTATTATATTATATTATATTTTTATATATAAAGTGATAATTTACATAAATCATTTTATTTTATATATGCATTGATTTCGTTTAAAAGAGGGAGACCAGAGGCCCAAATTTATTATATATATATATTCATGTTGTCGTGAGAGAGTGAGAGAGAGAGAGAGAGAAATAAAGAGAAGTGGTAGTGGGCCCCACATATTTTTTTGGTTCTCTTCTTAGTAATGTGAAGAGTTTTTTTTATTCTCTTTTTTTTTAATGAGATATATGAAGAGGTTTTTTTTTAAATGAGAAATATGAATAGTTTTTTTTTTAAATATCAATAATTTTATGTTCTCTCTCTCTTTAGAAGATGAAAATTTTTTATTTATTTTTAATGAGGTATATGAAGAGTTTTCTTCATCATTTTTTTATTTTTATTTTTATAAAAGAATTTGAAGAGTCATTTTTTCTAATATAAATACCCCTAAAAGGGTAAGGGAAAACTAGCACCTTTCTCATCGGACCGATCGGGTTTGGAGGCAATCAATACCCGTAGTTCATACGGCGAGGCTCTGATTTTTCCTCGGGAGAGGCGTCAACTGTCCTCGTCAGATTGACCAGGTTTGGAGGCGATTAAGGCCCATAGTTCATACGACGAGGCTCCGATTTTCCCTCGAAAGAGGCGTCAACTGTCTTCGTCGGACTGACTGACTTTGGAGGCGATCAAGGCCCATAGTTCATACGGTGAGGTTTCAATTTTTCATCGAAAGAGGCGTCAACTGTCCTCGTCGGACCGAGCCGAGTTTGGAGACGATTAAGGCCCGGGTTTGGAGGCGATCAAAGCCCATAGTTCATACGGCGAGACTCTGGTGTTCTTCCACTTTCTTCTCTTTGGTAGCCTCCACTAACCTGTATAATGGTGCCGACTCCTCTCGTAGGCTCTAGTTCTCCTCGATTTCGGAGTTTTCAACTAACCTGGTTAGGAGGTGCGTATCCCAAATTCAGGTTCCAGTTCTCCTCGATCTCGAGATTTCCAACTGACTTGGTTAGGCAACATGCAGCCCAAATTCAGGCTCTAGTGTGCTTCCAAGCTTGAAAATAGAGAGTATCTTCATGGGTGAGCATCCTTCAACAGATATCCCAATGTCTAAATATACAGGATGATGGGTTGCGGAAGCATCAGGGGACGATGAGATCCGACGATGTAACTCTAACTATCAATAGTGATACTTTGATAATCTTCTGAAAAAAGTTTCATTTTTTAGATGATTTGGTGGCTATTCCTCATAAAAGATCGCAACGAGATTATTTTCCTCTATTAGGGCACCCGTACTTTCTGAAGCATTTGCCTTCTGAGATTTTTGATGTGCGTGTACCTTCCGAGGATTTTGCCTTTTAAGATTTTTGATGTACTTGTACCTTCTGAAGCTTTAGCCTAATGAGACTTTTGATGTACATGTACTTCCGGCTTCGAGATTTTCTTGTATCGTACCTTTTAAGGCTTTTGATGAGGTTTTGATGTATTTGTATCTTCAGGCTTTTAATATTTAATTTATCTATGCCTTCCGAGATTTTGATGTACTACCCGAGCTTTTATTAAGTTTTGATGTACATGTACCTTCGCTTTCAGCGTCTTGAGATTTTGTTATACTGTACCTTTGGAGGCTTTTTTCGAGATTTTGATGTATTTTTACGAGGCTTTTTTATTGAGATTTTAATTTTTACCTTCTAAGGCTTTTTCCTTATGAGATTTTTTGATGTACTTGTACCTTATGAGGTTTTTACCTTTTGAGATTTTTGATGAGTGGAGTTCCTATCAACCATTTGCTCTCTTAGAGTCTTTCTAGTGAGGACCTTGTCCACTACTAGCTTCCCATCGAGGCTTCCTCAGAGGCGTGCCTTCCAAGGGAGGAATCCATAAGGGATTTTTGACCTATCTGAGGTTGTTTGTCAGAGTATTACTCGGTGGTATTTAACCTATGTGGAAGAAGTCAATAATTTTAACTCTCATCCGAGGTTATTTTGTCAAAGTATGATGTTAACCTGTGTGGAAGATGTTAAATATTTTGATTCTTCCGAGATTATTTGTTAGAATATTACTTGATGACGTTAACCTATGTGGAGTAGGTATAAAGTTATGACCTATCCGAGGTTATTTGTCAGAGTATTACACGGTGACATTTAACCTGTGTGAAAAAAGTCAATAATTTTAACTCTCATTCGAGGTTATTTTGTCAAAGTATGACGTTAACCTGTGTAAAAGAGGTTAAATATTTTGATTCTTCCAAGATTATTTGTAAGAGTATTAATTGATGACGTTAACCTATGTGGAGTAGGTACAAAGTTATGACCTATCCGAGATTGTTTGTAAGAGTTTTTGCTTAATGATGTTAACCTGTGTGGAGTAGGTACAAAGTTATGACCTATCCGAGGTTGTTTGTCAGAGTTTTCGCTCGATGACGTTAACCTATGTGGAGTATGTGTGAGGTTTTGACCTATCCGAGGTTGTTTGTCAGAGTTTTCACTCGATGATGTTAACCTGTATAGAAGAGGTCAAATCAAAACATTCATTTGTGGCTGTAGCCAAAGTTGCTCCATGACATTTGTCTTATTTTTTATGAGTATGATTGGAGAATAATAATTTGCAAAACTATATTTCTTCTCAATGTTAAAATATCCTCCAACTTTGACTTATTTTTTGGGCTGGTAATCAATTAGGGTTTAGGGTTGCCCCCCAATTTCCAACAAAAGTTAAAGAATCAGAGTTTGATGAATCTTCATTCTTCGCATGCACTCCTCAAAAGTATGAGTGTTCCACCTGGCTGGTGGTTTTGATCTTGTTGGGAAACTTGGTTGTCTAACATGAGAAGTAATGAGAATCAGTATTCTCACAGACGGCGCAAGACTATTGTGTGCCAGAAAATCAGTTACGGTAGAATAAAACTTCACGCCTTAGCTTCGTTGGGAAATCTAGCACGCACGCAGATAGTTGAAAATAGAATAAGAAACTCCAAGATTTTTACGTGGAAAAACCCTAAGAAGAGGGTAAAAAATCACGGGGCCTAGCTAGTAAAGATGCTTCACTATATATCAACTTTGGTATACAAAGTTTGAATCTTCTCGATAACGGGATTACAAGGTTGTATGTGAGAAATCTTGATAATGGAAATTCCAGAATCAGGTTACAACAACCATACGGCGGTAGTTGGACTGTAAATGTTATTGGTGGCGACGATAATAATAGGCAGCGATCGGCGGTAACGGTGGTGATGACGAACTTCAAATTTCTAGTTGTCTCCCAGCTTTCTCCCAAGTTTGCTTCTAGCTCCTCCCCCCTCCATGACAAGAATGGGGTCCTATTTATAGGATTATGAGAGGGGAATTTTGGTCATTATCGCCAAAATCCAAAAACACTCCATCGGACGGTGTATATTAATTCATTTAATCATATATAATATTTTTGTGATTTGACCATCCAAATGACCTTGGTTTAAGTGATCTTAGGCTCGTTGGATTCGTCTCGTCGAGCCGCTCGATTCGACTATAAGCATGTCAAATTTGAAAGTCATTTGGTCATCTAGTCAATATTTTGAAGTTTCATATGTAACTTTTGAGCTTAATTTGAACTCATTTGGGCTCGATTTGACCCGCTTCTAGCATTGTTGAACTTATCTCAGTGAGTCATTTAATTTGATTGTATACATGCTTTAATTTGAGATTTATACTTTATTTATAAATTTTAGAGGGATATAATATATATATGTATATATATATATATATATATATATATATATATATATATATATATATATATATATATATATATATATATATATATATATATATATATATATATATATATATATACACAGAGAGAGAGAGAGAGTAGGAAGGCACGAGCAGGAGATTGGAGTTGGTATTTGATAACTAAGCCCGAGAATCATATTTTATCAAGTTAATAATAAAAATCCCTTCAAATAGAAGAATTAGTTTGTACAATGCCTTCTTGTTTAAACCATCAAAGGAGCTATTTAATAGCTGATCAAAGGAGCTAGATATTCTCTAATTACAGTGTAGGTTTGTTGTATTTATAAGGAGACAATATAGAGAAAATCAGTAATAAATTAACGATGACCAATCAGGGGGAGGAAATGAAGAAAATCCCTTTCACAAAAAGACATATAAAGTTAAATTTTAACTAACACACATATATATATATATATATATATATATATATATATATATATATCTATATATATATATATATATAAAAATAATAATAATAATAATAATAATAATAATAAGAGCTCATGAAATATAATTAAAAGTAAAATAATTAAAACACAAATGTACAGCTCACATAAAAAAATCACTTGGGTTTGTACATTGTTTAGAGGTTGAAGATTCAAAGTCATCATTTATATATTTTTTGAATTTTCCTGTTTGATGTGTTGATGTCCACTTCAGATCTTTTTTAGATTCTATGATTATCAAAATATTTTTTTTCATTTTTTTCATTGGAATTGAAGTTTCAATATTAAACATTCCATGTGATATTTTCACTCTTGATGATTTTTTATCATATCTCTTAACATATTTAATATTTGAAGTCTTAGGGTCTATTTGAGGGGCAATGTGCACGAAAAATAGTCTTTGGCTGTTGTAGAGTGTTGTCAAAAAAGTTGTGATGTGTATTATAATTTTTTTATTAATAAGTGTCCAAGGGAATTGTTAGTGCCTTCAACATGTAGAGTGAAACCCATGATCGATACCATCTCTTGTATCGGTTGATCGCCGGCTCCCTGTCATGCTGGGATGAATCTATCACCATAACTTAATCACGTATGCTCTCCCTCTATGCAATGTAAGTCTGGTGGTAATCGATCCAATCAACATCTACTTTTTCTCGACCATCCACTCGCTTGAAGGAGGGATCTACTGGTGCTACATCAATCATAGGTGGAAGGCCAAATTGTCTGTGCACACGATCAGGCAGGTACCACTCAACTCATTTCTAACTACTCATTGGTACTCTAGCCAACCATATCTCATCACCCTATAAGCATATATCTGCAACACATAGATGAATCTAATGTCCATATGGCTCCCATATCACCTGCAGTTTGAAATTAGGTTAGTTGTGTACATCCAATAATGAATTCAATAAACAAATTTACAATGTACAACGTACTTGACTCTACAACAGCCCATCTAATTCGTCTCTATACATTCTGATGTGGGATGGTGTCATCTCTCGGATAAACCCTTCATTCCACCGATAACTCACGCTCATGCCATCTATGTCCATAGGGTATGATATATGTAATGTAGGTATACCAACATGAATGTGCTCTCATGCCCATATCTACAGTAAATGTAAGCATCAAGCCATATTCATGCGCTTCGATTCGCCTCATGTAGCTCCCTCTTTGAGCAAGAGAACTCCCTAAATGTATCAACATCATCTAGTAGTGGAAGATACTACAAATGAACCACAGAGCTGATCTATCTGGCATAAGTAAACCACCAATCGCAAAGAGTATGTACTCTTTGACATGCATCGCAAACTAAAGCTCGGGGTGATTGTTGACCTCACTTTGGGGTGAGGATTCTATCTCTTCTTAGATATAGGAGTCTTCTAGATATTATGATTTTCTTAGTCATAAGACACTTCTAGCGATTAAGCAAACACGTAACCTAAGCCTAGAGACTTGGAAAGGTTAACCATAGGATTAGGTTATGCCTTAGGGATTAGGATGGCCTTCCTACCCCATGACTCAAACCCAACTTATGTTCACCTTCTAAAGTCACAACTGAATTCAATTCACATAAAGCCTACAATCAAATCACTTATAAAATATAAAATATCAAATCAAAATCCAAGCCTAAGCCATATGATCCAATTCTATGGACTTAGCCAAATTCCTCTAATCTAAACTTTAAATTCAATTGATTTTCTCATAATCAATTCATATATTCAATCATTTTCCAAAATATAAATCAAACCTACATTCAAATGATAAAAACTAAAGCAAACTAAATCAAACCCACACCTAAGTCCTTTGAGCCAATTTCATGGACTTAATCAGAAATCAAATTCAAACTTAATTGATTTTCTCATGAATCAATTACTCCTTCAATCAAATCCTTAAATATAAATCAAATCTACATCCAAATGATCAAAACCAAAGTCAAATCAAATAAAATCCAAATCTAGGTCCCTTTGATCCAATTCTATGGACTTAGCCAAAAATCTACTCAATTTAAACCAAAATTAATTGATTTTCTCATGAATCAATTACTCCTTCAATTATCATCTCAAATATAAATGAAATCTATAATCATCAAGCTCAACCAAAATCAACCCAAGACACACCTAACCTAACCTATTTGACTTAAAATATTCAAATGAAACAAAACATATTTGAACCCAAACCAATTGCAAACAAATTTATAAATTATTCCTAAACCCATATATAAACTCAATTAAACCCAACTCAACCCAAAATCAACTCAATTAAGCCCAATTGGTCCACTTGACCCAAAGTGATCAATTTGATATATTTGAATCAAGTTCCAATCCAACCCAAATTGGATTGAACTAAGCTCACCAAAACCTCCTACCATGATTGATGATCACCTTACAATGATCAATTATCATGAATTGGGTCAAACCAAACCAACTTGGTCATTTGACCAAGTCAAATCCCTTAACCTATATAAACCCAAACTTTGATTTCAAATGAGGTAACATCAAACCTAAGCCAAATTGATTAAAATAATTTGAACCAAAACACTTCAAATCATTGTTCAAACTTGACCCAAGCTTTGGTTTAACCCAATTAGACTAATTGGTCAACCTAAATGACCCTAGGTTAATTTGACCTATAAGGGTCAAATTGAGTCAAACCTAATTAAACCAAGCCAATAATTATTAGAACTTGATCCAATCTAACCCAAACCCACCTTAGCTTAGCCCAAAACCAACCCAACCCGAATTGGCTCAACCCATGGCAAATCCCCTTATTTTGCCCTCCCTCACATAAGATTTTACCAAAAATAATAAAGTCCACTATCCTTTTCCTCCTTGACTGCCATTAATCACCGAAATGAGAGTCTAACCTGCTCACATAGCCCAACCTATGTGGGCTAGGTCAGCCTTGGACTAAAGGGAGGTGAGTTAGTTCACCTCCCTCACTAGCTGAAATTAATAGACCCAAAGGAGATGGCTACTGCCTTGAGCCAGAAGCTAAAGCTTCCACCAACCCAATCAAGCCACGTGGAGGTGACATCGACTACTTTCCCAATCAAGCCACGTGGAGGTGACATCGACCACTTTGGTACCCTAACGGTGGCTGACCGGTCAAATTCGAGAAATTTAATTACGTCTGATTGAAGGGAGGGGGGGGGGGGGAGGGATATACCCCTCATTTCAATCTGAATTGATCACACACACCCTCGATAAGATTTCTAAGACATTTCTGAATGTCCTAGAGCCCTCCCCAAAGCATACCGAGCTCCCCACATTGCTGGATTTCTCAAAGTCGAAATAGGACATTCATCCATCCGACCCAATTTCCTCAAACCTTCACCAAATCCAAATTTCTTGCACCACACCTCATCGAGAAAGAACAAATTGTTTCCCAAGCTTCCCAACCACTGGAGGTAGAAGTTCGATCAACAACGAGCTCCAAATTGATGAATCTTGGTCCACTGAGCGAATGTCGAGGAATTGGTTTGTGTGCTGCTCAATAGGGCTTCATCTCCACTAGACGAAGCTTCCTCAATCGAATTCACCATCGATCTTGAGCTCCAGTGAGGTAACTCCATGAAACTGAGCTTTTAGAAAAAATTGGTTATAACGTTTTGAAGAAAACTTGAATGCCATGTGATCTTGATCGTTGGATCCCTTCAGATCCTTCGTGCGAAGGTGCATGATTTATTTGGAGTCCATCCAAGCTCGGGTGAGTTCGGATCGAGCGAGGAATGGCAGATGGTGCTCGTCCCTCGTCACTCGTTTGATGACGAATCATGCACCGTCCATTCCACGTGATTGAAATGGACGGTCGTGATCAAGTCCATTTAATCCTTAAGGAACCTAGGTTCGATCTGCGCCGTCCGATCCGAGATCAGACAATAGAGATGAAAATGCATCCGCCAGCCAGGTCAATGCTGAGTCGGACGCATTTAAGTAACCAATCCTGTGGTTCCACGTTAGCAGCCCGTTTGGCACTGATGAGATTATGCTTAATTAGGGCTAATTTGCATGATTCTTATCTTCTCTATCATAGATACATGTGTATGTATTCAAGAAAAATGGGTATATAGTCTGGACATCTCGGGAATACAAGGCTTTAGCTAGCCCTAAGGAGGTCATTTGATTACCTCATTTCCGTGGTTAACAAAGGCATGTTCTTGTTTATCTCTTTTATACATGCATGTGTATATTTAATTAGAGAATGATAATCTTATTTTCTATTGAAAACACATGCATTCATAATTATTTAATTTATTGGATTAATTAATCATGTGATTTGGAGCTCTCTTTCTTATGTTCATGTATGCAAATTTATATATGTTTAAATGCAATAGGTATATAGTCTGGACATCTCGAGAATATGAGGCTTTAAGTAGCCCCAAAGAGGTCATTTGATTACCTCACTTCCCTGGTTTAACAATGGCATGTGCCTATTTAATTTCACTATTATGTATTTTTGTATAAAATTTTGGATAAAGCATTAAATTTATATATACTAAATAATTCAATCAATTGAAAAGATAAATTTGGAATATACACATACATTCATCATTCAAGTGTTCTAAAATATATTGTATGTATGCTAAGTATTAAATCATATGCATGATACATGTGATGGAAATGAATGGTTTAAGATATATCATGTGTTAGTAATTCAATTATATTAATCTTAAGAAGCTTTTTATATTAATTAAGGTTATTTAAAGTGAACCTAAACTTAGGATTAATTTAAAAATATGTAATAAATCATTCACTAAAGAGAACTAAATCAAATTAACATGCTTTAGACATGGCTTAAGGCAGAGATGGAAGAGGGTAACCCCTCTTCCTTCTCTTTATAACACTTAGTTATTAAGTGTAGATCATATGAAATGAAATAAAATATAATTTTAAATTCGCAAATCAATTAAACAATTTAAAGTAAAACCAACCTTCACGATAATTTGAATATTTCTACACTTAGAAAAATATAACTCTAATGCGTAGTAAGACACACCATTCAAGCCTTAACACACACATTAGAATTAAGTCAGAACTTCTAGTTCAAAGTTAGGATGGTGCATGAGGTGATGTACATTTTATTTTATGATGTATTATTTTAGACTAGATGTTAGGTGTATGCTTGTACTGGATGTTAGGCCATTCCTAGCTTAATCATATTTTTGTAGGGGATTATGCTTAAGAGGGTGCTTAAAAATAAATATAAATGCTCTCTTTGCAAGTTGTTTAAACCATTAAGCATAATTCAAGTTAAGACAGGTGGGCTTGGTTACCCATATGTAGGGTGCTAAGTCCAATTATATGTTTAAACCATTAATCATATTTTGCAGGTATAGTTAGATTTACTCTTTCCATATATGAATGTAATTTTGTAATATAAATTAGGATTAGTGTTATGGGAGATTAGGATGAGCAGTAGTTAGAAGGCTTTGTCCGGGTGTGCCTTGTGATGCCTTTGAAGCAAGCACATCTAAATCAAAGATGGAAGAATCAAATAAAGGAGGAAAGATGGAAGAGTGAGATCCTCATATCATGTATTCATTCAAATTATAATTATTCTTCCATATTCTGGGTTATATAAGGGTAGAGCTCAGTTACCCACATTTTCTTTTTGGGTTGTACGACAGTACTCGCCACTCCGGCCTCTTATTATTTTATGGTAGTTATAAAATTGATTGATGATTTGTTTAGATTGTACATTAGAAATGATATACTTTTCATAGTTTCTTATGATTGATGCTTTAACTTGATGGCTAGATGCGTTAGGCTCTTAGGATAAAAAAAATAAAAATTTTCTATCAAACTAATCACTCATAACTGAATTTTAAATAACTCATAACTTCACCATAAAGCTTAGGATATAAATAAGTTAATTAAAAGATTTAGCAACACCTTAGATGTATGGTTGTATGTTCCACATAATGCATGCATATTTCTTCTCCCTTGAATATGAAGGATCTCCATCCTTTCATGATAGGGGAATTCTTGACCTATAAGGGCATATCTTGTGGTGGAGAACACCCCCTTCTCGCTGATTTGGCCAATAATCCACTTCATCATGCATTTAGGCATATAAAAATCCTAAAGTCTTTGTCAAAAATGATGTGTCCAAAAGTGAAATAAAAATGAAAAAGATTTTTGCATTTATAGATTAAGTCATATGCTCATACCACTCATGGTCTACTCTCTTGGGGAGCGGATTTAGGACTTTAGTCTCTTTCTAATTAAATAACTACTCTAGCCATCTTGCAATTCATAGGATCAGACTACATGATTTTAAAATCATAGGAGGAGTTAGCTGACAGCCACTCTAGGCGCTTATAAGTCTTGAAGTCGGACAGTTTATCCTCTCTTGTGGAAATAAACTGTTATATCCACCTGTCGCTTAGATTTAGGTCATACTTTTGCTCATACTAAAGCTCCCTAGATTTATGATCCGAGGTAGCTATTTTATTCGGGCTACAAGCATAAATCCTCACCTCTTAGGCATTTTCACACCCTTATGTTGATGGATTATAAGCCCTAATAATCTAAGAAGAATTCAACACAAATAATTAAATCTCTTCACTTTTAAATACATAAAGAACAATTATATGATAGATTAAAATGCTCACTAGTTTCTTAGTATCATGAGCATTTTCTACTTTCTCCCTTTGGATTCTGAAAATAAGTCTTCTCCTTGAACTCTCCCATTTGGTTTTTTAAATATAATTAATCTTTTGATAGTCTAACCTTAAAATCTTCAGAGATGATAATTGTTTATTTTAATTGAGAGTATTCTTAGGGGGTGAACTAGTTCTTTAGCAGACATTATTCCTGAAACAATTTATGCATTAAACATGTAATAACATTACAAATATTAGCACAATCTAACAACACTGAACTACAATCTAACAACAGTTTAATACTTTCATACGTACAATCAAACATTACTAACAACACAGTCTAACAACATACAAGTAATAACAATCTAACAACAGTACAAATATTAGCACAATCTAACAACACTAACTTACAATCTAACAACTAATAATTGGTTCTTCATATAGTACCAATAACACAGTCTAACAACATACAAGTAATAACAATCTAACAACAATATAATGCTTTCATACATTGTCAATCAAAATAGTGGCAGCAACACAATCTAACAACAAAGAAGTATTAACAATCTACCAGCATTACAAGTATTAACATAATCTAACATTAGCAATAACACATTCTAACAAGCATAATCTAATTTAATAGGTCATCATGCATAATATAAGCGGGTAGTACAGATCATAACATTTTCTAGCAACATTTTATAACATATAATAGCATAAGTGGTTACAATAACAAAAAGAAGAAGAAGATGAGACACAAGACAACAACAAGCAACTATCACAAGTATAACAAGTAATAGTGCAACATATTACACACAACTAAGAATAGCCCATGATACATTAGGATAGACAATACAAGCTCTCTAAATAAGAAGACCCTAATCTAGATTAAATTCTGTGATGTTAATTCTGAGGACACATTGCTCTGTTGTGCCCAATATTTTGCATACACTATAAATCCTGATACTCTTTGTAGTAGTATCATCTAGTATATTTTTGAATCTACTTATCCTATGTCAACCAACCTTTCTCTTAATATTTGGTGGAAGGTACTTTGGGTAGCTGCTATGGATGATGTGTTCTAACCACTCATTACAATCAGGGATGACATAGAATTCCCCCTGGTAGGTGTTATTGTAAAACTTTAAAGTGTAGTAGGCAGAGACATATTACATGTGACTCAGATGTCATTGTCCCAACACAGAAATTACATGAGGGTAGAAAATGTGATAAGCTTGGGGATGTCTATGTGTACACCTGCAGTCATGATTTGGCAATAGCTTAATCTTATAGGTTTTGTTGAACATATCAAAAACTTGATACTCATTAGTGTTTATCCTTATTGGCTACGAAAATCTACTTTCCTCGCATTCATTACTTTACAGAGTAGCCTTGACACATGGAGAAAACATGGAGTTATGCTGGTTGGCTAGAGTTGTTGTTGTCTTAAGGTTTGAAAAGAGAGACAATATTATAATTTGTTACACTAATTAGTGCTTGAATAAGCAAGCCGTGCCTGCTTCAGTACACCATTAAAGTATTCAGTTGCATTTGTGATTATCGTGTCATATCTGTAGCCATCATCATGAATTAAAGATCACTATTGCACATCCCCTGAAACCAGCTAATCGTAAGCTTCCTGCTTGATGTTCTTAATATCAACCATATACCTTTTGAAAATGTGGATATCATTAGTATTATCTGCAATATACATTTTTTGGCATATGAACTCAACATATCTTATACCAAGTTGTTGAAAAGCTTTTTTGAAATTCTTCCTCAAATATTGGAGGAAAAATTAATGTGCAACCCAAGAAAATATTTCTGTACAGCCACGTACAAGACCTGCATGCCTATCAGATATGATGCACAAATAACCTCTTGTAGAGACTAGTGGGATTAAGTCCTAGTGTCAATAGAAACCAAACCCATGACTTAATACATTTTGATTGAATTTCCACAAAGGCTAGTGGAAATAAATCATTATTGGCATGTGGTGTTTATTTCTGGATGTGGGGGGACACCACATAGATTGTAGGGGGGTACTTATTGAAGTGAGTGGGTATGATATTGAGGTACGATATACTATCTCAAAAAATAGATACATCACCCTTCAATGGACCTAATCATCTAATAAGGACTCCTAAGACATGATGAGTCTTCAAATGTACTAGAGATTTTTCTCCTGCTTTACATGGATGAATAAAGTAAAGATTATATTAAATTGAGTTCTAAAGTTTCCTATGTGGGCTAGCCCCCATAGTTAGTTACATCATAAGGAAGGAAAATTCTTTAGGAATACTCTTGATTAAAGCAGATAATTATTGTCTCCAAAGATTTCAATGTTAAGACTATCAATAAATTGGTTATGTTGGAAAATCAATTGGGAAGGATCAAGGAGAAGACTTATTTTTAGAAGCAAAGGAGAATAGGTAGAGAATGCTCATGATACCAGTAAAGCTAGTGAGCATTTCAATCTATTATATAATTGGGCAATATATTTTTGAAAGTGAGGAGAATCATTTTGTTAGAGCTAAATTTTCATTAGATTGCTAGGGTTTATAATCCATCAACATAAGGTTGTGGAGAAGCCTAAGAGGTGAGGATTTATACTTGTAGCCCGAAGAAAATAACTACTTTGAATCCTAAATCTAGAGAGATTTAGGAAGAGCTAGAGCGTGACCTAAATCTAAGTCAAGATGAGTACAAGGCTTACCTCCATAAGAGAGAGTAAACCACCTGACTGTTGGACTTATAGCTGCCTGGAGTGGTAGCCAACTAACTCCTCCTACATTTTAAATCCATATAGTAAAGTCTTATGAATTTGCAAGATAGTTGGGCTATTATTAATTTAGAAAGAGATTAAAGTCCTTAAGCCCACTTCTTAAGAGACTATAGCATGAGTGGTATGGATAATGACTTTGTCTAATGAGAAATCTTTTCAATTTTTTTTTTACTTTTGACTCTTCATTTTGACAAAGGCTATAGGCTTTCTTATGCCTAAATGCATGATGAAAATGGATTATGGGCTAAATTAGCGAGAAAGAGGTGTTTTTCAACACAGAGGAGACCCTCAAAGATCAAGCCTTCCCCTATCATGCAAGGATGGAAACCCTTTCTTATTAAGAGTGAAATAATATGCATGCATAATGTGTGACATACAACATTCAGCTAAGGAGTTGCCAAATCTTTTAATTATATTAATTATGTTCTAGGCTTTATATGAGGTTATGAATTATTTAAAAATTTTGTTATGAGTTGTAGTCTGGTAAAAGATTTTTTTCCCTAAGAGCCTAATTACATCCAGGCCATACATTAAAGCATCATTCATAAAGAAACTATGAAAAGCATGCTGTTTTTATTGCGCAATTTAAACATAACATCAATCAATTTTATAAATCAAACGTAAAAGAATAAGTGACCAGTGTGGTCAGGTATCGTCGTACAATGCAAAAAGAGAAAATGGGTAGCCGAGCTCTACCCTTATACAACCCAAAATATGAAAGAATAATTATAATTTATAAATGAATAAGTGATATGGGGGATCTTCAAGTCTTCCTGTCTTTATGTCTCCTTCATTTATTCTTTTCCCATTGATTTGGTGGACTTCAAAGCATCATATGGCACCCTAGGATAAAGTCTTCTAGCCAATGTTCATCCTTGTCCCCCCATAACACTAATCCTATTTTATACGGAAAAATTATATTAAAAATAAGAAAAGTAAATCTATCTACACCTGCAAAATAAGTGTTAGCTAAACACACATACATTCCCAAAAAGTTATATTTATAATTTGGACTTAGCACCCTATACATGGGCAACCAAGCCCACATGTCCTAACTTGGATTATGCTTAAGAATTTAAGCAACCTACAAAAGAGAGCATTCATATTTATTTTAAGCACCCATTAACCATAATCCCCTATAGAAAATATGATTAGGCTAATCACGGCCTAACATCCAGTCGATGAAGCATACACCATAACATCTAGTCTAAAATAATACATCATAAAATAAAACATACATACCATACACCATCCTAACATAAAGCTAGAAGTGGTAACTTAATCCTAATGTGTGTGTTAAGGCTTGTGTGGCATATCTTAACTACGCATTAGTATTATGATTTTTTAAGTATGAAAAACTTTCATTTAGTATAAAGGGTTGGTTTCACTTGAAGTTACTTAATTGATTTGAGAAATTTAGTTTATGTTTTCTTTTATTTCATATGATTACACTTAGCAACAAAGTGTTATAAAGAGAAGAAAGAGGATTATCCTCTTTCATCCCTACCTTAAGTCACTTTCTAAAATAGATTAATTTGATTTGCTTCTATTTAATGAATGGCTTATTAAATGATTTAATTAATAATAAATTTAAGTTCACTTTAAGTAGTTTCATTTAACATATACGGCATCTTAAGATTAATTGAATTGAATTACTAACATATGATGGATCGTGGTGTTTATTTTTGATGTGTACTGAGGGTGTACTTATTGAAGTGATCAAGTATGAAATTAAGGAATAATGCTCTATCTCAAAATATAGAAATCACTACCCTACAATGGACCTAATCACCTAATAAGGACTCTTAAGGCATGATGGGTCTTTGAATATACAAGAGATCTTTTCCCTACTTGGCATGGATAAATAAAGCAAGGTTTATTTAAACTGGGTTTTAAAGTTCCCTATAGGGGCAAGCCGCCATAGTTAATTACAACCTAAGGAAGGTGAATTTCTTAGGAATACTCTTGATTAAAATAGGCAATTATTGTCTCCAAAGATTTTAACGATAAGACTATCAATAAATTGGCTATGATAAAAATGAAATGGGATAAATAAAAAAGGAGAGACTTATCATTGAAGCAAAAAGGAGATGAGTAGGGAATGCTCATAGTATTAGGAAACCTAGTGAGCATTCCAACCTATCATATGGTTGGGCTTTATATGTTTGAAGTTGAGGAGAATTATATGTTTGAATTAGAATTTTATTAAAAAGCTAGGACTTATAATCTCAAAATATAAGGTTGTGGGAATGCCTAAGAGGTGAGGATTCATGCTTGTAGCCCGAAGGAAACAACAACCTTAGATCCTAAATTTAGAGAGCTTTAGTGAGGGTTAAAGCATGTCCTAAATCTAAGCGAAGATGGATATATGGTTTACTTCCACAAGAGAGGGTAAACCACCATACTATTGGACTTATAATTGCTTGGAGTGGCAGCCAGCTAACTCCTCTTACGTTTTAAAACCATGTAGTCAAGTCATATGATTTTCCAAGATGGTTAGGTTGTTTTCATTTAGAAATAGAATAAAGTCCTTAAATCTACTATCTAAGAGACTAGAGCATGAGTGGTATGAACAATGACTTAATCTAATATAAATCTTATCAAATTTTATTTGATTTTTGACTCTTTATTTTGACAAAGGATACATGATTTTTTATATGCCTAAATGCATGAAAAAATAAGGTTATTTGTTAAATCAAAAAGAAAGAGGTGTTTTCCACTGTAGAGGAGACCCTCAAAGGTCAAATCTTTCCCTATCGTGCAAGGATGGAAACCCTCTCTTAGCAAGAGTGAAGCAATATGGATGTTGATATTAAGCATAAAATATTCAGCTAAGGGGTTGCTAAATCTATTAGTTATCTTGATTTAATGCCTAGGCTTTATGTAAGGTTATGAGTTATTTAGAAAATTTAGTTATGAGTTGTAGTTGGGGTAGAAAGTTTATTTTTTCCTAGGAGCTTAACCAGATCTAGGCCACACATTAAATCACCATATAAGTAAGAAACTAAGAAGTGGCATGCTATTTCTATTACATAATTATAAACAAAATATTAAACAATTTATAAACCCAACATAAAAGAATAAAATATCGATGCGGTCGGGTACCGCTATACAACCCAAAAAGAGAAATGGGTAGCCAAACTCTACCCTTATGCAACCCGATATATGAAAGAATAATTATAAATTTACAAATAAATAAATGATATGGGAGTCTTCATTCTTTATATCTCCCTCATTTCTTCATTTGGTTTACTTGCTTTAGAAGCATCACAAGGCCTCCCAGGACAAAGCATTCTAGCCACCATTCATCCTTATCCCCTATAACACTAATCCTAATTCCTAATACAAAATTAGATTAAAAATAAGAAAAATAAATTTAACTACACCTACAAAATAAATATTAGCTAGACACACCACACAATCTAAGCAGTTATATATATAATTTGGACTTAGCACCCTGCACATGGGTAACCAAATCCACCTGTCCTAACTTAGATTATGCTTAGAGGTTAAGCAACTTGTAAAGGAGAGCATTTATATTTATTTTAATCACCCCTCAAGCCCAATCTCCTGCATAAAAATATGATTAGGCTAATCATAGCCTAACATCGAGTCTACGAAGCATACACCCTAACATCTAGTCTGAAATAATACATCATAAAATAAGAGATTCATCACACCATGCACCGCCCTAATATAAAGCTAGAAGTGTGACTTGATTCTAAAGTGTGTGTATTAAGGCTTGTGTGGCATGCCTTAATCAGGCTTTATTGTACTTTTTTAAGTACGAAAGGATTTAGTTGTAAAGGATGGTTTCACTTCAAGTGGCTTAATTGATTTGCAAGTTTTAATTAATGTTGTCTTTTATTTCACCTGGTTTACTCTTAACAACTAAGTGTTATAAAGAGAAGAAAAGAGAGGATCACTCTCTTTTATCCCTACCTTAACTCACATCTAAAGCAAATTAATTAAATAAATTCTATTTAGTGAATGATAGTTGACCTCACTTTTGGAGTGAGTTCTCAACAACCTCATCATTGATCTAGGACTCTTGTAGACACTAAGAGCTCCTTAGTCTTAAGACACTTCTAATGATTAGGTGAACACTTAACCAAAGCTTAGAGACTTACAAGGGTTAGTCATAGGAATAGGTTATGCCTTAGGGACTTAAGAAAACTTACCTACCCTATAGCCTAAACTCAATCCATGCTTTCTTTCTCAAACCAAATCTCAAAATTATACCAAATTTTTAAGACTCATAATCAATCCCAAGACAAATTCAAGCTCAAGATTTCTCCATAAAACCCCATGATTAAATTCAAAACCCTTTCTAAGCCCTTTGATTTCATCTTATGGACTTAGCCTTAACCAAATTCAAATTAATCCCAATTCATCTGATTTTCTCAAAGATCAATTCAATCCCTCAATCATTTACCAAATCCAAATCCAAATTGCAAACCAAATCCTTGAAACCCATAATCAAATCCAAGATCAACATTCTTCTTAAGCCCCTTGATTTCATCTTATGGACTTAGCCTTAACCAAATTCAAATCAATTCTGATTCAATTGATTTTCTAAAATATCAATTCAATTTCTCAATCATTTACCAAATCCAAACCTGAATTCCAAACCAAATAATTCAATCTCAAATAAAATCCAAGATCAAAATTCCTTCTTAAGCCTTATGACCCACTCTCATAAGCTTAGCCAAATCTCCACCTAAATTATCCCAAATTGGATTGATTTTTTTATAAATCAATTATTCCTTCATTTATATTCACAAATCTAAATGAAATCCATACCTAAATAGCTAAAACCAAATCAAACTAAATCCAACCAAGCCAAATCCCTTCTTAAGCCCTATGGACCTATCTCCATAAGCTTACTCAAATCTTAACCAAAATCAACCCAAAATAAATTGATTTATTTATAAACCAATTACTCCTTCATTTATATTCATAAATATAAATGAAACCCACCATCCAATGACCAAAAATGAATCAAACTAAATCAATTTCCTACTTAAGCCCTTTTGACCTACACCCTAAGGTTTGGTCAAATTTGCTTCCAAATCACTCCAAACTCAGGTGATTTTCTCATGAATTATTTATATCTTGATTTATATTCCCAAATAAATAAAATATAAATTCACATGACAAAAACCAAGTCCAAAATCAAACCAAAATCCAATTTGACCCTTTTTAGCCAATTTATTGGACTTGGCTAAATCTTATCCAAATCAAGCCAAAACTAATGGATTTTCTCTTGAATCAATCATTCCTTCAATCACTTACCCAAATATTAACATAAACTATAATTATCAAACCAAACTCAAGTTAACCCAAGTCAAGCCCAAGTTAGCCTTTTTGAGTTGAAAACTTCAAATGAGCCAAAATTCATTAGACTCCAAATTGATTGTAGTTGGATTTTATTTCAATCCTAGGCTCATATATGAGTTCAACTAAACTTGAATCAAGTTAAAACCAAACCAATTGACCCATTTAGGTCCACTTTCCCAAAGTGACCTAAAAAACTATTTTTGAACTAAGTTATAATCCAACTCAAATTAGATTGAACCAAGGCCATCCAAACCTCACATCATGATCAACAATCACCCTAGGATGTTCAATCACTTCAATTGGGTCAAACCAAGCAAACTTGGTCCTTTGACCAAGTCAACCTTTAGCCCAAATTAAACTTAAACAAGTCAAAATCTGCCATACCATAAATTGATTGAAACCATTGATCCAAACCAACTCATAATCAATGAATGAACATGACCAAACCCTCAATTGAGCCAATCCAATTTACCATTTAACCCAAGTTAACCCATATTAGCCTAAAAGCCAAAATAGGTCAAATCACAATCTAACCTAAATTGATTATAACTAATGGCTCAAGTTCATTCCAAATTGAGTATTGAACTTGACCAAAGCCATAATTGAGCCCAATTTGACTAATTGGTCAACCTGACCCAACCTAGCCCAAATTGACCTAAAGGATCAAATTAGCCAAAGTTCAAATTAAATCCAAATTAAATCAAACCAAAGCCTAAAAATAATTTCAATTTACCATTTGAACATGAAGCAATACCTAACCCAACCCAATTTGGTCAAATTGGTCAAATTGACCAACTTAGCCCATTTAACCTATTTGAACCCAAGTGAGCCAAAATTAAACCTAAGCTAAATTGATTGAAACCACTTAAACTAAAACTCTTCAAATCATCATTTGAACTTGACCCAAGCCTTGGTTTGACCTAATTTGACCAATTGGTCAACCCAACCCAACATGAACCCATATGAACCTATTTGACCAAATGAAGCCTAAACACTCAAAATCAACCCACGAGACTTTGATGGCTGACCAAACCCGACCTAAATTGACCCTGCTCAAAGTCTGCCCATAAGCTAAGTGGGCCCCATCCAAGGGGATTAGCCATTGGACAAACCTCTTTGCATTGGATTCCTTCCCCATTTGGCAAAGTCCAATCCCCCATCACTTAGATAGCCATCCAATTGCCAAATGAAGCATGCCTAACCTTCCTAGCCCACTCTAAGCACACTAGAACTTTCCATGAACTAAGGGGAGGTGAGTTAACTCACCTCCCATGCAAACTGAGCACCCAAAAGATCCAGGAAAGGAAATCTCCCCGTATCAAACCTTGAGCCACCTCCCAAGCCTTCCCCCACTCCTGGCGAGCCACGTGGACCTGATGGAGACAATTCTAGTGGTTTGACGGCGACTGGCTGGCAGAAAAATATGATTGAATCCCATCCATGCACCTCAGCAATTGAGGGGATATTCCCCCTCAATTCAAATAGGAATTTCATCATTCATCTTTATTTGAGCCAGAGAGAGTGAAAGAGAGTCTCCAACAACCATTCCCAAGCTCCCAAGCTCCTCCATTCCCCCCTCTCTCGGTTTTACGTCAAACTGAAATAGGGGAGACCAATGCCAAATCCCATTTGCTCAATCCTCCAACAAACTTCAATCAACTTTGCACACACCTTCCATGCACGATATCGAAGCTATCCCAATGATTTCCCATGCTCCAAAGCTGCCAAAAGCTCAACTTTGATCAAGACCGAAGCTCCAAAGTGCGTGGATTGGTCGTCCAAGAGATCTACTCCAAATTAAGGTCCAAACTTCTCAAAAAGGCTTCATCTCTACTAGACAAAGCTACCTCCATCGATCCCACGGTCGATCTTGAGCTACAATGAGGTAATTCCTCAAAATCGTATCCTAGGTGACTTTCGGGTTGGTCTTTTGTGAAAGAAATGTGTATGTCATGCAATCTTAGCCATTGGTGTGTTCCTTTCCTTCCTTTGATGGTGTGAGATTATTTTGGAATCAATCCAAGCTCTAGTGAGCTCAGATTGAATGGTGAAAGGAGAATGACATCCGTCTTTTGCTGCTCACGAAAGAGAAAGATCACAGGCCGTCTATTCCACATGATCAAAATGGACGGCCATGATTAAATCACGCTTAGATCCCCTGATTATTTCCTCTAAACCATGGGATTAATCGTGGCCATCTAATCTTAGATCAAACGGTCCATAAGAAAGAGCGTCCACCACCGGCAGACTCAACCACACGGATGTGACAACTTAAATACTCAATCCCGTCGCGCCACATGGAAAGCATGCCATTAGCATGCCATGTGGCTCCGACGGGATCAGGGCTTTAATTAGGGTTAATTAATCTATTTTTATTGCTGAATCTTCCAAAATTCCTAACTAATTATAGAAAAATCCAAAAATACAAATGAGGGCTCATTTTAAAGGTATTTTGGAGAAGAATTTAATAAAAATATTTTCAATAGATTTTGAACAGTAAACAAAGCATAATTAAAGTTTAATAAAAAACTTAATTAGCTTAATTACTCTATAATATCTCAAGTGATTAATCTTAAAATTTTTAAGAATGTTTGAGATGATGACTTATGCCTCCTCTAATTTCTAGGGATTTATTACTTGTTAAATTAGGAGAATTAATTGATTAAGCCTTAATTACCCTCTTAATTTCATTAAAGGGTGATTAAGCATATGAACAGTGATTAATTAATTATTTGGACTCCCTAATCACTGTTGAATAGTAAGGAGACTTAGGGAAATGGATTAGAGCCTCCCTCTTAATTCTTTCTCTAATTTCCCTCTCTTTTCAACTATAGTACTAATTATTAATTAATTAGCTAATTAAAATTTAATTATCTAAATTAAAATTCAAATCATATTAAATCATGCTTAATCCAATGGATGGCTTATGAAAATAGGTGGGGACTTGTTTCCCTACCTTTTCCCTTAAGCCCATCTCATTTCAAGATAATTGTTAGCTTTGGTTAGTCCCTTTTTTAGGAGAGATGGATTAATGGATTATTGATTTAATTGATTTGAAAAATCTAATTAAATCTGATTTTTTTTCCTTAATCCATCTTGGATAGAGCTTTAGGTGTTCAAGAATCTAAAGAGCTTAATGAAATTATGATTAGTTCATATGTGTTAGAAAATCATGAAAGTAATTAAAATGGTTCCTTAAGTTTAATTTTTAAATAATCATGAGCTAATTGCATTAGGCTCCTTTCATTTCATAAGAGAATTGTTATTTACTTTTTAATTCATTTTCATATCATATTAGCTCATAATTGTTTAATCAATTATCTTAAGGTAACATAGGTATAGGTTAATTGATTTAATCCATGCTTAACTTAATTAATCCATAAAAAATCTTTTAATTGCTTCTTATTAAATTAAATTAATCCACACATATGGGAAATGAGATTAGGATTAGCACCTCTTTCTTGCATCTCTCTTAAATTAAAGTAAACATAAAATCAAAAGTGACTTTAAGAAACTTTGGTTTATTTTAAATAAGCTTATTTAATGTGATTGTCCTTAGAAATTAGTTGGATTGAATGAAATTACATGCTTGTGTTTCTTTTTTTCTTTCCAATCATATTAAAATGTTGCATGCCACTTGATTCATGCATTCATTTCTTTCAAAAATCAATTGAAATAAATGATTTTTTATGTCAAATTTGCATGTGTTGATTTAATTAAAGATTTGTGTGGCTATTATCACTATTAAATACAAAATTATTTTAAAAGTGTATAAATCAACTATAACACAAGGAGTAATGATAATTATAAGTATTTATAAGCTTGTATGAGCTTACAACTTAGAACATGTGATATGAAATTCTCTTTTCCTTAACCTTCATGAATTTACATAAGGATATGAATATTAACAAGTGTATAGTTCATTTGAAAATGACACAGCACTTGCTTGGGTTTATTCTTATGCATATCCATGTTATAATTTAGATAGAATTTTAAGCTCACATGTATAAATAAATCAAAAATATAATTCTTGCATTGTACACTCATGAGTATTTAAGAATAGCGGGTATATCTAGTCTGGACACCCAGGGATGCACGACTTTAAGTAGCCCCAAGGAGGTTCCTACCTCATTCTCCTGGTCAAACAATGGTGAAGTACTTGCTTAGAACCTTCATATATTTGAATGTGTATTTAGTTAATGAATGAGAATCCTCTTTTTCTATAAAACTCATTTATGCATCCTGCATTTAAGTTTGCCAATAACATATTGCCTATATAGATATGTTTAGGACTTAATCATATGCATGTTATATGTGAGGGAAAGAAATGAATAAATATGTGTTGAATGATAGTAATTAATTCCAATTAATCTTAAGATGCCTTTATTATTGAATGAGATTATTTAAAGTGAACTTGAATTTAGGAGTAATTAAAATAAGTAATAAGCTATTCATAAAAGAGAATTGATTAATTAATATGATTTAGATGTGGCTTAAAGTAGGGATAAAGAGAGTGATCCTCTCTTTTATTATCTTTATAACACTTAGTTGTTAAGTGTAAATAAAGTGAAACAAAAAAAATATTAAGTAAAACTCACAAATCAATTATGCCACTTAAAGTGAAACCATCCTTCAAATTAATTCCTTTCTTACTTAGAAAAGTATAACAAATCCTAGTAAGGGCATACCACACAAGCCTTAATACACACACCTTAGATTAAGTCACCACTTTTAGCTTTATGTTAGGGTGGTGCATGGTTTGATGCATGTTTGATTTTATGATGTATTGTTGTAGATTGGATGTTAAGGTTTATGCTTCGTAGACTGGATGTTAGGTCGTGATTAGCCTAATGATATGTTTTGCAGGAGATTATGTTTAAGGGGTGCTTAAAATAAAAATAAATGCTCTCTTTTGTAGGTTGCTTGACCCGTAAGCACAATCTAAATTATGACACATGGACTTGGTTACCTATGTGTAGGTTGCTAAGTCCAAATTATACATATAATTGCTTGGGTTGTATGATGCATTTAGCTAACACTTGTTTTGCAGGTATAGTTTGATTTACTTTTCCTATTTTTAATGTAATTATGCATTAGGAATTAGGATTAGTGTTATTGGGGGATTAGGATGAGCGGAGGCTAGAAGGCTTTGTCCTGGGAGGCCCCCGCGATGCCTTTGAAGCAAGCAAACCCAAATAAAGAAATGGAGGAGACATGAAGATAGAAGGTAAGAAGACCCACCATAGCATTTATTTATTTATAATTATAATTATTCTTTCATATACCTAGTTGTATAAGGGCAGATCTCGACTACCCATTTTTATTTTTGGGTTATACGGAGGTACTCGACCACACCGACCTTTTATGCTTATACATTGGGTTTATAAATTGTTTGATGCTTTATTTGCAATTGCACAATGGAAATGACATGTATTTTTCTATTTTCTTCATATGTGGTGTTTTAATGTGTGGCTTGGATCTACTTAGGATCTTAGAGAAAATTAATTTTTCTATCCCAATTATAACTCATAATTAAATTTTATTAATAACTCATAACCTCACATAAAGCCTAGACATTAAATCAAGATAATTAAATGATTTAGACGTTTGGTTGCATTTGGAATGCTGTAAAAAATCTGATGTAAAAGGAATTTAGTGTAAAAGGATTACTTTATAGTTGTTTGGTTGAGAGCTTTACAAATTCATGACTTTGCATTTTTTTTGTTTGGTTGACAAAATGTAATGTAAAGTAAATTGAAGGTTTGGACGTCGGTGGTGTAGTGCCGGTGGTGCGCAAAATCAGCCGGCAATATGTAGCGGCAAACATGGCCGTCAGTGGCGAGATGCGGGTAATACCGGTGACCACGGTGGTAAACAGCGATCTGGCGGCGCGGGTGGTGGCGGCATGGCCAGGGCGGCGACCGGCAGCCAATGGCAAGCAGCCTGAGGAGTGAAGAGATGTGCTGGCGCCAGCGGTGCGATCCCCGCCGCATCACTTTAAGTATTTGAATTCGCCATCGATGAATTCAAATACACTCAACCCCTTTGGTGTATTTGAAATGCGAATTTTACTTACTTGGAACCAAACGCTTGAAATGTTCAAAGCGTGCATTTGGAATCTGGCATTCAATTCCAAATGCACGACCAAGAAACCCCTTAGATGGATGTTGTATGCTTAATATCATGCATGTCATCTTGTTTCACTTTTGCTAAGAGTGGGTTTCCATCCTTGCACGATAGGGGAAGATTTGACCTTTGAGGGTCTCCTCTATGGTGAAAAATACCTCTTTTCTTCTGATTTAGCAAATAATCTTATTTCATCATGTATTTAGATATATAAAAATCCTATAGCCTTTGTCAAAATAAAGAGTCCAAAATCAAATAAAAATTGATAAGATTTACTCATAAAGAGTCCAAAATCCTATAACCTTATTTTATCCTAAGTCATTACTCTTACCACTCATGCTCTAGTTTCTTAGGGAGTGCGTTTAAGGACTTTAGTCTCTTTCTAAATAAAAATAACTTAACCATCTTGCAAAATATATGACTTGACCACATAATTTTAAAGCTTAGGAGGAGTTAGCTGGCTGCCACTCAAGGCGGTTATAAGTCCAGTAGTCGGGTGGTTTACTCTCTCTTATGGAAATAAACCATATACCCATCTTTGCTTAAATAAACCATAGTAGAATTTGATTTGGAATTAAGGTTGGAATTTGATTTTTATCTTTCGAGATAGTGGGTTTCAATCTCTGGTACCATCATTCCTTAGGAGTCCTTATTAGGTGATTAGGTCCATTATAGGGTAGTGATTTTTATCTTTCGAGATAGTGTGCTGTTGACCTCACTTTTAGAGTGAGTTCTCAACTTTCTCATCATAGATCTATGACTCTTATAGATACTAAGAGTTCCTTAGTCTTAAGACACTTCTAGTGATTAGGTGAACACTTAACCTAATCCTAGAGACTTAGAAGGGTTAGCCATAGGAATAGGTTATGCCTTAGGGACTTAGAAAACTTGCCTACCCTCTAGCTTAAACCCAATCCATGCTTCCTTCCTCAAGCCAAACCTCATGTTCAAATCCAAATCATAAATCAATCCCAAATTAAATGATTGAAACCCATGATCAAATTAAAATTCCAAGACCCTTCCTAAGCCCTTTGATTTTATCTTATGGACTTAGCTTTAATCAAATTCAAATAAACCCCATTTCAATTGATTTTCTCAAATACCAATTCAATCTCAAATCAAATTTCAACCTCAACCCCAAATTAAATTATTGAAACCCATGATCAAATTCAAATTCCAAAACCCTTCCTAAGCCATTTAATTTTATCTTTTGGACTTAGATGTAATCAAACTCAAATCAACCCTAATTCAATTGATTTTATTAAATTCCAATTCAATCTCAAATCAAATTCCAACCTCAATCTCAAATTAAATGATTGAAACTCATGATCAAATTCAAATTCCAAAACCCTTCCTAAGCCCTATGATTTTATCTTATGGACTTAGCTTTAATAAAATTCAAATGAACCCCAATTCAATTAATTTTCTTAAATACCAATTTAATCTCAAATCAAATTCCAACCTTAATTCCAAATCAAGTGATTGAAACCCAAAATCAAATGCAAATTCCAAAATCCTTTCCTAAGCCATATGAACCACCTTCATATGCTTAGTTAGAACCCCCTTCAAACCAAATCAAACTTGAGTGATTCTGAATGAACTTGACCCAATGGTTTGAGTCAATTTGGCTTAGATCAAGTTTTGACATATTTTGGCCCTTTAGGTCAAAATGGGTCAATTTGGGTCAAGTAGGCCAATTGGGCTAGGTTAGGCTCAAAGGTTGACTTGGTCAAGTTCAAACATAAGTCATGAATGAACTTAGATTAATGATTTCAATGAATTTGGCCTATAATGGAATTTGGCTATGTAAGGTTTCATTTTCGGTTAAGTGTTGACTTGGTCAACCCTTAGGTTTGACTTGGTTTGACCCAATTTGGTTGATTGATCATCCCATGATGATTGTTGATCATGATGAGGGGGATATATGAGTTTGGTTCAATCCAATTTGGTTAGGATCAAAAGTTGGCTCATAAGGGTACTTTAGGTCACTTTGGGTCAAGTGAGCCTAAGTGGGTCAAATGGCTTGGTCAAAGCTTGATTTGAAGTTGATTGATCATGTATATTGACTCATGATTGAAATATAAAACAAGTGGTTTGAAGTCAAATGGGTTTTGATCCATTTGAAAAATTCATATTCAAATGAAGAATATGAAGAGGTTTTGAGTTTTATTTTTGATTTAGGTTTTAATTGTTTGATTGAAGTTTTGATTTACATATATGCTCATGATTGTAGGATTGATTGAACCATGAGAGAAAATCAAGGGTTTGGCTTGATTTGAAAGTGTTTTGGCTAAGCTCAAGATTTTGGCTTAAAAGGCTTATATTTGATTTTGAATGGATTTGATTTTGACTTTTTTTTGGAATGGGTTTTGATAGTTCGAATTTATATTTCATTTATATATGTGAATATAAATGAGAATATAAATGGACCGTGAGAAAATCTCAAAGATTTGAAGGAGTTTAATCATGATTTAGGCTAAATCCATTAAAAGGGAATTTAAAGGATTTAAGAAAATTTTTAATTTGAAATTTACTTTTTGAATCAGATTTGATTGATTTATATTTATATTTCATTTACATATGAGAACATAAATGAGAATATAAATTTATTTTGAAAAAATCCCATGAGTTTGAATAGGTTTGATCAAAATTTAAGTTAAATCCATTAATGGAAAATTAATCGATTTAAAGGAATTTCAAGGATTTTAAATTTGGAATTTAATTTTTGAGTTAGATTTAATTGATTTATATTTATTTCATTTATATATGAGAATATAAATAAGTTATTGAGAAAATCCCATGTATTTTAATAGATTTGATCAAAGTTTAGAGTTGATTTTGGCTAAGTCCTATAATGGATAATTAAAGGGACTTAAAGAAAATTTCATGAATTGATTTTGAATTTTGAGTTGATTTGATGGGTTTAAATTTATATTTTATTTATATATGTGAATATAAATGTGAATATAAATGGATCATGAGAAAATCTCAAATATTTGAATGGGTTTTGAATTATGATTTTGGTTAAGTCCTTCAGAGAAAATTAAGGACTTAAGCAAAATTTGAACTTAGGAATTTTTGATCAGTTTTTGATCATGGGTTTCAATCAAAATTTTCAATTATGGATTTGATTTAGATTTGGAGAAAATCAAATAGGATTGATTTGGATTTTTGACTTGAATGAAGGAAAGGTGAGGAATGGTGCAAGTTAGGGGTAGGAAAATTTCTTAACACCCTTAGGGCATGACCTAATCCTTTGGCTAAACCCTTTTAAGTCTTCTATGGATAGGGGAGTATCCACCTAATCACCAGCTATGTCTTAATACTAAGGAACTCTTAAAGTCTAAGAGGAATCCTATGTCTAAGATGGAGGTGTTGAGAGCTCATTCTAAAAATGAGGTCAATAAAGGGTGCTCAATAGGTGTGGTGTGACTGACCATGTACACCGTATGTATTGGTGTTGACCGAAATGATCAACAACACCGAAAGATCACAAGCATCAGCAGAAACAATCTATCCTTAATCTAAGGAGTAGAAAGAATTCAGAGCCTAATGCAATGTGGCTCTACTTATGTCCAAGACATAAGAGAGAGGGAAAAATCCACTAAGGGATAGAGCGTGAACCTTCCAATTGGGAAATAGGTTCAAGTCATCCACAAGGGGATGAGAGGTTTGATTTGAGTTCCACTGAGGGAAGAGGATTGAATTTGTTTCAATTTTGTGTTTGTTTACTTTGATTTTTTTGTTTGTTGCTTAGACACCACGGAGGATAGAAAGATGAACTCTTCACTGGAAGCAAGTTCAAATCATCCACAAGGGAGGGGTTTGAGAAATCCACTGAGGGATCAGACTCTTAGATCCACTAGGAGACTAGAAAGATTTGCATCTCACTGAGGAGAAGTAAAAGGAAGGTTGGTTTAGATCAATTGTTTGTTTTATTTTTGTTTCATTGGATTTGTTCGTTTCAAATTTTTAGATTTGTTTTAGATTTTGGATTTTGAAGTGAACCTAGTTGGTTTGCAATAGATCACACTGAATAGGATCCATGGAGGCCTAGACCTAACTCAGATTTACTAATCCAAAGGGGTAGTCTACTAGACACATAGTAGGACTAGCCAACCAAAGGGATGCCTTTCGGTATACAGCAGTTGTACTAGGAAGAAGGCATAGTAGACTTACATTCTCCAAAGTAGGAATTGGTTGCTGGGGTGATCTATTAGCAAGTCAACAGATTGAACCCAACCTAAGGATGACTATTGAGTGAATACTACTAGGGGACTTACATCAACTCAAACATAGTCAAGGTTAGGTTTCATTTTTAGATTTATTTTAGTTATTAATGATCATATTGGTTTGGGATGGATTACACTGAATAGGGGCCATGGAGGCTTGAACCTAACTCAGATTTACCAATCCAAAGGGAGTAGTTTACCAACCACAAGGTAAGACTATCCAACCAAAGGAGATGCCTTTCGATTTGCAATGGTTGAGTCTTAAAAAGAAAGCACAGGGACTCACATCTTCTAGAGAGAAGGAACCACTGGGGTGATTGGTTGCTTTGGGCAATAAATCAAACCCAACCTAGGGCTGATTATTGAGTGAATGTCATTGGGGACTTAAATCAACTCAAGATAGTCAAGATAGATTTTATTTTTAGATTTGTGATTTAGTTTTTTTTAATGGATTATGTTGGTTTATGATGGTTCAAACTAAATAGGGGCCATAGAGGCCTATACCTATCTCAGATTTACTGAACCGAAGGGAGTAGCTTCCCAGGCAATGAGAGAACTATCCAACCAAAAGAGTGCCTTTCAATTTTCAATGATCAATTTAAGGGAAGAAAGCTCGGACTCACATCTTCCACTAGAAAAGATCAGGGTGATCGCTTTGGCAACAAATCAACCCGACCTGGTCGCCCATCGATTTCATAATCATGCTGGAAAGAATGCTTCATAGCCTTACATCTTTCAAAGCAGAATGATTTTTGGGGAAACCTGCTTGTGGTAAAATAGATTGAACCCGACCTAAGGGAGATTACGGAGTGAGTGCCAACCCGAGGATTTATCTCAACTGTAGTCGAAATTCTATAGGGAGTTCTCACGACACGCCTAAAGATAGATGCTCGAAAAGGCCCTTTGGAGGCTTGAATTCCTAATTCACAAGCGAATTAATTTTGTTTGTTTATTTTAGTTTCTTTTAATCGGACCTTGTTGGTTTGCGAGGGATCAAACTAAGAAAGAGCTTATATCAGCCTAGACCTATCTCATATTTATTGAACCAAGGGAGAATCTGCATATCCGCTGAACATATTTTCCAACCACTGGGGTGGTTACTAGGACAGGGGACTATCCAATCCAAGAATAACCCGGGTAGTGTCTAAATGGGGTCACTAAGGACTTGATCCAAATAGAGTGCCCACAAGGGATGGGGCCGCTAAAGGGCTTAATCCAACACCCTGGAGAAGATGACATGGCTAGTCATAAATTTAATAGGTATTTGGTGTCCAACTCAAGGAGAAAGCATGAGGACTCATATTTGCCAAGAGTGGTGTACTCACCGTGTGAGTCACTGTCACCATAGAACATCAACCAACCTAAGGTGCATGTCGGTTTGCAATAATTAGCCTAGGAAGAAAGATCGTAGACTCACATTCTTCTATAGTGAAACTAACATCGGGATAGTCTCACACCGACGCTATCCGACCTAGACACTAAGTGAATGCCACTGGGGACTTATTGATCAACTCAAATGAAGTCAAGAGGAAAGGAGCCTCTGGGGGACTTACCCTAAACCTCAAATATACTCAACCTAGTTAGAACATGATGGCTAGTTCAAGAAGAAAGTATGGGGACTCACATCTTCTTAAGCAAAGTCAACATGAGGTAGCTTACTGGTTGGGCAGTGGAGCCTACCATACTAACAAGGCCCTCGTTGGTTTACAATGATAAAATTAGGAAGAAAGCTTAGGAACTCATATCCTCTAATAAATGATCACTAGGGTGACATACTAGCGAGGTAGCATGTGAACCCAACCTAGAGGAGCTAATGAGTAAGTGTCATAGGGGGCTTGGTCTCACATCAAAGTAGCCTGAGAGAAAATATTCATGTTTGTGTTTTGTGCACGTAATAAAAGGAATAGAATGCCTCTGGGGGACTCTTACACTTACCTTAAAACATGTCGGTGAATTAAATAAATGATGCCACGGATGGCAATCAGAATTCCCACTAAGAATGGATGTCGTTGGGGGACTCTTACACCTAACTTAGTTGTGCTAATCGAAATAGGATGCCTCTCGAGTTCTCTCACACCTATTATAATAACACTGGGAGATAGTGTTTGTGTTGTGAAAAGGGGGATCGTATGCTGTTGGGGAATCTTACACCTACCCTACACACGTTATGATAGATTCGCAGGACAAGCAAACAACACTTTGAAAGAAGAGAATATTTGATGAATGGAATTAAATTTTATTCTTTTTATTAATGATGATTGTTTTCAAACAAGTTTTGTTTCATGGGTAATATTTCTTTAGATAAAGCACATTAATTGGAAGCACCGGGTGTCTCCTTAGGACTAACACAAGTTCTCCTACTTAGAAAGACCTAGGGCGACTAGCTTGTTGTGAGCTCGAATCATTTTGTCCTTGTACAACATGAGGTTTCAAGAGGCTCATAGGCACTTCTCCTCTAAATCTTCGAGCTCTTCTAATCGCAACTTGGCATTCTGCCCTGTAGTAATCTTGTTATCCAATGCTATCCTTAGTGATGAAAGTTGAACTTCTAAAGGAAGAACGACTTCAGACCCATACACTAAGAAAAAATGGGATTGAGTCGAGTTCGGTATGTGTGGTAGGCCCACAAGGCTTCAACCAATTATCCATTTGTTATCATCAAGAGTCTTTTTCAATATCTGGATGAGAGTTTTGTTGAATGCTTATGCCAAGCCATTAGCTTTAGGGTCTATACCGTGTCTTCTGGCAAAGCTGTTGATCTTCATTCTTTTGAATGCAGTACCATTATCGGATATAATTTGTCGAGGCACCCCGAACCTATATACGATATGGTTCCTGAAAAATTGAAGCACATGGTGAGCTGTGACCTCTATGAGTGGGATGGCTTCCACTCACATGAAAAAGTAGTCGATAACAGCTAAGATGAATTGATGCCCCTTGGAAGAAGGAGGATCAATCAGACCTATAATGTCGGTATCCCAACACTCAAATGGTCATGAAGCCAATGTAGGGTGTAGAATGTTATTGGAGGACCACACCGCACACGACCGATGACATCTCCTAGCTACAATGCATGTGATCATAGAAGGCCGTTGTATCCAAGTCTTTTGATCTCTTCATCTTGGATCTGACCGATGCACTCCACATAGACTGAATGTATCTCGCCATAAGCCATGGGCTTCATGTCTAAACAACATAACCACATGGTCAAAGGAATCGATGGTGCCATTAACAAGAGCATAGGAAAGAGCTCTTCATTTCACCTGATGGGCTTGAGATTTCTCTTGAGGTAGTTTGCCGGTGTTCAAATAATCTTTGAACTATTGCCTCCAATCCAACTCTTTATCCTTTTTGGCAATATCAACCTCCCCTTCGAGAGAAAGTCTCTTGATTAGTTCAACATCAATAAGGGATATGACTTATCTATTTTGGACCCTTATTGAAATGGACTCATCTTCTGGACATGCTAATTCTTTGACAAGTTTGGCCAAGGAATCTATTACTGCATTCTCTGCTCAGGGAACCTTGTAGATGGTAACTTCAGGATTTTGGGCCAATAGCTTCATGGTATACTCGTAGTAATGATGAAGCATGGGCTTGAGAACCTAATAGGACCCAGAAATCTGATTGATGACCAACTGAGAATCCTCAAAGATGTTGATGCTCTTAATACTGACAGTGATGGCTAACTCTAGATCGACAATCAAAGCCTCATACTGCCTTTGTTGTTGGTGGTTGGAAAGATAGTATGAAAATCTCATCGCAATTTTGAGTTAGAAGAACTATTCCTATCCCTGCCTTTCCTAGGAGAATAGATCGTGGTGCTTCACCTTTAAGAAAAGAAGCAGCACTATCAAAATACATCTCCCATCGGCTGTTACTGGTCTCCCCTAAGTTCATGATTTGTTCATCGGGTAGATCATCACTAAGTGGAGAATCATCAAGAAGTGGGTGTGTTACTAAGAAATCAGCTAGTGCTTGTCTTTTTACCGCACGGAGGGGTACGAAAGTGGTATCGAACTATGAGAGAATCATGGCCCATTGAGCCAAACGTCTGAATAGTGTTGTCCGTATCATGAGGTACTATAGTGGATTGATTTGGGAGATCAAGTTCACCTTATGAGAAAGCATGTAATGTCATAGCTTCTAAGGAGCAAAGATCAAAGCCAAGCAATGTTTCTCAAGAGGTGGATAGTTTGTTTTAGTAGAGATCAAATGATGTCTGAGGTAGTAGAGCGCCTTCCCTTGTCATTGGGGCCAACAGCACCGAGAGAGTCATCTAATGCAGGTAAAGGATCAATGGCACCTGGATAGGCGAACCGGCATCACCAAGTATTCTTTGATATCTTTGAAGGCATGCTGACACTTATCATCCCACTTGAACTTAGTGTCCTTTTTCACAAGTGCTGAGAATGGCTTGCATCTCCCTGATAAGTTAGAAATAAAGTGTCTTAGATATGCCAGCCATCTTTAAAAGGATTTGAGTTGAGTTAAACTTTGAGGAGGTGGCATTTCTAAGATAGCTTTCATCTTTTTAGGATCTATTTCTATTCCCCAGTGTCGAACAACAAACCCAAGGAATTTCCCTGAAGCTACTCTGAATACACACTTCAGGGGATTCATCTTGAGATTATATTATCTTAACCGTTTGAGAACTACTCTCAAGTCAAAGAGGTGGTCTTCCTTTTCTTTGCTCTTGACTATTAGATCATCAACATAGCATTCAACCTGATGATGGATGAGTTCATTGAAGATCTGTGTCATGGCCTGTTGGTATGTAGCACCAGCATTTTTAAGGCCGAAAGGCATGACCCTATAATAAAAGATTCCAATCGGGGTTTGAAAAGCCATGTTTCTTTCATCTACAGGAGACATCTTGATTTGGTTATAGCCAGATGACCCATCCATAAAAGAGAAAACTGCATGAGATGAGGCAATGTCCACCATTAACTCTGGTATAGAAAGAGGAACCTCATCCTTAGGGCATGCCTTGTTTAAGTCCCTAAAATTGACACAAATATGAATTTGGTCCATTTCTTCTTAATGGGACACTAGCTAACCGTAGGATATTTTTCTTCCCCGATAAAAACCAAAGATCGATCAACTTCTTGACTCGAATGACTAGTTCAATTTCTAATCGCATGCATCTAGGAGCTTGCTTAATAGGGTAACATTAGGGTCTATTGCTAGCTTGTGGACTGCTACATCAGGAGATAATCAGGCATTTCTTCATAACTCCATGCAAGCGCCTTTAAACTCAATAGCCTAACTAAGTCATTGGTTTCTTCTTCATTTAACAAATGAACCGCTATATGTCGCATGGATTTTCTTTTATCCCAGGTTGATTTCTTTAAGCTTGTCGACATTGAATGAATCTCCTCTTCAAATTCTGGCCTCTTTGACTTGGAGATCATCGGATCATCAAATTTCTAAACACACATTCTCATAAGAGTTGGGGATGTGTGAAAGAACCTATCAGACTCCAAATGGTTGGTAACAACTAGGCAATAATCTTCATCATCGATCGGACCCACTGTACCAAATCCTAGTCCTGCTCTTGATTATGCTTCCCTACATGTATTGTTCCATAGCTTTTCAAAGTACTCTAACCTATGCCTGGACCATGTGTGTGGAACCAAACCTTTTTATATAAGATTTTAAACACAAGGCGAGTAAAAATCAAGCGGTAATTCCATTAATTCTTTAAAAGTATCTTCGCTAAGCTCTACATCAACTTCAGGGCTTGAGGAGGATGAACCTAAAAAGAACCTCTTCTACTTCATGTCATTGGAAGACTTAGGGGCTTCCTTAGCTACTAAACTTTCAACTTTCTGAGGTGTAAGTGAGGTTAGAGCTAAGGTTCCCAACTGCTGCCTAATAGTTTCACATAAAGTAGATTCAATACTACTTTACTTGCTTGGAGGCCTAGTCTTCTCTCTCTGCTAGATCAAAAGTCACCTCCAATGGAACCCACGAGAGGGTTGGTATACTAATCACATTAGACTCATCCTCAGCTGGATTCCAAGTCTATGTGAATAGTAGGGTACTCCTATGAACTGGAACATGACCTCTATTGGTGAAGGCCAACAAGGGGTCTCCCACCTGAACTCGCCTCTGTTCGCCTCTCTCCTCGCCCGGTGGAGGTTGAGCCATTCTACCCACATGTCCATATGATGGAATGAACTGGGTGGAATGTGATATGCGATCTATTTCTTCTTAATTCCCTTTCTTTCACTTGGACTTTATTTTTCTTTTCATTTTCTTTTATCTTTTATTTTGCTTCATTTTCTTTTTCTTTTGTTTTTGCATTTGAATTTTGCCCAAGTTCATGAGAAAGGGTGTGTTGAAGAAGATAGTAGGTCATAAATCTCAACCTCTCTAACTGAAAATGATTTTTCATTCCCGTTGACATGATATTCAATTCCATTTTTTCTAAACTTGATGCACTGATGAAAGGAGGATGGAACGATCTTATTGTGATGTATCCAAGGCCTACCAAGCAAAGCAGTGAATGAAGTATTCGAATCAATGATGTAGAACTTGGCTTCAATCTTCTAGTCACTGATCTCCAATGGTAACACTATAGAACCTAAATATCACTCGCCTTGATCATTGAATCCTCTCAACATCATCCTATCTCCTCGAAGAGTAGAGATGTCAACCTTCAAATAAGCAAGGGTTTTTAGACTTATAATGTTCATTGATGCACCTATGTCCATAAGAACCCTGGCTAGTCTGAACCTGTCCATATCGACTGTAATGTAGAGGGGACGATTATGCTCTAAGTCCCCCCAATAGAAGGTCTTCATCTGTGAAGGTGATCCCTTAGGGTTCTCTTGCATAGTGTGCTTCCTCACCTATAGAGGTCAGCTGAGCTAAGCATATTTCAGGATCAAGGAGAGCCTTGATTAGTGATTCTCTCATCTCTTTGGATAAGACAAGGGCATCATATATGCTTAGCTTAGATGATAACTTTCTTAGATGAGAAAGGACATTGAGTCCACTGGTCCTCCACAGGCATATCCAAGGGTGGAGCATCCTGTGGAAGGGCTTGATCTTCGCATCAATGACTTGTTTCCCTCTATCTTGAGGTGTTGCCCTAAGAGGTAGAACCTTGCCACTACAGAGGTTGACTTCAGTAATCTCTGGAGGTAAGGTGGTGGCAAGTTCTACCTGCACTTTAGGCTCACCTACAGCTTCTCCTATGGGACTCTCAGGATCAAATAAGTCCAAGTGTATCTCAAGAGGTAAACTCATAGTATTTAGAGTTGGAAAGTCCAACTCTGAATTAGAAAGAGGAATATCAGAATTATTTTAGTTAATTAGACTTGAAGAGTTATCATTAGGAATAGAAGAAGACAACCCAAAGAGAGATGTAATTCAACCGCTTATTTTTATTCTTCAATTTCTTGGAATTATTTGGAGGTACAAAGTAGAAGTCAAGTAGAGTAAGTGGGTAAGGATTTGATGCCCTTATCCATGATACAAGAGTTCTACTAGTAGAAGAAAAAGAGAATAAATGGAAGAAGTCATGTGGAAGCCGCAATCAAGGTGGAGTGGACACATGGGTTATGCTAAAGGGCTATCCGGCCTACACATGCTACTACTCAAGCTCCCACTTTCCTAGAGTTGGCACCGAAACTTGCAAACCTTCCTTGGTGTTGGAGGTTTGAGACTCGTGCACCGCACAAAAGCTTCTTGATCTTCAATTATTTTCTTAGAGGTTTTAGACAAAGAAATGTCCCAACCTTCTTTTGGTAGGATCACATGTATCCCAAGGATTACCCTAATGGAATTGGAAGGTTGTTCCACAAGGTATTCCTTTGGGATAACTACAACCGTCTTGAAATTGTTCAAGCCCTTAAATGTGAAGCAATCCTAAAAATGGCCTAGCATACGGGGTAAGGGCAAAAGTTTGATCATGATTTTGCCTACTTCCTCCTGCCTCCTAGGTTTGGGTAGTAAAATCAGTTTCTTTAAGAGATTCTTAAAGATTTTCTAATTACCTCCCTCTTAAAAGAATAAGGTTTGTTTAACTTATCTAAAAGAGGTGGACCATACTACATGGTGGATATGCATGCCTGGTGGTGGTATGGTGAGGTGGCGTGGTCGTGGAGGTTGTGGAGGCCGATATGCGCTGGTGGTGGCAAAGGAGGTGGAGGTCGAGGTCGCTCTGACCGATCTCTAGCTAGTCGCTTCCCTTATCAACCGCGCATCGCTCCGTTTCTTCTCATAAACCTTTTGGGATTTCTACTTGGCAACCGATCTGAAAAGGAAACTATTTGGCTCTCCTTGTAGACTAGTCCTTGTTGATTAGCTTCTCAAATGTCTTTATGGTGAAGCCCTCAAGCATGAAGGTGACCGGTCCATGGATATTCTTCAAGAGAATCTCAATGGCATGTTGTTCAGATAGTTACAGTTCACACTTCATACTCAGGTCACACCATCAGAGAATATAATCAACAAGTAACTCACCAGAGTGTTGTTGTGCTACAATGAGATCACCTACAGTAACCCTTTATTGAGCTCCATCAAATCTCTTGAAAAAGAGTTGCTCCAACTCAGCAAATTTCTTTATCAATCGCGCTCAAAGATACCAATCAAAGGCAACCTAGCTACTAAAAGAGTCTAAAGAGTAAAGCATCGCTGCCACCTATGTTGCAACAACTGGCCCTGAAGTGAGCTATATGATGCCTCGGGTTCCCACTGCCATCGAAGCTCTTGAAGGAAGGAGGCACGAAACCCTTGAGATACTGGATAGCATCGAATTCCTTTGGGTAGGGTCTACCCTTTGGAACCGATGATCCTCCTTGCCGAGCAGGCTTCCTTCCCGCTCAACCATGGATTTTAGATCTTTTTCATGTATGGAGGTACTATCCACTACCTTCCTATACATAGTGCTACCTTGCTCAATGGGAGGTAGAGTCTTAACCGGGTCTAAGACATGCACTAGTTCAGATGACATCATGTAGGGGATGAACTAGAAGGGCTTGTTTCAAAGCACCGACACTACCAACAAGTCCGCAATCGCTATTCCATCCTATCAATCTACCCTCGGAAGGTGATGGGCTAGATCTTCTCTTGATCAACCTCATCACCTTCCATGGCCTATTACTACCTAAGAAGAGAACCTCTAGTATTGACCATGCACACTAAAGCTAAATCTTCCATCAAGTCATCTTCGTTGGGATCAAAGTTTACTCTTTCTTCATCAGACTAGGCATACCCTAAGATCTCTTTTTTCTCCATAAAATAGTGTGCAACTATCTCATCTAAGGATCGATCTAACTCAAAGAGGTTTGAGCCGACGGTATCATCACGAATCGA
This sequence comes from Cymbidium sinense, assembly GCA_021442155.1. NCBI lineage: Eukaryota > Viridiplantae > Streptophyta > Magnoliopsida > Asparagales > Orchidaceae > Cymbidium > Cymbidium sinense. The sequence continues at coordinate 283,257,770 of CM038215.1, forward strand.
GAGGCATAGAACCTCATTTCAAACTGGGGAGTCAATCCTGTGGGGACTATACTCACTAGATGAATGATACTCCTAACTGATATTAGCTATAATAGGGGTAACAATCTTGGGATGATCCTCTACCACTGCAGCCACTAAACTATCATCTGGAATATATGTGATAGTCATCACGATCTCCGCATCTTGCTGAAAGGGTGGAGTTGGTGAAAGAATGACCATGATGCTTTGTGGTTTCCACTCTTTTAGCACCACTATTGGGGTAGAAGGTCGAGCAGGAGAGCTCAACCCTACCAATAACAGGTGATGTCGGCGGGTTTTTCCTGATGCGCCTTCATGGCCTATGGAATGGGTGATGCTAAAACATATACGAGATGAGAGTAGCGGTGGGTGGAGACTCCACCACTCAATGTGGAGTTGCTCTCATATGGTGATTGGTCCCCGTGAGGAGAATACTATTAGTATGATCAACGCGGGTAGCACGCCAAGCTGAAAAATCTACCAAAGGAGAAGCAGCCGACTAATAACTGAACCTTCGTCGCTCCCTGCTAATGATATGTGATATATGGGCCTTACGGGCCCTCTCCTGGCAGATTTGCCTCCCCACACTGTGAGGGATAATAGATTGAAGATCGAATTGAGTACTAGACTCCGAGCATCCGTATGCTCTACCTACCTGGCATAGAACAGAGCAAAGGCTAGCGTACGACCTCCTACTCCTAGAGACTTTTTGATGTAGATGTACCACTGGAGGAGGCAACAAATGGATCCTCCTAGCATCTCACTATCTGGTCCTGAGAGAGGATGAAATTAGTTTTCCATAACCAGTGGTGATGTAACCATGGGAGACTCATCCACAACTGATCTGGCTGCTGCCTCAAGCTCTTTGGCTATCCTAGTATTGAACTGTTTGACCATACGATTCTTGTTTCTGCACTGGGTGTAAGTAGGACAAGAGGAGTGTGAGCTAGACCCGTACTTAGGGGAGGCAAGCCTTGAAACCAGGGGAGCCTTACCCTTGGAGAGTACAGATGGGAGGGTGCTAGCATGCACTGGGGAAACATGTGCAACTCGAGGATGAATTGCCACTAGAACTCGATCGTAAACCAAACTATCAAGTGTGATACTTCCATAGATTTTCTCTTCAGTGAGGAGATCTCTGAATCAGAGGGTAAGTCTACCCTAATGATCGGCTTTTGCCCGACCACCTTCTTCCTGTTGATGGTTGTGAGGGGAATGCCCTCACAAGTGATCCTGGCCCACTCGAATCCATGGACAAAATGGATCGAGTGGGTATGATCCAAACAAGGCAAGTCAGCCTGATCCAAAGCTAGATCCATGCCATCAAGGAAGGTAAAGACAAATTTCTGTGATCCTGCCATTGCACTGACTGAAACTAACTAGAACTGAAACTGCATTGATTGAAAAGAATTTGCAAATGAGAAATGAACTTGCATTGGTTTTCTGTCTTCCTAGATTCTGAATTTTTGAATTTTAAAAATTTGAACCCAAATCTAACAACTTGGAAGTGTTAAGTGGGGTTCAAATGAATTTGAAGAGATTGATTGAAAGAGGAATTTGAATATGAATCCAAACTTCAACAAATGTAGGGATAATGAAATATGGATTCAAAAATTTTGATAGGATGCTTCCATAGGTTCATTTGAATTTTTGTTTTGAATTTGAATTTACGATTTTGACGACCCTTTCCTTTAACAAATTTGGGTATGTTAAAGCAAACATCAAATGATTTTGTGTTGTCTGAATATTTTGAAAATTTTACTTAGCAAATTTACGTATGCTAAGTAAAGTAAAAGTGAATTTGTTTCTTTTGAAAATTTTATTTTGTTTTGATTTTTGGAAAATTTGGAATTTATGCTAAGTGAAGAATCCAAGTGTTTTTTGTTTAATATTTGAAAATTGGATCCTTAGAAAATTTAGGTATGCTAAGAACATCCTAAGTGTTCCATTTGTTTGGAAAATTTTGATTTTTGAAAAGGGTAGGTTCCTTTAGCAAAATTGGGTATGCTAAGAAATGCTAAGTGTTTTGTTTTGTTTTATAAATGATTGAAAGTGGAAATTCAATTTTAGCAAATTTAGTATGCTAAAGATGAAATCCCCCTTGGTTTTGTGAAATGGAAATTTCACTTAGCAAATTTGGGTATGAAAAATAAAACTCCAAATGCTATGTTCAAAATTTTAATTTCATTTTCTTTTGATTTTTTGAAAAATGGAAAATTCTCCTTAGTAAATTTGGTATGCTAAGGGAGGAAATTCCAAAAGGTGCTTGAATATTTTTCTTTTGGTTTTGGAAACTTTACTTAGCAAATTTGAGTATGCTAGGTAAAATTCCAAAATATGTTTTAAAAAATTTTGAATTTTGGATTTGGAGACTCCACTTAACAAATTTGGTTATGTTAAATGAAGTTCCAAATACGTTTTGAATTTTGAAATTTTTTGGATTTTGGATTTTAGAAACCTTACTTAACAAATTTGTGTATGTTAAATGAAGTTCCAAAAATGTGTTTTGAATTTTGAAAATTTTTGGATTTTGGATTTTGGAAACCTTACTTAATAAATTTGTGTATGTTAAATGAGGTTCCAAATGTGTTTTGAATTTTAAAAATTTTTGGATTTTGGATTTGAAAACTTCACTTAACAAATTTTTTTTATGTTAAATGAAGTTCCAAAATGTGTTTTGAATTTTGAAAATTTTTGGATTTTGGATTTTGGAAACCTTACTTAACATATTTGAGTATGTTAAGTAAGGTTCCAAATGTATTTTAAAATTTTTTGGTGTTTAGATTTGGAAACTTTACTTAACAAATTTGAGTATGTTAAGTAAGGTTCCAAATGCATTTGAAAATTTTGAAATATGATTGTTGAAGTTCTAATTTTTGAAAAGGGGACTTCCATTCAACAAATTTAGGTATGTAGAAGGGAGATCAATCTTATTTTTGAAATGTAAAATATTTTATTTTGTGTGTGATTATTGCTTTTTGAAAGAGAGGAATTACAGCTTAAAACATATGTGAGATATGTTCAAGTGGGATATCCAAATTTTATTTTTATTTGAGAATGAAATCTTCATTTAATAAATTTGGGTATATTGAATGAGGATGTTCATATGTGCTTCTGAAAATTTTAATTTTGTTTGAAAATGAAACTTTCATTCAATAAGTGTGAGTATATTGAATGGAAAGGTTTCACATGTACTTTTGAAAATTCTAATTTTGTTTTAAAATGAAACTTTCATTCAATAAGTGTGAGTACATTGAATGGAAAGGTTTCACATGTGCTTTTAAAAAATTTAATTATTTTTAAAATGAAACTTCCATTTAATAAGTGTGAGTGTATTCTATAGGAAGATTCATGCGTGCTTTTTTAGAAAATTTTATTTTTGGAAAAATGATTGTTCATTTTATTTTGACAATGAAATATTCATCAAAGTGACTTGAAAGAAGATGAATATTTGTGCTTTTGGAGAATATTGTTAGTTTTAATTTTTTTGAAAGTCCCTACATGTAACAATTATGAGAATTGTTAAATGAGGGTGATAAAATTTTGTGGAAAAAATTTTATTAAGTGCATTTTTGAAAAGGTGCTTTTTGAAAAGCAAAGTTCTTTATGGAAAATTTATTATTTTAAGGATGAACCTTTCCTTATCATGAAAAATGATAAGGAGGAAGTCTTTAAAATGTTTTTCTCTTTTTATTTAGATATTTTCATTTTACCCTTTGGAGAACCCAATGGGGGTTCTAAGAACAACAAGGAATGCGGTCCTAAAACCTAAAGATGTTGGCTAACTCAACTCAAGAATGAAATGAGCTAAATGCTAATGGAAAGAAGGATAGTCTTGGGTTCATACCAAAGTACAAACCCACTATCAATACTCAAAGACAATGATCATTTACCAAAGATGGAGAGAGGAACCATCCCGAGCGGAGTCGCTAGAAAAATTTGTGGTGAAAAAATCTTATAAGGGAGTCGCCTTTCAAATCTGTGTGGATAAAAGAAAGAGGACACTTTTACAAAAATTCATCTTGGTAGGACACCAAGCAGATCTATAGATGTACTTATTCAGGTGATCGGATACGTCATTAAAGTATAGTATACTATCTCAAAAGACATAAGTCACTACCCTTTAATGGAACCAATCACTTTAATAAGGACTCCTAAAGACGATGGGTCTGCATATATACCAGAGATTCTTCCTCTACTTTATATAGAAAAGTAAAACAGGGTTTATTTTAAACCGGGTTCATTAATTTCTCTACAGGGGCAATCCCCCATAGTTAATTATATCCTAAAGGACAAGATCCCTTAGAAAAACTCTCGATTAAGGTAAATGATCGTTGTCTTTGAAGATTTCAATTGGAAGGACTATCAATCGATTGGCTTATTTTTTATGATCAAATGGGATTGATCAAAAGAGGGAGTTATTATTGAAGCCAGAAATGGAAGATAAGTAGGAGATGCTCATGATGCTAGGAAACCTAGTGAGCATCCCAAACTATCCTATAATTGGGCTTCACATTTTAGATATTGATTTAGTTTGTTTGAGTTATATTTTTTATTAGAAAGTTAGGACTTAAGATTCCTTAATGCAATATTAAGGAAATGCCTAAGAGGTGAGAAATTATGCTTATGGTCCCCAAAAGGGAGAAGTCACCTCAGAACCTAAATCTAGGGAGCTTCGGCGAGGGCCGCAAGCATAACCTAAATCTAAGGTGAAAATGGGTATTTGGTTTGCCTCCACAAGAGAGGATAAACCACCCGACAGCTTAGACTTACAACCGCCTAGGGGTGGTCGCCAACTAACTCCTCCTACAATTCCAAATTTATGTAGGCAAGTCTTTATGCTTAATGCAAGATAGTTAGGCTATTTTTATTTAGAGAGAGAATAAGTTCTTAAATTCACTCCCTAAAGAGACTAGATCATGTAAAGAGACATGCTTCAAATGATCTAAATCTAATGCAATTCAAATTTCATTTTTATTATTCATTTTCGAACAATTATTTTAACTTAAGATTTTTATGACTAATGCATTAAAAGTCAGATTATGGACAAAATCAGCCAGAAGTTTAGGAGGTGAGTTTCCACCACGGCCCTCAAAGGTCAAGTTGAGTCCTTTAGCAAAGGTGGAAGTCCTCCAATCAAGAGTGAGATAAGATGCATTTGTGCATGACATTATAAAGAAATGCTCATCCTACTAAGGGGTTACTAAATCTTTTATCTTGATTTTAATCCTAAACTTTAGGTGAGGTTATGAGTTATTTAATTTTATTTCAAGTTTTTTTAGGTTGGGTAAAATATTTATTTTTCCCAAAAGAGCCTAATCCTCATCCATGTCATACATAAAGCAAAGAAGAAATAAGAAAAAATCATCCCACTTAATGCGCAAGTTAAACAAACATCAACCAATTTATAAAACTAGAATAAAAGAATAAGAGGTCGTTGTGGTCAGGCATCAGTGCAAAAATCTAAAAAATATCAAATTAGGTAGCCGAGCTCTACCCTTATACAACCCGGATTACAAATAAATTGAATTACAATTTAAGTAAAGGAATTCATTATTATGGGGGTCTTCAAGCTTTCTTTCTTCTTCCTTTTGGATGGTTGGAAGGTGGATGCTCCAAAGCTTCACATGGTACATAAGATGGGATCTTATGACCAATGTTCATCCGAATCTCCCATAACAAATCATTTCAAAATCATAAATATACAAATTTTTACACGAAAAAGGGAAAAGCATAAATCTAACTAACACCTGCAAAATAAAGGTTAGTCAAATCACACCACACAAATCTCAAGCATGTATATTGGGCTTATCACCCCACACATGGGTGACTAAGTCCACCTAGCCTATGGATTATGGAATGGGGTATAAGCACCTGCAAGAAAGAAGCATTTATATTTTTATTTATGATAGCGCCCCATTAGCACAATCCCCTACAACAAAGAATAATTTGACTAAGCATATCCTACCATTCATTTTATGAGCATAAATCCTAACATTTAGTCTAAAACATTTATCACAAAATAAAATATAACATCAAACCATGCACCGGCCTAACCTAAGGCTAGAAGTGGTGACTTAGGCTAATGTATGTGCTTTGAAGGTATCTGTGGTATGCTTAGCTTAGGATTTTATGTTCAAATTTTATAAGTATGAAAGATGTGTTCAACTTAGAGGAGGGATTCATTTAAGTTGTTTAAGTGTTTTTGGTTTATTTTTATTTCATATTTTAATTTGGTTTGAGTTAAACCTACAATTAATTACTAAGTTATAAAGAGAGAGAAAGAGAAGAGAACTTCTCTTTCCTTCCATAATCCTTAAGTAATTTCTAAGGTAAGTTCACATTTTAATTTCATTTTGGTGATTATTTTGATTACATCTTTTAATCAATCCTAAGTTTAGACAAACTCTAAACAAACCTATCCAAAAAGAAAGGCATTTTAAGATTAAGAAAAATGAATCAAAATTCACATAACACACATTACTTAAATTCTTTCCCAACATATATAACATGCATATGGATGAATCATAAGCATATATATACATGCATATGGATGAATCATAAGCATATATATACATGCAAATGAGAGTAATTAATACACTTTATGATGCATGCTAAGTAATCCATTTAAAAAAAATTTAAAAGTTAAGCATGTATGATTTTCATTAAGTAGAAGAATAGATCTTTTTCCAATTTTCACATGCACATATGAATGAAGAAAACTCATAAGTGAGTACAACACCATTGTTAAAACCAGGGGTGTAAGGAACAAGACCTACTTAAGGCTACTTAAAGCCTCACAACCCTGGGGTTGTCTAGATTGATATACCACTTTCCTTAAATTTAAACACATGTATAAAAGAAATGAAATGTAAAAAGAACATGCAAAAAGTTGTCTAATAGTTTCATTTTTGTTTATGCAATTTGTTCATGTAGGTATAAGCAATCCTTCTTAGATGGTAGCATAGGGGTGAAGAGGGTATAGAATTAAGTAAGTGTTGGGTTCTTTTCAAATGAACCCTACATCTTACCCACCCTTATTCAAAACTATGCTAACATAAGGAAGGAAGGAAAGGCTATACTAAACATGACTTTATAATTCATCACATGCAAGCTAATAATTAAGATACGAATAACACACATACAGATTTGATGTTTTATTTATAGGTTTTGAAAATATTTTAAATTTAGTAGTGATAAAAGTCATGCATAATTTACTTTAGCCAACACATGCACATTTGACATAAAGTAAATAATTTCATTTTAAAATTTTGAAACATGAAACTATGAATGCATGAATCACATGCATACAATTTAACATGTTAGGAAAGATCTCAAGCAATGTAATCATGTAAACAAACTCACTTTACTTAAATCCTAAAGACATTCTTAAAGAATAAGAAAATTTTAGATAAATCAAAGTGAATTTCAAAAATTATTTTTGTTTATTTGAAGTTTGATTTAATTTTAAGAAGGTGAGATGAGTTTGATGTCCTTAACCCATTCCCACATATGTTTTATATTTTTTTTAATTTTTAGTTCATTAGATCCATTTTAAGCATTGATTAGGTTAGAGTATGAATTAAGTGACTTAATTAACCCTTACCTACAACACCTTAGAAAAATTAACTAAGTAATTATGAGCCAATGAGATGATATAAAACCCACAAGGTATTTAAATTTCAATGCACCTAGTAATGAAAAGGCTTAATGCAATTTGGCTCACAATTAAATGTTAATTAAGCTAAGGGTTTTAGCTTAAGTACTTTTAAAACACCCCTTCACACTCATGAAAAGAGTTTTAATTTCCTTAATTAAACTTAGGTTATTAACACCTAAGCATCTTCGCAAGGTACATTAATTTAGTTCTAGAGATTTTTAGGATTTTTAAAATTGTTTAGAGGGATAATTAATGAATTAACTCAAGAAGAGATTAAGGAAAGAAAAATGGGGTTTAGGGAATAGTTTAGGGGAAATGCCCCAAAATTATTCCATAAAACTTCTACTCACTGGATCTAACCTTAATCCAACGTAATCATGAGGAAAATCCACTAATTATACCTTAATTACCCTTAATAACATGAAAGGAGTAATTAGGGAATGAGCTAGCAATTTTCCTAATCAAGGCCTCAATAAATCTCAAGAAAATTAAGGGAGGTAGAGGTCATCCCCTAAAATGAACCCTAAAAGTTTGAGATTAATTGGTGACTTAGTGAAAGTAACTAGCTAATTAACATTCCCAAAGAAACTCAAATTCAGAGAAAAAGCAAAATCAAAATGTATTGAAAACATTTTTAGAGTATCCTAGATGGAATTATCTATCCAAGGCATCTTTCCTTTTATTTTTTTGATTTTTTTATGAGAAGTTATGATTTTTACAAGCCATAGGATTAATTAGGAATTAATTAGTTAAATAACTAATCCCCACTTCATACCTAACCCATGACGCATGCATGGCGTGGCACTTTTACATGCCACGCCGTGAGCCTTCTATAACTTATCATGGGTAACGGTGCTACACACTTTTACCTTACCATCCATCAAGATCGACGGGGATACACCGTTTATAATAAAGGGATTACAATGTGCCTAATAATCTCAAAATCCATCTATGCGATGGATGGTTGAGATGAGTTAGGTTCTTCCCTGAGGAGGAATGTGAGCCGTTCACAATCTAAGGGAAGATCCGAGCCCGATCCATCATGGATTCAATCAAGACTCAACCCACAAAGGACCAAACCACCAATGGCTAAGATCCTATGAGATTAAAATCCACTTCACAAAAGACCAACACCTCTTAGCCTAAGTGGTCGAAAATTCACTAACCTCACCGAAGGTGATCATCGACGCTTGATTCCCTTGGAGAAGCTTCATCTGGTTGAGATGAAGCCTTGATGAAGTTTGGAGCACTTAAAATGGAGTGGATCTTCTGCTGGGTCACCTCTCCTTAGCTTGAGTTTGGCTTTAATCCAATTCAATCCTCCTTTGCCTTTAGAATTTTGGAATCAACTTAAGTGAGCTCAACTTGGTCACCTAAATGTGCTTGCAAAAGGAATTGGAAGAAAATGAAGTGTGCAAGAAGTTGGAAATTAAGGGGAGCTCCCCTATTTTACACTGTACAAAACCAAAGAATGGGAATTCTCAATCATCTCTAGGCACCTTGGGAAATCTCTGTGAAGGTTCTTAAGGCTTCCTAGGTTCCAAATCGATCAAGAGTGAATGAAAATTTTAGTGGATTAGGGGGAGTATATCTCCCCATATGACAATCGGACGGTTGTGCTTAAGCTTGCCATTTTGATTCAGCTGTCCATATATAATGAGTTGTTTGGGATGTTAGAGGTGTGCACATGGTCAGTTTGGCTAGAGGAGTGGAAGCCTAGCTCCCATGTGCATCCAATTAAGGTTTGGGGGGAGTTTGAATTTTCAATTTGGCCATGGGTGGTCGAGTTTGGTCTATGTACCAAATGGGTTGACCCAAACCCATTGGGTTGGGTTCACCACTCATCACTAGGTCCCCTTGAGGTTTTAGGAGAGCCTCAAGTGTTTGTGATGAGTGCATGACCAAAATACCCATGGGTTAGGCCAAAATTTGTTCAATGACCTAGGGGCATAGTGGTCATTTTGCTATTTTTTTTTTCAATTTGGGTATATTTGGTATGTTGAGAAAATAGGTTGGGCCAAATTTCATTAGATTTGGAATCTATTTGATAGGGTCTAGGTCATGTTGACCCATTTAGGTCAAAATGGGTCAAGTTGACCAATAGGTCAAATTGGGTCAAGTTCATATGACCATTTGAAATGTTTTGGTGCCTTTGGTTTGGTTCAATTTGGGTTAAATATGGTTTGGGCTCATATGACTCATTTAGGTCAAATGGGTCAAGTTGACCCATTTGACCTATTTGGGTCAGGTCAAGGGTAGGTTTAGGTTTGGTTACTCATATGGAGTGGATTGGTATCTTTGTTTTTAATCAATTTGGGTTAAGTTCAATTTTGGTTCAACATGACCCATTTAGTCATGGTCAATAAGCCAGTTGGGTCTGGGCCAATAAGGCTTTGGTCAAGTTCACAAGTGATTTTGAATGGACCTGACCCATGGTTTCAATCAATTTGGCTTAGATCAAGTTTTGACACATTTTGGCCCTTTAGGTCAAAATGGGTCAACTTGGGTCAAGTAGGCTAATTGGGCTAGGTTAGGCTCAAAGGTTGATTTGGTCAAGTTCAAACATAACTCATGAATGAACTTAGATCAACGGTTTCAATCAATTTGGCCTATAGTGGAATTTGATTATGTAAGGTTTCATTTTAAGTTAAGTGTTAACTTGGTCAACCCTTAGGTTTGACTTGGTTTGACCTAATTTGATTGATTGATCATCCCATGATAATTGTTGATCATGATGAGAGGGATATATGAGTTTGGTTCAATCCAATTTGGTTAGAATCAAAAGTTAGCTCATAAGGGTACTTTAGGTCACTTTGGGTCAAGTGAGCCTAAGTGGGTCAAAGGGCTTGGTCAAAGCTTGATTTTAAGTTGATTAATCTTGTATATGGACTCATGATTGAAATATAAATCCATTTACAAGTGGTTTGAAGTCAAACGGGTTTTGATCCATTTGAAAATTTCATATTCAAAAGAAGAATATGAAGAGGTATTGGGTTTGATTTTTGATTTAGGTTTTGATTGTTTGATTGAGGATTGGATTTATATATGACCTCATGATTATAGGATTGATTGAACCATAAGAGAAAATCATGGGTTTGGCTTGATTTGAACGTGTTTTGGCTAAGCTCAAGATTTTGGCTTAAAAGGCTTAGATTTAATTTTGAATGAATTTGAGTTTGACTTTTTTTGGAATGGGTTTTGATAGTTTAAACCAATATTTCGTTTATATATGTGAATATAAATGAGAATATAAATGGATCGTGAGAAAATCTCAAAGATTTGAAGGAGTTTAATCATCATTTAGGCTAAATCCATTAAAAGGGAATTTAAAGGATTTAAGAAAATTTTTAATTTGAAATTTAATTTTTGAATCAGATTTGATTGATTTATATTTATATTTCATTTATATATGAGAACATAAATGAGAATATAAATTGATTTTGAGAAAATCCCATGAGTTTGAATAGGTTTGATCAAAACTTAAGCTAAATCCATTAATGGAAAATTAATGGATTTAAGGGAATTTCAAGGATTTTAAATTTGGAATTTAATTTTTAAGTTAGATTTGATTGATTTATATTTATATTTTATTTATATATGAGAATATAAATGAGAATATAAATAAGTTTTTGAGAAAATCATATGGATTTGAATAGATTTGATCAAAGTTTAGAGTTGATTTTGGCTAAGTCCTTTAAAGAAAAATTAAAGGTACTTAAGAAAATTTCATGAATTGATTTTGAATTTTGAGTTGATTTGATGGGTTTAAATTTATATTTAATTTATATATGTGAATATAAATGAGAATATAAATGGATCATAAAAAAATCTCAAAGATTTGACTAGGTATTGAATTATGATTTTGGTTAAGTCCTTAAGGGAAAATTAAGGACTTAGGCAAAATTTGGACTTTCGAATTTTTGATGGGCTTTCGATCATGGGTTTCAATCAAAAGTTTCAATCATGGATTTGATTTAGATTTGGAGAAAATCAAATAGGATTGATTTGTAGTTTTGACTTGAAAGAAGGAAAGGTGAGGAATGGTGTAAGCTAAGGGTAGAAAAATTTCCTAACACCCCTAGGGCATGACCTAATCCTATGTCAATCCTCAAAAACATGGCTAACATGCGATAGCAGGGGTAAAAGTTAGGATCATTACTCCTGCCCACTTCCTTGACTTCCTAGGCTTGGCTAGTTGAAAATTAGGTTTCTTTAAGAGGTTCATAAATATTTTTTTAACTACCTCCCTCTTAAATGAATAAGGTTTGTTTAGTTTATCTAAAAGAGTGGATGAGCTACCCTGTATGATATACCACACGAGAATATGATTGAAGAGGAGGTGGTGAAGGTCATGGAGGATGTTGCGATGGCCAGTAGGATGGCTAGGTGGTGGTAATGGAGGTGAAAGTGACAGTTATGGATCTTGAGGTCTCTCATACTGATCTCTAGCCAGTTGCTTCCCCTTGTCCAATGTTGCTACTACCCCTGGCTTCTTTTCATAGGATTTTCGTGGCTTTGGTTTTGTTGACTGATCTTGAAAAGGCAACTATTTGGCCTCTCCTTGTAGATTAGTCGCCTTGTTGATTAGATTCTCAAATGTCTTGATGGTGAAAACTTTGAGCATGAAGGCGACCATGCCATGAATATTCTGTAGTAGAATTTTAATGACATTCTATTCAAACAGCTGTGGTTTGTATTTCATACTCAAATTGTACCATCTAAGAATATAGTCAATGAGGGACTCGTCGAGGTGTTGTTGTGCTACAACGAGATCACCCACAGTTACCCTTTGTTGAGCTCTAGCAAACATCTTAATAAAGAGTTACTCTAACTCAGTAAAAGTCTTCACTGAACTATTGGGGAGTTCAGCGTTCCAATCAAAGGCTATGCATACTAAACTGCTGATAGAAAAAATGAAACAATAATGCATTGGTGCACCAGTGTTGCAACAGTTGGTCGTTAAGTGCGCTATATGCTGGCGTGGGTTCCTGATGCCATCAAAACTCTTGAAAGAAGGAGCACAAAACCCTTAGGATATTGGATAACATCAAATTCCTCTGGGTAGGATCTACCCTTTGGAACCGATGAACCACCTAGGGATTGTAACTAGTGATTCTCTCACTTGTTGCTCAATCATGAGTTTGATATCTTTTTTCTTATATGGAGGTACTGTCCACTACCTTTCTATACAAGCTAGTGCTACCCTGCTCTACTGGAGGTGAACTCTTAGGTTGATCCAAGAAATGCGGTAACTCAGGCTACCCAGTCTCCATAATAGTGAGATGTGCTACTGGAGCTTGATTCTAAAGTGCTAGAACTACCATTAGCAAATCTTCAAGTCTCTTTCCAATCTTGTCAATTTTTCATCCTTCTGTTTGAGTTCTAGAAGGAGGTGTTGGGTCGAATAGTTCGTATCATCCTCTTCGACCGCAACACCTTCCAAACTCTGGTTATCCTCAAGGAGGGAACCCTGGTGTCAACTATATGCACCTCTGCTGAGTCTTCCAATAAATCATCTTCAATGGGATCAAAGTTAACCTTCTCTTCCTCGGTCGCAATAATACCTGGATTTTCTTCTTCTGCGAGTGAGATCGTGCTACGATATCATCTAGGGAATGGTCCAACTATGCAGGCACAAAAGCTCGTGGTTGACCAGTGGTGGGATAATGTTCATGAACAAAGATACATCTGACCTCCCCTGCTATCAGAATACTGATCTTGTAAGGGTTATTCTCACTAGAGGATACATGCTCATGGCTAGGTGGAGTGCTACTCCTGGGAGGATCTATCGCCATGGGGACAACTGAACTGTCTCCTTCTCCCTCTTCTGTTGCTATCTCCATGATTTATTGAGGTGGTGGTGATGATGGCATGACTACGATGCTATGAGGTTGCCACTCCCTCTTCACAGAAATTGAAGTAGGAGGTCAAGCAAGAGAGCTCGGCCTCGCCTTAGTCAATGGTGTAGATGAAATGAGATCTCTTGGTCATAGTCAGATCACTAATGGGGCTTTCTTTTCCCCTGATGCTACCTTCATGGCTTTATGGAATGCGTGGAAGAAGGGACACCGGGTGATGGGGGACATGGAGAGTGTGTGGTGGAGGCACCAACTCTCTGCAGGGAGCTCTCCTCCCATGGTTTGTAGTACCGATCAATAGAATTCTATCAATATGACTAGTGCGGGTAGCATACCGATTGGAGAAATTCATGAGGGAGGTAGCTGACTGTCTGACATACCTTCACCTCTCTCTGTTAGTAACATGCACTAATACACGGGCCTCCCTGGCCCTCTCCTACTGGATATTCTCACTAACACTGGGAGGAATGATCGATCATAAATCAAATTGGGCCCTATACTCATGCAAGACCCAACTTCACGTAACTATCATGAGGCTAGCATACCTCCTCGTCTGTAGGAGCCTCAACCTAGATGGAGGTGACACTGTGATCCTCCTAACATCTTCCTCTCCATCAGATCCAAATAAAGGATGAAACTTGTTCTATGTAATCATAGGAGAAACTATCCTGGGTGGCTCCTCTACTGTAACCTAAGACACTGCCTTCATCTCCTTGGTTATGCACACATGATCTCGCTTGATCTTACAGCATCTATTATGGCATTGAGTTTTGCTGGGAAGAGCAGTACGGAAACTAAACCCTATCTCAAAGGTAAGGGAGACTATCCCTGAAGCCAGGGTAGCCTTCCCCTTGGAAGAAGCTAGTGAGTGAGTACTAGCCCGTGTTGGGACAATGATGGGAACAACTGAATGTATGGGCACTAGAGCTGCAACTGTTGTGGGAACTTCCACCACCTTCCTCTTCAATGAGGGAAACTCAGAATTTGAAGGCATCTCAACATGGATGACTGGCTTCTGCCGAGTCACCACACTTCTACTAACGGTGGTGAGGGTTGCCCACTCACAAGTGATCCCAGCCCCCTCAAATCCTCAGCCAAAGTGAATCAGATGGGCAAAGTCAATTTGGGGAAGGTTGGCCTGATCCAAGGCCAAATTCATCCCAAAGGGGAAAGTGAAGACATACTTTTTGGCATCCATTTGAACTGTACTGAACTTGAGTAAAAATTAACTGAAACAAAGTTGAAATTATGCAATTGTTAAAATAAACTCAAATCAAATTTTTTTGTCTTAATTTGCTTTAGAATCTGAACCCACACTCAATAATTTGAATATGTTAAGTGGGGCTCTTTGAATTTAGGAGAGAGATTTTGAATTTAGAATTAGAGAAGAGATTTTTTTTTTAGTTTAGAATCCATTCTCAACAAATTTGTGTATGTTGAAAATGGGTTCAAAGATTTTGAAGAGATTTTTTATGTTCGCATTGGTTCATATTTGAATTTAATTTTTATGTTTGGGGACCATTTATTTAACAAATTTGAGTATGTTAAAATAGAGGGTCAATTGATTTTGTTTGGTGATTACTCACTTAGCAAATTTAGGTATGCTAATTTAGTTGTTTGAAAACAATTTTCTTCTTTTGCTTGTTTGCCCATGATGTGAATCATGTGAGAGTTTAAAAATGGAATCTTTACTTAGCAAATTTGTGTATGCTAAATAAAGTTCAAATATTTTTGTTTTGATTTTTTTTGAAAAGAGGATCTTTACTTAGCAAATTTGGGTATGCTAAATAAAGAATCCAAATGTGTTTGATTTTTGTGGTTTTGAAAAGAGGATCGTTACTTAGAAAATTTGGGTATGCTAAATAAATGATCCAAATGTGTTTGATTTTTGTGATTTTGAAAAGAGGATCTTTACTTAGCAAATTTGGGTATGCTAAATGAAAATCCAAATGTGTTTGATTTTTATGATTTTGAAAAGAGGATCTTTCTTAACAAATTTGGGTATGCTAAATAAAGGATCCAAATGTGTTTGATTTTTGTGATTTAAAAAAAAAAGATATTTACTTAGAAAATTTGGGTATGCTAAATAAAGAAGCCAAATGTGTTTGATTTTTGTGATTTTGAAAATGGGATTTTTACTTAGCAGATTTGTGTATGCTAAATAAAGAATCCAAATGTGTTTGATTTTTATATTTTGATTTTGAAAAGAGGATCTTTACTTAGCAAATTTGGGTATGCTAAATAAAGAATCCAAATGTGTTTGAATTTTGTGATTTTGAAAAGAGGATCTTTACTTAGCAAATTTGGGTATGCTAAATAAAGAATCTAAATGTGTTTGTTTTTTGTGATTTTGAAAAGATGATCTTTACTTAGCAAATTTGGGTATGCTAAATAAAGAATCCAAATGTGTTTGACTTTTGTGATTTTGATTTTGTGTTATTTTTGAAAGGAGGGATCTTTATTTAACAAGCATGGTATGTTAAATGGAATTCAATTTATCTCTTCAATTTTCTTTTTGAAAAATGGAACTCTCATTTGACAATTTTGGGTATGTCAAATGGAATTCCAATGTATTTTGATTTTCATAATTTTTGCAAAGTAGATTTCAATTTAACAAATTTGGGTATGTAAAATGGAAATCAATCATGTTTTACTTTTCAAAGATGAAATTTTTGTGTGTGATTGTTTCTTTTTAAAAAGAAAGAATTTCTAACTTAACACATGTGGGATGTGTTGAGTGGAATTTCAAATGGTGAAATTTCATTTGAAAATAAAACCACCATCCAATATATTTGGATATTTTGAATGAAGAGGCTTATTTTTAAATTTGTACTTTTTGAAAAGAAAGAAATTCCAACTTCAACATATGTGAGATATATTGAAATGGAATTTCAATGTCATGATATAATTCTATTTGGAAATGAAATCTTCATTCAATAAATTTGGGTATTGTGGTGAATGTTTTTACTTTCTAAAGATTCTATACTCCCATCTTCAAATATAATGTGGAATAGAAATGAAGATATAAATATACACTCTTCATTGCATTTGGATACCACGTAGATCCGCAGATGTGCTTATTTAGGTGATCGGGTACGTCATCAAGGAATAGTGTACTATCTCAAAAGATAGAAGTCACTACCCTTTAATGGACCTAATCACCTCAATAAGGACTCCTAAGGACAATGGGTTTGCATATGTACCAAATATTCTTCCCCTACTTTACATGGAAAAGTAATGTCAGGTTTATTTTAAATCGAGTTTGTTAAGTTCCCTACAAGGGCAAGCCCTCATAGTTAATTGGATCCTAAGGAAGGGGATTCCTTAGGAATACTCTCGATTAAGGTAAATGATAGTTGTCTCTAAAGATTCAATAGGTGGGACTATCAATCGATTAGTTTATTTTAGAAGATCAAATGGGATTGATCAAAGAGATAGTTCTTGTCGACACTAAATGGTAATGAGTAGGGGATTCTTAAGATACTAGCAAGCCTAGTAAGCATCCCAAGCTATCTTATGGTTGGGCTTTACATTTGTTAAAGTGATTTATTTGTTTGAATGAATATTTTATTAGAAATTTAGGGCTTATAATTCTATGACACAAGATCACAAAAATATCTAAGAGGTGAGGATTTATGCTTATGGCCCATAAAAGGGAAAAGCAATCTCATAACCTAAATCTAGGGACCTTTGGCGAAGGACAAAAGCACGACCTAAATCTAAGGTGACAAATGGGTATTTAGTTTGCCTCCACAAGAGAGGACAAACCACTCGACTGCTTGGACTTACAATTGCCTGGGGGTGGACACCAACTAACTCCTCCTACGATTTTAAATTCATGTAGGCAAGTCATATGCTTTATGCAAGATAGCTAGGCTGTTATTAATTTAGAAAGAAACTAAGTCCTTAAACTCACTCCCTAAGAGACTACATCATGTATGAGCATGAGTAATGACCTAAATCTAATGCAAAACATATTACATTTTATTTTCATTTTAGGACAATCATTTGACTTAGGCTTATAAGAATCATATGCCTAATGCATGAGAAAGAAGATTATGGGCTGAAATTAGTGATAAGGGAGGTGTGTTTTCACCATGGCTCTCAAAGGTCAAGTCAAGTTCACTAGCACAGGTGGAAGCCCTCCAATTAAGAGTGAATCAATATGCATTTATGCTTGATGTTATAAAATAAATACTCATCCATCTAAGGGGTTGCTAATTCTTTTATCTTGATTTTCAACCTAAGCTTTAGGTGAGGTTATAAGTTGTTTATTTTAATTTTGAATTATTAGATTTGGTAGAAGATTTATTTTTCTCTAAAAGCCTAATCCTCATCCAGGCCATACATCAAACAATGAAGAAACTAGGAAAAGTATGTCATTTCTTAATGCACAAGCTAAACAAAACATCAAACATTTTTATAAAGCTACCACAAAAGAATAAAAGGTCATTTGTAGTCGGGTACCACCACACAAACTCGAAAAACAAATTGGGTAGCCGAGCTCTACCTTTATACAACCCAGATTATAAATGAATTAAATAAAATCAAGCAAGCAACTCATTATTATGGGGGTCTTCATTTCTTCTTTTTCTTCTTTCTCCTTTCTTCTTCTTCTTTCTTCTTTTGGTTCCTTCTTTTGTTCCTTCTTTTGGATCCTTCTTTTGGATGGTTGAAATGCGGTTACTCTAAAGGCTTCATATGGTACATAAGATGAAATATTTTGACCAATGCTCATCCTAATCCCCCCATAACAATCATTCCAAAATCCTAATTACAAAAATACATGAAAAAGCAAAAGCAAATCTAACTAACACCTGTAAAACAGAGATTAGCTAAACAAACCATTCAAATCCCAAGCATGTATATTGGACTTAGCACCCCACACATAGGTACTCAAGTCCACCTGGCCTAATGGATTATTCTTAGGGTATAAGCATCTGCATAGTAAAAGCAGTTATTTTTTTATTTATTACAGTGCCCCTTAAGCACAATCCCCTACAAAAGACAGTGATTAGACTAAATCATCCTACCATTCATTTTATGATCATACACACTAACACCCAGACTAGAAACAATACATCACAAAACAAAAGTAAACATCAAGCCATGCACTGCCTTAACCTAAAGCTAGAAATGGTGACTTAGCCTAATGTGTGTGCTTTAAAAGGTTTGTGTGGTTGGTTAGCTGTGGCTTTAAGGTTTAAGTTTTCTAAATGCGAGGATGTTCAACTTATAAGAGGATTTCATTTAAGTTGTTTAATTTGTTTGGGTTGATTTTTATTTTGTATTTTGATTAGGTTCAATTGAATCCTACAATTAATGACTAAGTTGTAAACAGAGAGAAAGAGAAGAAAACTTCTCTTTCCTTCTCTACCTTAAGTAATTTCTAAAGTGGATTCATGTTTTAGTTTTGTTTAGTGAATGTCTAGTTATGTATTTTAATTAATCCTGAGTTTAGATAAACTCTAAACAAACATATTCAAAAAGAAAGACATTTTAAGATTAAGTAAAGTAAAATAGATTCACAAAACACACATCACTTTATTTCTTTCCCAACATGTATAACATTCATATATATGAATCCTAAGCATATCTATACATATTAATATAAATGTTTAGCACACTTCATGATAAATTCTAAGTGAGTTACTTGAAAATTTGAATGCTTATGATGCATGATTTTCATTAAGTAGAAAAGTGATTTCTTATCCAATTTTCACATGCACACATGAATGTTTGAAAGGCATAAATGAGTACGGCATCATTGTTAGCACCAGGGGTTTAAGGTAAAAGACTTACTTAGGGTTACTTAAATACTCGCAACCCCGAGGTTCTTCCGACTAATATAGCACTTTCCTTAAATATAAACATATGTATAAAAGAAATAAATGGAAATGAAAGAATGCAAAATTTTATATTTGTTGATTTGTTTTATTTATGCAAATTATATGTGTAAGTGTAGGTGTTCCTCTTAAGTAATAGCATAGGAATGAATAAGAATGAGATTAGGCAAGTGTTGTGTTCTTTTCATATGAACTATACACTTTGTCAAATCCTATTTAAAACTATACTAAGCACATCTTCATATTTACATCCAAATGCAAGCTTATAAATAAACTATAAGTAGCACACTTTCAGTTTTGAGAATTTATTTATATGTTTTGAAAATAATTTGAATTTAATAGTGATAATAGCCACTCATATTTCTATTTTAGCCAAAACATGCAATTTGAAAAAAAAAGAAAATATTTCACTTTCAATTTGATTTCAAAAAGGCATGAATGCATGAAACTCATATGACATAGATATTTAGCATGTTAGGAAAGGACCAAAGTGATGAAAGCATGTAAACGCATTCACCCTAATTAATTCCTAAAGACAGTCTTATGAAATAAGAAAGCTTAAAGCAAATCAAATTATTTTTAAGGGAGGTTTGATTTTGTTTTGAGTTTAATTTAATTTAAGAAATGTGAGGTGAGTTTGCTATTCCTAACCCAATCCCACATGTGTATGATATTTAAGTTCAATTTTTAGATGATTAAATCCATTTTATATTTTTAGTTAGGTTAAGGTATGAATTAAGTGTGTTAATTATCCCTTACATATACCACCTTAGCATACTTAACCAAATAATTATGAGCTAATAAGATGACATAAAATCTCATAAGAATTTAAATTTGTAATGCACTTAGGAAGAAAAATTCCTAATGCAATTTGGCTCATGATTAATGATTAACTAAACTAAGGGGTTTAACTTAAATACTTTCATAACCCCTCTCACACATGTGAGTTGGGTTCTGATTTCCTTAATGGACTTAGGTTTTTCAATACCTAAGCATCTACCCAAGATAAATTAATTAAGTTTTGGAAGGTTTTAAAATTTTATGAAATTAATTAAAGGAGTAATTAGTGAATTAACCTTTAATTAAGTAAGGAAGAAGAAAAAGGGGGTTTATTAAATATCTTAGGGAAAATGCCCCAAAATTATTTCCTAAATAGCCTATTCATTTAAACATATCTTAATCAACTCAATTAGAGAGTTAAACCACTAATTACAACCTTAATTAAGCTTAATTACATTAAGGGAGTAATTAATTAATGAATTAGTAATTTTTCCAATTAAGCCACCAATAAATCCAAAGAAAATTAGGGGAGGTAGAAGTCATCCCCCTAATTTCATCCCCCTAATTCTACCAAAAGTTTGGAAATAATTAGTGGATTAATTAATGGGTAATTAGCAAAATAACATTCCCAATAAAACCCAAAATCAGAGAAAGACATTGTTCAAAATTCATAAAAATCAATTTTAGAATATTTCCCATTCAATTATCTATCCATTGTAATTTATTTCAAATTTTTTTATTTTTCTACACTCAAATATCAATTTCAAAAGATTTGGTGATTAATTAGACAATTTAATAACCTAATTAAAAAGTTAATCCCGTCGGTGCC
This sequence comes from Cymbidium sinense, assembly GCA_021442155.1. Classification (NCBI taxonomy): domain Eukaryota; kingdom Viridiplantae; phylum Streptophyta; class Magnoliopsida; order Asparagales; family Orchidaceae; genus Cymbidium; species Cymbidium sinense. The sequence continues at coordinate 283,278,761 of CM038215.1, forward strand.
ATGTGGAGGCTGACGTGGCGTTCGCTTTCCATGTGGCATGATGGGATACTCTATTTAAGTTGTCACATCATAGCATCACGTCAGCGGCGGCGTTACGTGCTTTCTCCTCAGCCGTCCGATCAAGGATTTGATGGTTGAGATTAAAACTGCGATTCTAAAGGGTAAACCCATGGATCCTACGCGTCTTAATCTCAACCATCCATCCAAAATTCCAGATGGACGGCCAGAGATTCATCCATGTTATCCCCTATGAGTAATGGATGTCGTCCATGTTCTAGGGTAAGATCTGAGATCGATTGAGCTCAAATTGGGCTAAAATTTAGCCCACACCATCTAAACATAATGGAAAGCACATCTAACGGCTAAAATTCCATGGGATTAAAATTCCTTTCACAAAGGACCAACACACATTGAAATTAAGCTCAAAAAATGGCTAACCTCATCGGAGGTGATCACCAACGCTCGATTCCCTTGGAGAAGCTTCGTCTGGTTAAAACGAAGCTCTATTGAGAGTCTAGGGCTTTGAAATTGAGTGGATGCTTCTAAGAGTCAACTCCACCATGCCTTGAGCTCGCCTTGAACGAATTGGATCCTTGCCTCAAGATCTTGGATGAAGACTTGGGTGAGTTCGATCGAGCTCCCTGAGGGTGCTTGCACAAGGAATTGGGTCAATTTTGAGTGGAGTTTGGTTTTCTGGAGTTTTTTGTTAACAGGAAAAAGAAGATGGGATTTGAACTCTAGGAAGCTTGGGCTAGCTTCCGAGTTCATATGCTAATCACTTGAGAAAATGAATAATAAGGTATAATAAGATCACCATCTTGATTTAGTGAGTTTGTTAAGCTATTTTCAATTGCACATGGTTCGATTTTGGCCAGAGAAGAAGTGGAGAACCTTGTCATGTGAAAAATAAAGTAATAGGAAGGAATCCATGTGGCCATTTTCAAGCACATGGTCAATTTTGGGTTTGGGTTGGGTTTGGCTGACCCAAACCCATTGGGTCATGTGCCCTAGGTCTATTAATGACCATTTTATCCACTAAGAGGATGTCAAGTGTCCATGAAAAGGAATTGACCAAATTCCAAGTGGTTTTGATTTTGGGTTACCCTATGGCCTAGGGGTAAAATGGTCATTTGGTTAATTTTTGAATTTGGATATGTTTGGTAAGTTGAGAAAGTAGGTTTGGCCAAGTTTCATTGGATTTGGAGTTCATTTGGTATGGTTTGGCTCATATTGACCCATTTAGGTCAAAATGGGTCAACTGTCAATAATTGGTAAATTGGTCAAACCAAGGGTTGGGTCAAGTTCATATGACCATTTCAAATGTTTGGGTAGCTTTGATTTGATTCAATTTAATTTAGGTTTGAATTTGGTTCAATTGAGTTCAATTAGGTCAAATGTTTGGGTGGCTTTAATCTCCCTTACCTTTGGGTTGGGTCAAGTTCATTTAGGTTTGAATTTGGTTATAAGCAAGAAGGAGGTGTGTTTCTACCATGGCTCTCAAAGGTCAAGCAATTTTCTCTGGAAAAGGTCGAAGCCCTCCATTAGCAAGAGTGATATAATATGTTTTATGCATGATATAAGACATACAACATTCAGCTAAGTGATTGATAAATCTTTTATTATCTTGATTTATGTCATAGAATTTAGGTGAGATTTTGAGTTTATTAAATTTCATTTTGAGTTTATTAATTGAATAAAAAATTATTTTTTTCTAAGAGCCTAATCACATCCAGGCCATTCATCAAACAATGAAGAAACTAAGAAAATCATGCCATCCTAATTGTGCAATCATAAAGAAAACATCAATCAATTTAGTTCAATTGAGTTCATTTAGTTCAATTGAGTTCATTTAGGTCATTTGGTTTGAATTTGGTTCAATTGAGTTGGTTTAATTTAGTTGACCAAATTGACCCATTTGACTTATTTGGGTTAGGTCAAGGGTTGGTTCATGTTTGGTTGGTCATATGAAATGGATTGGTATCTTTGTTTCCAATCAATTTTGGTTAAGTTTGAATTTGGCTCAATATGACCCTTTAGGTCAAGTTGGGTTCATGGTCAATTGGGCTAGGTTGGGTCTAATTGGCCAATTGAGGCTTTGGTCAAGTTCAACAGGCGATTTGGAATGATCTTGACCCATTGGTTTCAATCAATTTGACTTAGATCAAGTTTGGACACATTTTAACTTTTTAGGTCAACTTGGGTCAACTTGGGTCAACTTGGGTCAAGTGGCCAATTGGGCTAGGTTAGGCTCAAATGTTGACTTGGACGAGTTCAAACATTGATCATGAATGAGTCTTGATCAATGGTTTCAATCAATTTGGCCTATGGTGAATTTTGGCTATGTTGGGTTCCATTTTGGCTAAGTGTTGACTTGGTCAATCCTTAAGTTTGACTTGGTTTAACCTAATTTGACTGATTGATCATCTCATGGTGATTGTTGATCATGATGAGAGTATTAGATGAGTTTAGTTCAATCTAAATTGGTTAGGTTGAATTTGGCTCATAAGGGATACTTTAGGTCACTTTGGGTCAAGTGAGCCCAAGTGGGTCAAATGGCTTGGTCAAAGCTTGATTTGAGTTTGATTGAACTTGTATATGGACTTATGATTGAAATATTAATCCATTTGCAAGTGGTTTGAAGTCAAATGGGTTTTGATTCATTTGACAATTTCATATTCAAAGGAAGAAAATGAATGTATTTGGGTTTGATTTTTGAAATGGGTTTTGGTTAAGTGATTGAAGTTTGTATTTATATTTGGATTCATGATTGTAGGATTGATTGAATCATGAAGAAAAATTAAGGGTTTGACTTGATTTGAATTGGATTTGGCTAAGTTCAAGAGTTTGACTTGAAAAGCTTAGGTTGAATTTTGAGTAGATTTGAGTTTGATCTTTGGAGTTGGATTTGATTGTTTAAATTTATATTTTATTTATATTTGTGAATATAAATGAGAATATAAATGGGTTATGAGAAAATTTTGAGGATTTAAAGTGACTTGATTTTATATAGGCTAAGTCCTTAAGAAGGAATCAAAGGACTTAAGAAATACTTTGTGCTTAGAATTTCAATCATGGGTTTCAATCATGTAGAATTGATTTGAGTTTGGAGAAAATCAATCAGGCTAGAATTGATTTAGGTTTGATGTTGATTTGATTAGGAGTTTGACTTGAAGGAAGTGGGAGTCACTATACCACCCAAGAGGGGGTGGGGGGTGAATTGGGAGATATTAAAAATTTTAAAACTTAAATCTTAAATTTTAAATTTTAGTAGAAAATTAATTTTTGATTTTATAATGAAAAGATACAATTCTTAATGCAGCAAAAATAAAAGTACAGTAAAGTAAAGAGAGACAATAGGCACACAATTTTACGTGGTTCCAAACCCCAAACCGCATACTTCCATGCGCCACCGGCTAGAATCCACTAAATACAAAAATAGCTTACAAATAGTACTCTCCTATAACGGGATGACTACAATCCCTACAATAATATGTACTCTCCTGCGAAGGGGTGAGTACAACCCCAATATAAATTTTACAGCACAAAAAGAAAAATACAAAATAATAAATTTTGATAAAATAAATCTCCCATAAATATACCAAGCCATCCAATTCAAAAAAAATGATCTCACAACTTACAAAAGATCACTTAAAAATTTTTGGCAAGATAAAATGCTCACTTAATATTGATAAGAAATAATAAATATCTTAAAGTGATTTTATGTTATTACAATTTGTAGACTAATATAAAAATTATTTCAAAATAAATTCACAATATTCTTTTGCACAATAAAATAAATTTCAGCTAAGAATAATTTGTTTTATTTTAACCAAAAAGACTCTTTCAATTAAAGCTAATGATCATAAAATACTTAAATAAAATGAGTATATGATAGATCTAAGTAGGCTAGAAAGATTTTAATTAAAAAGAGAGATCTAGCAAATATGAAAATAATATCAGCATAATAATTTAATTTAAAATGCTTAAAATTTACTTCTAAAATAGATCTAAGAATAAATGATCCTTCAAAATGAGATTAATGAAGAAATATTTCAAGAAACCAAAAGAAATTTATAGGAAGTTAAAAATTTCAACAAGTTGAAATAGATCCTACAAACTATCACAAGAGTTTTCACAAAAGATGATTGAGAAACTTTGATGTGAAAAACAATGTCCAAAGACTAATCCACCCAAAACTATAAATTGGAAAGAATAAATAGATGGTGAAAATAGCATGAACAACTAAAAAGGATTAAGATCAAGAAAACAAACACAAGTAATTTAAGAAAGCTTGCTTAGTTGAAGATGTTGAAGCTTCCAAACCAAGGATTTGATCTTGCAATATTTGGAGAACACTTGGAAGGAAAATCTAAGAAATTTTCTCTTAGATTTGCTGGAGGGATTTTGAATTTTGAATGAGCAATGCTTTCATGAAGAGAATGAGGGCTATTTATAGGCAAGAATGTCATTTTAAATTATTTCAAAAAAGATATATTATTCTAACCTCATGCAATCATGTGATAATTTAATATTCAATAAAAAAATAATTTATATTAAATAAATATTACATTAAAGTAGCCAAAATTCAGCTATTCACATGGGCAAGTAAAAAATAATCAAATATGACTCTTAATATATTCAAAGCATGTAGCATGCATTCATTATTAAAATCAGCTAATATTTCAAAAGTCATAATAAATTCAATTTTAATCAAACGTGGGTCATGTGACCTATCAAATTAAAGGAAAATAATCCAAGGAATCCATTGGAGATGAAATCAGATATAAATTCCTTGATTATAAAATGACTTTAGCTAAAATACAAAATTTCATATATTTTTGTTAATTTTGACATGTGACATTTAAATATTATGATATAATTTATATGTAATCATATATATGTTAGTTATCATATAACCTTCAAATTATATTAAAATATTTAATTATATTAAGTAAATAAAATAATTACACTTAATAGTCATTATTATTATTTTGACAATTCAAATGCTATGAAATATATATTTGAATGTTAATTAGATAGATTTATATAAATTAACCTCATTAAAATAATATGTTAAGTTGTGAGAAAATTGATTCATGCTAATGAATAAATACATATAACCTAAAATATTATATTTTGAGCTTCACATTATCCAATTTGATCTATCTTTCATTCTTTTACTCTTGCAATTTCCTCAAACATATTATGAGATGTATTGGATATGTAATTAGCAATTGATATATCTTGAAAAAAAAATAAAAACATTTATTAGAACATTCAAGCATTTATTTGTTATCATCAAAATTGATTGGACTGAACATGAGGCTCATTAAGCCAACAATCTCCCCCTTTTTGATGATGACAAACTAATGTTGGGTATTGATTTTGATGAAGGTGAAAATTGACCTTTATCATAGTTTTGAAAAAAATTCTCTTCTAAAAAAAAATTTATGCATAAGAGATGAATAATGTTGCTCCCCTAAATGTATGCATAAAATAGACTTAATACTAACCAACATTTTACTCTTCTCCCCCTTTTGACAGCATCAAAAAGTGAGAACAAGCTACATACAATTTTAAATATTAGGATCTAACATTCCAAGCATGCATCTTAATGTACAAAAACATTCTTCTGGTAAGGGTTTTGTAAAAATATTTGTAATTTCTAAATTGGTAATAATAAAATTAATATTAACATCACCTTTCAAAACATGATCCCTAATAAAATGATGTCTAATTTCTATATGCTTGGTTTGTGAGTGTTGGATAAGATTTTGGTCAAATTAATAGCACTAGTCACCTAACTAGAATGTGATCTTGCTTAATACCAAAATCTTCTAATTATTGCTTTAACCAAAGGACTTGAGCAACACAACTACTGCAGCTATGCACTCAGCCTCCGCAATGAATAAAGCTACAGAATTGTGTTTCCTAGATGACCAAGACACAAGCGATGATCCTAAAAAATGACATGTGACGATGTTTTTTCTATCTACTTTGCATCCGCAGCATCAAAAAAGCAACCAAATCACATGATAAAGAATTTTAGGATACCATAAACCTAACCTAGTAGTGCCTATTAAATACCGAAAGATACGCTGACGCTATTAAATGAGATTCTTTGGCACCAAAAACAAGCAAAAACAAAAACAAAGAAACATAATATCGCCTAAGCAAAAGGTATAAAAGTGAACCTATCATACTCCTATAAAGTTTTTGATCAACAGATTTTCCTAATTCATCTAAATCCAATTTTATAGATAGGCTCATGGGAGTTTTACTAGATTTAAATCACTTCATGTCAAACCTCTCAAGAAATTCATTTGTGTACTTGGTTTGACAGATGAATGTGCCATTTTCTTGTTGCTTCACTTGAAGACCTAAGAAAAAATTAAGTTCTCCCATCATACTCATTTCAAACTCTTTAGACATCAAAGATGAAAACTTATAGCACAAAGATTCATTTGTACTTCCAAATAATATATCATCTACATACACTTGTATCACAATCAAATCATCATCTATGCTCTTAAGGAATAAGGTGGTATCTACTCTACCCTTTCTAAATCCATCATCTATCAAAAAGTTACTTAACCTATGCTCTTAAGGAATAAGGTGGTATCTACTCTACCCTTTCTAAATCCATCATCTATCAAAAAGTTACTTAACCTATCATACCAAGCATGAGGAGCCTGTTTTAAACCATACAAGGCTTTCTTTAATTTATACACATGATTTGGACAATCAAGGCTCTTAAATCGAGGTGGTTGCGCTACAAATACATCTTGGTCGATAAATTCATTCAAAAATGCACTCTTGACATCCATTTGAAAATTTTTAAAACTCCTAAAATAAGCATAAGCAAGGAATAACCTAATAGCTTCTAGTCTTGCTACCGTTACAAAAGATTCTTCAAAATCTATACCTTCAACTTGTTTGTACCCTTCTGCAACTAACCTAGCTTTATTTCTAACAATACAACCTGAATCATCTAGCTTATTCCTAAAGATCCATTTTGTTCAGATGACATTTTGATCTTGGGGTCTTGGGACTAATTCCCAAACATCATTTCTTACAAATTGATTCAACCTCTTCCATAGCAATAATCCAAAAATTATCATTTAATGCTTCTTCTAAATTTTTTAGGTTCAACCTCGAGAAAAATCTGAATGATCTACAACTTCTCTACTATGTCTTCTAGTCATAACTCCTTTTGAAGGATCTCCTATAATTAGTTACTTTGGATGATTTTATTATATTTCCATTCTTTAGGCAATGAATCATCCATATTATCTTCTAAAGATATTTTCTTAAAATTATCAATCTCTTCATCAATCACTTCATTTCTAATGGGATCAATTAAATTTTCATCAAAAATAACATGTATTGATTCTTCTACAATCATTTTTCTCTATTGAAAACTCTATAAGCTCTACTAGAAAGAGAGTATCCTAAGAAAATACCATCATCTCATTTGCAATCAAACTTACCTAAATGATCTTTTCCATTATTCAAAATAAAACATTTACATCCAAATACATGAAAGTGTTCAATCTTAGGCTTCTTTCCAAAAAATTAATTCATAGGGTGTCTTCTTCAAAATTGGTCTAAAATAGATCCTATTCATCACATAACATGCAATATTTACTGCTTCAGCCCAAAAATATTTTCTCATCAAGCATAGATCTACTTAATTCAATTAATATTCTATTTTTTCTCTCTACTACTCTATTTTGTTGGGGAGTTCTAGGTGCAAAAAATTATGTCTAATCCCATGTTCATCACAATAATCCTCAAATAATTTATTTTCATTCGCCACCATGATCGTTTGAACCCTATTAATCAAAAGGCCTTGTTCTCTTTGAATATATTTAGAAAACTTTCTAAACTCACCAAAAACACCATCCTTGTAAGTTACAAATAAAACCCAAGTATATCTAGAGAAATCATCAACAATCACAAAACCATAATTTTTTCCACCTAAACTAGTGGTGCTAATAGGACCAAATAAATCCATGTGCAATAATTCTAGAGGTCTAGTAGTTGAAACAATATTTTTACTTTTAAATGAGCTTCTAGAATGCTTACCATGAATACATGCATCACAAACATAGTTTGAATGAAAATTTAATTTAGGCAATCCAACTACTAAATCAAGTTTGGCAATTTTATTAAGTGTGTGCATGTTAATATGACATAGTCTCCTAGTTCATAACCATATATCATCATGAGTGCTTTTAAAACAAAGTAAATTCAGATTCACATCATGAAATCTATCTATATTAGTGACATAAATATTTTTATATCTTTTTCCTACTAACAAAATATTTTCATTATTTTTTATAATGCAATATGATGCATGGAATACTACATTCAAACCTTTATCACATAATTGACTAATATAAATTAAATTATGTTTTAATCCTTCTACTAGAAAAACTTTATCTAAAGTGATAGAATTCTTACAAATAGAACCAATGCCAATGATCTTTTCCTTTGCATTATCTCCATATGTAACAAATCCTCGATCACTTGATTCTAAATTTGTGAATTTATCTTTCTCTCCTGCCATATGTCTTTAACATCCACTGTCTAAGTACCACATGCCTTCTTTGATTTTTTTTTGAAGGCATTCCTATAAAAGAAACTCACATGTTAACTTTCGGAACCCAAAGATGTTTGGGTCCACATTCTACATTTGAAACAAGATATCTAGCATGCGTGGTTTGTGTAGTGAGTGTAACTTTTGGTACCCATACATAAGATGATTGTTTAGTGTTTTGTAATTTATGTGCATAGCAATCAAATGAAATAAGTCCTTTTTTATCATAATAGTTGTACCAAACATTAGTGTTTGCATATGACTTAGCACGATAATTATAAGGTATACGAGTGGGATGTGTTTGATGCAAATAATTTCTATTAAATATTTTTCTTGATGAAGTATTATAATGAACATGTGATTTCAAACATAATTCTAATCTTTCTTTTAACAAGATATTCTCTCTTTCAAGTTTACATACAAGTAAGGAACAATTTAATAAAGATGTATTTTTACTCTTTTAAATTATCACATTCATTTTTTTAAATCACAAAAATGCATATCTAAATTTTTATGTTCTTTTCTAAGGTTTTGTATTTTCTTTTTAAATTTTTTATATTCAATAACTAAATCATTAAAAGCATCATCTAATTCATCATAAGATATATCATTACATACCTCTTTAGAATCTAAGTCGATTCTCCATTTTATAACATATGTTGACCTCTTCATCGGATGAGCAAGTACTTGATTCATTTGAATCTAGATTGGCCCATAAAGCCATCTTCTTCTTCTTATGGTACTTTTTCTCCTTCATATTTTTTCTTCTATTCACATCAATCTCTTTCTTCTTTGATTCAGCAAGTCATGGACAATCACCTCTTATGTGTCCAGGCTTTTTACAATGGTAGCAAATGATCCCTTCACTTGTGGAAAATTTTTTAGTTTGAAATTTATAGTTTTTAGAATTTTTATACCTTTGATTCTTCTTCCTTAGCAAGTTCCCAAGCCTTTTGGATAGCATGACCACCTCATCACTATCACCATCCGAGCTTTAGATGTTATGCTCATCACTATCATCAACTTGTAATGCAAAGGATTTTCCTTTCTCCTTCTCCCTTTTTACTGAGTTATCCATCTTTTCCCTTTGAACAATAACTTGTTCATGTGCTATCAAAGAAACCAAAAGCTGATCAAGTGGATAAGTAGATAAATCCTTAGTTTCACTCATAGCTGTTACTTTAGCTTCCCATTCTTTTGGAAGACATCTAAGAATATGATAGACTAAGTCTTGATTCTTATATGTTTTTCCAAGAGAATGCAATGTGTTAATTATTTTCATGAATCTAGTATACATATCAAAAAATAGATTAAGGAGACATATGAAATAATTCATATTCATGAACAAGTCTATTTATGTGAGCATCTTTAACTTCACTAGTTTCTTCATAAGTTATAATGAGTTTATCCCATATTTCCTTTGCTATACTTAACATAGAAATTTTGTAATCATCAGGTAATAAAGCACAATGTAAAGTATTACAAGCCCTAGCATTTAATTCATCAAGTTCTCTTTCAGCTACAGACCATTCCTTGAAAGGTTTTACTACTTTAATTCCATTTACTTCTACTGTGGATGTATGATATTGATGTGTCAACATATACCACATGTGTGCATCTTGACCTCTTAAAAATGTACTAATTCTATTTTTCCAATAGTCAAATGGTACACTATCTAAAAGTGGAGGTCTATGAGTGGATTGTCCCTCTGGTAGTTAACCCTTTGAGAAACCTTATGTCATAGTGAAAAGATCTACTCTTGGATGTTAAGCCAATAAAAGAGCCTAGGCTTTGATACCAATTGTGAGTCACTATAGCACCCAAGAGGGTGCGCGGGGGGTGGGGGGTTGAATTGGGCGATATTAAAAATTTTAAAACTTAAATATTAAATTTTAAGTTTTAGTAGAAAATTAGTTTTTTATTTTATAATGTAAAGATACAATTCTTAATGCAACAAAAATAAAAGTACAGTAAAGTAAAGAGAGACAATAGGCACACAATTTTTACGTGGTTCAGCCAAACCCCAAAACTGGCCTACGTCCACACCTAGCCACCCTTCACTAGGAATCCACTAAATGCAAAAATAGCTTACAAATAGTACTCTCCTATAATAGGGTGACCCCTACAATAATATGTATTCTCTTGCGAAGGGGTGAGTACAACCCCAATATAAATTTTACAACACAAAAAGAAAAATATATAATAATAATTTTTGATAAGATAAATATCTCACAAATATACCAAGCCATCCAATTCAAAAAAATGATCTACAACTTACAAATGATCACTTAAAAAATTTTGGCAAAATAAAATGCTCACTTAATATTGATAAGAAATAATAAATATATTAAAGTGATTTTATGTTATTACAATTTGTAGACTAATATAAAAATTATTTCAAAATAAATTCACAATATTCTTCTGCACAATAAAATAAATTTCAACAAAGAATAATTTGTTTTATTTTAAGCAAAAAGATTCTTTTAATTAAAGCTAATGATCACATAATATTTAAATAAAATGAGTATATGATAGATCTAAGTAGGCTAGTAAGCTTTCAATTAAAAAGTGAGATCTAGCAAATATAAAAATAATATCAGCATAATAATTTAATTTAAAATGCTTAAAATATACTTCTAAAATAGATCTAAGAATAAATGATCCTTCAAATTGAGATTAATGAAGAAATATTTCAAGAAACCAAAAGAAATTTGTAGGAAGTTAAAAATTTCAACAAGTTGAAATAGATCCTACAAATTATCGCAAGAGTTTTTCACAAAAAGATGATTGAGAAACTTTGATGTGAAAAATAATGTCCAAAGACTAATCCATAAAAAACTATAAATTGGAAAGAATAAATAGATGTTGAAAATAGTATGAACAACTAAAAAGGATTAAGATCAAGAAAATAAACTCAAGTAATTTGAGAAAGCTTGCTTAGTTGAAGATGTTGAAGATGTTGAAGCTTCCAAACCAAGGACTTGATCTTGTAATATTTGGAGAATACTTGGAAGGAAAATCTAAGAAATTTTCTCTTAGATTTCCTGGAGGGATTTTGAATTTTGAATGAGGAATGCTTTCATGAAGAGAATGAGGGCTATTTATAGGCAAGAATGTCATTTTAAATTATTTCAAAAAATATATTATTCTAACCTCATGCAATCATGTGATAATTTAATATTCAACAAAAATATAATTTATATTAAATAAATATTAAATTAAAGCAGCCAAAATTTGGCTATTCACAAGGGCAAGTAAAAAATTATCAAATATGACTCTTAATATATTCAAAGCATGTAGCATGCATTCATTATTAAAATCAGCTAATGTTTCAAAAGTCATAATAAATTCAATTTTAATCAAACGTGGGTCATGTGACCTATCAAATTAAAGGAAAAAAATCCAAGAAATCCATTGGAGATGAAATTAGATATAAATTCCTTGATTATAAAATGACATTTGTTAAAATACAAAATTTCATATATTTTTGTTAATTTTAACATGTGACATTTAAATATTATGATATAATTTATATATAATCATATATATGTTAGTTATCATATAAACTTCAAATTATATTAAAATATTTAATTATATTAAGTAAATAAAATAATTACACTTAATAGTCATTATTATTTATTATTTTGACAATTCAAATGCTATGTATGAAATATATAATTGAATGTTAATTAGATAGAGATTTACATAAATTAACCTCATTAAAATAATATGTTAAGTTGTGAGCAAATTGATTCATGCCAGTGAATAAATACATATAACCTAAAATATTATATTTTGAGCTTCACATTATCCAATTTGATCTATCTTTCATTCTTTTACTCTTGCAATTTCCTCAAACATATTATGAGATGTATTGGATATGTAATTAGCAATTGATATATCTTTAACACATAAAAACATTCATTAGAACATTCAAGCATTGGTTTGTTATCATCAAAATTGATCATATTGAACATGAGGCTCATTAAGCTAACAGGAAGGAAGTGAGGAATGTGGTCTAAGCTATAGGGTAGGAAAATTTTCTTAACACTCCTAAGGCATCACCTATTCCTATGGCTAACACTTTTAACTCTCTAGGGCTAGGTTGAGTGTCCACCTAATCACTAGATGTGTCTTAAGACTAAGGATCTCTTAAAGTCTAAGAGAAGTCATATGTCTAAGATGGAGAGGTTGAGAACTCATTCAAAAAATGAGGTCAACATGTATATTGAATGGGGTGTTCATTTTCAAGTATGTGCTCTTTGATAAGATGATTTTTGATTTTGTTTAGAAATGAAATCTTCATTCAATAAATTTTGGTATATTGAATGAGGATATTCATATGTGCTTTTTTAAAAGATTATTTATTTTATTTTATTTAGAAATGAAATCTTCATTCAATAAATTTTGGTATATTAAATGAGGATGTTCATTTGTGCTTTTTGAAAGATGATTTTAATTTTATTTGGAACTGAAATCTTCATTCAATAAATTTGAGTATATTGAATGAGGATGTTCATTTATGCTTCTTGAAAGATTATTTTTAACTTTGATATTTGAAAAGATCCTACATGTAACAATCTTGATGATTGTTAGAAAAGATTAAGCTATGAAACTTTTTGTGCTAATATTTCATTGTGAACTTTTGGAAAAATGCCCTTTTGGAAAGTGGTGTTTTTATAAAGGATTTATTTTTCTTTATCTTTGTAGAATGAACCTTACCTTACCATAGAAATGGTAAGGAGGTTTAACAATGTTTTTAGTCATTTCTTTTTATTAAATTCTATTTTCATCTATTGGGGGATCCAATAAGGGCTTTAAGACCTACATAGAGTGAGGTCCTAAAACCTAAAGTATATTGGCTAGCTTAGCTTAAGAATGAAATAAACTAAGTGCCAACGAAAAAGAAGGATAGCCTCAGATTCATATAAAATATAAATCAACTATCGATACTTCGAGACAATGATCATTTACCGAAGATGGAGAGAGGAACCATCCAGCGGAGTCACCAGAAAAATCTGTGGTGTTTTTTATTTCTCAAACCCTTGGGGAATTTGAAAAAATAAAAATATGTGTTGTGTATGTTGGAACACCACGTAAATCCATAGATGTACTTATTAGGGTGATCGAGTACGACATTAAGAAATGATGTACTATCTCAAGAGACAGAAGTCACCATCCTACAATGGACCTAATCACCTAATAAGGACTTCTAGGGATAATGGGTCTTTGAATATACCAAAGATCTTTCCCCTACTTTATATGGAAAAGTAAAGTAGGGTTTATTTAAACCGGGTTCATTAAGTTCCCCATGGAGGCAAGCCCACATAGGTAATTATATCTTAAGGAATGAGATTTCTTAAGAATATTCTCGATTAAGGTAAATGATCATTGTCTCCAAAGATTTCAAAGATAAGACTATAAATAAATTGGTTATTTTTGGAAAATCAAGTGAGATTGATCAAAAGGAGGGAGTTATTATTAAAACCAAAGGGAGATAAATAAGGGATGCTCCTGATATTATGAAACCTAGTGAGCATCCCAAACTATCCTATGGTTGGGCTTTATATTTTTGAAATTTTAGAAGAATTATGTATTTGAGTTGAATTTTCATTAGAAATTTAGGGTTTACACTTCCATAATACAATATTATGAAAATTTCTAAGAGGTTAGGATTTGTGTTTGTAACATGCAAAGGGAAATAGCAACCTCAAATCCTAAATCTAGGGAGCTTTGGTGAGGGCCATGGCATGACCTAAATCTAAGGTGAAATAGGTATATGGTTTACCTCCATAAGAGAGGATAACCCACCCAATGGTTGGACTTACAACTGCTTGGGAGTGGCCGCCGACTAACTCCACCTATGATTTTATATACATGTAGGTAAATCATATACTTTGCAAGATAGCTAGGTTTTTGTTTATTTAAAAGGAGACTAAGTCTTTAAACACACTCCCTAAGAAACAAGATCATGTAGGGCATGAATAATGACCTAAATCTAATGCAAATTTTTATTAAGTTTTAATTTTTAAACATTTTGATTTGACATAAGCTATGGGATTTCATATGCCTAATGCATGAGAAGATTGATTATGGACCAAAATCAGCAAGAAGGAGGTGTGTTTCTACCATGGCTCTCAAAGGTCAAGCCATTTTCTCTGGAAAAGGTGGAAGCCCTCCATTAGCAAGAGTGATACAATATGTTTTATGCATGATATAAGACATACAACATTTAGCTAAGTGATTGATAAATCTTTTATTATCTTGATTTATGTCATAGACTTTAGGTGAGGTTTTGAGTTTGTTAAATTTAATTTTGAGTTTATTAATTGAATAAAATCTTTTTTTCTAAGAGCCTAATCACATCCAGGCCATTCATCAAACAATGAAGAATCTAAGAAAATCATGACATCCTAATTGTGCAATCATAAAGAAAATATCAATCAATTTATAAAATTAGCACAAAAGAATAAAAGGTTGATGTGGTCGAGCTCCACCACACAAACTTGAAAAGAAAGATGGGTAGCGAGCTCTACCCTTATACAACCCAGATTATAAATGAATAATTATAATTAGAAGGGAATTCATGTTATGGGGGTCTTTATTCTTCATTTCTTAATTTCTTCATTTCTTCCTTTCTTCATTTCTTTCTTTTCCTCACTTATTTCTTCCTTTTGATTTGACTTGAGATGTGGTTTGCTCCAAGGCTTCACATGGTACATAGGACATGGTCTTATGACCAATGTTCACATTAATTTCCCATGACATTCATTCCAAATTTCAATTGCAAAATTTACATCAAAATGGGAAGATAAATCTAACTAAAGCTGCAAAATAGAGATTAACTAAAAATACCACACAACCTAAGCAGTTATAGGAATAATTTAGACTTAGCACCCTACACATGGATAACCAAGTCTACCTGTCCTAGTTTGGATCATGCTTAGGGGCATAAGAAACCTGCACAGCAAAAGCATTTATATTTTTATTACGGTGCCCCTTAAGCACAATCCCATGTACAAGACATGATTAGACTAAGATCGTCCTATCATCCAGTCTACGCACATGCACCCTAATATCCATTCTAAAAATATTATGTCACAAAATAAAATCTGGTATCAAACCGTGCACCGCCCTAACATAGAGCTATAAATGGTGATTTAGCCTAATGTGTGTCAATTTAAGGCTTGTGTGGTATGTTTTAGCTAGGCTTTACGGTTAAAATTTTCTATGTGTGAAGGGATCAACTTAGAGAGTGGTTTCATTTTAAGTGATTTAATTGATTTGTCAATTTTATTTGATGATTTGATTTGGTCTGAATGAACCAACATTTAATTACTAAATGTTGTAAAGAGAAGAAAGAGAAGAAAACTTCTCTTTCATCCCTACCTTAAGTAATTTCTAAGGTAGATTCATTAATGATTTTTCTTTAGTGAATATTTTATTATGTGTTTAATTAACCTAAGTTTAGATTTGCTCTAAATAAACCTATTCAATAAGAAAGGCATCTTAGGATTAGCTAAGGTGAATTACTATCACATAACATACAACCATTTATTTCTTTCCACCATGTATATCATGCATATAAATGATCCTAAGCATACATATACATGTAATGCAAATTTTAGCATACTTTGATGATGAATTCTAAGAGATATGATTTGAAAATTTAGATATTTCATGAATGCATATCTTTCTTATGTAGAAAAGAGGGATTGTTTATCCATTAACATAATGCACATTCACATGTATAAAAGACATAAGTGAGTATGGCGTCATTATTTTCTACACTAGGGGTGTAAGGTATAAGACCTACTTGGGCCTACTTAAAATCTCACAACTGAGGATGTCCAAACTAATATACCACTTTTCTTAAATACATGTAAATGTACAAAAGAAAATAAATGGATGGAGAATCATGCAAAATATTTTGTGTTTGATTTAGTTGTATAATTTACATGTGTAATTTGAGGATCCTTCTTAATTCATAACATAGAACTGCATAAAAATAGATTTAAGCAAGTGTTATGTTCTTTTCAAATGAACCATACACTTTGCAAATCCTATTCAAATCCATGTTAAGAGAAGAGAATAAAATAACATAAAATATATCTTATGTTATAATCACATGCAAGCTTATAAGTATTGATAAGTAGCATCACTTCATTCATAATCTTTTATTTATAGGTTTTGAAAATAATTTTTGACTTAATAGTGATAATAGCCACTCATATTCTTAACTTTAGCCAAAACATACAATTTGACATAAAAGAAAATTTTTTTTATTTAATTGATTTTTCAAGAGATATGAATGCATGACTTCATATGGCAAATAACATTTAACATGCTTGGAAAGAAATATCGTGATATAAGCATATGAATTCATTCACCCTAATTAATTCTTAAAGATAATTTTATGAAAGAAGATCATTTAAAGTGAATCAAAATTCATTAAGGAGATTTTTACTTTTGGATTTGATTTGAAAATGATTTGTGAGAAAGGGTTTGATGGTTAACTCATTCCCCCATGTGTGAATCAATTTAGTTTAATTTTAAAACAATTAAGTTGATTTTATATTTTGTTTAGGTTAAGGTATAAATTAAGTCCATTAATTACCCCTTACCTATTAGGGCTGTCAAAAAAGATCGTTGTTCACGAGTAGCTCATGTTCGGCTCATTAAGTAGCTCGTGTTCGACTCATTCATTAAGTATGCGAGTCGAAAACGAACAACTATTTTAAGCTCGATATATAAATGAGCCGAACATGAACAATCTTTTGTTCATTCGTGTTTAGCTCGTTAAGGCTCGAAATAATAAATATTTATAAATAATTGTATAAAAATTATATAACATATATTTTTTATAATTATATTATTTATTAATTAATTTTTATTTGCGTGAATAATTAATTTAATTAATAATATTTAAATTAAATAAAATTAGACACATTATAATAATTAAAATTAATTAAAATTTTAATTATTGAAATGAAGTAATGAATGATTTAGATTTTTTGGATTTGAGGAGATTTTCTATTAAATCTTAACCTAATTTCTAAACCCTAACTACTTAGCCTTACGAGATGGCTCGCCGCTCATAGCCTCGCACTCTTTAACTCTTTCTGACTTTCTCTTTGACTCTTCGACTCTTCGTCTCTTTGAGTCTTCGACTGTCGCCCTATTTCTGTGACTGTTATCCTATTCTCCTTCCTTTCTGGGCATCTTCTATGACTATGCAGCCTCTACTACTACGAGCACTTGATATTGTTGCGAGTTGCGATGCTCTAATCCATGAGTAGAGCTGATTAGCGGCCAGAGGTGTTGATTGAAACCGCTTTTATTTCTACGGTTGTATCATTTATTATTTTGTGGTTTCTCTCCATCTTTGCCTAATTTCTTGTATCTTTTGAAGTGACTGGGTTCTAGATGACTCAAAAATGTTAATATGCTATTGAAATTTCTTGGATATCTGATTTGTAGTGTTCGGTTTCTGGTTGGAATGTGCGGTGAAATACTGAAGTGTATTTTCAAAATGATAGTGTAATATCGTGCATATTTCAGTTTCTCGTGTAGTATTTTTAAAATGAAATAGCAAGTAAAATAAAAGTTACAGTCAAAAAATGATTGAAACAAACCCAACTAAACAAGATATATAAGCAGTCATTTTATCAAGCTAAGTTGCATCTCATATTAAAAAAGATTTAACATCACAGCCCTTTAAAAATGACAACTCTTAAGTCTTAATGTAGCCATAATGGTGTAGCCCAATTGCTATATAAATAGTGTCAAATGGTTCTCATGAATGAAAAATCTGGAGAGAATAGCAAGTAGTCATACCTCAAAATAGCTGTAAGTATAGAAATAGCCATTTCTCATAAACTAAGGACCAAAATACAATGAAACAGTAAATTAAATGAAAGCAATAGCCTGCATGTAGCCAAATCCAATAATCTGAAGAATCTTGAGAGAATAGCAAGTAATCATTTCTCATAATAACGACCAGTATTTTAGATTGTCTGTATCATGAAGATTTGATTTCTTTCTAATGAAGCATTAACTTGCCAATTTATAAAGTGATTGGAATTTGATGGCATGGTGTGTACATAATATGTATTCCATGTGGGGTTTTCCCTCAGGCCTCAAGGCTAAGAAAACAGGAGAAAGTAGCAAATAGATTGATCTCAAAATAACAGCAAAGATAGATAAATACTCTTATGCGAAAACAAGCTCACAACTTACTAATATTGATGGTTGTTTTAATTATAAAATGGGCTCAGTTTGAAATATTTTATCAGCTAATCAATGATGCCTGCATAGCTCGATGACAGCTTAAATTATTCAAATACCCAGAAATGATAAACCAACTTATTTGATAAGGTAAAGACCAAAACACAATAAAATAGCAAATAAAATAGGTTATTTTGTAAACAATTTCTCATTAAATTATGTGTTTCTTTGATGGGATTAAGAAGGAAAGCCTCATGTTTCATGTTTAGGTTTACTTTGTATGCTTAATATGTCAAATTTACCAGTGCTCCAGTTCTATATATAATGTGATAATAAATAATGTTAATGTTCTTACTTATAGAATATGGATTGTACCTTTAGTTTTGACACATTTTTTTCCAATATAGTGTACTATCATGTCAAATTTTGAGCTATCTCAAAATGCAACATCTGGTAATGAGATTATTATAGAGGATGAAAATAGCAATGAAAATCCTAATCTTTCTTCACAACCTAGTTCCTCAAAAGAAATTATATTTGATAGTAATGTTGGAGGAATCCCTACTAAAAGATTAGAAAAAAGAAGTCTGATTGGGAGTACTTTACGGTTGTTTCTACTTTAAAAGGCATCAATGCTTTGTATTTATAATGCATCTGTTGTGGTACAAAATTTCATAAATCCAAGACTGGCACCACTTCACAACTTCTAAGACATGTTAGGGAGTGTGATAAGATCAAAGCTAAAAATAAACAAGTTGTGGAGTTGCCAAATAAAAGGCAAAAATTGTTAAATTTTATGCCCTCTAATACTATTTCAGAAATTGAGCTTCCTATTTTTACAGATCCAAAAAATTATGATCATCTTCAGGTTAGAGAAATAATTGCAAAAATGATAATTATGCATGAGTATCCTTTTATGATGGTTGAGCATACTTGGTTCAATATTTTGTTGAAGGTCTTAAATCATAATTATGAAAGAGTTTCTATAAATATTATAAAAAATGATTGCATGAAAGTTCATGAAGAGGAAAAAGAAAAGCTGAAGGCATATCTTAAAAGCATACATATTGTCTCATTAACATCTGATTGTTGAACTTCTAATCAAACAGTGGGGTACATGTGCTTAATAATTCATTTTATTGATTAGCCTTGGAAATTACACAAGTGTATTATCAATTTCTTTGAGCTTGAACCGCCTCACACAAGTACTTTTATTTGTGATGCAATATGTGAATGCTTATTGGAGTGGAATTTGCAGGATAAAGTTTCCACAATTATATTGGATAATGCGAGTAATAATGATGTTGCTGCTAATGCTCTCAAATCTAATTTTCAGTCAAGAGGTAAGCTACATTTTATGGGTTATTTCTTCCATGTTAGATGTTGTGCTTATATCTTGAACATAATGGTTCAAGATGGTTTGAAGGAGATTCAAGATATTATTTATCAAATCAGGGAGTCAATAAAATATCTTAAAAAGTCTCTTGCTATATTACATAAATTTGTTGAGGTGGCAAAGCAATTAAGGATTTCCACTTCGAAGGGTTTATCTGTTGATGTTCCTACACGATGGAATTCTACATACATTATGCTTGAATCTACATTTGTTTTTCGTAGTGTTTTCCACCATTATGTAGCCCGAGATAGCACTTACAAGTGGTTGCCAACTAATTTTGATTGGGAAAGGTATGAGGTTATTAGGAAGTTTCTTGCTATTTTTCACAATGTCACAGAAATCATTTCTGGTTCGGCATATCCTACAACAAATATTTTTTTGCCTATTATTATGCATGTGAAGAAGTTATTGATGGAGGAATGCAATTCATCAACTGAGTATATTAAAGAAATGGAAAATGCCATGAAAATTAAATTTGAGAAGTACTGGGGAGAATGCAATTTTCTAATGTCTGTAGCGGCTGTGTTAGATCCACGTTTAAAGATGAAAATCATAAATTTTACATTTCCAAAGATATACTCACCTTCAGAGATAGATTTTAAAATTAAAGAAGTTGAAGCTATTATTTTGGAGATTTATAATCAATATGTTTCTACCAATGCTAGTTCTAGTTGAACATCAAACACTTGAGTCTTCACAACTACGAAGAGAGTCATCATTTTCATCTCCTTTTGATTGTATGTTAGGTTTTACTTATTTTATTGTTGCATCTAGTTCTGTTCAGCCTTTGAAAATAGATTTGCAAATATATTTGAAAGAAAGGTTATATCAATGCAATACAAAACAGTTTGATGTTCTTGATTAGTGGAGGATGAATACTCTTAAGTATCCAAACTTGTCCAGAGTTGTTAGGGATGTCTTAACAAATCCCATAACAAATGTTGCATCTAAATATGCTTTTAGTACTGGTGGTAGAGTTTTGGATGATTACAAAAGCTCTTTATCTGCAAAAATTATTAATCCACTTGTTTGTACTGCTAGTTGGATTAGAGGTAAACAAAGCAACATTAAGAATCCTTTGGTAAGAATCAATTTCATTTTTTTTATTTTTGTTCTTCTAATTATTAATTTATTATTGTCTCAACTTTTTGCATTTTTAAAATGTCAATCTAATAAATGACCATTCATTACAACAAGAGATCATGGATGGAGAAAATTTGCATGTGAAACTTCCTGAATAAATGAAGAGAATGGAGGAACAACATATAAGTTATGGTTTCTAGATTACACTATGTTACTTGTTTTATTACATATTGAATCTTTTAACTTTTTTTTTTTATTTTATTATATTTTGGTCTTTACTTGATGAATATTACACATTATTTTATCCAAAATAGCTGACATTTATCGTTTCTAGATTCTAAAGGGCTATGATGTTAAACCATTTGTAATATGAGAATAATGAGATGCTAGCTTGATAAAATGGGCTTATGTTCTTAGTGACCTTTGGCCATATCTACACTTGGTCTTTACAAGATCTACACTTGATTTTAGGGTTTTAATAATTTAAGCATTAATCTATGACCTCATTGATCTACCGATAGAAAATGTCAAAGCCCATTCATCTAAACATAATACTTTTGTGGCTAATAATTACTTGCTATTTGAGATATGACTTGATGTTCTTAGTGTTCTCTCTAGATTCTTCATTCATGAGAAATGGCTACTTTTGTACTTGCAGCTATTTTGAGATATGACTACATGTTGTTCTCTCCAGATTCTTCATTCATGAGAACCATTTTACACTATTTATATAGCAATCGGGCTACACCATTATGACTACATTAAGATTAAAGAGTTTTCATTTTAAAGGGTTGTGATGTTAAATATTTTTTAATATGATATGCAACTTAGCATGATAAAATGGTTGCTTATATATCTTGTTTAGTTGTGTCTGTTTCAATCATTTTTTTACTGCAACTTTAATTTAATTTGTTGTTTCATTTTAAAATGAGATGCAACTTAGCTTGATAAAATGGCTGCTTAGTCACACAATCTTTCATGGGGTTTTTAATAATTTGATAGCAGCCATCAAGTTAAAATGATATCATTGATTAATATTTTGTGATGTTAAACCTTTATTTTAGAGCAAAATGAAAACTGATTTTCATCTTTACCTTATCAAATAAGTTGGTTTATCATTTATGGGTGTTTGAAGAATTTAAGAAGTCATCGAGCTATGAAGGCATCATTGAGTAGCTGATAAAATATTTCAAACTGAGCTTATTTTATAATTCAAGCAGCCATCAATATTTGTTAGATGTGAGCTTGTTTTACTGCATAAGAGTTTCTGGCTATCTTTGCTGTTATTTTGAGATCAATCTACTTGCTATTTTCTCCTGTTTTCTTAACCGAGGGGAGGAAAACCCACATGGAATATATATTATGTACACACCATGCCATTAAATTTTAGTCACTTTAAAAATTGGCAAGTTAATGCTTCATTAGAAGGAAATCAAATTCTTCATGCTACAGGCAGCCTAAAATATACTTATCATTATTATGAGAAATGACTACTTGTTATTCTCTCCAGATTCTTCAGATTATTGGATTTGGCTACATGTAGGTTATTGCTTTCATTTATTTTATTGTTTCATTGTATTTTGGTACTTAGTTTATCAATTATATTCTTGATTTTATGTTGAATTGCTTAAAGTTGAGGTGTTTAAAGGGCCGTGATGTTAAATCTTTTTTAATATGAGATGCAATCATGCAATTTAACTTGATAAAATGGTTGCTTATATATATTATTTAGTTGGGTCTATTTCAATTACTTTTGGACTACAGTTTTCATTTATTTTGTTGTTTCATTGTATTTTGGTCCTTAGTTTGTCTATAAAATTCTTGGTTTTATGTTGAATTGCTTGGAATTGTGGTGTTTAGAGGGCTATGATGTTAAATCTCTTTTAATATGAGATGCAACTTAGCTTGATAAAATGGCTCCTTATATATCTTATTTAGTAGGGTTTATTTCAATTATTTTTTTACTGCAACTTTCATTTTATTTGTTGTTTCAATGTATTTTGGATTTATGTGTTCTTTAAACATTTAAGAAGCCATGAGTCATTACCCATCAAGCTATGACGGCATCATTGATTATCTGATATAAAATTTCAAACTAAGCCCATTCAATAATTATATAACATAATTTTTGTTTAGTTTTGTTTATATAGTGCGAAGTATTCAAGTATAAAGTGACGAAGCAGATCTTATGTGGCAAAGTTGATGACTTAGAGTGAATAATCAAGCCAAGATTATTTAAGTGTACTTCGAGTTTGAAAGATGTTAAAGTTATAGCTATAAGTGTTTGATTGGATTGTATCAAATATCAATGTACTCATTTGTTTATTTATTTGTAATTTCTAAATTTTTTTGTGTCAATCATATTCTAATGTAGTAAATCAATTTAGTAGTAATGTAATCATTGTAAATAATAAAATATGTTATTAGATCATATTTTGATATTCAATTATAGTTTTGCTTTATGTAATTTTATTTATACTTAAATTTATTTTTGAAAAGATTATTTTTATTGTTAGTCCTCACACTCTACAATTTATAAACAAGTAACTATAAAGCTATATTTTTGTATTAAATTTTTTTATTAAATTTAATATTTTTAAAATATTAATAAATAAATAAAAATTCTTAACGAGCCGAACATGAGCTCTTAATGAACACGAACAAATTCACAAGCCGAACATGAACAACTGTTAACGAGCCATTAACGAACATGAGCTGATAATGAACAAAGAAATTTCTTAACGAGCTGAACACGAACAAGTACCAAGCTCGCTCAAGCTCTGCTCATTTACACCCCTATTACCTATACCACTTTAACATAATTATCCAAACAATTATGAGCCAATAAATGATATGCAATAACATGGAATTTAAATTAGTAGTGCACCTAAGAAATAAAGGGGTCTAATACAATTGGCTCACAATTATTGATTAATTAAGCTAAAGGGTTTTCATTAAGTACTTTCATAACCTTCCCACACATGTGAGTTGGATATGATTTTCTCAAACTTACCTTAGGCTTTTGAACACCTAAGGATCTACCTAGCAAGAGATTGATTAACTTTTGGAATAATTTGGTTTTAATAGTTTGATTAGACTAATTAAGTATATTATTAGTGCATTAATCCTTAATTATGTTTGGATTAAGGAATAAATGGGGTTTAGGGAATAACTTATAGAAAATATCCCAAACTCATTCCATAAATCTCCTCCTTACTTAAACAATGTTTAATTATCTCAATTAAGGGATTAAATCATTATTCACATGCTTAATTACTCTTAATTATATTAAAGGGGTGATTATGGGTTCATTAATTAATTTTTCTAATTTACTCATTGATAAATTCCAAAAAAATTAAGGGAGGCAGAAGTCCTCCTCCTAAACAAGTCTAAGAAATTTAGAATTAATTAATTAAGTAATTAGAGAGTAATTGAGGTGATTAAATTTTAATTAAGCCCTAATTAAAGAAAATTCACTATTTAAAATCAATTAAAAATAATTTTATTGGATTCCCCTCTTAAATACTTTTAAAATGAGCCCTCATTTATATTTTTTTAGATTTTTATGCATTTAATTATGATTTTATGAAGTTTCTGTGATTATTGGATAATTAAAATAGCCTAATTAGTTAACTAATCTCATCGGCGCTACATGGACTGCTGAAATGGAGCGCTTTCCATGTGGCACGACGGAATTGGTTATTTAAGTTGACACATCCTGCATTGCATTAGCTGGCGGCAAGATGCGCTTTCCCTTAGGTCGTCGATCAAGGATCAGACGGTCATGATTAATCTTGTGGTTCAAAAGGGTTTAAATAGAGACCTAAGCATGATTAAATTACAATCATCCATTCGAATCACGTGGAACGGATGGTGTATGATTTATGTCCTCCGGCGGCGAGAGATGGTCATCCATCTCGAAGATCCACTCGAGCTCGGATGGAGTTCAAATTCAACCCACACCTTCAGAGGGGCACAAGCAAGAGATCCAACATCTAAGATCTAATGGGATTACAATTCTCTTCACAAAGGACTAAGCATTTTTTTAACTTAGGATCAATTTTGAGCAATACCTCGTCGGAGACTATCATCAGTGCTACTAATGGAGGAGATAGCTTCGTCTAGTAGAGACGAAGCACTGTTGAAAGTATCAAGCCTTGATTTGAAGTGGATATCTTGGTTGATCAAGCTCCCCTTCAATGGCAATTAGCTTTGATCAAATTCCCCCTTCCTGTGGCTTGGTGACTTGGGAAACACCTCGAGTGAGCTCGACTAGGTCCCTTGATGATGCTTGCAAGAGCAATTTGAATTTGATGGAGAGTTGAGTAAGTTGGAATTTCACTTCACCTCCCCTATTTTGGGTTTGAAGAAAATCGAAAAGGAGAAATTGAGGAGGCTTGGAAATGACTTTGGGAAGTTTGGAGAAGCTTTCTTTCAATTCCTAGAGCTCAATCGAATGTTATGTCTATGGTTTGAGTGGGAATGAGGGGGAGTATTCCTTCCCCTCTTTGGATCGGACAGCCGAGACTAGCTTTGCCATTTTTGCTCAATTACTTTGATTGATTGGTTTAGTTTAGGCTGTTAGGCACTCCATGTTGTTCATTTTTGGCAAAGGAGTGGAGGAGAGGGAGTGCCCATGTGCTAGGTGAGTGTACGGGGTCATCCAAGTGTCTAATTTATTGGAGGGTTGGTTTGGCCTTAGGTTGGGCCATGGCTGATCCAAACCCATGGGTCATGTTCACCACTCCTTAGTGTCAATGTGGACCACTAGGAGGATGCCAAGTGGTCTTGAGAAAGAATATGACCAAATGCCAAGTGAATTTGGTCATAGGATACCCTTTGACTTAGGGCTAAAGTCATCATTTAGCCTTGACTTTGATTTGGTCAGATTTGAGATGATTTAAAAATAGGTTGGGCCAAATTTCAAGTGATTTGGAGTTCATTTAGTTTAAATTGCTTCAATTTGATCTATTTAGGTCAAGTTGGGTCAATTTGGGTTACATTAACCAATTGGTTAAATTGGGTCAAACCATGAGTTATGTTAAGTTTAAATGATCATTTGGAGCCTATGGGTGTCATTGGTTTGGTTCAATTTGGTTTATATTTGGTTTTGGTTC
The DNA here is from genome assembly GCA_021442155.1 of Cymbidium sinense. Classification (NCBI taxonomy): domain Eukaryota; kingdom Viridiplantae; phylum Streptophyta; class Magnoliopsida; order Asparagales; family Orchidaceae; genus Cymbidium; species Cymbidium sinense. The sequence continues at coordinate 283,305,186 of CM038215.1, forward strand.
ATTTAGGTTCATTTAGGTCAAATGGGTCAAGTTGACCAATTTGACCCATTTGATTCAATTGGGTTAGGTCATGGGTTGGCTTAGGTTTGGTTGATCATTTGAAATGTATTACAAGCTTTGGTTTCAATCAATTTTAGTTTAGTTTTATTTCAAGTTGATTTGACCTTTTAGGTCAAGTTGGGTTCGTGGTCAATTGGACTAGGTTTGGGTATAGTCAATTGAAGCTTTGCACAAGTTCAATAAGTGATTAGAATGAATTTGACCCATTGGTTGCAATCAATTTGACTTATATCAATATTTGGCCCATTTTGACTTTTTAGGTCAACTTGAGTCAACATAGGTCAAGTGGCCAATTGGGCTTAGTTTGGCTCAATTGATGGCTTGGTCAAGTTCAATCATTGATTATGAACTAGTTTTGATCAAAGGTTTCAATCATTTTGGCTTATGGTGAATTTTGGCTAGTTTAGATTTTATTTGGGCTAAGTGTTGACTTAGTCAAAGGCTAGGTTTGACTTGGTTTCACCCAATTTGAGTGATTGATCATCCTAGGATTATTGTTGCTTACAATGCGAGGCTTAGATGGGATTAATTCAATCCAATTTGGGTTGGATTAGAATTTGGCTCAAAAAGGCCCTTTATGTCACTTTAGGTTAAGTGAGTCTAAGTGGGTCAATTGGCTTAATCAAGGCTTGATTCAAGTTTGGTTGAACTCACATATGAACTTATGATTGAAATATAAATCCAATTGCAAGTGAGTTGGAGTTAAATGAGTTTTGATTCATTTGATAATTTCAACTCAAAAGGGTGAACATGGGTTTGACTTGGGTTAGTTTGATTTTGGTTTGGTGATTGTAGTTTATGTTTATATTTGGGCTTATGATTAAAGGATGTTTGAAGAAAAAAATCCAAGGGTTTGGATTGATTTGAGAACGATTTGGCTAAGTTCAAGAATTTGACTTGAAAGAGCATAGGTTGAATTTAAGTTGGATTTAGATTTTGAGTTTTGAATTGATTTTGGTTATTTGAATTTATATTTCATTTATACTTGTGAATATAAATGAAGATATAAATGGATTATGAGAAAATCTTTTGAGTTTGAAGTGATTTGATTTGATTTGAGCTAAGTCCATAAGATGAAATCAAAGGCTTAGGAAAGATTTTGGATTTAGAATTGAGTTTTGAATTTAGTTTTGGTTATTTGAATTTATATTTCATTTATATTTGTGAATATAAATGAAGATATAAATGGATTATGAGAAAGTATTTTGAGTTTGAAGTGATTCGGATTTGATTTGAGCTAAATCCATAAGATGAAATCAAAGGCTTAGGAAATATTTTGGATTTAGAATTGAACATGGATTTCAATCATTTGGAATCGATTCATGATTTGGATTTTGGAATTGATTTGAATTTAGAAAATCAATTTAAGTTGAAATTGATTTTGAGTTTGAAGTTGATTTGAATTTGAAGTTGATTTGAATTTTAAGTGTTCACCTAATCACAAGAAGTGTCTTAGGACTAAGGAACTCTTAATGTATAGAGGAGTCATATGTCTAAGATGGAGAAGTTGAGAGCTCACTTCAAAAGGTCAACTATGTAAATCACCTTGGAGACCAAAATCCTCCTCCTTAGCATTCAACTTTGATCGAACACAAACTTTGAGTTAATTTGGAGCTCAAGAAATGATTTGTGTGGCCTCGACGAGGTGTATAGATGGTGTAGGAATGAGAAATTTGATTGAAGTGGGGTATTGGAGAAGTTAGGATCAAAGTTGTACTCCCCTATTTCAGTTCCTCACGAGAAGAAGGAATGCCGAGAGTGGGGTGTTTGGAATTGCTATAGAACTCACAAGGAAGCTCGGCTTGGTGTTAGGAAGCTTACAAGATGTGAATTGGTGTGTTTCCCATTCGAATTGGGGGAGTATACCCCCTTGATTTGCTGAGTTGGACAGACGAGATGGCCTCCCATTTTTTGGCCAACTAGCCACCGTCAGAGCATCAGAGGTGTCTTAATTGAGTCCACATGGCTCGATTAGGTTGGAGGAAGTCATGGGAGGTGGCTCAAGGCTTGATCTTGGATGATTTGGTTTCCTTGATCCCTTGGGTGCTCGGCTTTCATGGGAGGTGAGTTGGCTCACCTCCCTTTGGTACATGGAAAATCCTATTCCCTCAAGGGTGGGCTAGGAGGCTTAGGGATTCCTCATTTGGAAGCTGGATGGCTATCAAGGTGATAGGAGAGTGGACTTTTGCCATTTATGGGTGGAATCCTATGTGAAGAGGGCTTAACCAATGGATTATGGCTTAAGTGGGGTCCACTTTGCTTTTGGGATTACTTTGGGGTTACCTAAGGTCAGTTTGGGTCGAGTTTGGTCAGCCACCGAAGTCCCATGGGTTGGCTTTATGGGTTTTGGCTTCATTTGGTCAAATGGGTTTACATGGGTTCATGTTGGGTTGGGTTGACCAATTGGTCAAATTGGGTTAAACCAAGGCTTGGGTTAGCTTCAAATGATGACTTGAAGTATTTTAGTTCAGGTGGTCAATTTGGCCTAAGTTTGATCTTGGCTCGCTTAGATTCATATAGGTCAAATGGGCTAGGTTGACCAAATTGGGTTAGGTTAGGTGTTAGTTCAAGTTCAATTGGCCAATTTAAAATGATTGTAGGCTTTGGTTTGAATAAATTTAGATTTTTGCCAATTTAACCCTTTAGGTCAGTTTGGGCTAGGTTGGGTCAAGTTGATTAATTAGTCAAATTAGGCTTAATTATGACTTTGGTCAAGTTCAATAATCAATTGGAAATGAACTTGAGCCATTGGTTGCAATCAATTTGGGTTAGATCATGATTTGACCCATTTTGTCCTTTTAGGCCTATTTGGATCAACTTGGGTCAAATGACCAATTGGACTTGGTTTGGCTCAATTGAGGGTCACGTCATGTTCAATCATTGATTATGAGTTGGTTTGAATCAATGGTTTCAATTAATTTGGGGTATGGTAGGTTTTGGCTTGTTTAGGTTTCATTTGGGCTAAAGGTTGACTTGGTCAAAGGACTAAGTTGACTTAGTTTGACCCAATTCAGGGTGGTTGATCATCCAAGGGTGATTGTTGATCATGATATGAGGTTTGGATGGGCTTGGTTCAATCCAATTTGGTTTGAATTAGAACTTGGCTCAAAAAAGTTCTTTAGGCCACTTTGGGTTAAGTGGACCTAAATAGGTCAATTGGTTTGGTTTTAGCTCGATTCAAGTTTAGTTGAACTTATATATGAGCCTAGGATTGAAATATAAATTCAATTGCAATCAATTTGGAGTCCAATGGATTTTGGCTCAATTGAAGTTTTCAACCTAAAAGGGATAACTTGGGCATGACATGGGTTGACTTGAATTTAGTTTGATAATTGTAGGTTTTATTTATATTTGGATAAATGATTGAAGGAATGATTGATTCAAGAGAAAGTCCATTAGTTTTGTCTTAATTTGGATATGATTTAGCCAAGTCCAAGGAAATGGCTAAAAAAGCTTGAATTGGGCTTTGGTTTGATTTTGGACTTGGTTTAGGTCATGTGAATTTATATTTCATTTTTATTTGGGAGTGTAAATGAAGATATAAAAGATCCATGAGAAAATCACTTGAGTTTGAAGTGATTTGGAAGCAAATTTGACTAAGCTTAAGGATGTAGGCCAAAAGGGCTTAAATAGGGAATTGATTTATTTTGATTTATTTTTGGTCCTTGGAGAGTGGGTTTCATTTATATTTATGAATATAAATGAAGAGTAATTGGTTTATAACTAAACAAATTTGATTTTGGGTTGATTTGTATGAGATTTGGCTAAGCTTATGGAGGTAGGTCCAAAAGACTTAAGAAGGGATTTGATTGGATTTTGATTTAGTTTGATTTAATTTTTGCTATTTGAGTTTATATCTCATTTATATTTATGAATATTAATGAAGATATAAATGATTCGTGAAGAGATCAATCAAGTTTGGGTTGAATTAGGTGGATATTTGGCTTAGTTTATGAGAATGGGTCATATAGCTTAGAAGGAATTTTGATTTTGGATTTGATCTTGGGATTGAATTATTTGGTTTGGAATTTGGATTTGGATTTGCTAAATGATTGAGAGATTGAATTTCTTTGAGAAAATTAGATGAATTGGGATTGATCTGAATTTGGTTGAGGCTAAGTCCATAAGCTGAAATGAAAGGGCTTAGGAAAAATGTTGATCTTGGATTTGATTATGGGCTTCAATGATTCATTTTGGAATTTGGATTTAGATTTAGTATTTGAGTTGGATTTGAGGTTTGATTTAGAAGGTAAGCATAAGTCAGGTTTAGGCTATAGGGTAGGCAAGTCTTTCTAAGTCCCTAAGGCATAACCTATTAACCTATAACCCCTAAGTAACTGTTCACTCTAATCACTAAGTGTCTTTACTAAGAACTCTTGGTATTAAGAGTCCCAGATCTATGATGAGAAAGTTAAGAACTCACTCCAAAAGTGAGGTCAATACACATATCAAATCATTCCTTTCCACCATGAATATCATGCATATGGTCTAATCCTAAGTATATCTATACATATATCACACTTAAATGATGAATGTATGTGTATGTGGAATCTTATATTCTTTTATGTGATTGAATTATTTAATCATATTATCTTAAAGCTCTATCTAAATTCTTATACAAAAAATACATAAGGATGATATTAAATAGGTACATGTCATTATTAACCAGGGAAGTGAAGTAATCAAATGACCTCCTTGGGGCTACTTAAAGCATCATATTCCCGGGATGTCCAGACTATATTCTCATTACATTCAATCATATGTAAATTTGTATGTGATAATATAAGAAAATAAACTACAAGTTACATGATTAATGAGTCCAATGATTAAGCAATTTATAAATGCATGTATTATTATATAGAAAAGGGGATTACCATCCTCTAATCAAAGACACACACACATATATGTATAAAAGACATAAACAAGTATGTGCCTTTGTTAAACCAGGGAAGTGAGGTAATCAAATGACCTCCTTTGGGCTACTTAAAGCCTCGTATTCTCGGGATGTCCAGACTATATACCCATTTTTCTTGAATACATACACATGTATTTATGATAGAGAAGATAACAATCATGCAAATGTTGTATTTTCCTTAATGAAATTATTTAGGTATATGATTTAAAGCTCTATCTAAATTCTTATGTTAAAGATACATAAAAATAAAATCAAACGAGTACGTATCATTGTTAAACCATGGAAGTGAGGTAATCAAATGACCTCCTTGGGGCCACCTAAAGTCTCGTATTCCCGGGATGTCCAGACTATATACCCATTACATTCATGTTTATGTAAATCAACATGTGAATAAAAGGAAAGAAACTTCATTTCATACACTTAAACGTATAATCACATACATATCCTATGTATTTATAACTAACATCACAACATATGTTACCATTCATTTATAAGCTTTTTGAAAAAAAAAATTTGAGTTTAGTAGTGATGATAGCCACACATATATTAAATTAAATCAACACATGCAAGCTTACATAAAGGAGAACTATTTGATTTAATTAATTTTTGGAATGGAATGGATGGATGGAATTAAACAACATACAATATGTATCATGATTGGGAAGGAATAATCAAATACAAGCATGTGATTCATTCAATCCAATTAATTCTTAAGGACAAACATACTAAATAAAACTATTTAAAATAAATCAAAGTTCTTTAATGTCATTTTAATTTCATGTTCAATTTGACTTAAGAAATGTGAGAAGTTTTCTAATCCTAACCCATCTCCATGTTTGTAAGTTAATTTGGTTTAATGAAATATGATTAAGTTGATTTTATGGATTAATTAGGTTATGATACACATTAGGTTTATAAATTAACCCTTACCTATGTTACCTTAAAGTAATTATCCTAATAATTATGAGCTAATGTGATATGCAAATGAATTGAATAGTAAATTAGCAATGGTCTTATGAAATGAAAGGACCTAATGCAATTAGCTCATAATTATTGGTTAATTAGATTAAGAAACTTAATAACTTTTATGATTTTTCCACACATATTAGGTAAATTATAATTGCATTAAATCTCTTTAGGCTATTAAACACCTAAAGATCTACCCATGAATTAATTAAGAAAAATTAGATAAGATTGCATTTTTAATTTGATTAATCAATTCATTAATCAATTTCTCTTACTTAATTTGCCAAATTTGATTAATTATCCTTCAAATGAAATGGACTTAAGGGGAAAAGGTTTGCGGTCCCAACCTAATTCCATGAATCCTCTCATTTAATTGAACAAGATTTGATGTGATTTGAACTTTAATTTAACTAATTGTTTAACTAATTAGTTAATTAATCTTTATTTACTATTTCTTAAAGAAAATGAGAGGGGTTTAGGGAAAAATGATTAAGAAAGAGGTCCCAACCTAATTCCATAAGCTCCTCAATATTAGACAATGATTAGGGAGCCCAATTAATTAACTAAATATTGTTCACATATTTAATTAACACTTAAATTAAGAAGATAATTAGGGCTTAATCAATCAATTTTCTCAATTAATTAACCAATAAATCTCAATAAAAATAGGGGAGGTAGAGGTCATACCCTTAAACAATCTCAAAAAAGTTTGAGGTTAATTAGTTAATTAATTATGGAGTAATTATGCTAATTTATTTTTTAATTAAATTCTAATTAAGCTTGGATTACTATTCAAAATTAATTAAGGATAATTTTAATGGATTCCTCTTTAAAATATCTTTAAAATGAGCCTTTATTTATATTTTTTAGATTTTTTTATAATTTGTTATGAATTAATGAAGTTTCAGTCTTAAAAAAGGGTTATTTAACTTTAATTAAACCTTAATCCCATCGACGCCACATGGCGTGCTGATGCGGGGTGCTTTCCACATTGTGCCGCGGGATTGGCTATTTAAGTTGTCACGCGTCACCGAGTCGGTGGCGGCGGATGCACTTTCTGTCGATAAAGATCGAATGACCATGATGAAACTTGTGGTGTAAAGGGAAAAATTGATCGGATCTAATCATGACCGTCCGTTTAAATCACATGGAATGGATGACGCGTGATATATCTCCCTGTAGGTGATGAGAGACGGAGCCCGTCCACCATTTCCCGCACGATCCGAGCTTACCCGAGCTCGAATTGGCTCCAAATGGAACCCACACCATCGCACAAAGGATCTAAGAGGATCCAACGGTTATGATCATGCGGCATTCACATTTCCTTCAAAAGCTAAAAAAATTGGAGGAAGCTCAGTTTTAATGGTGTTACTTCACCGGAGCTAAGACCGGTAGCTCGCACACTTGAGGAAGCTTCGTCTAGTTGACACGGAGCCCTATGAAGCAGCAATTGGATTAATTCCATGTGGATCACTCGGAAGGACAACTCCCATGCTTTGGACACTCGGCTTCGAACGAACTCTTACCTTTGGGCTTGGAGCTCAAGGGAAGGCTTGTTTGGCCTCGACGAGGTGTTGGGATGGTGTGTGCAAGAGGAATTTGATTCAAGTGGAGAATTGGTGGAGTTTGGATCGGAGGATGATTGCCCTATTTCAGCTTTGCTCGAGAAGAGGAAATTTCAACAAGGGAGGCCTTGGGAATGCTTAGGAGCTTTCTAGAGAGTTTGAAATCTCTCTTGGAAGCTCGGATGATGCAAATGGATCTCTTTCCCATGAGAATTGAGGGGGTATATCCCTCAATTGCTTATGATGGACGATGGGATTGTCTCCCATTTTTTTGCCGGCCACCGATATCAGGGCGTCGGAGTTGTCTCCATCAAGTCTACTTAGCTCATTTTGGTTGGAGGAAGGATTGATAGGGAGCTCAAGCCAGGATTTGACTGGATTGCTCTTTCTTGGATCCTTTAGGTTTTCAATTTATAAGGGAGGTTAACTCACCTCCCTTTGGTCCATGGAAAGCCTAGCCCACTTAGGGTGGAGTAGGTGGATAGGTCAGACCCCATTTCGAGTATGTGAGGGCTGCCAAGTGAAAAGGAGAAGTGAACTTTACTATTTTAGGAAAAATCTCATGTATGGTGGCATATCCAAGGGAGAACTCATTGGTTTAGCTTGGGAATTTGTGCTGATTTTGGACTAACTCAAGATGGGTTTTGGGCTGGGTTTGGTTAAGTTCCAAGTGGCCATGGGTTGGTCCAAAGGGGTTTGGCTCAATTTGACCTTTATAGGTCAAATTGGGTCATGTTGGGTTAGGTTGACCAATTGGTCAGATTGGGTCAAACCAAAGCTTGGCTTAAGTTTAAATGATGATTTAAAGTATTTTGGTTCAAGTGGTTCCAATCAATTTGCTATAGGTTTGATTTTGGCTCATTTAGAATCAAATGAGTCAAATGGGCCAAGTTGACTAATTTGACCAAATTTGCCAAATTGGCTTGGGTTGGGTGTTGGCTTAAGTTCAATTAGTCAATTTGATAGGATTATAGGCTTTGGTTTGAACCAATTTGGATTTAATTTGGATTTAGGCTAATTTGACCCTTTAGGTCAATTTGGGCTAAGTTTGTCAATTGGGTTCAATTAGGTTCAATTGGCCAAATTGGGTTCAATTATGGGTTTAGTCAAGTTCAATAATCAATTTGGAGTGAACTTGAGCCATTGGTTGCAATCAATTTGGGTTGGATCATGATTTGACCCATTTTGGCCTTTTAGGTCAATTTGGGTCAACTTTGGTCAAATGGCCAATCGGGTTTGGTTTGGCTCAATTGATGGTCAAGTCATGTTCAATCATTGATTATTATTTGGTGTAAATCAATGGTTTCAATTTATTTGATGTAGGATGATTTTTGGCTAATTTGGGTTTCATATGGGCTAAGGGTTGACTTAGTCAAATGACCAAGTTGACTTAGTTTGACCTAATTCAAGGAAATTGATCATCCTAGGGTGATCAATGATCATGGAACGAGATTTTGATGGGCTTGATTCATTCCAATTTAGGTTGGATTAGAACTTGGTTCAAATGAGTTCTTTAAGCCACTTTGGGTCAAGTGGACCAAAATAGGTTAATTGGCTTGATTTTGGTTTGATTAAGGTTTAGTTGGATTTATACATGAGTTTAGGATTGAAATATAAATTCAACTGCAATTAATTTGAGCTATGAAGGGTTTTGGTTCATTTGGAATTTTCAAGTCAAAAGGGCTAAGTTGGGTTTGACTTGGGTTGATTTTAATTTGGCTTCATGATTGTAGGTTTCATTTACATTTGGATAGATGATTGAAGGAATGATTCATTCAAGAGAAAATACATTGATTTTGGCTTGATTTATATGGGTTTTGGTTAAGTCCAAGGAATTGGCTTAAAGTGTTTAGATTTGGTTTTGGTTTTGGATTTAGTTTTGGCTATTTGAATGTATATTTCATTTATATTTGGGAAGATAATTGAGTATATAATTGACTTTTGAGAAAATCATTTGAGTTTGAAGTAATTTGAAAGCAAATTTGGCTAAGCTCTTCGAGGTAGTTCAAAGGGATTATAAGGGAATTTGATTTAGTTTAATTTAATTTTTATCATTGGAATGTGGGTTTCATTTATATTTGTGAAGATAATTAAATATATAATTGATTTATAAGAAAATCAATTGATTTTAGGTTAATTTGGGTTAAGATTTGGCTAAGCTCATGGAGGTAAGTCCATATGGCCTAGGAAGGGTCTTGACATGACTTAATTTAGTTTGATTTAGTTTTAATCATTTGGATTTGATTTCATTTATATTTATGAAGATAATTGATGGAATAATTGATTTGTAAGAAAATCAATTGAGTTTGATTTGATTTGAATGTGATTTTGGTTAAACTTGTGAAAGTGGATCATATGGCTTAAGAGGGATTTAGAGCTTGGATTTGATCTTGGGTTTCAACCATTTGGAGTTGAAATTGAATTTGAATTTGATAAATGATTGAGGGATTGAACTGATCTTTGAGAAAATCAATTGAATTGGATTTGGCTAAAGTTAAGCCCATAGAATTCAATCATAAGGCATATGAAAGATTTTGAGCTTGGGTTTGATCATGGGATTGATTGTGAATTTTGGAAATTTGATTTTAAATTTGAATTTGGGGTTTGGTCTGAGAATGAGAATATGGATTGGGTTTAGGCTATGGGGTAGGCAAGTCTCCCTGAGTCCCTAAGGCATAACCTACTCCTATAACTAACCCTTCTAAGTCTGTGGGCTTAGGTTAAGTGTTCACCTAACCACTATAAGTGTATTAGGACAAAGGAGTTCTTAGTGTCTATAAGAGTCATAGATCTATGATGAGGAGGTTGAGAACTCACTCCAAAAGTGAGGTCAACAAAAGGACCCCCAATAGGTGTGGTGTAACTGACAAGGTGAACTGCACGTATTGGCGTTGACCAAGATGATCAACAACATCTGAAGGATTGCAAGTGTCAATGAAAATGGTCTATACCTAAACCCGAGATGTAGACATTATCACGATCTTAGTGCAATGCAACTCAACTTATCCAGGAAGGAGGGATCCACTGAGGGATCGAATATACGAACCTTCCACTAGCGAAGCAAGTTTGAGTTATCCGCCAGGGATAAGGGTTTGAACTTGATTATATGATTTGTGGAAAGATGATCCACGAGGATTGGAATCTATAATCCATCGAGGATAGGTGTGTATCTTCCTTAGGGGAAGTTGGGTATATGAGTTTGATTTCATTGATGTGTCAACTAGGATAAAAGTTAGTTAGATTTGCTTGATAGGCATCCACTAGGGATGAGAATTTGATTTAATTTATTTGAATTAGATTTATGCTTAATTTGGGAGCATATCTGCTAGGGATATGAGCTTGAATCTGCCGAGGATCAAGACTAGATTTGAGGGACTTAATTTGTGATACATATCCACTATGGATATAGACCTGAATCCACCGGAGATTAATACCGAGTTTAATTTATTTTAATTTGTGATGGCTCCACTGGGAAGGAGGGAACAATTTGATTTGTTTATTTTAATTTTTTTTTATGATTTAGGGATCCACTGGGGAAAGGATATGATTTAGCTCTACTTGAGAGAATCAAGTTGGGTTTAATTTGATTTGAGTTTGAGAGCATATTTGTTGGAGATATGAGCTTGGATCTTCTGGGGATATGGTGGATTTAATTTATGAACCTTACCGTGTGTGATTGATCCACTAAGAAGGGACTATGTCAGCCTTGGCCTATCTCAGGTTTACAAATCCAAGAGATAGTCTACCGGCTGAGAGGTAAGCCCATCCAACCTAAAGGTTGCCTTTTAGTGTGCACTTGTTGAGCTAGGAAGAAAGGGTGGCAGACTTACATCTTCCAAAGTAGGGAGCAACTGCTGGGGTGATCTGTTGGTAGCACAATAAATCGAACCCAACCTAGGGTGACTACTGAGTGAATGCCATTAGGGGACTTATATCAACTCAAAAGTAATCAAGATTAATAACATTTTAATTTGATGGACCTTGTCTGTGTGCAATGGACCTACTGAGAAGGGGTTATATCAGCCTCGTCCTATTTCAGATTACAAATCCAAAGGGATAAGCTCAATTAAACTACATCTTCCAAAGCAGGGAGCAACTGCAAGGTGATCTGTCGGTAGCGCAACAAATTGAACTTGACCTAGGGAGACTACTGAGTGAGTGCCACTTGGGACTTATATCAACTCAAGAGTAATCAGGCAATTCTTATAGGGAGTTTTTCTAACACTACCCTAAAGATAGGATGCTTGCTTAAGAAAAGGTACCGCTTGGGGTGTTCTCCTAATCCACAAGCAAATATATATTTTTTTAATTTATATGTTTGTGGAGCATATTGGTGTGTGAGGGACCACACTGAGAAGGGGCAATATCAGCCTCGACCTATCTCAGACTTACTGAACCAAGGGAGAATCTGCATATCCGCAAGATGGATTCTCCAACCACAGGGGTGGCTACAATGATAGGGGGACAGTCCAATCCAAGAGTAACCCGTGTAGTGTCTAAATGGGGTCGCAACGGATGTGATCCAAATAGAGTGCCCACAGGGGAGGTGTGGGCGCTATCCTACTAAAAAAAAAAAGAAGCATGGTGTATGGGCTAACTCAATGAGAAGGCATAGCAGACTTACATCTACCATGAGTGGTGTACCCACCGGGTGGGTCACTGTCAACATAGCGAGGACCAACCAACCTAAGGTGTCCGTCGGTGTGCGCCGATCAATCTGAGAAGAAGGCGTGTAGACTTACATCTTCATAGACGAAAATGATCACCAGGATAGTCTGTCGTCGACAAGACAAATGCTATCTGACCTTGGGTGACTACTAAGCGGGGAGTCTCACGTAAGGACTAGACCCAGACTTTAATTAGTTAGGAGGAAAAGACCCACCGGGGGACTTACCCTAAATCTCAAATATACTAAACCAAGTTAGTGTATGATGTCTAGTTCAAGAAGAAGGCGTAGTAGATTTACATCTTCTTAAATGAGGCCTACATGAGATAGCTTACCGACCGTGCAGTGAGGCCTACCGGTATAAGTAAGCCGACATGCTGGATCAAATTTCAATGACCTCATAATTCGCTTTTGTAAGTCCGTGAAGTTAAGCCGGTGGGGACTTGTATTGGATGAATTTTCTCACTGGTATAAGTCGGAATGAAATCTTCACTTACAATGAGTTCACCGCCATAATATAGAACTATGCAAACTATATCTGAACTTATTTTTAACTCACACCAGCACAATACAAAGAATCCTTTATCTCACCTAGTTAAAGAAAAAATTCAATTTAAGAGAACATACACTTTGTACATTTGACTTGAAATAGAAGAGTATGTGAAGTATTACAGTTACTGTATTTTTAAATCAACAGTTACTACGTGTTTATCCTTAAACAGAACATACCCTAAATGGTGCATGAAAATTGAATATAAAGATTCATAGGCAAAACATACCTAAACTAAATAATTTGTACTTGCAAACTCACATCAACATTTCATACTAAATTAAAATTATGAATCTAACAAGAATAATTATAACCTCCAAATAATAATGTTTTAACCTAAATCCTAAATCAAATCTAATATGCATTTCTAAAATACACAAATCTGATGAAAAAAAATACCAAAATCTCAATCTACCCTTAAAATAAAAATAAATGAGCATATCATACATAATGAAATCTTATATAATAAGACATAACAAAAAAATACATTTAGGTTTCAAAATACCTAAATCAGTGACCAAAAAATAAAAATGAAATCTTATATAATAAGACATAACAAAAAAATACATTTAGGTTTCAAAATACCTAAATCAGTGACCAAAAAATAAAGAGAGGTAAATGTCTCTACACGTCGATTCTTAACAACATACTTAAACTCAATAATTTATCTTGCAAACTCCATATCAATATTTCTACACAACTAAACTTACATATTCAATAAGAATAATTGTAACCTCCAAATAATAATGTTTTAACATAAACCTTAAATCTAATATGCATTCACAAAATACACAAATATAATGAAATAAAAGTACTAAAATCTCAGTCTACCTTAAAAATAAAAATAAATAAGCTTATCATACAAAATAAAACTATATATAAAGAGATCTAACAAAAAAATATGCATTTGTGGTTCAAAAAACTAAGAATGTGGTCTCTCTGGTGAGGCGAAAGCTTCTCACTAGCCACGCGGGAGATGGTCAGGACGAGCCGAAAGAGAAAAGGGGAGACCGGGCAAGCTGCCCGTCGATTTGGCCGAAAATATAGGCCGATGCCAATTGTCCATTGAACGGGCAACTAGTCCGACGGACCGCCTTGCGCCGTTGCTCGTTCAACAAGTTAATTAAGCCTAAAATTAATTTTTTTTAAAATACCTAATTAACTAAATTAATTCTTAATTATGCTAATTTATAAATTAGCTATTCATCTACTAACCATGGGTGCCATTTGCATCTTTTATTTTCAAGTTATTTATCAAGGTATCATAAAATTCTTATATATTTATATATCTAACATCTAATTTTAATATTTACATAAATAATATAGAAATTTTTAATATACATAAAAATATCGTTATTATTAAATTTTTTAAGTGAAATATTTTTTTTCATCCATAGAAAAAATATTATATTTATAAATATTAAATTTAAGATGTTAAATATTTAAATATATAGAAATTATATGATATGTTTGTAAATCTTATTTTATTTTTAAAATAAAAGCTCCTACTGTTTTTATGACTTTTTTTGGGCTTTAAACAACTATTGTTTTTTTAGGGCTTTTCTGATCAGATGCTATGTGATATTTATTTGCTGGTCATACGTTCAAGTCCAATATAATATTCCTATAATAAAATATATAAAATCCTATTAATTGAAAACATAATGCCTTGACTACACAAATATACCAATGATTAATAAATTTATTTTATAAGTTGCAAAAAATTTAAAACTAATGCAAAATTAATTTTAATCGCTGTTCCACATAATATAAATATAGATTTTAGATTATAGAAGATCTTTTAGATAAAAATATAGGATTTTAATTATGCAAATAAGCTTTTATTAGATTAATTGATTATTAGGAACATGTTTGTATATTATATTGGAGTTTAACATATGACCTGTATCCTGAAAATTTGATAGCAAATCACTTTAAATAATTTTAAATACTAAGATAAACAAAAATATAAAAATTTAAGTTATCAGTAAAAATAAAATATAATATTTCAAGTAATTAATAAAAAATAAAAAAATCAATATACATAAGGATAAACATTCAAGTAATTTATAATATATGTATATCAAATGACAATCAATAAATTATAAAATGTGAAATGATTTAATTATAAATGTCACTTTTCTTAAACACCCTTTATTATTTATTTATTATTGGGGCCTTCGATCTTCATAGTACTAAATCGACAAATGAGGAGTAATTAATTCCAATTTTGTCCAAATGATTTTTTTTAATTATGATGTTTATTTTAAAATGGGTATTATTATATTAAGAAGCATTATTATTTTATCATCATTATCTAATTATTAATTAATTATTATTATTTGATTATTATCATTCAATCATTATCAGACTACTATAATTCCATCATATTCATAAAAAATTAAAAATCTTTTAGACTAATAAATCTTGAATTTAACTCCTTTTATATATATATATATATTGCATGCTAGAAAATCAGTTGTGGTAGAATAAGAATATATATATATATAACTTTGTTGTAATCTAGACATTCAGATGTTTGAAGAAGTAATAAGATAACTCCAGAATTTTTACGTGAAAAAACCTCAAAAAGAGGAAAAAAAATCACAGGGCCTAGCCCAATAAAAATCTTCCACTATATATATGTTTCAGAGTACAAAATTTTCCCGATAACGGGATTACAGAATTGTATATGAGAAGGGATGATAATGGGAATCCAAGAATCAGGCAACAACAGCTATATTATCATGGTTAGGTTGTAACAGTTGCTAGTGATAGTTGATGATGGTGAACAACGAGGGTCAGCTGACGGATCTGCTGGGCGGCTGACCGGGCAGTGGATGACAATGATGGTTGATAATGGTCGCATACAGCGGCGTGGTCGATAGCGGCAACCGGCACGGTACGCTGATTGGCACAGAATCAGGGGATGATGGCACCGAGGTTGGCGGCGAAGAAGTCGATGACGACCGGCGGTGGAGATTGACAACGACGAGGATCGGCGATGGCAGCTAACAATGGCGGCCGGCAGCGGTGGTTGGCGGCCAACGGAGGTGGTCGGCGACCGTCGAGTGGTGGCACGATTATGCTTGTAGGATTTTCAAGCTTTAGATCTCCCTCTTCTCTTTAACCTCCCCCCCCACTTGTGAAGAATGAGGGGCTATTTATATATTATAGAGAAGACATTTTCGTAAATACATGCAAAATCCAAACCAGTCAATCGGATGGCTCATGATGATTCCCTTGATCATCTAATGTATTTTGTGTATTTAAATGCTGAAATGAAGTCAGAATCAAGAGATATTGGGCTTGTTAAATCCGGCTCGTCAAGACGCTTGATTTGATTATAAACACTCCATATTTAAAAAATATTTAGAGATTTAATTGATATCCCAAAGTCTCCAATGATATTTTAAGTGCTTGATCTCGATTAGTTTCAATTTAGGATTAGCTTGCTTTTAACATCAACATTCGTGTTCAACTAGTAGTATTTTTAGTGTCATATCAGTTGCCCCCCTATTTTTAGATGACATTATCTCAATCATCAAAAAATATATATATAAATAAAAAACTTGCACGCCATGCTATGCAAACGCGAAATGGCGATGAGTTTTTTGTCCATTTTCTCCCTTTTTTGTGTTTTTTTTATTTATTACATTTTTGCCCCTATAGGGGGTCTATAAAAACCTCCCTAGGGTCAAGTGGGAAGACACAAATCCCATATGCTCTAATGTTCCTCTGCATTTGATAAGAAATCATCTAGCAGAAGTTCAAGGGCTAGGGTAAAAAAGAAAAAAAATTTATTTTCTTTTGTCAAGTTCTGACCTTCTTCTTAAGAGAAGCTCATTCGCTTTGCTAATCAAGGCCCATAGCTCATACGGCGAGGCTCTGATTTTCCCTCAAAAGAGGCGTCAACTGTCCTCGTCGGACAGACCGGGTTTGGAGGCGATCAAGGCCCGTAGTTCATGCGGCGAGGCTCCAGTTTTCCCTCAAAAGAGGCTTCAACTATCATCGTCGGACCGATCGAGTTTGGAGGCGATCAAGGTCCATCGTTCATATGGTGAGGCTCCAGTTTTCTCTCGAAAGAGGCGTCAATTGTCCTCATTGAACTGGCCGGCTTTGGAGGCCATCAAGGCTCATAGTTTATACGACGAGGCTCCAGTTTTCCCTCGAAAGAAGCGTTAATTGTTCTCGTCGGACCGATCGGGTTTGGAGGTGATCAAGGCCCGTAGTTCATACTTCTTCTTGTGGAAAATTGGATTTCTTGAAACTCCAATGGATGGTTTAACAGTTGACAACTGTCAAGATGGAGGGGAAACGTCAATTAGGAACCATCATTCGAGCAACTCAAAAAGTCTGATAGATAATTTCAGAGTATCATTCTCCATGATGTTACTTGATATCGTTAACTTGCATGGAAGGGGTATAACTGAATCTGCTAAGGATTTTTGACCCATCCAAGGTTGTTCGTCAAAGTGTTACTTAATGACATTAACCTGCATAGAAGAGGTCGAATCGAATCTGCTGAGGATTTTTGACTCATTGTTTGTCAAAGTGTTACTTGATGACTTTAACCTATATGGAAGAGGTCGAATTGAATCTATTGAGGATTTTTGACCTATCTGAGGTTGTTTGCGAGAGTGTTACCCAATGATGTTAACCTATATGGAAGAGGTCGAATTGAATTCGCTGAGAATTTTTGACCTATCGGTGTGTTGTCGAGTATTACCCCATGATGTTAACTGTATGGAAGAGGTCAATTGAATCACGAGAATTTTGACCTATCGAGGTTGTTTGTCAATGTGTTAGACGCTAACTGTATGGAAGAGGTCGAATTGAATCTGCTGAGAATTTTTGACCTATCCGAGGTTGTTTGTCAAAGTGTTACCCGATGACATTAACCTGTATGGAAGAGGTAGAATTGAATCCACTGAGGATTTTTGACCTATTCATGGTTGTTTGCCAGAGTGCTACCCAATGACGTTAACCTGTATGGAAGAGGTCGAATTAAATCCGTTGAGAATTTTTGACCTATCCGAGGTTGTTTGTCGAAGTGTTACTCGATGACGCGTTAACATGGAAGAGATCCTCAAATCCTTGATCATAACCGAGGACATAATGTGAGTTGTGCATTTCTTAAGTAGGAAGACTGAAATGGAGAAGATCCTTTATATGCAACAAGCTTGTAAGAAAAAGTCATAAACTCATTACTTTGATAATGTTGGTGATACAATATTATCATAAAATAACTTAACAAGAGGAATGAGATAAATTTTTAGAGAGAGTTAACAAAAGATAAAGGGTGGAGAGGAAAAGACAAACGGGATAACTTAAAGGCTGAATATTTATGCACCAAGAATTACATATAACACTTTCAGAGATCCTCAATGTTTCAAGTTTTAGGAAAGATTTTTTCCTCTGGATCTTTGATCATAGCTTGACGGTTGGTCATCTGATAATGAAACGGGAAGTAAGTCTTTTATAGGCAAAGCCCTCTGAGGTACTTCTTTATCTCGAACATTAAAATTCTCGATGTTGAGGGTCACCGAAGGGCGTGGTTGAGCTTGTCTGAGGTAACATGATTGTCTATTTGTTGATCTCTTGACACTCCAACCCCAATGGGGTTTGAAATTTCATCTTAAGATGAGATAAAGTGACAAAGACCAAAGATTGATTGGAGGGTCTTCCAAAGATAGCGTTGAATTTAACTTGACCACTATGAATTGAACCGGTGAGTGGCTTGTTGAGTAAATTCTCAGAACAGGAAGGGTGATTGTCCCTCCACTGCATAGGCATTATCAACCCATATAACGGTTCTACAGCGGGTTGAAGTTTTTCCTTAACTAGGCCCATGCCAAGAAAGGTGGAGTAAATTAAAATATCAATGGAATTCTCATTATCAATCAAAATTCTCTTAACAACATAATAGGGGTCACCGATCCCCACACTGATGACAAGAGGATCTTGATGCGAAACTTGGACTCCTTCCAAGTCTGAATCATTAAAAGTGTTGGGATGATTAATACAAGATTTTTTTAACTCCGGCTCTTCAAAGGTGGCGATGAAGACTTGATTAGATAGTAGTGGCCCTCCTGCAATCGTTTTAATTTCTCCAACTATTTGGCAATTATTGTGTTGTTTCTATGATGATTGTCCCGGTTTCCCCCCAATTGGAGTTATGTTTGCTTGAGTTGATTGGTTCTGCACAAATTGACGCAGATATCCCTAAATGAGCCTCTCTATCTCTTCTTTAAGTTGCTTACACGCCTTTGTAGTATGTCCACGACTTCGGTTGAAGTGACAATATTGCTCCTGATTTCTTGAATTTGGT
This sequence comes from Cymbidium sinense, assembly GCA_021442155.1. Taxonomy (NCBI): domain Eukaryota; kingdom Viridiplantae; phylum Streptophyta; class Magnoliopsida; order Asparagales; family Orchidaceae; genus Cymbidium; species Cymbidium sinense. The sequence goes on from CM038215.1 coordinate 283,324,239, forward strand.
TTTAGTGGATGTAGCCACTTAATGGTCTCTTTATCTCGAATGGCCATCAAGACGTTAACACGAGATGTGTTCAGTGGCATGTTTTCCTTTTTCAGTCATGGTTCGCGTCATTGATGCGGGGGTCGTGAAGAGAGATTATGACTTCCTTATTGCTTCTTTTGATGGGATTGTTGATCGGCATTCCCTGGGGCGCTTTTACATTTTCCTGTAGTTTGTTCAAATTGTTTACGATGGGCATTAATAGCCTCATCGGCAGAAATTTGCGCTTCCACACGTTGAACTAAGCAGCATATGAGCGAACCGTATCTCGCATCAATGACGAGTAGAAAGGTCCAGGAGGGAGCCCTCCGAGGAAACTCCTCTTAGTAATTCAAGGTCTACCCCAGGTATTTGGTGAGCTTCTGAGGAGAACCTCTGGAAGTATTCTTTAAGTGATTCACTTTCATGTTGACGGATGCCTGAGAGATGAGAGGAATCTTTAATGATCCTCTGGTTTACAATGAACTATTCTATAAAAATCTTGACGAGTTCGCCAAAGGTATGGATAGATCCCCTCGGAAGGGAGTAAAACCAAGTGCGGGCCTGACCCTTGAGGGTGACTGGAAAAACTTGGCAAAAGCAGCGAGCTCGTCGGATATGCATGATAGTTCTCAGAGTGATTGATGTCTTCATATGGGAGCCCCATCATCATAGAATCGATGCTCGGAAGCTTGAAACCTGAATAGGATGTTGAAGAATAGACTAAAGGTGAAGACTTCAGTGAGGGAAGGATAATTTCTGTCTTTAAGGTGAAATTTGTCTTGCATTAAGTATTATAATTCTGCACGTATAACATGACAAGTGGAGTCAACAGGACGAGAACGTGCTAAGCTACCAATAATAATTGGTGGATTAGCTGGCTGAGCCGCAAGATGAGTAGAGAACTGTCAAGGAGGTCGATCATGGTATGGAAGTGGAGGAACTTTAGTCGATGGAAGGCCAGATTAGCATTTTGACCTCCATTGACTAATCGCTTCTTGGGGAGACATGTTTGTCACGCAGTAGGGTCGCCGTGTTTCTCAAAAGTCGATTATTCATCATTTTGAGACCTTCCAGCACACAATTTTCTAGAGAGATTCATGTTGCACCTTCACCGACAGAGTCATACCTATCAGGGGGAAGTGAGGCAGAAGCTTGGGGTCCTTGGTTCGAGGATTGGTTTCGAGAGTGACAGGAGTTGGAGCGGGAGGCTCCATTGTTGCGAGTATTACGCCTATTGGTCATAATGCAGGTGTTCATACAAATTGTGATTGATGGGTTTTCTTCTCACAGATGGTGTCAAACTATTGTGTGCTAGAAAACCAGTTGTGGTAGAATAAAAGTTTACGCCTTAGCTTTGTTATGGAATCCAGCACACACAGAGATGTTTGAAGAATTAATAAGATAACTCCAGAACTTTTACGTGAAAAAATCTTGAAAAGAGGGAAAAAAATCACGGGGCCTAGCCCAAGAAAATCTTCCACTATGTATCTGTTTCAGAGTACAAAATTTTCCCGATAACGGGATTACAGAATTGTATATGAGAAGGGCTGACAATGGGAATCCAAGAATCAAGCAACAACAACTATATTATCATGGTTAGTAGCTTGTTGGTAGTGATGATGGTGAACAGAGAGTCAATGGACCGAGGTGACGGCGCACGTCCTGATCTGGTCGGCGATGATGACCGGAGACGGTGGTTGATGACAATGATGGTTGATAGTGGTGGCTGACAATGACAGCTGGCGGTGGTCCGGCTGCGTAAGAGTCGGCGGGATGACCAACGAGATGATGGCGCGACGACCGATGAGATTGAGATTACAAGCGGATCGACGATGGTGGCTGACGGCGGCGGTGGTTGGTGGCCAATGGAGGTGGTCGGCGACCGTCGAGTGGTGGCACAATTATGCTTAGGATTTTCAAACTTTAGAGCTCCCTCTTCTCTTTAGCTTCACCGAACGGTGGTTGATGACAATGATGGTTGATAGTGGTGGCCGACGACGACAGTTGGCGGTGGTCGACAACGGCAACCGGCGACGGTGGTCGACTGGCGGCGGTTGGCAACAGGAGTCGGCGGGGATGACCGACGATGATGGTTGGCGATAGTGGTCTGCGGTGACGACCGGTGGCGGAGATTGACGATGACGAGGATCGACGATGGTGGCTGACGGCGACAGTGGTTGGCGACCAACGGAGGTGGTTGGCGACCAACGGAGGTGGTCGGCGACCGTCAAGTGGTGGAACGATTATGCTTATAGGATTTTCAAGCTTTAGAGCTCCCTCTTCTCTTTAGGATTTTCAAGCTTTAGAGCTCCCTCTTCTCTTTAGCCTCCCTCATGTGAAGAATGATGGGCTATTTATAGATTAGAGAGAAGGCATTTCCGTAAATACATGCAAAATCCAAACCACTCCATCGGATGGCTCATGATGATTCACTTGATCATCTGATGTATTTTGTGCATTTGAATACTAAAATGAAGTCAGAATCATGGTGGCACATACAACAAAAGAGTTTGAGAGACCTCAAAATTTTTACGTGTAAAACCCAAAAAAAGAAAAACTATGGGGCCTAGCCCACTTAAAAATAATTTTACTATATCAGCTTCTGTTACAATTATTATCCTTTCTCCAAACTTAGAGAATGATAGCTTACAAGAATAAGTTTTGTGGCAAGCTTCACTGGATTAGCGACGAATGCCTTGCTTGAGGTGGTAGTTTGATGATCCGACAAAAATTATAAAAAGATGATCAAGTGCGGTAGCGGGGCGAATCACTCCGGCCATCGCGTCATAACCGCCGCCGGCCCATCACCACCGTTGGTCACCCGTACAATTTATCACCAATATATATATATATATATATATATATATATATATATATATATATATATATATATATATATATATATATATTAATATAATTGCAAATCCTAATAATTTTTATCTAAAGTGATTTTATATATTTTTGGATAAAATGAGTTTTTTCATATAAAAATAAGGGGCAAATGATATATCCCCCTACAATTTATAAATCATGTATGGATTTCAAGTCAAACCATATAATCAAGTAGATTAAACGACTCAGTGAGATGAGTCCAATAACGCTGAAATAGGGTCAAATCGAGTCCAAATGAGCTTAAATCTAGCCCAAAAACTACATATGAAAATTTCAAAATAATTGGATGATCAAATGACTTCAAAATTTGACATGCTTATAATCAAATCGAGTAGCTTGACGAGACGAATCCAACGAGCCTAAGATCACTCAAATCAAAGATCATTTGAATGATCAAATCAACAAACAAAAAATCTATGATCAAATGGATCGATATGAACCGTTCAACGGAGTGTTTTGGGATTTTGGCTACAATAACCAAAATACCCCTGTCATAATTCTATAAATAGGACCTCATTCTTGTCATGAAGGGAGGAAGGAGCTAGAAGCAGAATTTGAGTTGAAAGAGTCGAAGTTTCACCACCAACGCTTGGCTGACGCCATCATCGCCGCCGACGCCACCAACAACTAAAACTACCGCTTCATAGCTATTGTAACTTGATTCTGGATTTTCCATTATCAGGATTTCTCATATACATCCTTGTAATTCCATTATCGAGAAAACTTAAACTTTGTACTCCATAACAGATATATAGTTGAGTATTTTACTAGTGATTTTTTCAATTTTATGAGATTTTCCATAAAAATTCCTGAGTTTATTCTCTTTTTTTTTTTAACTATGGTTTGATTTCAACAAAACTTAGACGTGAAGTTTTATTCTACTGGAACTGATTTTTTGGCACGCAACACTAATATTTAGATTTTAATATATATATCTAAATCTTTAATATCATAATAAAAGTTCTACTATTATTAATTTTTTATAATTAATATATATTTTTATGCATAAAAATATTGTTTTTAAAATTTTAAAATTTTAATTACTAGATATATAAATATATATAAGAATTATATGATATTCATATAAATCTTTTTGTATAGATTTTTTATCAATAAAGAATTTTAAATCATTAAAATACATTTTACTACTTCTAATGTGCCACAAAACTTCACCATGCAATATCTAGATTGAAGAATTAGATTTTTTGCTACTATTACTTCTACTAGAAGTATCATAGTCGAGCCGCTTGAAAAATAGCACTCTTTATTGTGTGCTCTGAAGAACTCTTGATCAGAAGTCACCCTAAGTTGGCTAAAAAGAGTAAGATTATGATAATTAATGGTGCATTTGGGATAGTATTCTAGCTGCTTTATTTTTCAAAAGTAATGCAGTTGTGTTTGACAATCAACTTTTTAGTTGTTTTTCATAAAATTTTATGGTGAAAAATATTTTGAACTGAAAGTTAGAGTTGGTGATAGTTTGAATTTTTTTTTCAAAGAAAATATTTAGCATATACTCAAAAAGTTTTTTCTCCACAAGAGTTTTACAATAAATTTTCAAAAAGCTACAACTATTTCAAACAGATCCTAAGCTGGTGTCGACTACCATTGACAGTTTCTTTGAGAGCTCTTAGTCGACAAAAGTATAAAAAAAAGTAAAATAGTACAGATATAGAACTCCATCCATTCACATATGGATATTTAAAATTGGCAAAATTTTAAAATAAGCATGCTTAAAACTTTAATTAGCGGATTAGGCATATTTTAAAAAAATTTAAATACGCTGTGTATTGAGATCGACAGTCGTCAGTTCCCATTAAACTGGAGACTGGCACAAAAAAAATTTTTAAAGAAAACGGAATTTGAGCGGAAATTACAGAATAGGTCTATTTGATTCGGGTATTTGTAATTTAATTTTTTTAATATCTAATTTTTAAAAAATAAAATATAAAATACTAATTTTGAAAAAGTTGAAGTATCTCAAAAAAATAATTGCAGAATTATTTATAAGTGTATTTGATCCGGATATTTATAATTTATTATAATTTTAATTTTAATTTTTTTAATTTCTAATTTTAAAAAAATAAAATATAAAATAATAATTTTGAAAAAGTTGAAGTACTTCAAAAAAAATAATTACAGAACTATTTATAAGTTTATTTCATCAGAAGTATTTATAATTTATTGTAATTTTAATTTTAAATTTTTTAATATCTAATTTTAAGAAAATAAAATACAAATTAATAATTTTTAATATCTAATTTTTTTGAGATACTTCAACTTTTTTAAAATTATTATTTTAAATTTTATTTTTTTAAAATTAGATATTAAAAAAATTAAAATTAAAATTACAGTAAATTATAGATACTTCTGATAAATAAACCTATAAATAAAAAAGGTATTTTAACTTTTTCAAAATTATTATTTTATATTTTAATTTTTTAAAACTAGAAATTAAAAAATTAAAATTAAAATTATAGTAAATTGTAAATATTTAGATCAAATAAACTTATAAATAATTTTGCAATTATTTTTTTGAGGTACTTCAACTTTTTCAAAATTATTATTTTATATTTTACTTTTTTTAAATTAGATATTAAAAAAATTAAAATTAAAATTATAGAAAATTGTAAATACTCAGATCAAAAGACCTATTATGCAATTTCACCTATTCTGCAATTTCTATTGAGAGCTATGAAATTTAAAAAAAAAAAAAAATTTGGCCAGTCGGCCGTTTATTAAAAATTATTAATTTGTATTTTATTTTCTTAAAATTAGATATTAAAAAAATTAAAATTAAAATTATAGTAAATTATAAATACTTCTGATAAAATAAATCTATAAATAGTTCTGCAATTATTTTTTTAGGTATTTCAACTTTTTCAAAATTATTATTTTATATTTTATTTTTTTAAAATTAGAAATTAAAAAAATTAAAATTAAAATTACAGTAAATTACAAATATTCTGATCAAATACATCTATAAATAATTCTGCAATTATTTTTTTGAGGTACTTCAACTTTTTCAAAATTATTATTTTATATTTTATTTTTTAAAAATTAGATATTAAAAAAATTAAATTGTAAATACCGAATCAAATAGACCTATTATGCAATTTCCGCTCAAAGGAAAAGCATATATATTTTGTGCGCGTGTGGCCCTTTAAATGGACGATTGTGATTATTTTTAAATTTTTTAAAAAATATACCTAATCTACTAATTAAAATTTTAAGCATGTTTATTTTAAAAATCTTGCCTTTTAAATTTAAAATATTGCCAATTGGCAATAGCATAGCATCTTATGGTTTCTTCAGAAAAGTGAACGATGTAATTAGTACACGCTTTTCTTTTTTTTCAAAAGTAAAATTAATTTTATTAAATACAGTATTGATATTTAATAGATAATTAAACTATTAAAAATTACATTACATTGCATGTTTTGGCCAAACATATTCTCATAGCATTCATTATTATTTTATATTTTATTGCTGGTTTATTAAAATAGCCATATTTAAATTATTATTAATTTTATATTATTGGCTATTAATTATTGCCATTAAGTATATTAAATATTAATGCTTCATTGCCATTACGCTGCTTCAAATCATTATTTTTGTGCGTGATCGAGATTTATGGGACGGAGATTGCCGACGAAACCTTCAATTTTATTTTACATTACATTTATGAACCAAACAAAAAATACAAAGTCATGAATTTGTAAAAGTTTCTACCAAACAACTATAGAATCCTTTTAAAATTTCATTTACATCGATTCTTTTGCTGATTTCAAATACAGAACAAACAAAGATCTTAGTTGTCTATTATCAGTAAGGGCACCCATTATTATTATTCATACTTCGGCATAACAATAATAAATTAATAATTATAAATTTTAGTGATTTATACCATTTCTATGTTTTTATTGTAAAATGTAAAAAATAAAATTTGTATAATACACATTTATACCAATTGGATGCTGAACTTGTATTGGACAAAGGTGGCCGGCTTAAAGAACCGGTTCTCTCTCTCTCTCTCTCTCTCTCTCTCTCTCTTAATTTCCTCTATCTATAAAATGGTTTTGCGTCCCTCCTCTCTGCAATAAGAATAAAGGAGCTTCACGATAATGGAGAAGAAGATTGCTTCTGTGTTAGCTTTGCTGCTAAGCAGCCTTTATTTTGCTCTTGCAGAGCCAGGAACTGCGAAGTTCTTCCCTGCGACTGGAATATGTGAGGTTTTCTTTTAATAATTTATTTGTTTTAATTTTTTTAAGATTTTTTTTTTCAGAACATGATTTTATATTTAAATATTTTTTAATTTATATTATTAATAAAAAAAACTTGATTTAAAAGATTATAAATTTTAAAATAGTTTTTTAAATCTTTCGACAGAATGGAATGTGCCTGCTGGATGAATTTGCTATTTATATATCAATCTATAAAATAGAAGCGATATTATCATGAGATGTATAAATATAAATATTTGATATTAAATAATGGTATGAATATTAACTTTGTAAATAACAAAAAAATTCTATTATTAATATTAACTTTGATATTAAAGTACTTTTTTTATAATAATTTTTATTATTTGAAACAAAACAAAATTAATAAAAATAATAATAAATTAAAAACAAAATTGATCCCGAATGGAAGCCTATTATTATTGTTTAAAATAATTTCAATTTTTTAGATAATACCCCCTAATTTAACTATTTATATAGCTAACACAAACAATTTATTTTCATTTCTAATATTATCATTTAAATTTGGAAGTGCGCTAAAGTATATAACTCTTTTTTTTTTTACTTAAATTTTTTTATCATCTCAATCCATAAGAGTTTTTTTTATGATTCAGATATGATTCAAATCGACTTTGATAACAACTTATAAGGCCCTTATCAATTAGAATAATTAACACCGATAAATTCTTAGGAGTGATTTGGGATCACTTCAATTTTTATTTTATATTTTATATTTTATATTTTATTTTATTTATATTTTACTTTAAAAGAAAATATATTTGATGATAATTATTGTTTTTAAAAACACTCAAAGGCTAAAAGTTATTTTAAGTATTTTTAAAAATAATTTTATTTATTTTGAAAATAAAAAATAAAAACACTTAAAAATACATTAAATAAATATGATCATCATAAAATTAAAAACAAAAAACACATAATATATATTTTTTAGTTGCTTTGAGTGTTTTTAAATATATATATATATACAAAATACACTTAAAAATATTATTTTGTTTTATTTCTTCTAACATCTTGATATATATATATATATATATATATATATATATATATATATATATATATATATATATATATATATATATATATATAATTTTGTTTATTTCTTCTAACATCTTGATTTTTGTTAAAAAAAATATAAAATTTTGAATTTTATATAAATATATATTTTTTTTTCTTTTTATTTAGTATCCCCTTGCAGTGGGACAGTCCCAAGTAACGCATATCAGGCCAAAGCAAGTGACACCTTATGGGACAATGGTGCCGCGTGCGGAAAGAATTACTGTGTGGTGTGCAACGGTGCGGTCGATCCGCATAAGCCTTCACCTTGCAGCAGGATAGGCTACACCGTCATCAACATAGCAGCATATTGCCCTGATTGCGGCGCCACCATCGCCATCTCGAAAGATGGCTTTGCAGCCATTGCTGATCCCAGCGTCACCGACTTCATAAAAATAGACTATGCTGAGTGAGTTCAATTAAAAGGGTGATTATAAGATTAAATTAATGCTAATAAAACTGCTTTGAATTAAACATTTCGAACGTAGTGATTAAAATTAAATATTTATTTAATATATTTTCCATTATTTTTTATTTAAATTTGAATTAATAGTAGTCAGCAGTGGAGTTGCTTAAAATGCGATGTAATAACTAGCTTAGCTCTGATTTATTGAAAGAGCCGTTGGGATCATTTTATTTTTAATTTTACTTATTTTTATTTAAAATATAATATTTTTGATAGTCATAATTATTTTTTAAAAATTATTCAAAATGTCAACAAATTATTTAGATTGTTTTTATCAAATAATGCAATTTATTTATTTTTAAAAAAATTCTTTAGAAATATAGTAATATGTTTTTCAAAAAATAATATTAAAATATTAAAAATACAAAATTAATTCAATCTGGCACAAGACCTAATTATTTGTGTTCTAAAACTGTCCAAATTAAGTTAATTAATTTATTATGGTTTAAATATGTGATTAATAAATTAATTTATCTCATTTATTTATAAATTACTTCAATTAATTAAGTTTGTTACTCTTCTTGTTTTGTGCTTACAACATTTTATTTTATTTTTTTGTGTTGAAGAATTCAGAATATGGATTTCCCCTCCGCTTGAAGAAAATGAGCAGCTTTGATGTTTTATTCGCCTACTGTTCTTAAGTTCCATTTGTAATTTATTTTAAAATAAAACCCTCGCTATTTGTAATTTACGTTTCTGCCCAAAATTCATGCAAATAGCTCTCTCAATCAAAGTATCTCTATTTGAATATATAAATAAGAAAATATCATGTAGCTCTTACTATTACTAGGTCTAATTGGCCATTTGATCTAAAAAAATAGTGATCACCTCGGTTAGGGGTGTAAATGAGTCGAGTCACAGTGAACTCGAGCTCGACTGGTCGGCCAAATCTATGGCTGAAATTCAAGCTCAACTCGTCCACTTATTATGCGACTTGAGGATCGGCTCGACCGCTTTTTCTGGTGAAGAAGTTGGTAAGGCAAGAGGCAAAGAGGTGAAGAGGGAAGAAAGATTAAAAATTAATAAGCATTTAATAAAATTAGCAGCTATTAGTTTTGTTTATTTGAAAATCTACAATTTTGAAAAGAAAAATGGATGTTCCTAATAAACTAAGGGCTCGTCTGGAGCTGCTGTAAGCACGTGGCGCAGCGTAAATCATGCCGCAAGACTGTTTGGATTTGACGCATTTGTCCAAAATTTTGAAATCTGAAGAAAAGCCAACGCGAAGCTAGGACTCGGGAAGCCTTCCGCAGTTGCATGATCTTCATTTTTTTTTCATAAATAACCACTCCACAACCCCTGATTTTTAATTTAAATGAGCTTTATCTAATTTAATTTATTAGTAATTATTAATTAAAATTTTTAGTTTATGATAATTATAATTTAATAAATTTAATTATAAATTGTATATTTGATAATTAACTGATTTATGATAAATAAATGAAATTTAAAATTAAACTATATATTTATAATTAATTAATTTAATAATTTAATATTAGTATTATTTATTATGTTTCACGATATATTTACTAATTAATTTACTAATTTACTAATATATCTAATAATTTACTATATATTTAATTAATTTAAACTATATATTTATAATTAAAATTAATTATCTTATTTTCTTCGTTTTGTTTCATAACATTCAGCACATAAGGATCTTTTAATCTTTTCTCGTAAACAAATAAGCAGATTCTAAACCGAATTTTCAAACGTAATCGAGTTTTGATAATAACTTTCTGTACTTTTCTTTGTATTTACAACTACTTAAAAAAAAACGCTATCATAAACGTGCCCTAAATTTGACTAACAGCTTTTTCAAAAAAAAAAATTATAGCTTTGATCAAACGACTTTTACAACGAATTCATTATCGAGTTGATTTCAAGCCGAGATGACTCACTTACATAACTAATCCTAGAAGAATGGTGGACACACGAACTTGGTGTGTTTATTCTAGTGGACCTATAGATGATTGGACGAAATCACGTTGACTTCAAGTGACCTTACTATCATTTCAAACATTCTATTCCTCATTAACAAAGAATAATTCTGCTAATAAAAACTCTGATATATTTAAAGGATAATCAAAATATCTCAAGTGACAATAATCAAAATTATTAGTGAGAATTTTCTCTCAAGGAAATCACAAGAGTATTTAATTAATAATAAAATAGATAAAAAGAGAACCTTAATTAGCTAAATAGTATTTAAATAATAAAATAAATAAATAAATTTGTTCTATATCAATTTAAAACTTTTTAAAGCATTTCATCTCCTCTTGTCATAAGAATGATAAGATAACCCATAATTCATTTTGCAAATACTTAATTGAATAATAAATTGCACTGTATGATCAAATTACCAAAAACACTTGAGGCTTTCGTTTATATTTATATTATTTGAAAGAAAAAAATATAGCATAGATGAGATATAAACAAAAGAGAGAACTTAATTGTAAAATTCATTAATATGTGGGTTACCATCCATTATTTGGTCAAACGAATAACCCTTAGATAAAATAAATATAATATAAAGAGGATAAGTGCTCACGCGCGACCTGTTATTCTTCTTTACCTGCCATCAGTAGACTAAAATTTTAAAATAGATTTAATTAATACATAATTAAGCTAATTATACACTTAATTTTATTTTTAAAATAGGCCTAGTTGCCCATTAAACGGGTGACCAGTAACAACGTGAAATTCACATCACTAGCTTTAGGTCCTTTAAAAAAAACTTCTGCACTAGCAGCACATATTTGGCCATAACTCATTCGTTTGATTCGGAATTCAACGAACTTGATATCATTGGAAAGTTTACTAAATTTTTCACGACTTTCAAATTGACAACTACAAACAATTCTTGCTCTATCAATAGCATTTTTGTATTTCTTCGCTTCGTTTACATCGTGAAACACAAATAACCTATCCAACTCCACTTTTGGTCAGTATCAGATTCATCTGTTGCCCTGATTGAGCAAGTTTGATATCGTTGGAAAGCTAATGAAATTCTCTATGAGTGATATATTTAAAAGACAAATTCTTCTTGATATAAATGAATAAATTTGAACAACTTGTCTACTTCATCTATGTTCATAAACAGTATAAAATTTTTTATATAAATTTAATTGTTAGGTATGCGATACTTTTAATAAAAGATATTTTTTTTAAGAATAATTTTTTTCTCTGGAGTATAAAGTCTATCTAAATGTATAAATCTAATATCTAAACGTACCAATTAAATATCTAGAATCAACATTCTCACATAATAAAGAAAATATAAAGTTAGGGTTGTAATATACATCAATCAAATACTAGTTCTAACTCAAATTCACAGGTAAGAGGTTCGTTGGTGGCAGCACTCGGTGTCGGCCGATCGGCAGCAGTGGCGGTGGCGGCATCAACGTCGGTGGGCTTTGACAAATTAAGTACCGATCGGGTCTGGAGGGAGCCAAGCTATCGAGGTATACAGAGAAAAATCAAGATAATGGGGCTCTCGAGCTGATTTTAGAGCAGATGTTAGTCACCAGTTTAATGGACGACTAGATTTTTTTTTTTTTTAGATTCCTAATTAGCTCAATTATGTATTAATTGATTCTATTTTTAAAATGTATACAATCAGAATTGATTTGCCAACCCTTTATTTGCCGTTAGCTCAAGCGAAGGTCAAACATAAATGCAGAAAGAGATTTATTTATTTATTTCACTTAAATTAGATAGCGAGGATTAAATAATAATCAACACATAACCCAAAAAAGAATCGTGGACTTTAACAACAGGAAATAGTTACGCAGCGTTTGGGATAACTTTTATTTTTTATTTATTTATTTTATATTTATAATTTATTTTATTTATATATTATGTTTTAAAATAAAATAGATTTGATGGTGATAATTATTTTTAAAAATACTCAAAATATTTAAGAATTATTTAAAATATTTTTAAAAATAATATTATTTATTTTTAAAAATAAAAATAAAAACACCTAAAATATGTACTAAACAAAAATATTTAAAAAAATAACAAAAAAACGATGTCAAATAGGTCCTAAGAGCTTGTTTACTTTTTATTTTATATTTTTAAAATATATTTAAAAAAATAAATAAATCATCTTATTTTAAAAATACTTAAAATAATTTTTGAGTGTTTTAACTATTAAAAAAATCAACTGCTAAATAAATTTTATTTTGAATTAGAATATAAAGAAAAAAAATTAAAATAAAAAAAATTAAATAATACTATTTATTTATAGTTTATATAATGCAAGAGCCTTTAATTAAGCATCGCTGTTCTACTTAGATATAATTAAGTAACAAATTAACTCTTACTATTTTGTAATTTCTTAACCACAAGACAATTTCTAGCCTTTTCAAGATAAATTTTTTTATTTTACAAATTAATTATTTACAACAAATTTGATTTGTTTTAAGAAAACAAAGACATGCAAAATAGAAAACTAGTACTCCTATATTAAAAATAAATCAACAATTTTACATATTATGTGTGTTACAATTGAAAATATAAAATTTTAAAATAATAAAAATTAATTAATTAGATTATTATAAATTGAAGCATCAGATGTTGTTTTTATTTATAAATAAATAAATAAATATTCTATATTACATACAAAAACTGCCCGAAATTATGTAGTGTCTGAAAAGAAATGTTTAAAAAAATATTCTATCAAGTTATCCAGTCAAGTCAACGAAAAAATATTATGTGTGGATCCAATCAGAAGGCTCAAAATTTTTTTTTTATTAAAAATAAAAAAATTTGAACACACGTGTTCAATTTTGGGGTCCGTATCCGGACTCCGCGCGTAATATTTTTTCCAAGTCAACGGCAATTTTTAAACAATCTGATCAATTCTGCGATATAATGAAAGAAGTAATCAGCCGAAGCATTATACAATGTTCCGGGATGCCAAACGTTCATTTCTCTTCTTCTTCTTCTTCTTCTTTCTCCTCACAATCACCTTCGCCTGTCAAGACACAGAAAGGGAAGCTCTTATCCGCTTCAAATCCACTCTCCATGACCCCAGTTCCCGCCTCTCTTCATGGCAAGGCAACAACTGCTGTCAATGGCGCCACGTCACCTGCAACCTGGGCAACTCCGGGCACGTCATATCTCTCAACCTCCGAAACCCGAAATCCTCATATGACCTCCCATTAGACTGGAAGCAATCAGCTTTAAGTGGTGAGATATCTCCTTCTGTTATCTCTTTAACCGAGCTCGAGCATCTAGACCTGAGCTTGAACTATTTCAATAGAACTCCGATGCCCTATTTTTTCGGTTCCTTGAAGAATCTCAGGTATCTCAATCTATCAAGTGCGGGTTTTTCCGGGGTGATTCCTCATCAGATCGGGAATCTCGATCGACTTCGTGTTCTTGATTTGAATGCTTTGTATGGTGGGCAATGGTTAAGCGCCGAAGATTTAGGGTGGCTATCTGGGTTATCTTCTTTGAAGCATCTTGATCTTTCTGCGGTGAATCTCACATCGGTGAAGAACTGGATGGAGACGATTATCTTGATGCCTTCGATTGAAGAGGTTCGTTTATTGGAGTGTCGTTTGGTTGAGATCTCGAGCTATGTTCCTAAGCTTAATCTTTCCTCCCTTGCTGTTCTTCAAATTGATTACAATGAATTTGATTCCATCCTTCCGCCATGGTTCTGGTCTCTTGGTGGTCTTACTTATTTGAGTTGTGTTGGGTGTAGATTTTATGGATCCGTGATTGATAGCATGCTTATGAGTGTAGAACCCGTTGATGAAGCTGCTAAAGCTTCCATTTTTTCATCAGTTCTATTAGGAAGAACAAATCTGTGTAATTTAATCTATATGGATCTTTCACATAATTCTATAGAAGGAGGTATTGCAGAGTTTTTGAATATGGTAGCTGGTTGTCAATCAGGGAGTAGGTTGCAGACACTGAAACTTGGAACCAATAGAATTAATGGGACATTGTCGGAAAAGGTTGGAAAGATAACAGCTTTAGGTTATTTGGATCTCAGCAATAACTTGCTTGTTGGGCCAATGCCTAAAGAGATCGGAGAGCTTAGAAATTTACAAACGCTTGATCTTAGTAACAATTCGATCACTGGCCACCTCCCGGTGGCAATTGGTGAGCTCTCAAATTTGAAGTTTTTGGATGTTTCTTCCAATCTTCTGGCGGGTGAAATAACTGAAAAGCATTTTGAAAAGATGGTGGAACTTCAAGAACTGTTTTTGTTTGACAATTCTTTGATCATGACTGTACATGATGCGTGGGTTCCTCCTTTCCAACTCTCGTATGTAGGATTGAACTCTTGCAAGCTTGGTCCGAAGTTTCCGGCATGGCTCCAATGGCAGGAGAATGTTTCCCTGTTAGTTCTATCGAACACATCAATTGCAGATAAGTTGCCTCCTTGGTTTTGGAAATTTTCTACCAACTTAACTACTTTGGATCTCTCTCGCAACCGTTTGACGGGACAGCTGCTGCGATCATTGGAATTCATGAGTCAGTTAAGTACCTTGGATTTGAGTTATAACCAGTTCACTGGTGAAATGTCATCCATTTTACCAACTAGACTGCAAAGGTTGCATCTTTCTAATAATTTGTTATCTGGACCATTGCCATCCACATTCCAAGCAAGCTCATTGGCCTTCTTGTTGCTTTCAAATAACAAGTTTAATGGAAGCTTTCCCAATTCCTTATGCAATCTGCTATCTTTGAAGGTCCTTGATTTATCCAACAATAACCTTTCAACCAGCATGCCTGATTGTTGGAGAACTGAATCTCAACTGCAAATTTTGAACTTGGGAAGAAATCAACTTTCTGGTTCTCTCCCTCCTTCAATTGGTTCTCTAAGCGAACTAATATCCTTTCATGTAGATAACAACAATCTATCAGGAGAGCTTCCCCAATCATTGCAACAATGCAGCGCCTTGGAGGTCCTTGATATCAGCCAGAACAACTTCTCAGGGATCATACCGGACTGGCTGACCGAACGCCTCCCTCGTCTGATGATCCTTCGCCTGCGATCTAACATGTTCAGAGGCAGCATCCCGCAATTCGCCAAACTTGATTGCCTTCAAATCTTAGATCTTGCTCACAACAAGCTCTCAGGAACAATACCTTCCTCCTTCGGCAACTTCAGCTTGATGGTTACAGCTGACATAGAGGGACTCAGATGTATATTTGGCTATAATGGGAACGACTACGCCATACCTTTCTTTGGAAGAGACATTTATGCATTCAGTTACGTTGAAACTATATCCATGGTGACAAAGAGAGTTGAGCGTGAGTATTCTAAGATCCTCTCCCTCCTAAGGAGCATCGACATGTCGAGCAACGATCTAAGTGGTCAGATCCCCGAAGGAATAACAGCTCTTGCTGCCCTGCAAAATCTGAATCTTTCAAGCAATCATTTGACGGGGGTGATACCAGAGAAATTAGGAAACATGCGATCTTTGGAATCTCTGGACCTCTCTCTGAACAATATATCTGGCGCCATTCCTGAGTCTCTCTCCTCTCTGACTTCTTTGAGCAGCCTTAACTTGTCATACAACAATCTCTCCGGCAGAATTCCATCGGGAAATCAGCTCCAAACTTTAGATGATCCATCCATATATGCGGGTAATGCCGATCTGTGTGGGCTGCCAGTTTCCAAAGATTGCTCTTCTAAGAATAGTTTCGATGGGGAATCTTCAGGAGCAGATGATGAATCGGATGAAGATGACCTTGAGCGTTTATGGGTTTACCTGCTGCTCGGATTTGTGGTTGGGGCTTGGGCAGTATTTGGTTTCCTTTTTATGAGGGCTTCTTGGAGAATCGCTTATTTCAAGTTCGCTGATGATGTATGTGATCGGATCTTCTTCGTTGTTACTGGTGGTAGTTTTAGTGGAAGGTAAATTCTTTAATTTTTTGTATCGGAGGATTGAAGCTAGGGTTTCAGGGGTTTCTTTGGAGAAGAACCTCAGGCTTCTTTTTAAAAATAATTCTTTAATTCGAACTTTACGATTTAGGGTTTTATTTTATATATTAAAAGTTTTCAAAGATTGGTTAAAATTGTAGTGAAGATCATTATATTTTTAAAAGTTGTTCTGAATGATAATAAATAGCTATAAGATAATTAATTAAATGATTAGCTAAACAAATGCCTGCTAAACATTTAAACCAATCAACAATTGATTAGTATTTAACTAATTACTAAAATTATTAATTTTAAATTATAAATCAAGCAAACAACATATTAATTTATAAATTAATAATGACTAATTTAAAGTAATAAAATTGTTTAAATAAATACTGTTTAAAGTTTTGATAAATTAATGAATGTTTTATTATTAATAATTATCATAATCAAATTTCAAATAGTTAATAAACTAATAAATGATTATTATTATTATTATTATTATTAACAATCCATTATTTGATTTAAAAAAATCAGTAATGATAATATTTTTAATGTGATATTTAAGATTAGGGTGTTTTATATATAAAAATTAAGTTTAGATATTAAATATATAAATATATAAAAATGTGTGGCATCTCATGTATATAAATCTCCCAACCACATTAAAAGCAGATCGCTCATGGCATGCAAAATATTCAGTTTGAATCTGAATCTGCAAACCAAGTCCTTGATGAAAGTTAGAACACCAAAACGCAGCTACCTATTCTCCATTTCTTGGATTAGGAATATCATTGAGCATACACAGAGCACAGTAAAAGTTCTGTTAACAGGGATAGGAGAATAATCAGCTTTATGGCCGCCCTATGGAGGCCATGAATGGCATAGAAACAAAGATGAACAAAACCACAAGCATGATTCAAGATCACAATGAAGATAAGCCGACCGTTACTCTTGACCAGAATGGTAAGCATAACAAGCAAAAAACATAGATGATGATTTAATAACTAAAAACTGGAATATTTATGCCAAGCTCCAAAAATGTGCTGAAAAGATTTTAGTACAGGAAATGAATTGGGTAACTCAAGCAATCAAACAAGGATTTGTGTTAGTTATTACAAAATGGAAGCAAGGTTATTGGTGTGGTTGACTGTTCACCATGGTTAGCAGTCAAATAAGGAGCTGGAGAAGATTCAACATAAAGAAAGCCCTCTTGCTACCTAGAACTTGCAAGACTCAATTCCACCCCTTAAAAAAGACATAATTTATGATAAATAAATCTCCACTGGTCATATACTATAATAACCATATGACAGCATCTCAAATATGTGAAATAAATGATATACCCTAACTCTTTTACAATACTCCACAAAAACATAATTCTTCATATTGGCTTAAAGGTATGCATTACAGGGGCAGCATCCTTCACATTCCATTACAATGAAAAAATGAAGCATAAAATCAAATCATAGAGGATGCTCAGGTGGATGGGTGGCTTTACTCTTAGAGATAAAATGCGAAATGAGTATGTTCGAGAAAAAGTTGGAGTAGCTCCAGTGGCAGTTAAGATTAGAGAGAGTCGCTTTAGATGGTTTGGCCATATAAAAGTCGCCGTCCTGTGATTAGGAGAGTAGATGTATTAGATTTATCTTATGTTAAGAAAGGTAGAGGTAGGCGCAAAAGATTTAGTTAAGATGTATAAAAAAATGGCCTTGTATCTTGAATTAAATGAGAATTTGACACATAATGGGACACAATGAAGGAAGGATTCATTGACCACTTAGTGGGATAAAGGCTTGTTGTTGTTGTTGTATATATATATATATGTCAGATATTGTAAAAAATTTCATATCAAAATGGAACTAAATTAACATGTGATATTAATTTCATGTGTCACATTTGTCTCTCAATATAACTAAACTTTTAGATAATACAAGTAATTTTAAAAGATAAATACAACAAAACTAGTAAATAATAAAATAAAATTATTACATATTCATGAATATAAAAAAAATGAAGTAAAACTATAGAAAATAATTTTCATAATATCTACAGGACTACATGAAATCACGAGATTGCAGATTATCAGTTTCAGGAAAGCAGGTTATCAGGCGATTTTACAGAGACCTGTAATAAAATTTAGCACATCCAAATAGAAGGAATTTTCCCCTTCCAAAATACCAGTACATAAACGGAAATCTACATCTCTAAATATACAATGACAAGCGTTCTGACGATGCTATAATCAGGTTAAAAAAAGCCTTCCCCTGCTCAGTAAAATAGACCTCAAAAGTATCCAAGTAACAGCTACAAGTCTTCCTGAGGAGAAAGAAAAAAAAAAGAATAAACTCAAGAAAGCTTTAAGCTTAGTCAGTAAAATCTAAAACTAAAAACACAGTCATAATAAACTCTGTCAAGGAAAAGAAATCATTTTGATGCACAAAACCATCAGATACTAGCAGCTCAAGAGAGGAAAGTCAAATGAGACCAAGAACCTCTGTAATGCAACTTCAATCTTATTTTATAATTAGATTTTTTTTTTTTTTCATTTTTATGATTTTCAACAATTTCAACTAATCTGTCCACTCTCCACACCAAGACCATACAACACACCAGCATATTTCTCAGTCGAACCATTAAAATAGGACTCCCTAAGCTTCCTGAAAGCACAAGAAGTGAGAAGACTATCAGATCCAGACTGATGACAAACCCCAAACCTCTGCACATCAATCAACTCAGCGAGCTTATTAAGCCCGCCATGAAGACTATTACAAAACTTCATCAGATGCTTAATATCATAAAGAGTCGGGAAATAAACTCTAATAAGGTTAAAAAACCCAGCTTGCGTCTCCGGTAAATTCTGGCAAGTAAGCAACTTTAAAAGATAGCCGAAATCATAGCCACTGTGAAACGTTACCCACTTCACATTCTCGTTAAGAACCACGCCAGAAGACATGAGCAGCTCCCCAAATCGCTGCGCATCGATGCCAAGCTCGCTGTTCTTGGCGAAATCGATGCCGCTTTTACGGAGCAATTCGACGGAATCCGTTGCGTAAACGTCGCGCTGTATATTGAACTCGCGGAAGTTGAACTGCCAGACGCAGCCGAGGCCGGTATTGCAGGTGGGAAGGTTGCCGTCTTCGTCGGAGAAGGTGAGCCCGAGCTGGATGAGTTTGAGCATGCCGACGTTGGCTTGTAGTGTTGCGTAGTGGTAGTCGGAGGTGCATTTGAAGGATCCGATTGGACGGCATACGACGCCGGGGAACTCCGTGTCCATGGCGACGAAGGGGAAGTCGTCGACGATGTCCCGGATTAGGTCGAATTCCTGTTCAAGGTTGTCGGCCCAGACTTCGCGGATCTGGATGGCATCGGTCTTCGGTATCACGGCCATGTCGGAATCAATAAGAGATGATGGGATCAGAGAGTATTCATTTATTAAGGTTTTTTTCGGATCCGAACGGGGGAGGAAGGAGAGCAGAAAAGGCGAGATTTTTTTTGTTCGTTGAAATGATTCTTTTGTTTGTTTTAAGGGTCAATAGAGGCGGTACCGAAGTGGGACCCACCGAAATTAGGAACGGTTCAAAACGCGGTTCAGCTGGGCTCCACAGCACAGATTCTTTACGTAACCACAAATTTCTTTTGCCTATAAAAGAAATTATATATATTGCTATATATCTTATATTTAAATTTTAATATTTGTTTATCTAATATTTAATTTTTAAATCACATCAAAAAATATTATTAACATAAATTTAGATAAAATACCTATTTAAAAACATATATTTCAACATAATTAAGAGATCATAATATCCATAAATAAATATTTACAAATTAAATATATATAAATATTTAAAAATTATGATATATGTTTTAAATCCTAAAAAAATTGATAGAATAAGAAGAGAGAAATCATTAGTACCTATACCAATTATCAAAGCCATGATTATAGTTAATTTAACAAAAATTAAGCTAAGACATCCCAACTAAACTTACGATTATGATAATTATAAAAATGATTGAGTTTACAATGAGATAAATTCAATACATATCCTAATTAATTATATATAGATATAATTTATTTTAAAACAAACAAATTAATTCGTTCATTTTCATTTACGCAAAACATTTAGAGGAAAGCTTAAAACCCTGAAATTAAGCGTGGAGATGTCCAAACAATAGTCCAAGAATTAACCTCGCTCTAATTCACTCTAATAATTCCTCTAATTTCACACAAGATTAATTATGTTCTTTTGAAAATCTTTCTCAATTAGTCACATAAATTATGATTGCAGTTTGTGATGTTAGACGCTTTCGCTCAAGTGATTATCTTCTCATTTTTAGATACTATGTGAATCTTTTTTCTCTAATGTTTAGGGTTTAAAAATCATATTCTCATTTAATCTATCTTTCTTAACATAATTTGAATCTAATATATCTACACTTTTAATTGGATCATCGAATGATTGTATTTTATGTAACTAATGCATCTAAGATGACTCTTTCTAAGCTTATCTATCACTATAGCTACTCTAATCATATTATTTATATATTCATTTCTCATTTCTATCTCTAAGTGTAAAGCCACTCATCCACCTCAGCATCCTCGGCTCTAAAACACTTAATTTTATCCTTCTCTTTTACTTACCAACATGCTACCCCATAAAACATTGCACGTATAATCATCTTATAAAATTATCCCTTGAATCTATACAATACTTTTTATCACATAACAAGCTCGACTCATTCCTCCACTTCAACTATCTAACTTTAATTCTACTAATAACATCCTCATCTGCATCACCATCACTTCCAAAAACATACCTAAAATATTTTAAATGTTCACTCTTTTTAGTGACTTGTCACTCATTATCATTACTCCGTCACTAAATCTTCTATAACTAAATTATACTTCATGTATTTGATTTTTAAATCTACTCAAACAAAAGCATAAGATTGACCTCCTTAATTCATTTTTACAAGTCTCCTCACAAAAGCACATTTAAATTGGAAGAATTTTTTAAAATAAGTATTAAATAAATACTAATTATAATTTTAAGAACATATAAAAAAAATTCAGTTTAGGTACAATCATCATAATAGCGAGCCACCTCATCACGAGGTGGCTTTCGTCGCCCACTTATGCGGCGATTATATGCTGGCCTCGACCAATTATCGTGCGACCATGGTAGACCCCGCGCACAACTTTTTCTTTCCCGACCACGCAACGGCCTCACGACGACAAAGTTCTTCCCACGCGAATCACTCGGTCTCGGCTCCACCTTCAGATTTCGGCTCCACCGCCAAGTTCCAGCTCCACCGGTAAAGTTCACGCGTAGGACTCTTCGGCTCATGCAGTCGCAAGGTATATTTTCTATTTCCCTAGTATTCCATTTTTTTGGGTGGTGTGAAAGGAGAAAGATAATCTTTGATTTGGTGATTGTGTATGTGCTTCGAATCTAAAAAATGAGTAAGGTCGAAGTTCTTCTTTCTTTGTTAGGGTTTTTGTAGTGATTTTGATAAATGGTGAGTTAATTTTTAGGATACGTTAAAAATTGAGTTATTTTTTGTGATGCAATAAATTTGATGAGTGATGAGTTTGATAAATGTTTTAGGATGCGTTAGAAATTAAGTAGATAATTTTTGAGATTAGTGAAATATCAATTTTATATTTTGTCCATTCAACACTATGTATGGTTGCTGAGCATATATTAGGATGAGTCAGGAGCTCGTTTCCTTAATCCTCTTCTATGACGGACAGCTGATCGTTGATAATCAGCTTATTCCAAGTTATGTCGGTGGCAAAAATCGTCCAATGCGAGTCTCGCGACATGCAAGCTTAGAAGATTTAAAATAGAAAGTGTTTAGATCTCTACTTTATAACGTTGATAACTTCATAGTGGAGCTAACGTATCGTTTCCCTGTCGATGCTGGATACATAGCATCTACGATTTCTGACGATGAGGTCTGCAGTACTGTACTGGATGAAGCTTCCCGTAAGATATTAATTCTTTATGTGGAAGTCAAAATGTACCGTGCCACTTATTCGGATCGATCATGCACGCATAATGTTCCATCCGATTCGCATATGATCTCACTTTATCAGCACGCACTGACACTACGGCGGTAAGTAAGGTTAGCAATTACCTCAACAGCAATGTTAGTGTCTTCATTTTATGGTTCATCCTATCTTTTATTTTTTTAAGGATTTTGACTTTGTTGACACAGAACTCAAGCTGTTTGCGATTGCATGAGCAAATCATAAATCTTGTCGATGACCATGAATGAATAGTGAATCAAGCAATGCATCTTATGATAGCGATATTGAAGAGGATTCTTTCCTTGGTAATACCAACTTATCTAACACCAATGTTGGTCATGAGCTTATTCGGAATCATTCAATCCGTAATTCTTCAAATGACGATGCTATGATCTGCAATAACGACTATGTTCGCACATGCCAAACCACAAAAGATTGGGGTGCAGATATTGTGTTTAATGGTCCATCTGATAGTTCAAGTTTTTCAGATGATATCGAAGTTCCAATTGAGCTATATGAAAGTATGTGTTTCTCAAATAAGAAGGAGAGCTTTGCGATGGCGGTTGGTCAATACTCAATAATGTTCAGTTTTTTACGATCACTTCGAATCAAAAGAATTTTACTATTATATATACACAACATACAATCATAGCAGATCTTGCCAATGGCGCATGCACTATAGCAGGAGCAAAAGGTTGGGAGGTGCTTGAAATATATTAACATTAGGTGCACCATACACATCATCAGCACTATCAGTGGTTCTGGACATCGTCAATGCACTTCTAAGTCATTAGTTATTTCATAATGTCAGTTATGTGATCTCAGATAGACTTGAAACCAAGGGAGGTCATTGGAAGGATGAAATCGAAATTTAATATTAAAGTGTCTTACATGAAGGCTTGGGATGCGCGACGTAAGAGTATCAGAGCAACATTTGGCAATTGAGATGACTCGTACTGCTCTCTTGGCCTATTCATAGATTCATTATGCTCTGTTTTGCTAAGAACTGTTTACAGAATTTTATCATCAAATACATGAAGGTTTCAGAGATTGTTTTGGACATTTGGATCATCAATATCAGTTGGGAATTTTGTTGTCCTGTTCTGAGCATGGACGGAACATTCCTACTAGGAAAGTATCGTGGTACGTTACTCACAGTTATTGGTATTGATGCCAACGATGAATTATTTCTGCTTGCTTTCCCTGTAGTAGAATCTGAAAATAATAAGTCCTGGCTCTGGTTCATTATGTGCATACAGCAGATGTTGCCTATTGTTTCAGCAATGGGCGATTTATGTATTATCTCATATAAGCATGCGGGTTTGGTACACGGTTGCCGAGATGTATTCTCATGGGCTGCACATCATCATTGCTTAAGGCATTTGCGGGAGAACTTCAAAAAAGTAGTGCGGAGAATGGGTATTGTAGATGTTGAATTTATATGTAAGAAAATGTATATATCTGGCAGCACTGATGCCATCAACATATTCAACCATCATATGACAAACATAAAAAAAAAAAAAATCAAACCTGAAGCATACCAGTGATTAATAGAGCCTGATGTGTAGAAGTGGTCATTGGTTCATGATGATGGTAAGCGATATGGTACTCTGACGACAAATGCAACTGAATGTTTCAATGGAGTTCTCAAACGGGCACGGGAACTACCAATTCAAGCACTGATCACTATTGTTTACTATAACATTGTGGGTTTAATTTATAAGAGAGCCTGTATCATGAATTCGGGGGAACCAACTGATGAATTCACATTCTCTTCTGGTATAAACGTGCTCGGCCAGATTGAGTGTGAGGCACTATCCATAACCAATATTAATGCTAATGCAAGTGTTCGACATGGGTTGTCGATCCTTCAGAGTTAACTTCACAGTTGAGCAGTTCAGTTCATGTAGTTGTTCTCGAACACTAATTTATCACATGTCACGTGATCATTCCATAGCAGTTTTAGTCCATCGGAGATTGAATCATTTGGCTTATATGTCAAGGTATTACACTATGGCAATGTATGGGCGTACATACTCCGCGAACTTTCATGTTCTGCTAAATCGAAATAACTAGTCAGACTTTGATGCGGAGCGGAGACTTTATCATTTACTGCCACCAACTGTTAAAGTAAGATCAGGTAGGTCACGATCAAGTAGATATAAGAACACAATGGAAGAGAGCGCAGTACAGAGCACTCGTATGTGCAGTTTATGCAAATCAGTTGGTCATTATCGACATCGTGCCCACACAACCCTACTAGTAGAAGGTTAGTATGGATAGTGTAGCAAAATACCATGTACATATGCTCTAAGGATTTGCATATTTCTTCCGTATTTTTGCACAATTTTAATATTACTGACTTCTAACATTGTCCTATTTTGTTTTTTGTGAATCGATGGTAGAGCCTTCCAGGTAGGCGTCGGAGAGACTTTGATGGTAGATGGCGCACGGATCGCATATTGAGGTCCATCTAACAGTCTTCTTGTATTGGCGAATAGGCGCATCCGGTCGATATGAATTTACTTTCAAGCTTATTTTGTTAAAATATTTTAATTGATCACGGCAGCGGTGATTTCTTCTATTGCGGTCTTATTTTGGAGGCAGCTTCACATCTCCTTATGATTAGGGAGTGGCCCGTTACCTGCCCACTGTTCATAACTGCTCTCTGCGCATTGGAGCTTCATTATGTTAGCCAGATGTGATATATTCGACTTGACCATCACCGCTTGACAACATTAGTTGAGTGTTGGTCTCCCCAAACCAACACTTTCCATTTCGCTGTAGGCGAGATGACTGTGACATTGCAAGACGTTGCAATGATCTTGGGATTGCGCGTAGATGGACCACAGATCGTTGGGTCAATCATAGTTAGAGAGGAGAAGCGATGGCAGAGTTGGCCTGACTACTGCGATGAGCTAGGTTAGCATTCGAGCACTATATATCATGATCGGTCAACCCAACCATTCTATATTAGGATGGGGCCGCCGCACTATATAGCTTAGGTGGCTTCTTAGACATTTTTCGAGTCTACGGACCTGAGATATGGACTTCAGCAGACATTTATGAGCGTATGTGCTATTCTTTTTGGGGAGTTTCTTACTTCCAGATACTTCAGGGTTAGAAGTGCACTTGCAGTACCTTCCTTTGTTAGAAGATCTAGATACATTCAAAGACATTCTCGAAGGTTGTTGGCACACTTATATGGGAGTTGCATGAGTCTATCGGACAAGGAGCATGGTGGTTGTCTTCAGTACTCAGATCCTTAGAGGCGACTTCATGTAGGGAGACCAACATTACATGTCTCTTACCCTAAGGATCTTGATAGGCTGAGCATCGATTTCATGTTAGAAAACTAAATTATTTTTCAATTGCTTTAATATACTGAGTTGCAAGTAACTGATTTGCATATGAAAACTGGTTTACTCAGGTAGAGCAAACGATATGTGCGGCAGATGCTCTTTAACAATATCAGAATTTTTTGGGATGAGCTTGATGGACTACTATTGAGTCAGGTACAACTCTTAAATATTAAAACATATTTTATCTGAATTTTACCATATGATATTTTGTGTAACAATCACTCAAACATGCAGGTGACTTGGGAGTCATACGATATTCTGATTAGGGCTCCACGCGATATCCATCTTGGCGACGTATGGCTAGCACGTGTTCCCCTGATCAGCTGGAAGAGGGTGGAGTGGCATCTTCCTGACAGAGTTCTTCGTCAATTTGGTCACTTATCACGCATTGATGTCGCTCCGATGGATCCCAGCTTCAAAAGAGTTGATGGCAGAGGGAAAGCTGATATCAATTGGGTTCAGTACCATTAGCAACACATTGCTACCTCGGAGGCTCGCAAAGATCACATTGTCGTGGTAGATGACACTTATGCTAACGTACAGCAAGCCCTCCAACAGTACATGTTATGGTTGGATCATGACGTTGTTCGCTATTGATCCAGATGACATATACTGAGCACCTAGAAAGAAGTATATGTTAAGATAATAGTACAATCTATAAATTTTCTTAGCTACTCTGTCTACAAATTTTTATAGTAACATTTTAAACTTGTTTCATATAGGCGAAGTATATCTTAGCAACGTAGGACATTTTTCAGCCTTTCTTTGGACGTCCAGGTGACTCGGACTTCCAGTTGGCTATAAATAAGTATGAAAAGATATGTCATGACCTGAGATTGTGCACACATATTAATGACTGAGCTCCGTCTCGTCGCCATGGCATATGTCACGTACTGATTACTCGACTACAGGCAAACATGGGTGCGGGTCCATCTACTTATGCTGATCCAGGATCTTCCACTTTGCAGGAGAGCTCTCATTCTCAGCACCTTATGGACATTGCACCTTCACATGATTGGGTGCCTTTAAGAGACTCGCAGCCAAAGCTGGGTTCAGAAGTTGCAGACCAGGATCAGGGATCACATGATGTCTCCCATCAACTATGGATCATCCATTGCAGTCATCTACGCATTACACTCCAAGTAGTGTTGCGATAGCGACGTCGTCGTAGGCGATAGTATACAGAGATATATTTGTATTGTGTATTTCTGACCAGCTCTTTCTATAGTTTTGTATTTTATATATTTGTAACTAGGTTTACTTAGGGGCTGTTTGGTTGCTTGCATTTGAAATGCAGTGTAAAAGGATTACTTTATAGTTGTTTGGTTGAGATAACTTTGCTTTTTTTTGTTTGGTTGACAAAATATAATGTAAAATAAGCGAATTTAACTGCAATGAAGCTGGCGCGCCCACGGCCGTGGCGATCGGCCAGCCGCGACAATGGCCATGCGGCAGCGGCGGCTGGCGACCGATGCGGCCGGAGGTAATCTCAATCTGAAACGGCTGTAACCAGCCGGCGGCAAGCGAGCGGTGTAGTGGCCGGGAGGTGGCTCGGCATCGGCGATGTGGCAGCGAATCGGCAGCGATCATGGCCCGGCGGATGCGACCATCACTTCGTTGGTAGATGTATTTGAAATTCGCCCAAATCTAGCGAATTCCAAATACACGCAAACTAATCTTTCTGGTGTATTTGAAATACGCTGAAATTTTACTTTACTTCAGAAAGCGTTTGAAATGTTAAATTTGAAATCGGTCATTCCAAATCAGAAACAAACAACCCCTTAAGATATGAATGAATTTTTTTTATGTAATTTGTTTTGTAATACAACTACTTCATGTAGAGTAGTTTTAATTTGATGCTATAGATATCTAGTTGAGTTTATATTTGCAAACCGCAAACAAATACAACTCTTACAAAAAAACACTTCTCATTTTTCAAAAAAAAATAAATAATCAATTAGGCGGCTCTACTGATTAAAACTAGTTGTTCGATAATTGATTAGTGACTTTAAAACCGATTGTCAGGACTTTGGCCATAACCAATCGTCCAATAATCGATCGAATGGCTCTAAACCACCTCAACGATGAAGTAGTTGGTGAATCGCCCACTAATAGACGACTATACCTATTTGAAAACAATTTTAAAATATACTTAAAATTATAATTATTATTTATTTAATACTTATTTTAAAAAATTCTTCTTTAAATTACTCTTAAAAACAGTTTTAAGTTATTCTTATTCTTAAAAAAAGATTTTATTTTACGAGAATTTTTTTCATTTAAAACATTTTGTGATGTAGTAAATACCTTTAAAATTCAACCCGTCGATTTCATGTAATATAAAATAACTAAAACTTATTTGAATGATAGATTAGGTAGTGTGTTTGTTTTGATAATACTATGTTCGAGAAAAAAGCCAACTCCTACGAGTTATAGTGTGCATGATATTGAATACCACAAAATTTAAATTCGACTAAGAGTGTGTTTGAGACAATAATATGAAGTGATACAAAAAACATACCACAGTTGTTATTTGTGAAATTATGTTCTAATTGTATTTTGAAAAATCTACTATGAAAAATAAAATCTTACAATCTAACATAACAAAATGTAGTGATTATCAAAAAATTATGATATGATTTTTTAAAAGTAAAAAAAAAAAAAAATTGTAATACTCATTTTAACTTTTTAAACAATAACTTCACAATTATATTTTCAGATAACTACAACGACTTCAAACAAATCTTAAAAGTAAATTAATAGCTGAATGAGCATAGCAATATCATCCATCAAGTCCATGCAATAAGCAAATACATGCATCCAAAAGTAGAGATCTTGGTGGAGATTAAAAAAATCTCAAATATTTGTAGTTCACATACATGTTTGCACCTGTGAATTGCATCCATTCACACTAATGAACATTGAATTTTATTTATAATTCCCAATCATTTGCTGATCACTTGGCAAGAAACACCCAAAGAAATTATAGAGTGAATAAAGAAAAATAATAATGTAAAAGTCCCTTGTATAAAGGCACAGGAATGTCAGCCTATTCTTTATATGAAAATGCACACTACTACTAGCTATTAGAACTGCTGCCAACCATATATATATATATATAGTCCTAAAAATGATTTTTTTAAAATCAAGTTTTCTTCCGAACCAACCGGCCTCCTATCAAGATAGGTTGGGTACTTGATTTGTTGAAAATGCATTAGGCCAGTTACAGGAAAAATCAGTTTTTTAACTAAATAAGAATTTATCAACTAAGGTACAAATCGATTTAATATAAAATAGCCACAAGATAAACAAAATTGATTGTAAACAAAGCTAATCACCGCAACTTCCTCAATCACCGCATCCAAATAAGTGAACAACAATTCATCACTAAAAGGAGATTATAACGGATCGTTGGTTTGGGGTCACAAAGAACTTAATGCCAAAAGATAAGAACAATACAGAAATATATTAAGAAACAGATAAGGACTTAAAAAAACTACAGACTAGACTTGAAAACCCTAAGAGAGAAAACTTCAGGGGGTTGTGTGTTTTCGACTCTCGACATTACCCTATTTAAAGCACGAAACCGACCTAGTTTAAGGAAAACGGTACCGGTTTTGCAAAACCAGGTGGGTAAAAACATGGTTTTAATAAAACCATGTGCCTATAAATAATCTGAAACTTTCGACATGGCGTGTATGAAAGAACATAATTTTAAAGTCAGGGCTGCATCATATTTTGTCTTTGTATGATTTGTCGGTTAATTTGGAGGAGTTCAATTATTCACCGCCCCTCTTCATTATTGCGCGTTTGTGGGAATAAACTTTTCCAGGCATTGTCCTTTCCTGCTGCCATGTATTTGCAGTATCTTGTTTTGTTTTCATAGATCTAGAAAGTGCGTATCTCTTTTGATCTTGTGTAGGTTTGCTCGACTTCAATCCATGTCTGCTCTCTCGAGTGCATCGAAGCGTCAGGGTTGATTGGGTGATTGAATGATTCCCATAGTAGTTCCTTGTGGACGTCGTTTTTCTGGAATGGGCGATTTTTCGAAGTCGTAGCTTTGTAGATGGGTTTTGGTCCATCTTGAATCTCGACGTATCTTTGGAAGGCCTCCTGCCATGTTTCACGTCGATTCGTAGTCATCATTTGTATTCATATTGGATTTTTATCGATTTTGTGTTTGGAGCTCCCATAAGTCCTTTTCCTTTTCGTTGTTTGATGGTTTGTCCATTCACGGATGAATGCTCGAGTGTCTTCTTCTCCTGCTTTTCACAAAGAACAAATGTTAATCTTGAAAGGTTATCTGCCAGGATGTTATTCATGTATCAAATTGCGGTGATTCCATTGATATAGAAGCTAGCCATCTAACTCGAAAGGTTTATTCGGCGGTTTGTTATAGAATGAGATTATATGGCGTCGATCCCAGGGTGATTTCCTTTTTATCCAGATAATAAATCTTTAATGCACTAAGTGTTTCCATGCAGCGTTTAGTCATGGTAGATTTGATTTTGAATTTGCCTTAGCGTGACAAACTCTTTCTGTATTTCTAGGGTCCCTTTTTCTTTCCTTCCATTTCCATATTCCTCCCCATCCTTCCATGCATCCATCTGTTTCAAGGATTATATATGCATTTTCTGGTGGAATTTCTAAATCTGGTAATTTTTGGACTATAGATTTTACTTTCCAGATTAATTCTCAGTCATGGTTCTTAATTTGTTTGTCACCGTGTGGGGATGTCTTTTCATATTATGGACCCAAAAGAGTGCTGGTTAGGAATATAAGACTGGCATAATTCAATTAGCCATAGCGTGTCTGCTTTAAGCTTTTCTTGAGTCAAATTCTTTTATGATGTGTGGTTGCGGTTTGATTCTTTTGTTCCGATAAGCCTCCCAAAAGTCTATTTGAGTTGCTGCAATTTTCATTTTGGTTGGTGACAGCACTAGCCCTTCTTTTTCTAAGATTTTTAGGAATTCTTCCAAGTGATTTTTGTGCTCCTGCTCAGAATTGCTAAAAATTAGTATATCATCAATATAAACAATTAAGAAATTTGAGCAATTTTCGAAGCATTTGTCCATTTTCCTCTGAAATGTAGCGGTATTTTAAGCGAATGGCATTACAAGTCATTCATAGAGTCCTGTTGGGCTGATAAAAGCGGTCCATTCTATTGAGCGGATGCATTCTTTGGTGAAAGCCACTTTTTAAGTCAAATTTTGAATGGATTCGACTATTTTTGATTTTCTTCAGCAGAGTGTTGATACCTGGTAATGAGTATTGGTCTTTGTATATATTGTCGTTGAGCGAGCGATAGTTAAAGACCATTCTCTCCTTACCTTTTATTTCTTTTCCCGATATTGGATCAATTGCGGTTCCGGAGTTGACTATCATCGCCATGGTGCGATGTCGACTTTTGCTAGGCCTGATTACTTTTAGTGCCAAGAGTCCTTCGATGTGCTTTCTGAACTATTCTTGCATTAATGGTGTTACATGCTTGAGCGGCTTATCAGTAGTTAAGTCGATTGATAATTCTAGTTTGCAGAATCTCGATTCTTTGCAACGCTTTAGTGGATCTTCTCCAATATACCCATTTGTTTTAATTTACGCAAAATGTCTTTAAATCTTTCTTGTGAGTTTTGATCTATAGGCGGTGAACTTCCCAGCATTGTAAAAGTCATAATCCATTTATTTCGTGATTTCTTAGTGCTTATTTACGAGGTTATTGGGTGTAATTTTTTTATAGAAAGTAACAAAGTTACCTTCTATTCTTACCCCTCCATTCAGGCTCCTTAAGAAGTTGCATCCCAATAGCATTTGGATTACATCCTTGGTATCTATTTCCATGCAGTAGACTAATGGGATCCGGAATTTATGTTCTCCAATGGTCATCGTGTCATTCTTTATTTTTGTTTCTGCTTTTGTGACCGAGTTTACTCCGTGGAATGTTATTTGATAATTCAGCTTTTCTTGTGCTGTTTCTGATACATCTTTTGTATTTACGCAGCAGGATGTGGCGCCGGTATCCACAATTGCTTGTATTCAAAATTGTTGTATATCTGGCACATTAAAGAAGATGATGAGATTATAAAGACGATTTATTACTTTCCTGGATGATTTCTCAGCTTGTTCTTTTGGCGCTTCATTCGATTGACTTGAATATTCATCTGTTTGTCATCTTCTATAGCTCTTTTTCCTGTCACGGGTTAGAAGCTCGTTCATTCTTTTTTAAGTTGAGGTTAATAGTTTTGTACATGCTCCTTTAGGCGTCTATTTTCTTCTGCCAGGTGATCGGAGTATTTGATTAATTCATGGACTAGAGCATCTTTTGATTGATATGCTTGTAGTGTCAGCTCCTTCTGGACTTCGACTGAGAGGTAAAATTTTGCGCACATTGGGCATGCTGAGATCTTACAGATTGCGCAGTGAATCCTCGTGTTGATATTTGTAATAATGGCGCAGTATGTGCATTTTGCATAGGGACCTTGTATGGGTTTATTTCGTTCTCATTCGTGAGGGCAGCTTTCTTGTTTGCTGGTGAGTTTGATAGCTACCACCATCCCGTGTCTTTGTAGTCAACATAAATCCATATTGTGGCAAATCTTCCATCTTGCCATGTGGCTCGGTGTATTTTGCCTTCTCCTTCGAGATCTTGCGGTGCATTTGATGGATCTTCAGGTCTGGAAGGGCGTCATAATCCTCGTAGATCTAAATCCTTCATATATGTCCATATTCCACGCTTCTTTCATGCGAAGTGCCCTTCATCACCGCAGATGTAACATCTGCATTTAGTTGAGCAGGGCTTGTTTTTGTTCTTGATTACTCTGATATGAGTATCATGGGACTTACCTTTGTAATTCTTCGATTTTCTGAGCCCATATTTCCTCGTATTGTTGTAATAACCAGGAATTGGTATTTTTCGGCATATTGATAAGTCTTTGATGCCCCTTTGAATTGCTGCCTTTTTACAGCTCGGCTAAGTATTGGTATGTGAACCTTATTCGTGGTAGGACGCCGATTGAGCATCCTGGATATTTGGCTCTGAAGGCGGTTTCAATTTCATCCCCGAGGATTGCTGGCATTTTTCGAAAGAATTTATCGGAGAGTTCGGAATTGATGTACATTCTCCTGGATCTAGCTGTCAGTGTTTTATAATCGTTCATGTATTCGAACATATTTTTGATTTGGTCCCAACCCAGTCTTTCTAGATCCATGTATGCTCGATTTTGTTCCTCGGTAGAGCCTTGGTAGGGATCTTCGAGTAAGATTATTCGCCTGATTTGAGATAAGACGTTCTGTGGGTCATCCGCTATGTTGACCAACGTTTCATATTCTGCTTCGCAAGTCATCCTCCATTGTATCCATATTTTCTTTTCGTCTTCGCCAAGCAAATTTTCAATGAAAAGTACCTTTGATTTGTTTTCGGCGAACTGTTTGTCATTAAGCAAGTTGAGAGTGATGGATTCCCATCTGGATATAACGTCATCATATAATGAGAAGTCTTCTGGTTCAGGTTCAGGTTCGGGTTCCGGATATGAAAAGTACCTTTGATTTGTTTTTAGCCCAACATGGCTCTGAAACTCTCTCTGTTCTGGGGGAGATCTATTAGAAAATTTAAATCTAGTGTGGTAAGACGCGGTGTCCTGATCCTTCAACCGAACGGCTCTTGAGATTCGAGAATAGCGTCCAGCGAAAGGATTGATCGGATAAGCTGGAACTTATTCATACTGGATTAAGTCTCTCTGAAAAATCAAACCCAGAGCAGCCCTTCTTCCCAAACATTTCTTAAAACCTCTATTTTATATATGAGTGACTGGAAACTATCTGCCATTAGCACCGATTATAAATCTGCACTCTGCTCTACCGAATCCATTGACCCACCATCTGCTGGATTTACAAATCCATCAGAAGCTTGTCCAAATAGCGCAACCGCTTTTAGTACTCTGATTAAACAAAACAATACTATAATTCAACTTTTGTTGGCTACTATCGAGAAAGTAAGATACCTTGAAGAACGTGTGGATCAGCTCCAAACCACACTCCAAACCTCACCCAAAGTAGCAGCTGATTCTATTGAATCCTCTATATCTGCTCTTCAGAACCAACTTCAAAACCTATCACTTGGCAAATCTACAGCTCCACCAAAAACTCCTAAGCCAAGCAGAAAGTTCTTTGTTTTCCAGAATCCCAAAGACATTTATCAGAAGAAGCAGAAGGCTTCAAATTAAAATGGCTTCTTCCACCCAAACCAAGTTGTCATCAACATCTTTCAGAAACCCAAACCCCACATCACCAGACAACCCTGTGGAAGACCAAATCCGCAATTACAGAATGAGATCCAGATTAGCTTATGAGCTAAGACGACTACTTCCTACAAGAAGGCGAAGGTATCAACCTACACTAGAAAACCAATTACATCCTGATACGGAACTAATATTATCCCAACTACAACGGACCAATATTGTACCTGCTGAAACTCTCTACGAAGATGGATGGTCCGGACAAAACCATCATCGGATACTACTATTAGGGAAAGAATCCTAGCCGTCGACAACCATCAAATCAACATGCCATTCATTCGACAACAGTCTTACCAACAGCTACTTCATGAAGGTATGCAGCACATTCATATCGGGCTCATTATGGTCCGAATCCATACATTACATAGGACGCGGCTACAAGCCATAGTCCTCGAGACACGATGGCGCTCGGCGTCTATTGGAAGTAGACTTATCCACCGGACTCGTTTGGTGTACATTGCACCAAATCTTATGCTCTCCATCACGACTTTTATGAATCATACCGGTGGTCATCATGACCCATGGATATGAAGAATGGCAAGGAGGAGAATCAAATCTTCTCATCACCCGCGCGCTAGTGGCACGATTAACCAATACAAGCCACACGGGTTTTCGCTACAATATCTCCGGAGTAGCCCGTTATCTAGCATCCATGGAATCTCCGGACGGACACTCATCGGCCTCAGGACGATCATGGAACCTCCGACCATCGAGCCGTACTCATACCCTAAAACCCATCAAGACTCGATGGTTTCGACTTTCTTTTCAGCTATACTTCCCGGACACCCCAATTATCAGCGATACAGGTCAGATTCCCATGACGGCGGAATACGCCTTATGGCGTATTCCCTCTAACCTCCAGGATTCTGGACGACTCGACCTCTAATAACGGCAGGACTCAATCGGCTTTTCTCTATTTCTCTACCTAAATTCTCACCTTAATGAAGCTCTCCCAGCTTCTGCGGAAGTTGGTGGGGAATTACCATATCCGGAAACCCAACTGAAATCTATCTCAACGAAACCTCACACTTTCAAACTCCTTTATACCTATAAATGATCAGAATTAGACTACCCTAAACGAGAAAAATGGCCTAAAATGTCATTTGTGCTCTCAGATCATCTTCTTACTACCACCTAATGAACCTCATGGGTCCAGTCATATACGCATCATCCACATCTCATGGCTATACTCCACCGCCCACTTATTTCCAAAATTATAAACCCAGAAGCTCAGATTTCAAAAAAATCCTATGGGCGAAACATGTGGAATCTACCATCGGCATTCAATAATCGAGTCCGCTAGTTTTAAGACTTCTCATTATATGATGACGTTATATCCGATAAGTCCATCACTCTAACTTAATGTGGTTAATACAAATCAAAGGTACTTTTTTATTGAAAATTTGCTTGGTGAGAGAAAAGAAAATATGGATACTGATAGGATGGCACAAGCGAATATGAAACGTTAATTGACATAGCGGATGACCCACGAGCGTCTTATCTCAAATCCAATAATCTTACTCGAAGATCCTCTGAGGGCTCTGAGGAACAAAATCGGCATACATGGATCTAGAAAGGCGGGTTGCTAAATCAATAAATACGAATACCGATTATAAAACACCGGCGGTCAGGAGAATGTACATCAATTCCAAACTCTCCGATAAATTATTTCGAAAAATGCCATCAATCCTCGGGGATGAAATCAAAACCGCCTTCAGAGCAAAATATCTAGGATGCTCAATCGGCGTCCTACCACGAATAAGGTTCACATACCAATACTTAGCCGAGCTATGTAAAAAGGCAGCAATCCAAAGGGACATCAAAGACTTATCAATATCTTGAAAATACCAATTCACGGTTATTACAATCTGAGGAAATATGTCAAAAAATCAAGAATTAAAGGTAAAGTACTCATATCGAGTCAAGAACAAAAACAAGACCATTCGACTAAATGCGGATGTTACATCTATGATGATAGAGCACTTTCAGTCGAGAATAAACGCGAGAATATTTGAACCATCTTAAAGGATTTAGATCTACGGATTATGACGTCCTCTAGACTAAATGAAGATCCATCGATGCAATCTGGCTCGAAGGTGAAATCATACAAGAAAAAGTGGCGTTGAAAGATTTACCACCTGAAGAATATGGCTTTATGTTGACTACAAAAGACCTGGGATGGAGTTACGCTATCAAACTCACCAGCAAACAAGAAAGCGGCCCTCAAGAATGGGAGCGGAACTAAACCTAATTATATGCAAAATGCACATACTCACCATTATTACAAATATCAACATGAGGATTCATTACGCTGTAAGATCTCGACGATAATGTAAATTTTACCTCTCGGTCGAGTCAGGAAGATGACACTACAAACATATCAATCAAAAGATGCTCTAATCCATGAATTAATCAAATACTCCGATCACCTGGCAGAAGAAAATAGACGCTTAAAAGAGCATGTACAAAAACTATTAGAACCTCAACTTGAAAAAGAATGTGACGAACTTCTAACCCGCGACAAAGGAAAAAGAGCTATAGAAGAAGATGACGAAACAGATGAATATTCAAGTCAATCACGAATGAAGCGGTCGAAAACAGTGCATCCGGAAAGTAATAAATCGTCTTTATAATCTCATCATCTTCTTTAATACAAATATCATTCAGAATCTGGCGATTGTGGATATTCGCATCCGTAAATATAAAAAAAGATGTACGAGCGGCTAATTATCAAATAACATTCCACGGAGTAAACTCGATCACAAAAGCGGAAACAAAAATAAAGAATGACACGATGCCCATTGGAGAACACAAATTAGGATCCCATTAATTACGCATGGAAATGGACCAAGGATGGAATCCAAATCTATCGGATGCAACTTTTTGAGTGGAGGGTAAGAATAGAAGGTAATTGTTACTTTCTATAAAGAAATTACACCTAATAACCTCTGAAATAGAGTTACTAAGATCATGAGCAAATGGATTATGACTTTTTACGCTACAATAGAATGGGTTCACAGTCTATGATCAAAACCCGCTTCTGAAGATTTAAAGACATTACGTAGAAATTAAAAATAAATGGGTATATTGGAGAAGACCCACTAAAGCATTAGCAAATCGGGTATTGTCGCAAACTAAATTATCAATCACGAATAGGATAAGCGCCAAGCATGTAACACCATTAATGCAAGAGCGGTTGAGCAGCTCGAAGGACTCTTGGCACTAAAAGTAATCAAAGTTGATCGCACCATGGCAATGATAGTCAACTCCCAATTGACGATTGTGAAAAGAAATAAAAAAGCGGAATGGTTTAACTATCGCCGCTCAATACATACAATACTCATTACCGTATCATACTCTGGAGAAAATCGAATAGCGAATCTATTCAAAATTTGACTTAAAAGTGGCTTTCGTATGATCATCACTGATAGAATGGACCGCTTTTATCGCAACAGACTCTATGAATGGTTGTAATGCCATTCGCTTAAAATCGTACATTTCAGAGGAAAATGGACAAATGCTTCGAAAATTGCTCAAATTTCCTAATTGTTTATATTGATGATATACTAATTTTAGCAATTCGAGCACAAAATCACTTGGAAGAATTCCTAAAATCATTAGAAAAGTGTTGTCACCAACCAAAATGAAAATTGAACTCAAATAGACTTCTTGGGAGCTTAGAACAAAAGAATCAAACCAATACATCATAAAAAAGACTTCAGAAAAGCTTAAAGAAAAGCAAAACTCGTGACTCATTATGCCGGTCTTATATTAACCTCGCTCTTTGGGTCCATTATATGAAAAGACATCCCACGGCGACCATTAAGAACCATGACTGGGAATTAATCTGGAAAATAAAATTTATAGTCCAAAAATTACCAGATCTAGAAATTCCACCAGAAAATGCATATATAATCCTTGAAACAGATGGATGCATGAAAGGATGGGGAGGAATATGCAAATGGAAGGAAAGAAAAAGGGACCCTGAAATCTGAGAAGAGTTTGTTTTCTATAGTAACAAATTTTCAACAAAATCTACCATGGAAATCTGCGTGCATGGAAACACTTAGTGCATTAAAGATTCATTATCCGGATAAAAGGAAATCACCCTTGGGGTGACCGCCAGCCATAATCTCATTCTATAACAAACCGCTCAGAATAAACCTTTTAGAGTTAGATGGCTAGCTTTCACAGACTATATCAGCGGCTTGGGAATCACCGTTAATTTCGAACATATTGACGGAAAGAATAACATCCTGGCAGATAACCTTTCAAGATTAACATTTATTCTTTGTGCAGGAAAGACCGGACAAGAAGACACTCGAGCATTCATCCAGGAATGGACAAACGACGAAACAACGGAAAAGGAAAAGGACTTATAAGAGCTCGCCCAAACACAAAATCAGTATGGGTTGAAAAATCCACAGATGAAGGAATACGAATGATATTCTAAATCGATCGGAAACATGGCGGAGCAGATATCGTCGAGATTCAAGATGGACCAAAAGCCATCTACAAAGCTACAACATCTAAAACCCGCCCATTCCAGAAAAACGACGTCCACAAGGAGCTACTATGGGAATCATTTAATCACCCCATCAACCTGGACGCCCTTGACAAACTCAGAGGAGCAGCTCACAGGATTGAAGTTGAGCAAACCTACACAGTACTCAAATAGATACATACCCTTCTACGTATCTATGAAAACAAAACAAAATACTGCAAAAACATGGCAGTAGGAAAGGATAATGCCTGGAAAAGTTTGTTCCCACAAACGCGCAATAATGAAGAGGAGCTGGCAGGAATAATTGAACTTCTCTCCAAATTAACGGACAAATCATACAAAGACAAAATATGATGGGAGCGATGACTTTAAAATTATGCATTTACTTTTTTGTACCATCACATGTTATCCGAAAGTTTGATTATTTTACTTTAAGCACATGGTTTTTATCAAAACCATGGGCTGTTTTCTATGGGCTACCTACTGGTTTTGCAAAACCAGGGGCTGGCCAGCTTGTTTTCCTCAAACCAGAAGGCTGGTTTTAGGCTTTAAATAGGAGTAATGTCGAGAGCTGAAAACACACAACTCCCCTCAGTTGAAGTTTTCTCTCTTAGGATTTTCAAGTCTAGTCTGCAGTTCTTGTAAGTCCTTATCTGTTTCTTAATATATTTATGTATTGTTCTTATCTTTTGGCATTAAGTTCTTTGTGATCCCAAGCCAACGATCCGTTATAATCTCCTTTTGGGTTTAGGGTTTAGGGTTTAGGGTTTATAGCATCAGAAGCATCCATAAATTTTAAAAATAGAGTACCATCTGGGCAATTAACAAGAAAATTAATTAAAGTTCTATTTCTACCATCCGTCCAACTATCTGACATTATAAAATACCTATATTTGCTATGTGTCTTCTTATGCTCCTCTAATATCTTATTGATGGAAGCCACTTTATCATTAAGTATCCTAGTTTTCAACTCATGCATTGATGGTGGCATAAACCTAGGTCCAAAATTGGCAACTGCTTAAAACATTAGCACATAATATGAGTAATTGGAAGCATTAAAAGCCAATCTAGCTGAATAGAAAAATCTATCAAATTGTTCTACGTGCCTCTTTTCTTTCTTTCTTCCATTTGGAATTGAGAGTAGAGTTTCTAGCTTGACGAGCAGTGAAAGAATCCATTGGACCTCTAACTCTTATAGCCTTTTGTGTAGATTCCATTTATGGAATAGAACTCGAGTTTTACACATCACTATCACTTGCACTTGCTGCACCACTTTTAATGTCATTAAGGACACTTTCACGTTGTGCTTTTACCTTTGCAGCTTCTTCTAATGCTTTCTTGCATTTTTCTTGAACTTCAATTGAGACTTTAGAATAAGGTTTAATATCCTTTCGAGTACCCACAAGATGTTGCTTCATTCACCCTATTAATTGTTCCACTACACACTTGATTGTAAAACCTACATCTGAAATTTTTTTCTTCAAGAGCACTTATTGTATATTGCCAAGCAAAATCCTTTTTGGTATGTTAAATTTACCACTTATGACCTGTTTATTTGTATCACACAAACACTGCACATCAAAGTTAAAAGAAATGAACCTTACTTGCAATGAAATAAGAGAAATTATTTTTTTTAACATATAAGCATTTTAATATAATCACTTATAGGGTTAACACTATAACTTCAATTACAAATAAAGATGAGCATTATAAGGTCAATACTTTATTATGTATTACTAGAAAAATGAGAGAAATTAAGCACAATGCCACTATTGTCTAAAGGACATCAAAATTCATTGAGATTAACAAAAATAAATATATTGCAATAAAATCTAGGGTTAACATCTTAAAGCATCTTAAAGCACTCAAATGAAATGAATAGAGAATGAGATTTCTAATAATATAAGTATTAACTATTTAGAAGTAGCAAAAATTTAGTTTGAGAAACAAACCTCCTTCACCTCTTTTGGTTCACCTCTTTCAGCTCTACTGTAGCAAGCGGTTTTCACTGGGTGACTCTTGACGTGGTCTGGTGGCTTGACACTACTAGTGGCATTGATTGAGGGAGCCGAGAGCCTCGGGACTGTTCTTGTGAGAGAGAGTGTATTGAGAATTTCGAAATTTAAAATTGCTTAATTGCCCTTTGGGGCACAAAATTTGCACCCTAGGCAAGCGCCCGAAGTACTTGTACAAGATTACTCCCGCTTTACCCCGGGGCACGCCCTAAAAAGCACTAATAACAAAATACTCTTCTTATGAATAGAAATTGATTGATATAACATTTGCAAGCCATTCTCGCCTTTTCTCAAAAATTCATTTAAAACTGCCAAATCTTCTTAGAAGTACTTGTGCCAATGCACCTATCAAAATTTTGATCCTTCATTATCAATGCATAGTGGGTTATGGTATAATATAATAAAATCAGTGATCTGACAACATATTCCACAATAGACTACCTTCACTACCTAGCTATCCTTGAGTAGATAGGTCCAGCCACCTTTAAGGTAACTATTTTATGATCAAAAATAAACTATGGTAGATGTAACCCGATCATTTATTTGGTATTATTATAAAACATGAAAATTTCCCTCCAAAAATTAGGTGTTGTGGTTTGATTCATTCTAAATCAAGTATGATTTGAAATCAATTAAAAATGAGACTAAAAATTCCCCAAAATAAACATTTTTAATGAAATTAAAATTCATGCAAATCACAACTCGCAAAAGTTGTCGCCCGACACCATCACCGCCAACTCATCGCTTCCTATTATTGTCTATCATCATCATGTGAGCCTACCTACTTTGCATTTAAATGCACTTGAAATGTATCACAATAAGCACAAAAATATTTTATTGCGCATTCACATAATCATAAATAATCTCTTAAGGATCATATTTTGCTAAAACTAGAATTTAATAGATGTTGTAAATTCAAATTTATAAATTTTGGAGTTAAAGTTTGAAAAAGATTTGACATAATAAATGTTAAATCTAATAAAATCATAGTAAATTAGTTGATAGATATTTTCAAGATTTAAAATTTAAATGAAGGATCCAAAGAGGTATAAATCTCTCAAATTAAGGGAAAAGTGGTCTAAATCTCTCAAATTATACTTCTAGGATTTATTAAATTCAAAATTTAGCCTAAAATAAGAGTAAAAATGAAAATTAACAAAAGGTAAGATTTAATATGACTAGTTTGACAAGATTTCTCATAAATTTTGACAAAATCTTGACTAAATCTTCAAACTAAATAACCCTTAACAATTTTTTTTTTTTTTTTGCACAAAAAAATAAAGAAAAAAAAGGCATAAGCAACTAAATAAACCCTAAAAAATTGCAAAATAAAAAATGATAACTAAACCTTTCTAGACAAAATGTTACAATGAAAAAATATAGCCTTACAGTTGCACAGAAAAGTGAAACCTTTCTACTATAGAAGATGGTGCAATCAAAAACTGTAGTCCTATAATTTGAGTTGTCACTTGTCACCTAAAACAAGATGCGCACTTTATTTCAGCAGGTGCTGGCCAAATAAATTGGCCTTATTTGCAACTAAAGTAAGACATCTCACCAAATATAGCTAGATAGTTGGCAATTCCTTGTTAGCTAGAGCATCACATAGGGTATTAA
Organism: Cymbidium sinense; assembly: GCA_021442155.1. Lineage (NCBI taxonomy): Eukaryota > Viridiplantae > Streptophyta > Magnoliopsida > Asparagales > Orchidaceae > Cymbidium > Cymbidium sinense. The sequence goes on from CM038215.1 coordinate 283,366,656, forward strand.
CTCGCTTTCAATTGAAACAAAAGCAAGCATCACAAACTAGGAAAATCAAAAACGTATCCCTTCTGCATCATGGCAATAATAGAGGACCAGACAATCATAAAATGCCATAGAGTTGGATACTCCATGGAAGAAATGTTCTATGGATAGAAAGATTGAAAAGAAAGCAAGAACTCACATGCAGAAATAAACTGGGACTGTGGCAAGTGAGCAACTCACTGATCGCTGCCCACACCTAGAATACATTGCACCAAATGAGTCAGATATGGCTCAGTCTGCGAGCCGCTGCTAAGAATAGGCCTCAGGCTCTGAAGCTCAACATTAAAATTGTTCTCAAATTTCCTACAAAATTGCCAAAAAAAAAAAAAAAAACCATCAAACAGGGCGGTGAGTTTCAAAACCCTTTCAAGTCTAGGTTTATGGGTTCCTACATAACAGAATCAGAAAATATGGGGTTCTCCTCTGCTGCTTTTCGTGCCTGATTTCTACCTCTTGATTTCCTTTCCTTTGATTTTCCAAATCCAAAAGTATAGGACTCTGCTGCATCAAGCACATCAGGTATATAGATAGATGGTACCAACAACTGGATGGAAGCAGAATACTGAAGGCATATTGACTTCAGTTTCTCCATTTTCTGCAAATGAAAAATCGAAGCACAAGCATAGAGCTAAGTAATACTAAGTCAATTCTTTAGCCCCATGAAATAAGCTAGCATCATTTGCAATAATTATATAACAAGAGAATAACAAAACCAGTGCTTCAAGTTACTCCATATTTCCATATGTAAGTATAATGTAGGAACAAAATGCATGTACAAAAAAAAAATCAATGAAGTTGAAAAACATAAATTTGTAAATACTGTATTCAGGTCCCATCGAATGCAAGCATAAATATTGTCTAGAGCAAATTAATATAGGAAATGGAAACTAATCACTAAAAAAAAAAATTATTGTGTGATATGCAAATTCACATACAATAAGAAAGCAATCTCACCTTGATAAGCAGAGGCGAGAGAAGCAGGCATTCTTTCAAGCATTTTTGAAGAAAGAAATCATGTAATTGGATCACCTGATGCATATTAAAGAATCAAAAAGTATCAGATAACAAGTTCACATTCACTAGCATAAACTTTTACCAAAAACAAGCATAACTAAAGAAAAACCTCATCTATGCTCTTAACAGTTCGTAGTCGATCATGCATCATATGCCAATTTGGTTCAAGAACCTAAAGGGAATGAACACCAGAAGATAGTGTAGAGGATCCCGTAAAACCGTCACCTTGATAAAGTTTTTAGGCTTACCTCAAATGTTAAATAATGTAGAAGGCTATGGATAAATTTAAGCATGCTGCGGCAAAGACTAGAAGATCGTAAGATGGTTGTCCCAAGTATGTTACAAGAACGGAAACCCTAGAAAATATAATAGAATCAATTGAAATGATCAAATTTAAAAAAAAAAAAAAAAATGGGAGAAATGTAAGGTCATACTTGATGTACTTGCCATGCCACACAAAGTTGCCGTTCAACATGTTTGCAGTGGAAAAGAAGCTGAAAAATCAGCTGATACTTTGTCAAGGCCTTTCTCGATATGACGAGTGAGAGAGGCCACTGCACCTGCAACGCCACAAATTTGGTAATCAGGAACTTATACCAAAGGTTTCCAAACAAGTAAATTTATATTCATACGACCTTATATGTACAATACCTTGTAACTCAAGGAGAATGTTTCTATGCCGGTGATGGTTACTGGCTCTAGCGGATCACCAATATCCAAAGCAGGTTTAATAGCACGAGCATGAAAAGAACTCTCCAAATCTTTTAGTGTAGACAGTTTCCGGAGCAATGAGACTTTATCCTGCACAGCAGAAGGCATTAAAACAGAAAACGGCAATGGAGCTTGATGCAATTTTTCAGCACTATAACTTACCACACAGCATGTTAACTCCTCATGACATGGATCTGCAGCAGCTGCTGTTGAGCGGAGAGCAAGGTCGAGGAGTGACTAATGTTGTAAAGTACAAGCCAGATCTTAAAACCAATCGATTACTGAAAGCTTCTTCTAAAATAAAATAGTCTAAAGAATAACATGCAAGTAGATATTAAACCTGAAGCTTTTGAACGGATATGTCCTCAGGCCTCTTGACAAGTTCCTCCATAGCAATGTCCATAAAATGGACCAAAAAATCGCCCTGCAGAACTATGGAGAACTCAAAATTCTTCATGCTTCAAAAGGGTGCGGTTTTCAAAATTCAACTAGTAAAGTCATTCCAAGTTAGCCTTTAAAGAATAGATGATTATCAGAATATCTGCAATGGTATGCATTCATGAAAGAAATGCATGCAGAATAAACTTAATGTTTACATATGATTGCGAACGCAACTGTGCAGATTTACAAGGAAACATGAAGCCTGATTTAGTGTAATAGTCAACCCTTCAATGGCCATTCTCTTCAACGGTCAACATGCAGAATAAATATCTTCTTTAGCTTCCTAAGCCACTTGGTCAGATGCATTTGTAGTATAATGTTTTTGGAATGCAGGGGATTTCACAATTTTGATGCTTAGTTTGAAGAATTTGAAATGCAGTGTAAAATTTTAAGGAATTCTAAATACCATCATCACCATCCACTTTTGAGTTTACATTACTTTTTTTTGAACTTAAACCAAACACAAAAATATTTTCTTATATTTATTTTATATCTAAACAAACTACTCTAAAGAATTTCAAATATATTATAATGCAATTACATTGAATTCCTTTTGCATTCTATTCCTTTTCAACAAATCAAATGGCTCCAAATTGATTCAATGAGGCTAATAGTAATTATTATCGAAGTCTAAACTGCACAAAAGTATAAAAGCATCAAATTTCATATGCTTATATCAATGCCTAAAGAACTTCACAGCCTGTAAAGGTACATGGGGACGATCACATGTAGCTATCAGAGTATACAATTGTGTGCCCCATGATACAAATGCATTATCATCACTGGCCTTATCCCAACTATCTAAGGTCAGCTTTATGATTCCTCATTTTTCAAACTTTCTTAATAGTGTTGCATGAGATGATAACCTTAACCTCATTCAATGTTAATAACTTCTATCTATATTACTTTTGTTCCACCCATTCTCCCATCCTATTCCTATGATAGTAACTTTATCTAGCAATCTTATGGGCTTTAACATAGGATGATTATGTGTATGTAATAGAATTTTGGTTGAATTGCCAATTGTATTTACTTTAATAGTCTCCTTTCAGCATACATTATCATTGTCATCCAACCTAAAACCTCCTTAGAAATGTGCCTAAAATAACCAACCTCTTATAGTGATACCCAGGCTCCCTACTTTCCTGCCATCAATTTTCCATTACTCAATCCTTGTATATAATCCCTACATTTCTTTCTGAAAATTCCCCTAGAAGAACAGGTTATTTTAAAATATTCTTGAATTAAAATTAGTGAATTTTACATTTTTACATTCCCTTTTCAGTCTAACAAAAAATGAAATCCTTAACTGTCTAAGTTCAACTTAGCCCTACAGCTAATGATTGATCTGCTCACCGCCGCCGCCCCCCTCTCCCCCATCTTTATGAAAACACATTGCCCACCATACGAAAAAGACTCATTCTCTAGAATAAAAAATAAAAAAATCTCCTCTTGATCGAAAAAACACTCCTTACCAGCAAAAAAATAAGATCACTCTTCTAAAGCAACAATCAAACCATTCTCCTTCCAAATAAAAACACCTTAACCCTAGCACTAAATCCATAAAAAACACTAGCCATTATACCTAAACCAGAATCACAGCCATAAGTCACGTGACTTAAAAGAAAACAAATAACAAATAAAGGTGTGTGAATCTTCTCCATCTGCACACTAGGTCTACACTGACGTCTAAACAAATTGTCAAAGTTCATCCAATTTGATTCAATAAGGTTTAAATAAATATCATTTCTCTAAAAATATTTTATAGTTTCAGGAGGTTATATAGTTAGATTCTTCTATTAATGTCTCAAATGATGATGTTTATCTCTTTCACATCTTTTTTTATAAGATAATGGGTCCTTCATCTCTTCTTCCTAGGGATCGATTACCCTTCATCACTTCTTTGGGACATATTCCCATACAAAATGAGTTCATTATTTTGGCATCATAATAGAAGACCTTCCATTTCCAATTCTATTTTTTGGCAGGCTTCAAACTCTCCACCATCTGACATAAAAGTTGTTTGCACCTCAAAAAAATGATATGGCACAAGCATGGACTATAAATCTTGTCCTAGCATTTTAGTTAAATTATCCATGCACTTATTTTATTAGTTCATTTTTAATCTTTATTTTAATTTTCATAAGCAATATGAACATTTGTGGATTTAAGATAAGTTTGATTATAAAAACTTCTATTATAAATAGAGTACAAATGGCTAAGCCATAATTAGATGATGATTGCTAGAAAAAGTATGTTTTACATAGCTTCCCCCTTCACCTAGATTGTGTTTCCTCTCATTCCCTCTTTTTCCTTCTTTTTCCCTCTCCTTCCTTCTTCCTCGACCTCCAAAGCACTTCTAAATATCTTCCAAAATAGCTCTACATTATGTATTTTTATTCATTCACTATGCATCTAAATCATCCAAATCCATTCTTTGATATCCAATCTTCATTAGATGGATGCTCCTTCTAACTGCCCCTCTAATACAATCATTCTTTAATAATCCTTCATAGTTTTTCCATGACCATCTTAACATTGTCATTTTTGTCATGTTTAATATAGCTAAGATATACTTCTGCTACACAGAACCATATACATGACTAGCACAACTATAGTTTTATAAAGTTTACATTTAAATCTCCATGATATTATCTTATTTCATAAACTACTAAGGCGTATAACATGGAGTAATGATTAAGTTGTCTTGGTCCCAATGTAGCATAAAGTTGCGCACATTACATCCTCTCCAAATCTATATTAATGAGAATTCCATACGCTAGATAAACTCTTTTTCCTTTTCTTTTTTCTAAAGAAAAACATCATTTTAATCATTCAACCTTATCTACATCCTCATTTTTTCATAAAATAAATACAAGATATCTAAGCCTAGTACAACAGAATATTATTTTATTTTTCAATAATGTCGATAGATAATTATGAGTTTCATACCTACTACAATTTTATATTATATACTTGCATTCTATTTCACTCTTATTAAATCATTCATCCCCTAAACAATTTCTTAGGGGATGTTTGGAATCAATTTTATTTTATGTTTTTGTTTTTGTTTTTATATAATGTTTAAAAACAAGTTTATTTAGTATGCTTTCTAAATATTTTTATATTTTGTTTTCAAACACAAATAACATTGCCTTTAAAAACACTTAAAATAGCTTTTATATGTCTTGATTGTTTTAAAAAATAATAATAATCATCATACATGTTTTATTTTAAAATAAAATATAAATATAAGCAAAAAACAAAAGTGATCCCAAACTGTCCCTTAGCATTCAACATTTTCTACTTATTTCGATAGTTGTCATCAATTACAATTATATATATATACATGGTTTTAAGACAAGACCGAACTAGCCGGTCCGACTTGCTCAATTGTGTCCTCTAGTTTAGTCAAAATCCAAATTCGCTTTTGTATAGAACTGATCATAATCAATGAATGAACTAGCAAATTGGATCAATCTTTAAGGAACAAGTTGATTCTAATATTGATCAAATTTTTTATTTATTTTATTTTATTTTGATCAAATGGATAGAAATAAAATATCTAAATTAAAAATAGAAAAAATTATTAAAATAACATGTCCCAAATTTGTAATTTAAAATCATATTCAAAATATTCAAAAGTAAAGCATCAAAAATTAGAATATCATACATTGAATTAATGAAAGTATCATTATTGCATTAGTATTACAACATTTAAATCGTATTAAAATAATTTTAATATTTATTACTTCATTCAGTTCAAGTCAAATTGAACCTTGAATTTTGAACCTTAAAACTTATTGTGGAACCAGATGTGACAATCAATCGAAAAAGCACTATCGACTCAACCCTCAATTTTTTGGGTGCATAGTACCAAGGCGTTGCATTTGTAATGTCTCAAACTGAGAAACAGATATTATATTAGGAACAAAGAAGCCAGTGCCTCAATGCTATCTTTTGCAGCACCACAAAGCTAGAATCTATGAATAGGGCCAAAATGACAAAAAAACTAGCATCGTGGCATTGTGGCGTAGCGCCGAGGCATTAAGAAGTGACAAAATCAATTTTTTAAGTAGTTTAACTCAATTTCAAGAGATTATTTTGTATTCTTGATTGTTATAGATGAGCCCTAAAGTGTGAGAGGCGTGAAAATTGCTTGAGAGGCTTGAGTAAAGAGAGATTTGTAAAATTCTCCTCAATTTTCTTCATAGTAGATTTCTCATGTGATGGTGCTCCATGGTTTTTCATGATTCCAAGTTTTTCACGTAAATTTTAGCATTCTTCTTGCTCTTCTATTTTGTTTTGTTTTGATCCTTATTTGCTCCAATTTTGCTCCTCCCAACAAAACTCTCTTCTAACGATTCAATATCTGGTCTAATTTTCAAAATCTTAATCATATATGAAAAGCATGTACTAAGACACCTAACATTGATTATGCTTTGTAATAAAATATATAACCAGCACAAAAAGGATAATGACTTAGTGTCAATCCAAAATATAATATCATTTTTTCACTACACAACTAATTCTAATACTAGCCAATGCTCAATCATACATACTTGACAACTTAAACATAACTTTGACACATTTTTTTAATGCACTATAAATCAATTCTCATCATACTCGATCATAAGCATAATTTAGATCGGTAAAAATCAAATGAAGATCTCTTTTCTACTCTCTATACTTTTCATTAGTAGATATTTCGAGATGAAACTAGATTAATTTTCAAATTTGACTTAATTTTCTATATATACATTCTATTACTCTTCCATAAAATTTGTACGTATGTATGCATGTGCACATACACACAGGTGTATGTAGGTATGTATGTATATAACCAATAAATCTAATTACTCTATCATTCTCATAAGCTTGAACATATCATCTATTCTTAAATATGACCACTAAGATATATCTTCAAATTATTTGGGATCCTCTTAATCTGAAAATTACATTGAAAAGATTTGTTAACCAAATCACTCTAATATTATCAACTATAACTCCCTGAAGCTCAGTAGGCATCTCATATGAGCCTAAAGCATTAACTTTATCTATTTTATTCAAAAATAATTTCATTATATTGTTTGTAATCTTTAATATGTCATAATATTTTGTTCATTATGCTTTTTCAAATTATTTCCTCCCTACAACTGTCATGCAATAATTTCTCAAAATAACATTTCTCTTTTATTAATGTCTCCATCTATATTTGCTTCAAATGCATTTTATCTTATCAAAATTTTTAGATCTCACAACCCTTGCTTTCACTATTTTATATTATTTTTTCTTTCCCCAATACCTACCCTATTATATAAATCACCAAAATCATTTTTTCTACTTTGTTCGCTACTCTTTTTTGCATGATTGCGACTTTCCCATACAAATGTAACTAGCTATAAGCATAATGATTCCTAAACTAAATTAACCAAAAGAATGTTATCACAATAAACACCACATTGAAGTCAAGTGCTCAAACAAGGAAATACCAAGCACTTATTTAAAATAAAACAAAAGGATTGTATTACCTGGTCTAGAAGAAAATATCTCTTCATAGATCTCAATTTTCCAATCAGGCCATACTGGAAGGAAAAAAGTAAGGCAAACTTTACTAAGTAACTGATGCAAGGAAAATATAAAATAAACTGTTTCGGAAGACTAAATAATTATGATATTAAAAATGCTGAGCTACTGCACCTTTTCCTTGACAAGATTTAACAGTTCAGAGCTTGCGAAATCATAAGCAATCTTGACACATTCCAGATAATGATGGTCTGATTCGAAGCTTGTCAATTTTGAACTTTCTGATGGGGGCACCTAATCAAAAAGTAAAATGTATATGCTAAAAAAGAGTGCCCTAATTGACTGATTCAACATCATAGCAAGTAGATTACACCTGAACATTGTGTCCACACTCTCTCATGACATTTAAATATTTCCCCGTAGTCAAAATCATGCCTGCAGCACTTCTAAGGAAGCTAGGAATACTATCTTTGAGGCTGTAGCGCTGTTCCCAGTATTTGGCATCATAGTCTAGAGTAAGACTTTCCTGTTCAAACATGATTTGAGATTATTTTATCAGAAACAATACATAAAATTTCCAAGACATGACAACATATGAAGTACCTTTTGCAGGGACTTGTTTTCAGCAATGAAAAATTCACCATATGGATCATCGATAACCCCCTCATAGACCCACCTACAAACATAAATATAAGGAACGAGAGTGTTAAAGATTTTCTAAGCTTTTTAAAGCCAACAAAATATTCAAGATCTAATAATCAAACATTCCCAAAATGAAAGTAGCAAGCAAGACACAACAATAAAACAATCATACAAAGTATGATCTATACTATTAACGTTGTGAAGCGGAACCCCAAATAAGACATACCTTTCTAATATTGACAAATATGGAGAACTTGCACTGTGTGCCATCTTCTCAAGCAATGCACGGACTGTAGTATCACCTGCCATGGCCTTAGCCTACCCTAGTAAAAAAAGGCTGAACAGTTTAATTCCTTGATGAATAAGCTGCAAATATGCAATTTAAATATCATAGTACATGGTAAACAAATGCACAAAAGAAAATTTTAAGTATATAATGCTGCAATAAAAAACGATGTATTGCAACACATGACAAGTCTTATGCAAATTATAAACAATCTGAGCCTGCAAAATGTGACAAAGTAAATTCAAGTAGGAATGACAAAAAAATTAACTACAGCCGATAAAACAAGAAGATGAAATATATACCTGGCTTTGCAAGAGGTTGAGAGTACCCGAACCAAACAAATTTCCTGAAGATGCCTTCTCAATCACAATGGATAAAGCATGCAGCGCAGCCATCATTGGCTGAATGTTGGGCATTGAATATAAAAGTTTACAACTACATAACAAGCTGCTGTTGAGAATAGTTCTACAAGGACTGCATTTACCTGACAAAAAAACCACAACCCTTGTACAGAAAGTCTTCCAAGGCGAAATTGATGTTCAAGCTGTGCAACCATGGCTTGGTAATCCTAATGAAAGAAAAGAATTCATAAGCATTAAGCTAAACATAAGATTCCAAAATGTATGTAGCCAGTTCAACTCAAGGTATGTTTTATGTTTAAATCTAAAGGGTGGGAAAGAAAATTCTCTATTGTCTATAGTGCAAAAGATTGAATTCATTGCTATAGGGCCTGAATAGAATTACAGAAGCAAAGAATTTCATTCCAGGGCTAAGGATTGTAAGAGATCATCTCTGAGAAGACTGTCAGGTTATTTTCTATTGAAGACAATTGATATTTACTTCACCTCCAACTGACATAGATATGCTTGGGAACCAAACTAAAGGCCAAAACATGATATATACCAGTAGACGAGCTGAAGAGGTATCTACTTCCACAAAAGCTCATCTCCCACCTAATGAAATATGCACCTAAGTTTCAAATTAGCTTTGTCTAGATTAACAGAAGGTCAAAAAGCCAAAGAACGAAAAAAAACAGAAAGAAAAAAATAAAAAATAATAAAAAAAACTAGTTGTAATGTGAATTACGAGTCAATTTAAAATTTTAAATATTTACAATAAGATTTTGTTTGAATTTTACTAGATTCCAGGATGGATGTTACCTGCTTAATCAGCACAAACATAGCAAATCATGAAATTTGTTGAAATAAAATAGTATTCAAGTTCGTGTTAGCACTTATTTTCTGCAACCATTGGTGATATTTCACAAAATCTATCATATCTTGCGTAAATTTTAGTTCCCTCCGTCCAAAGCTTGAGATTTCAATGAGCAATTTATTTGCATAAGGTAGAATAGTCTATTATCTACTTAATTGCTTGTGCTTTCTTCTTCCTTGGCTTTTCTGTTTCCTGCTTTTCATCTCCTTGCTTTTCAAAGTTATCGCATGAAAGTACAGTTCCTAAATAAGGTTAGGAATATCAAGTATTTCACACATCAGCTGGAATTGCAATATATGTTCACCTACAGCTAATGGAAATGAGTTCCGTAACATTGACTCAGCTAGTGAGAGGTGCTTTTATCAAGATGAATTTCGCTTATGTCTGGAACTTCCTTTATTACCCAAAATAATCAAGGCCTTGAACTCTTATGGCCTGATACCTAGGGCTACAAACATCACAAATACTTGATAGACAACTCGTGATTTAGCTCGAATAAAACTCACTTATAATTACTTAAGTAATAAATCAAGCAAATTTGAACACTTTTATAAATATTTGGTCATTAAATGAACAAGCTTTTTTTTTTATTATTAAATGAACAAACTTGAATAACTTGGAGCTCAATTTATTTATAATCATAAACAATATCAATTAAAATCTCTAAAAAGCTTGTTTAAAAGCTCGATTATGGCTCATTTTAACTTTTCATAATAAGCATAAAACAATATCTTAATTCATAATTAATTATTCTAATTATTAATCAATTGATAATCTATAAAACTAATTAGTAATTCAATATAATAATGTCAATTTAATTACAATAAATAACAAATTAAATTCATCTTTTAAATTAATTAATTAATGAATATTAATCATTAATATTGCTTAAATTTTCTCCCCAAAATGTTGTCGAACCTAAATGCAGCATTTTTCTTAACCTAATCTTACAAAGGACGACAGCCCTTGTCTTTCTCCTCCCAAAATGTCGCCCCCAACCCCCAAATCCTGAAACCCTCATCTTTTTCCACCATCCCCTGAAATTAAATCTGAAAACTCTTGAGGGCAAAGAAGTAAGGTAATGGGATCTTGCTAAAGAAGGTGCAATGGGAGCTTGCTAGAGAAGGTATCAACAGGGCCAACCATGTGTGAATAACAAGAGAAGTTTATGGGACTTATGTGTGGATCTTGCCGAAAAAGGAATCAACTAGATAAGTAAAGTATTAACAAGAAATGGAGCACCTAAAAAGCAAAAATATCCTAAACTTTCTACTTAGTTTGAATAGTATGTCTAGATTACTATATGTGGCTTTAGAATTCCACAACTGTGATTGCAATTGTGGTTGTTGATTCACTTAACAGTAACATTCCTTCATAATTTTTACCAGATGGCATGTGTTCATGAATTTCTCATTAGTTTTGATTTTGCAACCTACATAACCATGTAAGAATATTAACAAGATTTTTATGTCGCCATCTATATGTTTGCAATCTTCTTGTCTTCATGATCATCATATTTTTTTTTCATTACTTATAATAACGGTAAGTCACATAGCTTATAGCAACAAGATATTAATTCCATAGGATCTATAGTTAGTCCTCTTCAACTGCCAATGCGAGAATTTAGTATTAGATAACCAACAACAACAACAACAACAACAACAAGCCTTAATCCCACTAGGTGGGTCTATGAATCCTGCCTCCATTGTGTCCTATTATGTGTCAAATTCTCATTTAATTCAAGTATACTAAGATCATTTTTATACATCTTAACCAAGTCTTTTAAGTCTACCTCTACCTTTCTTAACATAAGGCAAATCTAATGATCTACTTAATTTGGTCATTGACGGTTGACGCTTTATGTGGCCAAACCATCTAAGGCGACTCCCTAATCTTATCTACCTGGAGCTACTAACTTTTTCCAATACACTCATTTTGCATTCTATCTCTAAGAGTAAAGCCACTCATCCTGAGCATCCTCATCTCTACTTAACTTAACTTAGCTTATGCTTTTCTTTTATTGGCCAACATTCGCACTATAAGTCAGTGTCTACCACCATCTTATAAAATTTTCCTTAAGTTTATGGAACTTTTCTATCACATAATAGCCGGATGCATTCCTCCACTTCAACCATCCAACTTGAATTCTACTAATAACATCTCCATCTATTTCACCATCATTTTGAACAATAGAACCTAAATATTCAATCGCTCTCTTATTAATGACTTGATCACCTAAAGTCACAACATTACCACTAAAACTTCTAACTAAAAAATTACACTCCATATATTCAATTTTAGATCTACTTAAAAGAAAACCTTTAGACTCTAAAGTTGACCTCCATAATTCAAGTTTCGTTGGACTCTCTAGTCTTATCAACAAGAAGAATGTCATCGAAAAAAAGCATACACCAAGGTACATCTTCTTGTAAATGCCTAAAGAACATCCATAACTAAAGTAAAAGATAAGGGCTTAATGTTGATCCTTGATGTAATCCAACCAAATAGAAAATATTTTGTCAATCCTCCTTGTGTTTGGACACAAGTAATGTTCTAGTATACATATCCTTAATGACTTGAATATAACCAATATTAACTCCTTTCGCTCTAGACTCTCCAAAGAACATCTCTTGAGACTTTATCAAAGCTTTCTCTAAATCAATAAATATCATATGTAGATCCTTCTTACTTTCTCTATGCTTCTCCATCAAACCTCTTAACAAATATATAGCATCCATAGTAGATCTACCTGGCATGAAACCAAACTAATTGTGAGAAACTTCTATATCACATTGTAACCTATGCTCAATTACTCTCTCCCATAATTTTAATGTATGGCACATTAACTTAATTCCTCTATAATTTGCACACTTTTGTGCATCATCTTTATTCTTAAATATAGGAACCAACAAACTCTTTCTCCACTCCTCTGGCATCTTTTAGTCTTTAAAATAACATTAAAAAGATTTGTAAGCCAAGAAATTCCTTGATCTCCTAAACATTTCCACACTTCTATTGAAATGAGATCACCATCAAGCCAGAAAATAGTAGATGATACTATGGGTAACATATGCATAATAGTTGAAGGTGCAACCATAACCTTGACGATGATGAACCTGGGAACCCTCATACAAAAGTGAGGAGAACATCTTCAGTATGGAATGAAGTTATAGTGATAAAACTTAATCATGGGACTGAGATGATGCAATGCAAACATAAACTCATAAAAAGCAAACAAGATGAAACTATATAATACAAACAATGCTTACTTCATTGTGGAAGGAGAATCATAAAGTATGAAAGTCAGGTTAACATTATAACCATCATTGCCAACAATTCTTATTTTACAACTAGTGGTCACGTCAACAATTGGAAATATGATCATGCTCGAATGACAAGTTAATTTATTACATGATAAGGTGCATGAATTGCTCCCAATACTTTTGTTGAATATGAGATGCTTTAAATTGTAAAAAAAATGCACGCTCGCATTATGAAAAGATACCACGCAGCATATTGAAGAGTAAATGTGCATCTAATTATGAGCTTATGAAGAAAAGGTTGAGATACTTGATATATTCAATTAATTTATGAAATTCTGGTCAAGATGCATTATACGGTGGTCATGTCATTTTGTTGATAATAAATTTAGCTTGAGAAGAATGTCCTAAATTTTCTCAAAGTATCCCAGCCTCATAGGAAAACAAAAATACATGATGTATTGTACATGTGCTTGAAAGATTAGGAGATTGAAAACAAAGTTGCAGCAATAATAGTAAATAATGTATCATACAACAATTCAGCATTGAACATGTTAAAAATAAGCTTCTAATTTAACAAAAAGTTTCCTCTTATTAGAAAAATATTTCAGATGCATTATTGTGTTGAGCTTAGTAATGCAAAACGACATTTTTTAGATAAAAAATATCATTTAAGATGAATATAGATACTGCTAAATATGTTGTAGCTTTACAAATGCATAGTCATTTGTTAATCATATGGCATGCTTATTAAATATATAAAATATAAAATTCAAAGAAATTATGCCTCGTGCCTAGGACTTATACCCTACCTCATGTCTTTACCTTTTAAATATTCATAATGAATATAATTTTAGTGCATGTAAATTTGATAAATGTGAGCCAATTTTGCTTGAGTGATACATAGAAATGATAGATTCATCCATGAAAGCATAACCTCCAAAGTTGAAACTGATAGTTAGAATGAACAGGGGAAAAAAAGAGTACTAAAAGGCAATATCATGAAACTTTTAAGTCTAGAACACATCCATATTTTATATTTTATCTCCAAAAAAAATATATCTACAAGGTGCTCTTTCTATATATTGCAAACATGAGTAAGACTACACGCATATAGGTACAAACCTTTTTTTTATTTGATCCTTAGAACTCTATTTTAGAGATAAAACACAACATCACTCAACTAAATGCTGATAGCAATTGTATAAATAGATCTTGCAAACAAATTATAATTGTGTCATTCCGTACATCATTGTTGATATAATATCAGGAACTTAATACAGCTGGAAACAATAAAAATTGAAGGTTGAAATACCAAAAGGAGCGCTCTCATTGCAGCGGCTAACGCATGGTTCACAAGACCAGACCCAAAATGTGATTTAGTCTCAACAAACCAACTGATTAGCACATAGGCTTCGCAAACAGGGAATAACCTCTGTATCAGCTCCTGCAACACAAGAATCACCGATCATATAAACCAACAAAACACCCTGATGACATCTTCTAAGCAACCTTATGAGCTTCACCTGCAAGGCTAAATCCATCGATGGATCAATCTGAAATACAACATGACCCTCCTTTCCCCGCACTCTCTTTATGGAAATATATCGCCCCTCAATGCCCACAAGACCAGAGAGCAAATCCTCAATGACCAACAGCTCCTGCATTAATTCATCATTATCCATGCTCTTACTATCACCTTCAGAACAAACTATGTAATTTAACCATAGGTTCATAACACAAAAAAAAAAACAGCACCTGAACTGAAACTGGGTACGATCCGATAACATTCTCAGAAACACGACTGATTCAAAGAAATTTAAATGCATAGTTAATTGTGCAAAAATGGCAGTATACAACAAATATCATTAACACTTAAACCAAATGCAAGGAATAAAAATCTAACCTTAATGACTCTAAGGAGAAGGGCCTGGGCCCAGATGTAGCATTGGGAATCTTGGTCTCCTGAAGCAGAAAGTGAGCATCAGAACATAAAGGGGTGAAAAGATCTAATGATATGTTCGGTTTAATGCCATGCAGACACAGCATTATTCAAATTATAATGTTATTCATTAAATGTACTGTATTCTGTTCAATTTTATCTTATTTAAATGATATAATGTTTTCTAGACTATCTTTTGTGGAAGATTTACATACATAGCACACAAATCTTATGCACTAACATTTTTAACATCCAAAGTTCGATATTTACAAATATAGTATTTTTACTATGCATGAAAAGGTGCATTTCACTTGAAAAAATTAAAGATAATAATATTTTTGATGTAATATTAAAGATTTATATATTATCATGCAAATATAAAAAGTTTAGATGCTAGCTATATAAATATATATGAATTCTATGCTATGAATGTAATACCCCGTCTCTTTTATTTGTTGTTACTGATATTTCTTCTAGCAATCAGATAGCCTGTCAACATGTGATATCTAGACGCTCTCAAACTGGAGCAGCATATATATGTCATCCAAATAAAATTTAGGAGGATTTACGTATAAGCTAAATAAATGTTATGAATTTACATATATAACCTCTAGACTTTTAAATTTAATTATACAACATTTTAGGGTCATAATAACATAAAAATATTAAAAAGAAGTATTTCGCTTAAAAATAAATAAATAGTATTTTTGATGTGATGCTAAAATTTAGATGTTATATACGTAAATTTTAAAATTTATATGTTAAATATGTGCATATATATGTACGTGTGTATATTATGTGATATGCATGTAAATTTTTCTGAACTTTAAAATAATTTATAAATAACAGAGAACCAAAAAAGCTAATAATGGCATGTCATTACAAAACAAATGCCAGAAAAATAGGAATCATAAAAGGTTGCAATACCTGGTGGATTCGACCGGTGAGAAAGGGCCGCTCTACATTCCATTTAGGAATTGTCATATTAAATTCCATTTAGAAAAGGTAGGCTAAGAGCGACCTGGTTGCAAAACCCTAATTTCGAAGCATAGCAACACCGACTTTCACAACGGCTGGAAATAGACGAAGAGATTTACTACCCGTCTGTTCTGGAAACTGGAAAGCGAGGAACACGAATTGAGCAGCTGCCGGAGGTGGGAGGCGGGATTTCAAGGATAGATGGACGGCTCGGATCGAATTTCAACAACAAGGGTTACAGTTCAGGCAGCGTGGACGGTGGATGAAGCAGCGAAAAAGGAAGGAATTGAGGGATAGGTTACAGCGGCGTCATGGGCGAACCAAGCGGAGATGGTGGGAACGACGGGGACCAATCAAGCGTTGGAAAAGAAAGTCCTAGATCGGCTGCTTGGGATCATCGAACGCAATGACAAGTGATGGCAGCATCGGATTTTGATTGACGATTATTTGAGCGATTCCAGATAGATTGGTGCATATGATCTCCGGGAGGAGGAATGTCACGACTCCGTAGAGAACCGCGCGTGGTCGATCTCAGACTCTCAGCATCAAGTAACACTGTAAACAGTATGGCTGCTCCTGGGATTTAACTGAAATATGGTTTAATGAAGCACGTAAATTCAATTTTAATGGAAGGATAGAATAGTGCAATTATATATGATATATTTAAATTTTAATATTTATTAATATAATATTTTTAAGCATTAAAAGATGAATTATACTTTTTAAAAAAAAAATGATGATAATATATTTGATGAAATATTAAATATTATTATATTAAAAATATTATTATTATTATTTTTTAAAATAAAATATATATTTTTATACATAAAAAAATATTATATTTATAAATATTAAATTTAGATGTTAGATATGTAAATATATAAAAAATAAGTGTTATGTATGTAAATATTTAAAAAAAAAAATTTGTGTAGATTAAAATTTGATAACTATTTAATATGATTAATATTAAATTTAATTAAATTTAAGTTGATTTATATTTATATTAAATAGTAGATCAAAAAAATCCTAGCTAGACACATATTTAAAAAATATAATCATATTTTTAATAAATATTTATAACTCTTTAACACAATTTTAGATGGTGCGCAAGTTAAGTATTTTTGTAAAAATTATATTTACACAAATAGAACTATATAACATATTAATACAGCTAAAAGTTTTGGAAGAGGCACGTGCTCCCTCATGCCTCCAAATAGTTTTTTATGTATTTATATATCATATTTAAATTTTAATATTTATTAAAATTACACATAAATTTTTAAATCATCTTAAAATATTACTATTATTATTTTTTCATATAAATAAACATTAAATTTTAGAGTTAGACATGTAAATTTATAAGAGTTATGTTACATGTCTCTATTTTACTACTTAACTTAGGATTTAAGAGTTTATATGATCTTGGTATCTTACAATATTTATTTGGCTTATATCAATTTAACTAAATTAAATAAATATATAATTAAAGTAATTAATAATAATTAGATTAATTAATTATTAATTAGCATTTTACTAAACTACTAAAATATATATTTAGACAAGTTAAAATAAAATTAATATTAATTTAATTAAGTTAATATGTTTTTATTAGCTAATATTAATCATTAAGATTAAGTATTTTAAAATGCATATTAATAAATCTAATCATTAAAACTTTTTTTGCCAATTCTAAAATTATATTAACAAAACTTAATACGCTAGCTAATCTATACTTAGTAATTTATAAAACTAATTAAATATAATAATTTTTTAATCAAATTACATTATAGATAATATCAAATTACCAAACTTAATATTAATTTTATGACTAATTATTTTTAGTTAATATATCATATTTAATTAATACTTAGTAATATTAATGATTTTAAAATTCATCATTCTTCTTGAAATTATTAAAACCATTGATGATGATTTTAAATTTTAGTGGTTGAGCTTTGCTTTCCAACCTGATCTTAAGTTCGTCACATTGTATGAAGTTTATGATTAAATTTGCTCAATTGATGACAAATAAGTGAGAAAATCAAGATAGGAGAAGGTATCGATGGGACCAAGATTTAACGTAAAATAGAGAATATATTGTATTAAGATTTTGGACTCATTTTCATTTTTCTTAAGGGGTTACTTAGTTTTGAGGCCATTTGATTTAAAGTGTTTAAAAATGAAGTGTAATCCAAATGCAACGTGAACTTACTATTTGAAATAATTACAGTGTTTGGTTGCTTATAAACAAAATTTAGTAGTTAAATTTATGTGATTGACTGGTTGCAATGTGAGATTAATATTTGAAATACATCGACGGTAGCAATAACTACAGATAAATGGCCATTAATGATAATGGTGAGCAATGGCTAACAATAATAGGCAACAATAGCAATGGCCGATAACGGCTAATGATGCTTGATAATGGCTAGCGAAAGATGGCAATGCCCTAAGGGGATAAATGAAGCTTCACATATACAATTTATTTAAAATTCATTCAAATCTAATGAATTCTAAAATAAATATTTGAATGTTAAATTGGTGGAGAATTTCAAATACGTCAAAAATTACATGGCATTAGTTTTTTCTTCTAAAATATCACTTGGAATTTTAAATCTTCCGCATTTGAGTTACAATACTAACACTTGCAACATAATGTTCAATCGTGAGTCAATTAGTTGTTGCATTTTAAATAAACTATAAAGTATTGGAAATGCAAAGTTTTAAAAATTCTAGCATTTGATTTGATGAATACAACTGCATAACAAAAATTTATGAATTGAAACTCAACACTTAGTTTACTCTTTATGCATTATAGTACACAAGTAAGCTATGCAAGTTGTGGCCATCATTGCCCGTCACCAATGCCACCACCATTGATCATTGATGTCGCATCTCATTATCACATCACCAACCATCACCATTGAAGTTTACAATGTATACATTTTAAACATTAAAACAATTATATTGTATTTATCTTACAAGCAAATATGTTGCATACAATTTATTTTACAGTATACCATTCTACTTAACATTTCAAATTTAACAAGCCAAATGATTCCATTATGTAATTGTATTTAAAATTCAAAGTAAAAAAAAAAATGTAATTTCAAATTTATGAAATATTTTGATGAATCTAAATCGAAAGTAATAGAATATTTTTTAAAATTTTTTATGGATTTTAACAACACATAAATCTCTCTCTCTCGTGCGCGCGCGCTCGCTCGCTCTTTCTCTAGATGGTGATAGGCGTGCTAACAACAAGGTTGATGGTGGGATAAGCTTTTTATGTCTAGAGATTTGTAGAGGTGAGAACAAAAAAATGCTTGGTTGACCACAATAATGGTGATGGTGCCAAGGCAATGAAGCTAAAGGCCTCAAAGTTAAAAGAAGTGAAGACAAGGTCAATAAATATTAAGCAATGGTCATGAGATTGGCATGCTTTAAATGACAAAGGCAATGTTGAAAGAGTTGTAGATATAGCCAAGTGTTTGAGTTATATAGTATTTACATGGATATGCAGAGATCTAAGGGATTAATTAGCAAGGCCATGTATTTTTGAATTTGCATTACTTAGACTAATTCAAAATACATTGAAAAATGACATAGTAGTGGATTGTAAATCCTTTATATATATATATATATATATATATATACACACATTTACGCATATGCATTTATTTTGGTAATTCCTATAATTATCCCTAAGGTTGTCAATGGTTCCAACATCAAAGTTTGTCTTCTCCAAAAAGTTAAAAGGTTGTCATCAATGCCTACCTTTAGCAACAAAAGTTGATCCTGTCTTTTTAATTGGTACTCTCCCCTTCTCTATAGAGAATCCATTATAATACCAACAACCTCTTGATTTCATCTTTAATGCCTTCAAACTTCATATACTTCCATAATAAAAGAGATGTTCCATGATGCTTAAGATCTCTTTTTTGCTATCATTGCATCATTATTCTATCATTTTCCTCATATAGAGGATGAGGGTGGGGATGAAAAACAACATGAAAGCATGTTATAAAGAGATTTTTATGCAAAAAGTAAGCATAAGAATTCTAATGATTAAATCAACTCAATATATCCATGCTCATGAATTTGTCTTATAAGAATCTTCCATATTTAATCAATCATGGTAAATCTAAGTTTTTTTATTTAGATGTTTGAGTCACTCAATAGAATATCATTTTTAGAGTTAATTATATCTTAATTCATATCCTATAACACTCATGAATAATAAGTTCAACTTATCTTTTAGGATCTGTTTGGGGTAGCTATAGCTTTTTGTAATGCTACTATGAGGAAAGCATATTTTTGAAAATTTATTGTGGGTGTTATAAATATTTTCTTTTTTGACAAATTCAAATTATAATTTTTTGATAGTCATCACGCTCTAATACTTTTAGTTCTCAAAGGCAACTTTTCATCACAAAAATTTATGAAATGCAGCTAAAAAGCTAATAACCAAATACAACTATGTTTTCTTCTAAAAAATAAAGTAGCCAAAAAGATGTCTTAAATATACCCTTATGTTTTCTTATTTTTCTTAGGTTTAACAAAAGAATTGATCCTAAAATATTTCTCAATATTAGTGAATAGGCTTAAAAGAGTATTTGTCATGAGTAAGGAGCTCTAATTTCATAGCTCTGTTATCCTGAATTATCACTTATTGAGTTTATTTAATCAATAAGGTAGTCAAAAGGTAATTGATTGAATATTTCTTAGAGTTCTTTATTATCAAACAAAAACTATGTCAATTAAAAATGTTTTATAATATTTGAGCAAAAAACATGAAGTTTATATATTCTTAAATAATGTAAAAGAAATGAATATAAATCATATTATTCTCAAATGGTCGTTGATTGAACTTTTCTCAGAATTTTTTATTGCATCATTAAAAAAAATTTATATAATATGAGAAAAAACTCATGAAATTTATATGTTTTTATGTGGTTGAAAGGAAACGAATAAAAACGAATAAAAGCCATATTATTCTCAATATATGATGCGATGCTTATAGAGAAAGAGAAGAGATTGAAAACAAATTACTAAAAAATGATAGTACAATTCTATATAGATCACAATGTACTACTAAATTATCCAAGTGCTCTAGACTACCTCCCAATCATGCTTAGTGTATTATGTAGTAAACTTATTTTACTGGCATGAGTATATCCCATGAGACATGAATGATATAAAGTTATTTACCCTTATCAAAAGACTAAAATGCTTAAAAATTTTGCCATTATCTACTTAATGAATGAAAAAGACACCAATTAATATTTATAACTCTCCTTTTTAGAATAGTGTAGTCAACACCATGTAATCATACCCATATAAAATTCTTAGTTAGTGAAATTTTTATTTCATTTTTAAATGGATTCAAAGACCATTTACATGTAATTGATTTCAAAGTTGTTTAAACCTTTTGATTAACTATGTAAAAATGGAAATTTTTCCTAAGAACCTAATGATGTTATTTTCAAATAAATACATATCATTAATAGAATAAAAATAACTTATAAACAAGTAATAATGAGTAATAAATAATATATGAATACCATAGTGCAACTATGTTTTAGAGTACATCATTGTAGATAAAATATTAAACAATTGGGTGCATGAGTATGACCTAGTGTTATATAATCTTATGTATGATATAAATGATGATGTACTAAAAGAATTCTAAGAGACTAAGGTACAAGTCATGAACACTCTATGCTTCTGATAATTGCCCACTTATTTCTTGTTTTAAGATTGAACTAATGAGAGAATGTTTGTGCATAAACTCATCTATAATTTGTTTTTACTTATAAATGCATATTAAAGGTGTAAAAGTACAACAAAGCACCCAAGAACATACTTGTTTACATTTTACTTAAGCTCGTCACACCATTATTGCAAGTAGCTTACAACACCTCAAGGAAGATTATGTTATTAACAATCATAATATATAATATTTCTATCTCACTACACACATATATATATATATATATATATATATATATATATATATACTCTCTCTCTCTCTCTCTCTCTATAAAATAAAGTGTATAATCAAATGGAGCATGCAAAGTTAACTATAACTTGCATAGGCTAAAAATATATGCTATTACAAACCTAATGAGTGAAGAGTGTGTGTGGTTAAAAAAATCACCTCATATGATTGAGATGAGACCAGAAAAGTTAGTTTTATCATTAAGTATCTAATTAAACTAAGTTTATCATCTTAACTTATTATACTTATAAAAATATTAATCTTAAGTTAATTTAATTTAATCATATTTTTTTAATAATATATAAACCTATGTATAATTTTTAATATAGAGTTTCTAAATGAATAATGTTTTTTGTAAAATATTTGACTTTACATCATATTTTTATATAAAATTAAGAAGGTACATTATAGATCATTTTAATGCCTAACAT
Source organism: Cymbidium sinense (assembly GCA_021442155.1). Lineage (NCBI taxonomy): Eukaryota > Viridiplantae > Streptophyta > Magnoliopsida > Asparagales > Orchidaceae > Cymbidium > Cymbidium sinense. Next base: position 283,389,139 of record CM038215.1, read on the forward strand.
AATTATATGAGATCCTCATCATGGATAATTAATCATTATTATTTAATGGACAATTAGTGATGGTACTCATTAGACTTTTATAATGGTGAGTCAATTCTAAGTTTTAAAGATAAACTATAATAGTCAATTATAGCATTGACTTAGAAAAAAAATATCAATATCCATGTTCAACAAATTAAAAGGCTAAATACATCGATCATTTAATAAAGATCCAATATATGGAGATTAAAAAAATATTATGAATGATCTTATATATCTAAAAATAATAAAAATGCATGGGGTATAATGTCATAAATGGTGCATAACCAAATAAAATTTGCTTAGGCAAAGAGAATCCTTTTGTGAAATTGCCCCATTGAGAAGACAAATGACTTGATCCAATAGATTTGCCCCAATATAGAGATATAATATCTTAAATGAATTTAACCCATCCAAGAAATGAGGAAAACAACCTAAATAAATTTAGTTTACTTAGATACCAATGAATATGTAAAGAGAAATGGTAAACTTAAAACATTCAAGGGTTGTATCCAACTAGATTCTACCATTTGGAATTAGGTGGATATAACCTAGCTAAACATGTGTGTGATTTTAACATAAATAAATATGCTTTGTTTAAGAATGGAGGTGATCCAGATGAATATGATCTATATAAACTAAAATGATTAGTTGGTTTGGGTAAACCCAAGTATAATACATGGTTATATGTATGGGCATGGCTCACATCCTTATAATATTGTGTACACACACAGGAGTATCAAGAAAAATCCTTGACCAAATATAATGTGAAGGTAATGATAATAATCACAAGATTTGGCTATGGGGAATACGATTGTGTCAAGAAAATAGAAGCCTTATGCTTAATTTTAAGGGTAAGAGACTAATATCCTGAAGTTGATGACTTGATTAATTCTAACCCAAGTTCAAATAATACATTAATATATTAGCCAATTTATAAATTTAAGGAAATTAAACAAGTTCAATATGTTATGATTTATAGTAAGAGACTTTAGTTGTATATATATAGCCTCACCCTAATTTATTGAGATGACATAAGTAGTCTATGTAAAATGTTTATATGACATATGACTCTAATTGGTGTAGAGTGTTGATGAACACTGTGATAAAATGATAATCATGTTTTTCAATGTGTCATTAGTTTGATCAAGTCAACTTAATGGGCAAACAAAATAACTATACACCTCACGTATATTGGTATTTTAGACATTTACTAGTATAACTTATCTAAAGTGAAAAAAAATAGTTTTATTAATATTATGCATTTAATTGATTATTTGATATGATCATCATTTGAGCTTGAGATCAATTAGGTATGATCCTGGAGTAAGAAAAAGCTACTACAATAACTCCCATGCTAAGAAAAAATTTAAATATTTCAGCTGAGCAAGCTTATAAGAGGTTTAAGACGGCTTAAGAAAGGTAAAAAAAATTATAAGATGACGACAATAAATGAAATGTAATGGGAGGACTTTGAGTGAGAGGACTAAGTATGCTACAAAAGGAACTCAATTTTCATCTTATACTACATTAGGGTCTATAAGCTAGCATAGAGATGGTCATGGATGTAGAGGTAAAGTAAGTGAGGACAATAAACATGCGATCAATTCACCAATTCCCGTATCATAAATAATTAAAAAAAATTCTTTATGGCCAAATTGACTATAAATTAGCCCTAGTTTAAGATAATGTCATATCCACATGAAGTAATTAGTCATTAATTTTTAATAATCTAACAAAATTGAGTCAATTGAACTATGATTGAACATACTTAGTCAAACAATGGTCTTTGACCATTGTTGGTAGTCCTAATGAGTTAGTTAGGTTCACTAGAGTCTAATGAACATATTTAATATAATTATAAGGATAGTTATGGTTCAATAATTTATAAAAAAATGAAATAAGGGTTAACATTAAGCTCACTTGGGGTCCAATTGATGTTGCACTTGACTTAGATTTGGATTAAACAATCTTTAAGATGACTCGTACTTTGGAAGAATATATTTACTAGAGTGATCGCTTTTTGAATGAATTCTTTTGATAGGGGATAATATATATATATATATATATATATATATATATGTATGTATGTGTGTGTGTGTGTGTTAATAAATAATTAATACATTTCTCCTTTGACTCTATGTCACTATCATCATCAAAATAACTTTAAATTTTACTTTTTGTATTATACAAAATAGGCATGTAATCTTATTGCTATTTCTGAGAAGTGATATCACAAACTAGTTAATGTACAACTAGTCTTCCTCATTTTGGGAATAGAAGATGATGGAGGGATTAAGACGTAATTGATATACCATTATTAAATATGAAAATGTGGTAAACACTCACTTCATTAATTTCAAAAGGTTTTAGACTTCTTAGAATGAATTTTTTTATTTGTGTGTGTGCATTAGGCTACAAAACACATTTCGTGCAATCAAGACCAAGTCCATCATAGTAAGGTGGTGAAAGACATATTGTTCACCTTCATATAAAGCTTGGCCTTGTCTTTAACTCTCCAAATTTTAAGGAAAAGACTTTTTTTTTTCATTGAAATCATGGATTGTTACCATATGAAATCAAATTTTGAGTATATAAGGACAATAAGTGCAATATTAATAAATGTCCAATGGTTATGGCCCAATATGTCTTGTATATTAGAGCAATAATATGCATATGATGGTTGTGATTTATTATTTTTAACAAAAGATTTTATTTGTAAAAAGTAATCATTAAGATGTCCCTAAATACACCAAAAAATTTTAATTTTACCTTAGTAAAGTATACCCTAAACACCCATGGCCAGAGTAATGCTATGATTAGAGATTCATAATGATTTAAGGATAATATCAATCAAGCCATCAAAAATAATAAGGAGAGTGGGCAATGAAGAGTCGTGACTCTAGTCAAATAAAAACATACATGATGCCATATGTAGATGTAAAAAGAAATAGCATATTATAACATCCCCAATAAGCAGAGAAATATCATATGATTTTGGCTCGATAAGGCAAGAATGCACAAAAAATTATATAAAAAAGTTAACAAAATAAATAACCTAATTTTACAATGGTAATGTGCAGATGTTGCTTAATTATTATATTATGAGTTAATGGGGGATGGCGAGTATGCCAATTATTTAAGTGGATATGTGAATGAGCCTAACTAATAGCTTATAAAAGTTCAATGAGTCTAATGGCTATTATAATAATATGTTATTAAATAAAGCTATAATATTACATAGTGGGTTTCCTAAAACAAATTGTAAAATATGGCAAAAAAATAAAAATAAGTGAAGTATGACACACTAGCTTCATTTGATGAAACTAAAGATATATAGTCCCCTTAAATAAATGCTTATTTTATTAATTGTCTTTTATTGATTTCAAAATAACAAGTGGCATGCTTCACTCAATTATTATTGATAAAAGATAAGGTGACATAAAAAATGACTTCATACAAAAAATGATATTGATGATGTTGGCTTGAAAGATGGCACATGATATTATGGTAGTACAAAAAATATTGTTGTGATGTTTTTATTTGGATGTGTTCGTAAGGATACCACATAGGTCTTAGGGGATACTATTGAAATCATCAAGTACAATATTAAGGGATGATGTACTATCTTAAAAGTTATGATCATCTCTCTATAATGAACTCGATCACCTAATAAGGACTCCTAAGGCAGATGAATCTACATATATACTAGAAATCTTTCCCCCACTTTATATACATAAGTTAAGTGGGGTTTATGGAAGCAAGTTTCCATAGTTAACTATATCATAAGAAATGGCGATTTCTTAAGAACACTATCGATTAAAGTAATTAATTTGTGTCTCCAAAGATTTTAAAGTTTGTTAGCAAAAGATTGATAATCTTTAGTAATAAATTAGAAAGGTTCATAAATGAGAAGACTTCTTTTCATATTTAAAGGTAGAATAAATATGAAGCACTCAAGATACTAAGAGGCCTAGTAAGTACTTGAATCTACCTTATAGTAAGCCTTTATATGTTTGAGGAAATAAAATAAAATTTATTTTGAGTTGAAATTTTTATTAGAATGTTATGACTTAGATTCCAACAACACAAGATTGTAAAAATTCTTAAGAGGTGAGGACTTATGCTCGTAGCAAAGGAGAAACAAACAATATTTGAACCTACATCTAAGGTGCTCTCGCATAAGCTAAGAGCTCGGCCCAATTTTACTTGAAAAAAATGTGATATATTTGTTCACTTCTAATAGAGAGAGAGAACCGATCCCGACTCTTATAAACTTACAACTGCTTGAAGTGGCTGCCAAGCAACACCTCATACAATTTAAAATAATATAGTTAGTCATATATAAATACAAGATAGTTGGGTTGTTATTAATTTAGAAAATGATCTAAAGGTTATAAACTCACTCCCTAAGAAACTAAATCATGATTTATATTAAAATAATGACTTAGACTAATGTAATAGAATTTATGATTTTTATTTCATTTTTTTACTCATTAATTTTGGACTAAAGCTTGGGAGAATTTATGCCTAAATATATGATGAAAATAAAGTATGAGCTAAATCAGAGGGCAGAGGTCTCAACTACAAGGAACTACTCTCATATGCAAAGCATATACCTTATCGAGTAATAGTGGAGACTCCCTATTTGCAAAAGTAAAATAATATGCATGCATGTTGTTATAACATACAATCATACAACTAAGGGGTAACCAAATCTTTTATTTCTTGATTAAAAATTTTAAGCTTTATGATGAGATTATGAATTGATTAAATTTAATTAAAATTATTAAGTTAAGATAAAAGATTTAATTTTTTCTAAAGAGCCTATCGTATCTAGTCCACTTGTCAAACATACACAATTTAAGAAACCTAAGAAAAATATGTCATTTATATTGTACAATCAAACCTGAGTTGACTAAAAGAGTAAAAGGTACATGATTTATATTAAAATAATGACTTAGACTAATGCAATAGAATTTATGATTTTTATTTCATTTTTTCACTCATTAATTTTGGACTAAAGCTTGGGAGAATTTATGCCTAAATATATGATGACAATAAAGTATGAGCTAAATCAGAGGGCAGAGGTCTCAACTACAAGGAACCACTCTCATATGCAAAGCATATACCTTATCGAGTAATAGTGGAGACTCCCTATTTGCAAAAGTAAAATAATATGCATGCATGTTGTTATAACATACAATCATACAACTAAGGGGTAACCAAATCTTTTATTTCTTGATTAAAATTTTAAGCTTTATGATGAGATTATGAATTGATTAAATTTAATTAAAATTATTAAGTTAAGATAAAAGATTTAATTTTTCTAAAGAGCCTATCGTATTAGTCCACTTGTCAAACATACACAATTTAAGAAACCTAAGAAAAATATGTCATTTATATTGTACAATCAAACCTGAGTTGACTAAAAGAGTAAAAGGTTGGCGTGGCTGGGTACTCTCGTGCACCCAAAAAAATAAAAAAAATTTGGATTGTCAAGCTCTACCCTTATACAACCCATATTACACTTAAATTACAAATAAAAGAAAGCTATGTGGGTCTTCAATTCTTCATCTTCACATCCTCTCTTTGGATTGGAACACTCAAGGCTTCACAGGGCCTCTAAAGTCTATGCATTCTAGCTAATGCTTATCCTAAACCCTGTAGTACTAATCCTATTCTTATTACAAAAATAACATTTTTTTGTAAATGAAAAATATAACTATACTTATAAAATAGAAGTTATAGCAATATACATGCAAACTAAATAGTTTATATTTCACACATTCGGACTTAGCACCTTACATTAGGTAGCCAAACTCACCTATCATAATGGATTATACTTAGGGACTTAACAACACTTGCAAGCAAGAAGCATTTTTATTTTTATTATTATTACAACGATCTCTTAAACATAATCTCCTACATAAAATATCATTGATCTAATATTATCCTAACATCCACTCTATGCACAATCAATCATAACATCTAGTCTAAAATAATATATCACAAAAATAATACATCGCATCACCAAAATAAATATTGTCATAACTTAAGACTAAGATTAGTGACCATTCTAGACTGTGTGTGTCTTTATTGGCCTTTAAAGTTATGAGTTCTTCTAAAACTGGATCTTTTTAATTATTTATTAAAGGTGATTGTACTTTACATAGTTACTATTTTAGGATGAATTTTTTATAAAAATTTTATGTTTCATTTAATTGAGATTTGGGATTGTAAAGAGAAGAAAGAAAGAGTGAGATTCCTTTCATCCCTACCCTTAAGTTAGATCTAAGAAGTAAATTTTATGATTTTTAATTTCCTTTCTTTTTGTACTCTTGTTTGGACTCAGCTTAGAGAATTCATCTTGAATAGCACAAGTCAATCTAAGATTGCTAAATCCAAGATGAATTTTGTGATAAAGAACCATTATTTTTAATGTATGAATAAGTTTTATGTAATCATATTATGCTTAATACATGCATGAATGGATATCAATTTCATGGTTAATTAGTTAACGTAGGTTGGGATCACATGATATATGGATTTTAATTTTAAAGAAGATAATATCTTTTATTTATGTAAATTTTTTAGCCTTATGTCAGCATATGTGCACATATATATACAACGAATATTTGCAAGTACGTGTCATTGTTGAACCAGGTAAGTGAGGTAATCAAAGACCCCCTTGGGACAACTTAAAGTCGCATGTTCCCGGAATGTCCAGACTATATACTTGCAAATTCATACATACATGTACATAGGATGAACTTGAAACATTTTTTCTTGAATTTAATTAATGAAGCTAATTTATCCCAATCACATAAATTATCACAAATCTCAAGGTACGTGTTGTTGTTGAACCAAGGAAGTGAGGTAATCAGGGACCTAATTTAGACTACTTAAAGTCTCGTGTTCTCGGGATGTTCAGACTATATATATTTTTAACTTATGATTTATACATATAGAAAATTAAAATCAATATTTCAATTCATTTGTATATAAATGATTGATTATCTTTTGATTGCTTTAGAAAAAAATAAATTAAAATTTACTAGAGATAATAGACACATTATCTACTTCAAATGCATGCAATTAACACAATTTTCTTATATGACTTTTATTCAGGGAAAATGATTTTGAGATTTATTATTGATAATATCACACTATTTCTTTCAAATGCATGCAATTGGTATAATTTTCTTTACAAGATTTTTTATTTCAAAAATATGAATGCAAGTACACATGGGATATGTAACTTTATAAACAAACTAATTAAAACAAATGAAGCTTCACCAAATATCATACTTGGATTCATTAATTTCAAAGGATAAATCATATCCACATGAATGCCCTAAACTTTATCAAATTCATTAAGTTTAGATTTAAGAGTTTGAATTACCTAAACTTAAAGGACGATCAAATAATTTAGATGATTTTTAAAGAGTCTTTTAATTTATTGATTAATTAGTTTAAAGAGAACTTAGATGATTTTTATAGGTTAATTAACTTTCAATTAGTTACTTAGCCATTTAAATTCCTGAAAGAGTCTCTTTATTTGATTAATTCTTAATAATGAGCCTAGCAACCATGATGAAAAGAGCAAAAAAAATAAAAATAAAAAAATAAAAAAAAGATTAGCAATGCCTTAAAGATTCAAATGCAATAAGGCTCATAATTAACAATTAACTAAATTAAGAAATATCAAATTAATTAATCGATTACTCTCAAAACCCTCCACACCAATGGAGAGTCTTGATTTCATTGGAAAATCTTTATATTAGCTAAGCAAATAAAGAGTTTTGGATAGAAATTTTGATTAATTAAAATAATTAATGTAAATTTTTTTATTCTTAAATCAATTAAGTGATTTAATTAATTAATTAAGCATTCTTAAAGGTGATTTTGAAGCTCTAATCATTTTTCTCGATCATCCTTATTATTTTGATAATTAATTCAACATTTTTGATTAATGCCATAATTTTCTTAATTTTTAATGATTATTAAATACATAAAATGAGCAATTAGGATTTGAAAAAAAAAGAATCTCCTAATCCACTTAAAAAATTAACCCAAGAAAATTATGTGAGATAGAAGTCATGTTAAAATTTAATCACACAAAATCTTAAGTTAATTAGACAATAAATTAGAGTTTAATAAAAATATTTAGGTAAAATTGCAAACACTAATTAGTCAAATTTCATTGAATAAAATTTGGGGATTTTATTTTTCTCTAATTCTCCTCTGATTAAGCTTTTCGAAATAAGTTTATTTGTATATATATTTTTTATTTTTCTACAATTAAGTATAAATTTTTAAAGTTTTAGTTAATTAAATCAAAATTTTAATCATAATTGATTCATTTACAAAGTTAGTGACGCACGACAGCTAACATTGCAGCACTTTTCACATGGCGTCGTATGATTGGTCACTTAAATTATCTAATGTGGCTACTAACTCAGTGGCGGCAGACGCGCTTTCATCTCAATTTTTTAATCATAGATCGAACGACGGAGATTAATTCCAAAAGAGAAAAATCATAGAATTCTAATGTGATTAATCATGATCGTTCATTCTAATCACGTGAAACGGATGATCGATGATCTATCGTCAACCTGCAAAGAAAGACGAACACCATCCGCCTTTTGTCGCTCAATCCAAGCTCGTCGGAGCTCGTTTAGTGGCAAATTCAACTCCAAAATGATTAGGGGGGAGTTCTAAGGAGATCTTGTGAAGGATTACGAAATATAAATTTCTTCCATAAAAGACCAAGAACCCTATGGTTTTTTATGGTTGGTCGAAAATTATATTATCGAAGCTCAAGATCGGCGGTCCGTCGACCAAGATATCTTCGCTTTGAAGAGGCGAAACCCTGTTGAGAAAATCGCTGAGTTGCCTCCTCGTCGATCTTTCTTTAGACCAAATGCTGACTGTGAAGATCGCCATAGTTGATCGAACTCGTTCTTACGGTGGTTGATTTGTTTCAGTTCCTCAAAGCTAAGGGAACGTGTGAGAGTATTTAATTTAATTTTGGTGGAGTTGGATGGAGTGAGGGCTCGAGCTAAGGATGAAGTTGGTCCTGCTAGTGGCCAACAACACGGGGAGCTCTTAGAAGGCTTGAGGACTACTGGGAGAAAGGTTTGTGATGCGTTTGAATGGGAGAGGAGGTGTATACCTCCTCCCCATGTGAACTAGCCAAAGAGGTTGATTCAAGTCATGGCAGTCCGCCGGCTAGTGGGGGTGGCCAGAAATAACTTGAGATTGATGAAGTGAAGGTCCTATAGTAGCTGTGGAAGTTTGCTGGACAATGGTGAGAAAGACAAGTCCTTTTGGCTCAACCAAGGTGAGAAGGATCTCACATTGGTCAATGGTTGAACCCAATAGCTTTGGGTCAGGTCTAGTCAGTATGGGGGACCTCAAGGTATGCTAAGGTGGCCACCCAAGATAAAAGGAAGGGTTAAACCTTCCTATTTTGGAATTTTTATCATATTTAGAACCCTTTATTCACTTGGTTTGGGCTGAACTAGATTAACCTTGGGTTGAGTTCACTTGGGCAGGTCAATGGGGGCCTAATAGTGAGTCATGTCAAGTTTGGTTGGATTTAGATTTGATTTGATTAGATTTGGCTTGATTTGACCCATATAGGTCAATTTGAGTTCAAATGAGGTAGGCTAACCAATTGGTTAAATTGGGTCAAGATGACACTTAGGTTATAATCAATTGGTCATTTGAAATGCATTGGTGTAATTAATCTAATTCAATTTGAAGTGGATTTGAATTTAGTTCAAATGGGTTCAATTAGGTTAAATGAGTGAAGTTGACCAAAACAATCAAACTAATCAAATTGGGTTGGATGAAGGGTTGAATTATGTTTGATTGATCATTTGAGAATGATTGTAGGTGCTAGCTTGAATTGATTTAGGTCAGAATAAATTTTGGTTCAATTTGATCATTTAAGTCAATTTAGGCTAGATGGTTCAAATTAGCTTGAATTGGTGGTTGAAGTGTATTCAATAATCAATTTATGATTTATTGAAGGAATTGGTTACAATCAGTTTAGATTGGAATGTGATTTGACGTAATTTGACTCTTTATATCATATTAGGTCAACTTAGGTCAAGTGTTCAAACTGACTCGACCATATTTAATTGATTATAATTGGGTGATCAATGATGATCAGTAATACTTTTAGAGAAGGTTGGACATAATGATTTGGTCCAATTTAAATTAAATTAAAATTTAAACCAAATTAAATTTTTAGATCAAATTGGACTTAGTGAACCAATTAGGTTGATTGAGTCAAATTGATGTCAATTAGATGTTAAGAGGTGCTCAATGATAAATTTAGAGTTTATTGATGACCTTGATTGTGACCAAATTGAGTTAAATTGAATTTTGACTCATTTAAACCCTTTAGGTCAAATGGGTCAACTTGGGTTAATTGAACCAATTGGCTTGATTGGATGGGTTGGAATGAATTAGAATGTTTAATTGGATATTTAAAATAATCATAAGATTTGGATCAAATCAATTTGGCTTGAATCAAGTTAAATTAGGTTTTGGACCTCTTGAATGCAAATGTGCTAAGCTATGTCGACTTGATTACTTAACTAAGTTGAACCATAATGGAGCACATTGAGCATAAGGTAAGTTGATGTTGGTCGAAGATTCATTTGTAATCATTTGGTTTGAGTTTAAGGGACTGGTTTGATATATGGATTATTTAGGTTTAGGGTAGAAGGTGCTCTGCATAGCCTAAGATGAAGTATAGTCTTAGGGTTAAATCCTTTGAGCCTATAATCTTGGGGTTAGTGTTCTCCTAATTACTAAATGTGTCTTAGCACTAAAGATGTCTTAGTGTCTAGATGAATCTTAGGTCTAAGAAGGAGGTAGCCAACCTCACTCCCAAAAATGAGGTCATTAGTTGCCAATTTGGATCCCTTAATATAAACTTATTTTAACGATAACATATTATATTAGATAGTACTAAAAATCTAAATAATGAAAATTAATTTATTGCTAAGGAGGTGCCACATAGATTATGAACGTGGGATGTTGTCCCAAGAGAGGACAAAGTGGACAAGCCATCAAATTGAGTTCTATTCCAAACATATGAAAAATATGTCAAGTGAATAATTGATCGATGAGCTATAGGAAATGAATTAGTGTAGTCTTAGGGTATGTTTGTGACAGCTTTCTAACTGTTTTGCTTTTTTAGAAAGCAGTCAGAAAGCAAAATAGTTTTTTTTGGCTACTAGCTTTTTGGCAGCTTTTCAAAAAAATTTATCGTGAAAAAGTTGTTTTGAGAACTAGAGCTGTTAGAGTGTGGTAGATGTAAGAAAACTATTTTTTTTTTATTTTAAAAAAAAAATTGTAATACACACAACAACTTTTTCAAAAAGTTGATTTCTACACAGTAGTTTTACAACTAACTTTTCAAAAAGCTACAACTGCCCCAAACAAGTCCTTAAAGAAAAAGAATATATATATATATATATATCTTATCAAGAAAAGAGAAGTACGAAAAATATAATATAAGAAGATATATGACATGCGTATTGAATTTATCACCATGAATATCCATTTAAATGAAAAAATATTGTTTGATATTTGGAGGAGTTAGCTTGGAGTCGAAGGAATTGCCAAAATCTGGTTAGTAAAGTGTCATAGAATGAGTTATCGACTTCGAAGTTAAAGGTGTGTTGATACACTGACTAAGAATGGAGATATTTGACATATATTAGGTCATACTAATTAAGAGCAAGTTAGAATAATGAGGTTAAAATGAGTCATTTAATTAGGATTTGATATGCATTATATGGCATGTGATAGGAGGTGTTAACAATAAAGTTGTCAAAAATTGAGACATTACACGAAAAAAAAAGAATGATTCAATTTGATTATTGAATCTAAGTGGACTCTTTAAGAAGAAAATCTAATTGTTGACAAGCTCAATTTAGAAGAAAATGATGAGATTTGGGGGTTGAATTGATAAATGTGTAAAGATTACCTTGGTAGTGGTCCTTTTTGTTATTATTCTTTTTATGAGAATGATAGCTTAGTGCTCCATAATTTATCACATATATAATTATAAATAAGTGAAAAAAAGATAATATATGATTCTTTCTCTATTATGTTGTCAACTTGGCTCCCGTAAATATAATTTTTTTAGCGATAAAGTATCATCAGAAGAGCACTAAAAACATGAATCTTAAAAATTGATTTACTATTAGGGAGGTGTCAAATAGCTTTTAAAAGTGGGACTACACCTCAAAAAAGGACAAAGAGAACAAGCCACCAACTTGATATACATTCTAGCTCATGAGAAATATGTTGGATGAACAATCAACTAATTTCCTATGAGAGGGTAACTAATTGGTCTTAAGTGAAAAAAATTTCATACATATTTTTAACAAGAAAAAAAGAGAGAAGAAGACAATATAAGAAGATGGATGATATGTGGTTTGACTTGTCATTCATGCGAATGAAAGATGTTTGACTGATGTTTGAAGGTGATGGTGGCTACTAGCTCGAAGCTAAAAGAGTTGACCAAGAGTTGGCTGGCAAAGTGTCGTGAATGAGTCATCGACTTTAGAGTGTGGGCTCTGAAAATTTGCCACCGATCTCTCGATGAAGAGAGTGATTTAAAGTGTCGATGTAATTTTCAGAAGGCAGATGAAATAGTAAATAAGACACTACCCAGAGGTTTCACCCTCATTTTGCGAGGACTTTAGATTTGGTTCCAGGTTTCCTAGGCGCAAGTACCCATAGTTAATCACCCCTCTCAATGCTTAGAGAGAACTTTCGATTAAGTCTAGTTGTTAGACTGCTTAGTGCACAGCATATAGTAGCAGTATGTGGAGCTTTAGAATTTAGATTTATGAAATTCATTATATTTAACTTAAAGTGGATGATTGGGAGAATGATGATGTGCCCGATCTAGATCCCATGGTTCTGTCATCCCGGGCTGTTGTGGTCCCTAGTCTACTTAGTTAAAGGAGGTAGTTAACCCAACCTGATTGAAGGATCCTCATCAGCAACACATGAGTTATGTCGTCTAAGAAATCCTTGTAGACCTGGGGTGGTGCTTGTCTAAAGAGACAGACTTAAGTCTTCCTTAGCTGACATAAGACTTTTTGTTCTATCAAGTATACCCTATGGTTCACAACTTAAAGGATAGAACCATTTGGGAACATATGGGCTATAGTCGTGCCATGATATAGTGGGGTCATTTGGCAAACCACACAGTGGGAAGGGTATGGTAATTGCATCATGTATTGGCCCAAGTAGTCAGAGGACATCAGTCATGTTCTTATTGGCATGAGATTGTTTGAGAATAAACATAGTTGTGTACTTGATTTAACTTTGGCTCTTTTGTGAGCTAGGATTTTCTTAATTTGTTATCTCAGACAAACAATTGCACAAGATGAGTTGAATTTTTTAATATTGAATTTCACTTAGACATTTATAGCTCAATGATTTTAAATTCTGCATTTAGATTAATACTAAATCTAAGCTAATTTGTTTTAAAATTGTAATAATATTTTGATGAAGTATCCCCTTCGGTTTAAATTTCTATTTAACACAGCCATCATCGGGGTTCATAAGCTTGCTTGATCTTTTAGTTTATTGTTTTAGATCATGTCGACTCTATTACTTTAATAATAAAGGATTAGATTTATTGACATATGATAAAATTAGCTTCTTATATATTCCATTAAGTTGGAAATATTATAATATTATATTTTTGGATTTTTAGGTTTTGTTAACCGGACGTCTAAGACCCAAGAATCAATGCGTCCTCAGATACTAAATTTAAGAATTCAGCATAATGTCGGGGCCTATGTGAGTGTATTTGATTCAACATTAATTTAAATTTAAGGAATTTGTATAATATTACTTATTTTAATTGAATTTCATTGCAAGTATAGATTTTTAGATAAAATTTGACAGCATTTCGACAGCCTCTCGACATTGTCCCACATAGAGGGCTACAACAGGGGCTGAGCTTGCCCACTATGCCGAAAAAGGCATGTATGGGTGGTGCAAATACCATGATCGATGTGTCATCCCATCATGTCAAGAAAGACATGTATGAGTCTCTGAAGTACTTGTATGAAGCGCATATTTCCCTGCCATGCCAATAAAGGCGTGTAAAGGTACTTATATATTTGCAATGTCAAGTTAAAATATTAATTTTAGTTTTATTATTAAATTTTTTATTAAGCAGTTTATTAATCATGTTAGTGAATAAATTTGACAGTATTTCGACAGCATCCCAACGTCGTCCCCGTCTTGTCCACCACACTAAGAAAGACGTGTATGAGTGGTATAAATCATAGCCTGAATGCGTCTTCCCACCATGCCAAGAAAGACTTGTATAAGTTTAAAGATCCTCTTGAAACAAATTTTCCGAAAGGCGTGTAATGCACTTATACACATGAGTAAGTCTGGTTTTCCATACACTAAAGAGGCGATGTCTGGTACTTATAGTAAACAAACAAACATAGGTTTCTTCGTCATGCCAAGAAAGGCGTGTACACCTACTTATGGTTAAAACAGACTTCGGGTGAGTACAGGTGTGCGCGGGGACATGCGAGCGCTCATGGGTGCTCGTGGGCATTGGTGTGACGTGAATAGTGTCACTGATACACCCATGTCGGCGATCGTTTCCTGAAAAAGTCTATCGAACCTTGTAGCAATGAGCAGGGTGGGAAACAGACTCAGAGAGAGAGAGAGAGAGAGAGAGGGAGGAGGGAGGAGGGAGAGAGAGAGAGAGAGAGAGAGAGAGGAGAGATCGTGAGCGGGAGCTCTGGGGAGGCGAGATCACTGGGAGGGGAATAGGAAAAATTCGAGTTTAGGGTTTTATGAGAGGTATTTATAGGATTTTTTTTAGTATTTTATATGCCATAATTTGAATTTTCGCTCCAACATTATCACATAAACTGCATATATATCGAATTTTGGTTACTCTGATGTTCTGGACGCGACGACACAGTCCGTTTCACGATCGGAGGCTGTTTGGTTCAAGTCGACGTCAAATCAGGATCAATTTCAGTTTAAATTTGTGTGTCGTTGCTTCTTCTCGTTCGATATTTACGCATAGTCGCCCGAATTGAGCGTGAAAAATCTCATTTGATAGGTTTTAACATTTTGACGCTAACAGAGTGATCAATTTCACGAACGGAGGTCATCTGGGCAACGTTGCGGCTTCCCGACCTCAATATGGGTGTCATCGCATCAACGACCCTCCTTCTTGATCAGTCGATCGTCGAATTATGCAAGATATCTATTATGATTAATTTTGACGTTCTGAATGCGATGACGAAATCCGTTCATCAATCGGATGTCTTTTAGACTAATTTTCGATGTCGTCGAGTGTATTTTAGCTTCGATTTACGTATTGTTATATACGATTGCTCAATATTCACGCATACTCGTCCAAATTGAGCGCGAACAGTCTTATTTGATAGGTTTTGATGTTTTGACGCTAACGAAGCGATCAATTTCATGAACTGAGATCGTTTGGGTAACATTGTGGCTTATGCGTGTCAGCGCATCAACGACTCTCCTTCTTGATCGGTCGACCGTTGAATTATGCAAGATGCCTATTTTGATCAATTTCGACGTTTGAATGCGATGGCGGAATCCGTTCGTTGATTGAAGATTATTTTGGCCCGATTTTTGCCCGAGTAATGCTTTCACTCGCACCGAATTTCGTGAATTCACCTGAGCGACTTGACATGACATAGAGGTCAACATAGAGTTAAATGTGTAAATACACTGACAAGTTATCGTACTTGTTAGATGCAAAATAGTGAAAATGAGATTGAAAGAGCCATCGACTTACGAGGCGACGTGTTAGATGACATGTGATCATAAGAAAGGTGTCAACAATAAAGTTATCATCAAGAGAGTCATCGTGAGAAAATATTGATTAGTTTAAGTTGTCCACTAAATATAAGTTAACACTTTAAGAGAAAAATTTATGTGTTGACAAACTCAATCCATAAGAAAAATATTAGAGATTTGGTGACTAAATAAATAGATGCTCTAAACCTTTTCTTGGGTTGGGAGCAAGATTTTTTTAAGGATAACTTTTTCTAGCTATGGATTAGTGCTCTACAATCTAATATATGTATGAAATGAAAAAAAAAACACCGTGTGACTCTTTCTTCATTATATTCAAAATCTATTTTTTTAATATTTTTTATTAATTTGAAGCATAAATATTGATCTCGAGTTCAATTCATTGCTTGAAATAAGAAAATATATTTAAAAACAATAGATGAATGCAATTGACTTAAGATCTTCAAACATAATGATCTTAGCTTAATATATAGAATGTGCAAGAACAAATTTATATACATTTAAAAGAATTTTTTTTGTTTTAAAGGAATGAGGTTTAGATAAAACTCAATCAAAAATGGAAACCTATAGCTCGATCGTTATTATTACAATATTACTTTCATTTAGGCCCAAAATTAACCGTTCGGGCCTGAGGGAATGGGTCCTTAGTTTTTATTTTGCACACTCGGGCTTGCGGAGCCCACAAGCCCGTTGTGGACTTATCGGATGACGTTTATCATTTCGGAAAGTCTCTCCATATTTTTACATGGCAGGGAAACCACATTTTTTTTTCGACTGAAAATTAAAAAAGGCAGAAGCGAAGTAATAAAATTTTGCCCGCATGCAAACCCTAGCTATTGTCATCCACTTCTTCGAACCCTAGGGCACACGTTGTTTCGATCTCCCTTTCCCCGCTACGTCGTACTTCTGGGTCTGCTGAAATCTCCGGTTTTAGGTATTTTCCTCGGCGTTTGATGGTGCGAGGTTCTGGTGCATCGTGATTTCGTACCATTTGCGTGGTAATGACGCTTAGAGATAAGGAGCTCGAGGACCGGATCGAAGAAGTCGGCAATAAGCTGACGACTCCTCCCTCGGATTTGCAACTGTTGCTTCAACTTCTTGATGTAAGACCGCTTTCCTTTATACTGCTACGTTTCTCTATCTTAGAATTTGTCGTTGAAATTGAGCGCAATAACGCGGCTTTCCGTGTGCTCGAGTTAGTTGTTGATGTATTTTATTGGATTTTTCTGTATTGAAGCTGTTTGCACTTTTGATTTTTATTGATAGTGCTTTCAGTTTCAAGTTGTAGACTATTGAATTGTCCGAGGGGTTTCCTTTCTTATTGGTGCACGAGAATGCATGAAGTGGCAGGATGGGAATTTGTAAGTAGCTTTGGTTGGGCAGAAGAAGGTTACGGTGCTATCCTGGTTATGTTGCAATATGAGAAAGATTTAACACTTTTATTTCTGCTGGTGGAATAACTTGTGGTAGAAAGATGGATTTGTCATTCTCGGAAACATATTTTTCATTCGGATGCATCGATGGAATCTTCTTGAGGAGTGCGGCCAAACCATTTTAGTGATGCTCCATTGTAACAGTTGCATTAAAATTTTGTTTAATTGCTGTGTGCTCATGTCATGAGCTGTTGTTTTTGTGTAAAAATAAAGGGGCCAATGTCATAAATGTTTTCATGTTTCCAGTTGACTCATACGGTAGGGTTTTAATATTGAAGAACGACAAAGGATGTCTAGTTTTTTTTACCACTTGAATGTTTTCCTTTCATGTTTAACATTGTTATTACTGGACTTCATTTCATGTATTTTCCATTAGAGTAGATCGCGAAGAATGATCAATTTAGAGAGGATATTGTCCAAATCTGACAGCAGTATGCATCATCATGAATTACCTATGAGTCCATTTTTACCTCATGATGGATGCACTTCTGCATTTGTTGTTATGTTATTTTAACTGTTTTTATTCGATGATGCTTGCTAGAAATTATTAGGTTTGAATAAGATTGAATCTTTTAAATAACATATTTTGTTTCAATGGTACCAGTGGTGTTCTGTTGCAGTACCTACATATAGTTACCTTGGTGCTGATCGATCTTGTGCTGTAATGAACCCTTAGATCACCCTGTTTTTGTGTAATATTTTTTCTATGTATTCTCCTATTACTTTGAATTGCCATTTAATTGGATCCAATGAATTTTTTTAGAAGATGAAGGCAGCACTATTTATGCCATTTATGCTAATGCTTACATGCATAGCGAGGAATTTATTTTGTTAATTTTTTTTTTTTTCATAGTCTTATCTGCTATACTGTGGCCTGGTGGTGTTGGCAATTGTTTTTTACATGGCATTGTTTTTTCTTTTTATTATACATGCAGGATATCCAGTAAATATTATTTTTTCAACAACTGTGCAATTAAAGTATTAGTGTCCTGGAACTTATATCTTCTATTTGGTGATGAAGTTCTTTTTTCTAAATGGAAAAAAGATCATTTCTTTGATGATTCACTTATCTTCTTTATTTATTTGACAGCAGTTTATTGTGTATTTTTCAATTCAATATTTTTATTTGATTTTGGCCTTTGCTAATCTCTAGAAAGCTGAGAACTTATTGTCAAGAGTGGAACAATGTCCACCGCAGACAATGCATGCTGCTCTTCAATCTTCTATGAAGGCATTAGTTACAAGGGATCTTCTCAGGCATTCGGATTTGGATGTGAAAATTGCCGTTGCCTCTTGTCTCAGTGAAATCACAAGAATAACAGCTCCAGATGCTCCATATGATGATGATCTAATGAAGGTTTTACTTATTTTTATCATTAAAAAAATTGCCAGTGCCCATACATTATTGATTTTGTGATTGGTATATTCAGGAAATTTTGGACTTGATTGTTGGAGCTTTCAAGGATTTGGATGAAATGCCAAGTCGTTCATTTTCTAAGAGAGTTTCAATACTCGAGACAGTTGCCAAGGTCCGGTCCTGTGTTCTGATGTTAGATCTTGAATGTGATGATTTGATTTTGGACATGTTCCATCATTTCCTCAAGACAATAAGGTAGGCAACCTATATATTGGGTCTCTAATACCGTGCAGCAGTTGGATTTGTATTTTTGCTTCACTCGGCCTGGTTACAAAAGCCACCCAATTTTAATATTTTAGCAAACTTCAGCCAGATTTTGCTTAGTTCTTTATATGGTGCAAACTGTTTGTTCTTTAGGTTTATTTACTGTGCTAGTGTCCATATGCAGTTTTTCTTAACAACTTGTAATGTTATCAATTGCTTGAGGCTTGGAGCTTAGTTTAAGTAATGATGAACTATATGAGATCATAATAAATTGTTTTTGTCAAAAAATGATGATGGCTTATGAAATGACTTTTGAATTTGAGAGATGGGTTTGTACGTTGCAAAGAGAAGCAACAATGTTTGATCCTTGCTTTGAATATTGCAAAGTTATATGAAGTCGTCTTTGTCATCTTTATCATCATCAGCAACCTTATTTCACTATTTCTGGGCGGCTTTATGTGTCTTCTTTTTCTGTTATTGAACCCATTCTTTGCAAATTTTTTTGTATTTTTTGCTGTTTTAGAAACTTGGATGGTTTGGATGATGCAATCGAATGAGAGAGCAGTTTTATTGCATTGCAAGTTTAAGCACAAACTGAGAATGAAGATTGCAGATTGATTTTTGGAAAGTGATTACTCCTTATGTCTTTCTTATGGAGTTTTTTATGGCTAAAGCTTGGTATTTTACCAGAGCATGGTTTAGATTTTTTTATTTATTTTCCTATTTAAGGATATGCTTAATGAATTCTGGAGTCTCTTACCAGACTACTGCTTCGAGGACTAAAATAAGCAGTAGTGGAAATGCTAGTTTACTTGTTTTTCTAATACTATTTTATTAGTACCTTATTAATATAGAAATATTTTGTGGGCACCAATGAATGTCTCATCTTGGCTTTTTTTGAATGATGCTTTATCTATTGTATACTATAGTTTCTTGTTTTTCATGGATTGAACTAAGTATTTTATTTAGCGATCATTTTGGTTCGTTTGGTTTTAATTATCTATTTCATACTATTTTTTTATTTTTTTTTGAGAAAATATACTTTTGCATTGTTGATTCTTAGGTTTCAAATCCTGGTTTTGTAATTGGAGCTCGTAGCTTGTCATTGCAGGCTGATGCTTGCTGGAGTTCGCTAGTGATAGGTGGGGATTGCGAGACATTGATTAGAGGTCTCCAATGCCTTTCTGGCATTTTCAGAGCATTGCTTGAAGTTACTAGGGCTTGGTAGGAGTGGATTTTTTTTTACAGGACATTATCTTTAGGATGGATGAAGCACTTAAAGTAAAAGTTAGAGATTTATAGGCAAAAGACAAGATGATCCTAAAGTTAAGAAATTGTGTAACACTTAGTTTTGCTAAATAATGTAATGTCATACTTCTTGAAGGTATCATATTTTTCACTATGAATGTAATGGGGTGTGATTAGATTGACTGGAACCAATATTTATTTTGTCAGAGTTTATTGAAACTGAATGAAACTTGAAGTTCTGCCAGAACTTGGCACATAATCGAACTGAAGCTCTGTTGATTTGTAATGTGCCTTTTTTATTACAAGCTTGTTTTGTAGTGTTGCTTCTTTTATGTGAAAACCATCTCTCTCACTTTGGAGGTTTTTGTCAATTAATATCACTATTCTAATTCTATCTAAAAAATTGAAGCTGGCATTTTATCATTTCACGTAACATTGTTTTAATTGCTCAGCGACCAATTGTTCTCTCTCCATTTTGTTTCTTTTATTTGATGCTACCTTTTTTTTTGAAATAACTCATGTTTCTGGGCATGTGAATTGTGTATGAAGCATTTATTGAGTTCTTAAAGTCTGGGTTGAAAGTGATAATAAAACTTTAATCTTCAATTCTATTGTTTTGTTCTTTTATTTTTTGCGATGTCTGCTCTTTTCTTTTATTGCCCATTTGTGTATGACTTATAGTCTTATGCCTTTATTTCAGACCTAGACATTCAGATACAGTTTTCTCTTCAATGGAGACAGTCATGTCACTTGTTATAGAGGAGAGTGAAAATATTTCATCAAAGCTTCTTTCATGTCTCTTGGATAATCTCAAAATTGATGAAAAGGTAAACTTGTTTGCATAATATTTTTATTGTCTTGCTTGATTGCAAACAGCTTTGTATTGATCTCTGTGCAAAACCTTTCTCAGAATGTTATGTCCTCATCAAAGAAGCTTGCTGAGAAAGTGCTGGCTAATTGTGCGTTGAAGTTGAAACCCTATTTGGTTGAGGCATTCAAGGGCACCTGTGCTCCTCTAAGTGATTATAGCAAAATTGTTGCAGCTGTTTGTCAGGGGAACCTTGGCACTTTAGTGCAGAATGAAATGAATACTTTTGGTGAAACTCAGGTGCACTATCTGGCATCCTCTGTACTGCTATTCATTTAAGTAATGATATGACAACTTTATTGTAAGCAGGTTCTATGCAGATGTGCTTTGTCTTTTGTAGTATGTCGTTCTAGGTTAGAAGTCTCCACTTTCTCATGAATCAATCATAGATAGCCTAATGATTTCTTGTCCATTTTATTTACATAAAATTTCTAGAGTGATTGATACTTGGCAATTTTTAAACATAAAATGATAATGTTGTTTCTAATTTTCAATATTTATGCTTGAGGGGCTTTAGGACCTTCTGAATTTTCTGCTACTGTTCAGTGATCAATGCATAGTATTTTGGTTATTTGTTTTTGATACTTCTAATGAGATATTAGTTTGTAGAGAAACTTCAATGCCTAATCAAGTTATCATGCTTCAGGCAGATGACAGCAAGTTATCTGATAGGACTCTTTGTGATGAGCTCCCTCAGGTTTTTATCTAACTCAATTTTTTTTTTTTTCTGTCATTTACTTAATGAAATCGCCTGGAATTTTACACTAGAATGCAGCTTATTCTTTTTCCTTTCAGGAAACTGCAAAACTGGAACACGAAGTTCTTGGAAAAGCTGTTACTGATGCAGATGGAAATTCTAAATTAGTAATGAGCAATGGTACCTTTCAGATGGGGAATGGGGATTCCATTGCTTCAGAACAAAAGGCTGAATTTTCCCAATCTGGTGTTCTATTGAGGGATATTGATGGATCTAGGTTAAGCGATTCTGATAATTTGGGTTCGGGTGCTGCAAAACTGGATAGTGGGAGGAAAGGAAGAAAAAGAAAAGCTTTGGTTAAGTTAGCGGTTAATAATGATCATAAGCAAGTAGATGAGGAGAAAGAAGCTCCTACTATTACTGGCAAGAGAAAAGGCCGCAGTAAGGAGGCTGACTTGACTCAAGCTGATGGCCTTTCCTTTAAGGAAGTACAAACGGCAACTCGTTCAAAACCCAGAAAGAAAAATAAGCTTGAGGGTGAGCCTACGCCAGGATTAGCTGATGTATCTTCTTCTGTTCCTTTACATATCCCTAACGAGCATGATGGGATTCATTCTAGAAAAAGCCGGCCCCATCGTTCAAAAAAACCATCTGGTAAAAGAAATGCCACTGACAAAGCTGCTGTGGATGGCTCATCTAGTGCTTCTGGTCATGGGGGACTTTTGGAAACAAGCCAAGCGACAAGTGGGGAAATCCCTACTGCGGACCTGAGCTCAAAGAAGTCAGAGGTCATTAACGAGTCAGAAAGAAATCTATCAAAATGTTCTGCCAGTAAGTCAAATACATATGTTGAAGATAACATGGCAACCCCAACAGCTACATTGGATTCTGAAACAAAACATCAGAGACATAGAGGTAGAAGTGGGTCTCAAAGAAGAGAAGTTAAAGAAGCAAGTTTGTCAGGAAAAAAACAAAGAGCTGGTACTAAGCAGCTGAAAGGAGGCGCCCACGCCCTACGTGTTGATGACGAAGATAAAGAAGTGAAATTGAAGGTTATAACTCAATACTTCAACTTTTAGAGTTTTAGTACTGAAAATTTTCTTATGTTTGTTATATTCAATCTTTTATAAGATCATGCATGTGTTTGCATCCAATTCATAAATTGTTAAAGTACTATATATCCTATTGGGAAAGAGAACAGGAGCAAAATAAAGAAAAAAAGACAAGAAGAACGCCGGATTTATGTGGAAAACCCAAAATCGCAAAAAACCACGAAGCCACATCACAAAAGAAATCAACTATGAAAATAAAATTGAGGAGGTTTTACAGATCTCTTTGCATTCAAGTCTCTCTGGCGGTTTGCATTTCGCACACACACACACACACACATAATATGTATGTGTGCGCGCGCGCGCGTGTGTGTAGAGGGAGGGAGGGAACCGGCTCGACCAAACGGTGTTGATAATGCTAGCTCGATTATGCGATCCCTGTGCATTGAATGGTAAACATGTGTTGGCGTGCTTATGGGAATATTATGTTTATGGGTGATGTGGGTTCGTGTTTATAGGGCCGCTATTGAATTTTACCAATATCAGGCAAAATATTTTTGTACCTTTTAGGTTGGCATGTAGTGTTGGCGATAATCTGCAACATATTAAGTTAGTGTATTCTCTTTGTGACTTCAAACTGATGACGTTTACTTTTGCATTTGCATAAGTTCTATATGGTTTGAATTTGTTGATGAAGAACTAAGATTTGTTAGGTGTTGCGTTGGATCTTGAAACCTAGTAAGGTTGCCTGATGATGTGTTGTTTCAGTGCTTATTTTTTTCTTGCATTAAATAGTATAATTTCTTTATGGATTGAATCAATTGTGGTCTACCTCTTCCCCTATAATGCTATATTGCTATTTAATTATAATAGTTTCCTGATACTTGCAATTATAATGGATTGAATCAATTATGGTTTGTTCGTTTGCACATAATTGCCATGTTTTGTCATTTTTCCATTAGTATTCCTTATGCCATGTTGCTGACTACTTTCAATCAATTATTTCCTTGAAAGCTAAAATGTTTTATTTTGCTTATTTCTCACTCTTGCAACCCTCGTCTTGTTCTTTTGCGTTCCTTGCATCTTATTGAATGCTTATTTTATAATACTATTTTGTTTGATCATGGAAACATGCAATTACTTGTATCCCTATTTCCTTCCCCTTCTTTTCTGTGTTCTTATACATGCATAGTATTTAGTTGTCTAGCTGGCTGAGGTTGTTTTACCATTCTAATTATCGATAGTGGTCTATTAGTCTCTTTAGTATTTGTGATTTAGAGGTGAATGATTGTAGAGTGGTGGTGGCTTGATAGGTAGAAGTATTTGGAAGAAAAAGGGGAAGACCCACGAGACATGGCCCAAAGTCATACAAACATATTTCTGCAAAATTGAGTTATCAATATCTTATGTTATATTCGGGGGTTGAAGGGCAACAAGCTTACCCTAAATTCGTTGAGACAAGGCTGATGATGTTGATGGTGATTGTGGCCATATTGTAGCCATTCTTTTGTGTCTTTATCTCAAAACTAAACATTTTTGGTTCTAAAACTCTAAAACTTATGATGAGATGTCATGAGCATCCTCTACTTGGTTATTAGGTTTATAGTTTTGGCATATTCTCATAATCAACTTTTGTCAAATGTTACAGGAATTGGTTTCTTCTCGAAAATCAACAATGAAGGAGTCTATTAAAGATCAAAGCCTTTTGAAAGACATTGGCAAATCAAAATCAATTCGGAAACATGCTAAAGCTAAACAAGAGGTAGTAAGGGCCATGCTTATTTTTTGTTGTTAGACTACTTTTATCTTTTTCCATTTGATTTTGGAATCTCTAATTTTCCATATGCCATTGTTCTTCAGCATTTGTCTCAAGCTTGAAACTTGATACAATTTGCTATGTTAAACATGGATAATTCTTATCCAATTTTTACTGTGAGGTTATCTTATATGATAATATTCTTTTTAAAATGAACTCGGATTCTCTTCTGTATAGGACAGAGTTGGGTAATTATCAGTTTCAAGAAAATTCTTGCAGAGAACATTCATGGGTTTAGGACCAGAGTTAGAATAATAGTAATCACACAGGAAAATTAATCATTTTAGAGCACATATCCAATTGAATACTGTAAAATAAGCAAGGAGCATGAAGTTGTGGCAACAAACTCACATCAGACAAGATCTGCTGGGAATGAAGATTGTGTAAGTTTGTAAAGGTAAGCAGTAGATACACCTTGGCAAGATGGCCACCTATATCACGAACGTTTTGCGCCTTGTGTATCATGTAGTGGCTTTTTATACTACTTAAGATGGGTGTTTACTTTTTGGTTGGGGGAGTGGCTTGACTTAAATAGCATGAACCCATTGGTCACATCAAAGGCAGAAGAGTGGTGGAGCGGGTATGGTGGCACTCTCTTCTGGCACAGGGTTATGATAGGCTGAGAATTTGAATTTTGGAAAATAGCATGTAAGAGAATTTGGACTTTATCGTTCCCGAGACTTCCTTTTTTATTTTGATTTCTAACATGGTGATCATGGTAACCCATAGTGATAGGAAGCAAAAAAATGCTTTCCAGAAGTAGAGTTATTGGTATCCTTGCAGCAATATTGATGATCAAGTGTATTCTTATATTGATATCTAAAATTCAGTAGCAGTGAGTTGGATATGATGGTTATAGAAATGGTGAAGAAGCAGTTTTCTTTTTTATAATTTTTACTTGCTAGAGGGAGTTTGTTGGCTGTGAATAATGATTTGAGAAGCCCCAGGTACATGTTTATCTTTCTCATTTCATTAATACCATGCAAAACTTTATATATCAATTGCATTATAATTATGAACAATGGAAATGACAAATAGATTTTGGAAATGAAAAGAAAAATGAGCTTACCTTCTAGTGATTTGTCCAGAAAGTGAATCAGGCCATGGTGATTATTTGAGTATACTTACAATCAACCATAATTCCATCCAGCCAGATGTAATATGGAGGGTGAAATTGCATGAAAAACACTGTTAAAGGAAAGTTAATATGTTATGATATTGAACATTAAGTACTCCTTAGAACAGTCGTGTCGAACATATGGTTTTATAAGGAAGAATGCATTGTCACCTTTTCTCCACCATCTTGACATCCCAGGAGCAAAGAAACAAAAACCACCACCAGGGTATTTTGTCCCTTTTTCTAATTGTTTATTCACATGATTTTTGCTTTTTTGCCTCTTTTAAATTGTTTCTATTTTTATTAGTGTCAATCTCCACCTCTACTTTTTTCCCCCTTGAAGGTCTTACTACTCTTTCATACTTTTACTTTAGCAGGGTGCTTATATTAATCTAAATTTGATCACGTTTTGCTGATGTTCACAAGCTGGCTTAAATATTTTCTAAGTGCAACACACGAACTTGTTGAGTACATGGAAATTGGTTTGAACACTTGGCACAGGTTAAGCTAATTGCTTTTGCCAACAGCTCACTGACTTTAGGACTTTTTTTTTTTCGGAAAAATCGATTGATTTGATTCTTATATTGAGGGAATTCATGAATGTATATCTGCTCAGTCCGGTTCATCTGATCTTGCTTACAGCGGACCTTTCCTTTAAGTTAATATCTTATGTTCCCTTACCTTTGTTTGGTCATTTAGCTGCTAGTTTAACTCCTTTTTAATTAGCGTTCCCTTCTGCAATGTAGAAAGGGGTAGCTCTCATCCCTTCCCTTGTGTCACTTCTCCTGTGTTGTGATGTTTGTTTTCTTGTTTATTTTATAGACTACTGGAACACCAAAACGAACGAAAAGCAATGAGAAACTTGTTGGTGCAAAGATAAAAGTTTGGTGGCCAGATGATGAAAGGTGAGGTTACCTAATTTTTAATTGAATTGTTTTTTATTTTTTTACAGCACAGTAATGATTATGATGAAACTTCTGCCTAGTATTATCTGATACCTAAAATAAGTGTTGACATGATGAACACTGTAACCATTTCTGAAGCACACTTCTCTAACCATTCATGTTGCAATAAAGGCATTGAACTTGCCCCTTTAGCAATAAGCCAAGTCGGTGAAGCTGGCATCATGATGTCTAGTTTGAGAAAGGGTGCCAGAGTTTCGTTCATTGCATATTTCCCAATTTTCATTTCGTTATTGAACTATAAAAGCTTGGGTGTTTGACTTTATCCTGCATTATTTCTCAACTTTTTGTTTGCTGTTAAATTTTGGATGATGCTTTTGATTGGAGGCATAATAAAATGGCAAAAAATGTTTCCATTGAATTCTGGATGACCCGAACATTCAGTGTTTGTTCAAATCATATTTTAGCCATCAAATAATATCCTATATAATCTGATCATCTCTTGCAATATTCATGAAAGTTTTTATTTCCAATTGCAAGTTCTGCAATTATTTTTATTTCTCATTGTTTATATCAATCCTTCCTACTCCAATTTATTTTTTCTTCATTTTCCAAGTTATTTTTTATTCCTCTTCTATTTCTTTGTCTTCTTGGATATATCAAAATTTCCTGTTTCTTTATTATTCTATGCATTCATATTTTCTTTTATTTTTTGCTTCAACATATTGATCATTTGTGGGGATGGTTAAAATTATATTTGTCTAAATTTTGTTGGATCTATTCCAAGATCAGGGGCATTCATCTTTGTTTGCTTAGCTATAGTTTATTATAAATATGGCCGCTTCCTAAACTTGTATTGTCAAATTCTCAATAACTTTTATATCAATGGGTAATGATTTTGAACCCATGCTTTTGATGTACTTTGTAAGCCAGTTTTAAACTAGGCAACGTGTCGTACGCATAATCAATAACTTAACAAACATATCACACTTTTTTTCTTCATTTATTTGAAATCATTTCTTATGATTCTCAATTATATGCCTTTTAAGAGCGGTAAGTGCTATAAATAAATTATCTCTTTGATTTTCATAGTTTTTCATTCATTTAATTAAAAAGTGGTCTAATGGATCTTTTTGGTGCAAGGATAAATTATTTCAGATGTGTTTGTAGATTTTTTGAAATTAATGTCTCCATAACTTCATTGTGTTATTGATAAGTTTAGCTCTCTTTGATTATCACAATCGTGGAGCGGTCTTTGTAATGTTGGTATTGAAGCCTTTTTGCAATCCTATGCATAATCTTTAAATTTTTATTAGAAAGATTTTGAACCAAATGCTCCATTATCATCCATAACTCTCAATTGCCAGTTGTATCTCATATGGACGAAAATAAATTATCTTGATGTTATTTTTTAGAGCTAAGTCTGCTTCATGTATTTCATAAATCAATTTGATTTATTTGTTATTTATGATATTTTTTTAGATGAGAAATTTTTTTGGGTCAAATTGGCCTCCCATTTTAGACCATTTTGTAACTTTTGAATAATTCATTATTCATTGAGTTTGTATACGTCATTTAAGTCAATAATGTAGAATAGCGTCCGCCATGATGTAGCTCTGACATCACACGTTATACCCTTGACATCATTTGCATGGTGAGGTGCGAGAGCTAAAATGGTGCAAGCTATTTGTACTGTTCATATACAATAGTAATTAACATAGTGTAGTATGTACTATTTTGATTATAGCTTGAAATTTAATATTATGTATATGATATTTATTAGTTTAATTTTATTTAAATTAATTTAATAGTGCATGAATGAAATAAGTAGGTATGCATTCACTCGACCTTCCTCTCGACCCTTCATCTTGCTTATGTGTCTCTTGCAGTCTTGACTGTCCCCCATCTCAATAAGCCTGTTGATCTCCTTGTTGAGGTGCTTCCATACTTGAATCATGTACTTAGAAATTGGTTTAATTCATACAATGCTTATTTTTAGTTTACATATCTTTTGTTTTGTGTTTGAGCCAAACAATGATTGGACCTCCATATATCCTTAACTCTTAGAAGGCATTCTCCACATTAAAGTATTGTAGTATTTTTTTAATCATTGCTAGTTGCTAATGATAAAACAATTCTAACAATATTTAGTTTAACAACTTATGTGAAAGTTTTAAGATAATCAAGCAAATATCTTTGAATGTAGCCTTTTGCAGTAGGCAGGCTTTATACTTTTCTAGTGAGCTATTGTGTATGTACTTCACAGAAAATGACCATCTATGGTGTTACTAATTCTTATATCAACTATTTTGAAGGGCATCCATTTATTATCTCATATCATTATTCTAATTTTATTATTTAAAGTCTCAAATGCAATTTTAAGGATATAAATAGTATAGAGGCTAGTAAGGAATGATTGGTGATGTTGAGAACATTTTTGATATGACCTGAACGAGTATATGAGATGTTTAGTTGAAGTACCTATGTTTGAAGTTCAATGGCTTCCTCAAATAATTCGGTGTCGACATTTGATTCGGTTGATTGTAAAGAAAGTGATGGTCTCTATCACCTCAAGGAATCTAATTATCAAAAAAGCTCTAAATTACTTGTTGTATTATCCTTCTTTTTGGAAATCTTTAAATTCATCAAGGAAAGGATATGGCTCCAATACCCATGTCTTAGTATTCCTTCTATTGTTTTTCTGAAAACTATGTCTATGTAATTATTCAAAAATATTAACGTTAAATAATTTCAATACAAGTGTCACATTGGAATTCTTAGACATTAATATTTTTGACTATTTGAGGAAATATTGTTTTGTGAACAATAAAAGAAAGATGATCAAAGTATATGTCTTGGAGTCATATTTTTTTTAAGGATTTAAATGTTTCAAAAAGGAAGGATAATATAACATATAGTTTGGAGCTGTCTTGGTCTTTGGATTCTTCAAGGTGATAGATAGTAGATACCATCTCTTTCTTTAACAAGTCCACTCGTCCTCTTCATACCTTACATATAGTAGATTGGGGTCTTTTGTGATGGATCATCCTCCTTATTTTGCAGCTGAGAACTTGATTTTGATCTTATAGGTTTAGGCTGCATAACAAATTTTATAATACATTTTATTTATCATATCTCAAATTTACTTTGCTGAATAAAAGAATACATAGGTGTCATTTATTTTCTAAGAATTGTAGAGTTTCATATTTAGGGCACCACCATGTGGTCCTGTTCATCACAAGTATTGAATGTGAAATCATCTTGCTGACATTTGGTGTTAAGTAGATTGCCAATTTTCTTCAAGAAGGTGCGAACCAATTGTGATCACTTCATTCAAATGATATGTTGAATGGATATTTTGTGTTTCTCCCATTGTATTTTGGTTACCGATCTTGGTTCCAATGAACCCATGGCTAGAGGAATATGGGTTATTTAATCCATTTGAAGGAAAAATGTGGTAGTAATTAGTTGCGATGAGAAAGAATGATAATGATTAAGTTGCAGTGATGACATCTACAAATAAGAATATTAGGTGGAACAAAAAGAGACCTTGGGCAGTGCAGTAGTTGACTGCAACTTCTAGAAATGCTAAAAAACCTGTTTCTTTGATTTCATGATTAGAATTGAAGAGAATTTGTTAAGTCTTTCATTTCAAAATTGAATAAAGAATGTGGAAGCTTTTTGGATTTGATGCAATATTAGTGGAGATAAAATTTATGAAGATTGATTTTTCATTTTAAATATGCATAGTTAAGATATTAATCATCCGAACTTATGTGAAAAAGTAAATTTTCTGTCACTTTCCAAATCAATCAAGCACCTTTTAAAAATTTTAACCGTATGAGTATAATTTTTTAATAAGAGTATTATGGGGTTGGTTGCTAGCAAATCGAAGGAAAAGTGGATTTTTTTGTTGTCGATTGTTAAGGAAAAAAGGTTAAACAACATACCAAGCTATTATATAAGTACGCTGTTAGTGTTACAAATACTTGCAGAAGTCATTATGCTATTGATGTAGATGGAGGAAATCTGAAAATAGGAGAGATGCATTATGCCATGTCTATTATTATTATTATTTATTTTTTGTGGGCCATTGCCTCTTATTATTATTATTATTTTTTATTGTCAACCATGCCTATTAGTTGAATAATTGCTTAAGATATTATGTGATAATTGCAACAACAACAACAACAACAACAATAAATAACAATAACAAGCTTTTATCCCACTACATCGGGTTTGCTAAATGAATCCTTCTTCTGCATTGTTTTATTAAGTGTCAAATTCTCATTTAATTCTAATAAAATAAGGTCATTTTTATATTTCATAACCAAGTTTTTTTAGGCCTACCTCTACCTTTCATAACATAGGTCCAATTTAATACATCTATTCTCCTAATCAAGTCATCAGATGATCGATATTTTATGTAACCAAACCATCTAAGGAGACTCTCTTTGATCTTATTTGCCATGGGAGCTACTCCAACTTTTTCATGTATATATTCATTTCATATTTTATTTCCAAGTGTAAAGCTACTCATCCACATGAACATCCTCATCCCTCCAACACTTAATCTTGTGCTTCTCTTTTATTGGTCAACATTTTGAGCCATAAAGCATTGCATGTCTTATAATTATTTTAAAAAATTTTTCGTAAGTCTAAACAGTACTTTTCTATCACACAATAGGCTTGATGCATTCTTCCACTTTAACCATCCAACTTGAATTCTATTAATAACATCCCCATCTAAACAATAGACCCGAGATATCTAAAATGTTCACTCTTTTTAACAATCAGATCATCTAGATTTACTTAAATGAAAGCCTTTAGACTCTAAGATTAACCTCCGTAATTTAAGTTTCTCTTGAACTCCCTCTCTAGTCATATCAATAAGAAGAATATCATGTGAAAAAAAGCATACAATAAGGTTCATCTTCTTGTAAATGTCTAGTAAGAATATCTATATAACAACAATAACAACAACAACAACAACAACAACAAGCCTTTATCCCATTATGTGGGGTCTGCTACATGAATCTTTTTTCTCCATTATGCCCTATTATGTGTAAAATTCTCATTTAATTATAATAAATTAAGGTACATTTTTATAAATCTTAACAAGTCTTTTCAGGTCTATCTCTTCCTTTTATAACATCAAGGAAAATCTAATACATCTTTTCTATTAACCAGGTCATTGGACGACCGACACTTTTATGTGGATAAACCATCTAATACTCTCTAATCTTATTTCCCACTTTAGCTACCCCAACCTTTTCCCGAACATATTCATTTCTCATATTATTTTTAAGAGTAAAGCCACTCATCCACTTGAGCATCCTCATCTCTATAACACTTAACTTAGTCTTATGCTTCTCTTTTACTAGCCAACATTCTGCACCATAATTCATTGCAGTTCTTATCACCATCTTATAAAATTTTTCCTTAAGTCTAAGCGGTACTTTTCTATCACACAATAGGCTAAATGCAATTCAATCATCCAACTTGAATTCTACTAATAACATCTCCATCTATTTCACCATCATTTTGAACTATAGAGCCTAGATATCTGAAATGAAATGCTCTTTTTAATGACTTGATCACCCAATGTCACAACAATACCATAAAAAGTTCTACAACTAAAATTACACTCCATATATTCAGTTTTAGATCTACTCAAACGAAATCCTTTAGACTTTAAAGTTGACCTCCATAATTCAAGTTTCTCTTGGACTCTCTCTCTAGTCTTATCAACAAGAAGAATGTCTTCAGCATCTTTCTGTAAATGCCTAGTAAGGACATCCATACCTAAAGCAAAAAGATAAGGGCTTAAAGCTGATCCTTGATGTAATCTAACTAAAATTGGAAAATATTTTGTCAATCCTCCTTGTGTTTTGACACAAATAACAACTTTAGTATACATATCCTTTATGATTTGAATATAACTAATATTAACTCCATTCTTTTCTGGAACTCTCCAAAGGACTCCTCTTAGAACTTTATCATAAATTTTCTCTAAATCAACAAATATCATATGATGACCTTCCTTACTTTTTCTATACTTTTCCTTCAAACCTCTCAACAATTGTATAACATCCATAGTCGATCTACTTGGTTTGAAATCAAATTGATTTTGAGATCTATTTCTCAATTACTCTCTGCATAATTTTAATGTATGATACCTTATCTTAATTCCTCTATAATTTGCACACTCTTGTGCTTCACCTTTATTCTTAAATATAGGAACCAAAAAACTCTTTCTCCACTCATTTGGTATCTTTTTAGTTTTTAAAATAACATTGAAAAAGATATGAGCTTAAAGCAAAAAGAATATCCATAACTAAAGCAAAAGGATATGGGCTTAAAGCCGATCTTTGATGTAATCCAGCTGAAATAGGAACATACTTGGTTCCCCCCTTCTTGTGTTTGGACACAAGTAATAGCTCTAGTATTCTTATCCTTAATGGCATGAATATAAGCAATATTACTCCTTTCTTTTCTAGAACTCTCCAAAACACTTCTTTTGAAACATCATCATATGCTTTCTCTAGAACAATAAATATCAATTGTAGATCCACCTTAATCTCTGTAAACTTCTCCACCAAATGTCTCAAAAAATGTATAATATTTATAGTAGACCTATCCTGCATGAAACCAAACTGGTGTTATGGGATATGTTATAAAATATCATATATGAAGAAAAAATAATGCAACCGAAAATGTATAATACAATGCCTCTCTTTTAGCAATTTTATAGGTGGCAAAGGGAATTTTGCATATTGATAATAAATCTAGGCATCATGAAGTTTTATTCTGTTGTTTTTGTGAAATATAAAGGCTCTAAATGAATGCATGGGAGCACAAAATTTTTCTCTATATCATCCAAGATATCAATTGTGCCAGCAACTTTTGGTTATTATGTAGAAGTCATGGCATGCCAACCATAATATAAACAAAATAGCTCTTTCTCGAAACTGCTTACGTCTACTTGAAAAAAAATTGTGACTAGGGCAGTGTGTTTCTGCCGATTGCAAAGGCATGGAAATCTGTTAAATGGATGTTTGGGATTCAGCCCTTATAGAAGACATGAATATATAATTCCTTTTGCGGAAGTTGCATTCTTGTGGATATCTTTTTTTTTCTATTTTGCTGTAATATATGTGTTTTATGTTGTTGTTTGTAGAATAGTGAGATTAAACTGACTATTGAGGTTAAGTATTAACTTCAAGTTGATGAGATTATTTGTGGACAAAATTTTCAAATTTGCATTTTATAATATGAATAAAGATGAATGCCCATTTTACCTTTTAGATACTTTTTATAATTATTTATTCATCTCCCTCTTACCTCTTCACTCCCAAAAAGGATATACTCTTCTTTATCTCTCTTGTTTTGTTTCTTACCATTATGTTAAGATGTTTTTACTATTTTATTGTTATACTATTAAATTTGGCATAGAAAGATAGGAATGTTATTTTAAAACTTTTAGGTGGGATTTAAGTTAAGTGTGTCAAGATAAATTAGGTCAGGTGATGGTAGGCTTAAATCTTAGGTGAGTTTTAAGTCATTTGGTTGGTGAAAAGGAGAACCTACTATAAAGCTGAGATAATTTTTGTCTCACGCTCATTTTCTTAACTAGTCATGGTATTCCAATATTACATAAATTTAAATTGATTTGCTTTTTGGGGAACTTAACTATGATCATAAACTTAAAATTATTAAATTTGTATTAATTACATTCAAGTTAGTTTATTTTAAATTTATTTAATTATGAGAAGATAACTTATGAAAAGATGATATTAATTACTTCGAAAAAAATAAGGTTATGACTAACATAAAATTGAAAGGTAATCTTATGAAAAGATAAGGTCAATTATGATTAGATTTATT
This sequence comes from Cymbidium sinense, assembly GCA_021442155.1. Taxonomy (NCBI): domain Eukaryota; kingdom Viridiplantae; phylum Streptophyta; class Magnoliopsida; order Asparagales; family Orchidaceae; genus Cymbidium; species Cymbidium sinense. The sequence goes on from CM038215.1 coordinate 283,423,668, forward strand.
CTGATGAACTTTAAATTTACTTAATTATCTCTAATGTTTGATATCCATTTAGTTTATCTTTCAGTCTACTTATGCTATAAGCTGAGGAAGCCATGATTAAAATTTCATGGCTTAAAGGATTATAAAATATTCTCTTTGTTTGGACTTAGGTACTTGAGCCCCAAGCAAACAAGCTCTAAGAATTTTATAAAAGATGTCTTTTCGGAAGAGCATGATCAATAAAATGATGTATAATTTAGATTGATAAAAAAAGAAGCAGTGTTAGATCCATGAAAGGAAATGTTGGGGTTCAAATGAGATACTTGGTGATATTGGTGTAGTTTTCTTAGAGTTTTTGATGATTAAGAGAATACCAATTGATTGAAGAAGCGGCTTATGTATACATGTCATGCCCTGCTGTTCCCACCAAACCCGACTAGGAAAATATTGTTCAATTAAGAAAATCTTGCTATTCCTTTGATGCTAGCTGAATGGTATATTTAGGAGGTGCTATTTTATTGGAGAATAGGAAAGGCATATTATTTTGTTGAACCAACAAATTTTTTTATCTTATATTGAGTCAATATTAGACTCCATTCTTAAATTAGAGAATATGTTTTTTTGCCATTTTGTTTTCTACATCAAAATTGTCGCATAATCATTCATTGTTTGAATGGTTGATCTCCAACCTAGATGTCTTAGTTCTGGATACATTTTTTGATTTTTCTAGCTTCTGAGTAGTTTGGGTAAATCGAGTCGGTTATAATAGTCACATTTGTTTCTACTTGTATTAATATTAATAAATTTCTAATGACCATGGGATAACATCAAACGTTACAAGTATTATTGGAGGATTTCAGAACTTATTTATGACAAATCATTGGCTTTTTGACTTGTTAATTGATAATATGTTGTAGAGAAGCTATTGTTTTTATTGGCATTGTAAGAATTTTGTGCTTTATTTGTGTGGTGATGTACATGATGTGTAAGGGTCCGTTTGGGGTAGATATAGCTTTTTGTAAAGCTATTGTGGGAAAAACATATTTTTGAAAAATTGTTGTGGTGTTAGAAATATTTTTATTTTTATTTTTAAAATTTAAACAGTAGTTTTTTTGAAAAACAGCCAAAAAGCTAGTAGGAAACACATTTGTGGCTGCTTTTTGAAAAGAAAAGTAGCCAGAAAGTTGTTCCAAATGCATTCTAATTCTATTTTAAAAACTTGTTCTAAAAATATTGTTTGAGAGATGTGTTGATAAAAGGTATTGAGATCAGTTCTTAAGATTGAAGAGCTTGGATTACATAATGTCATTCAAGTGGTCATTAATGATATCTAAATGGTTCGTCATTACACCACAATGTGCCTCTTAGGTATCGATTTCATATAATAGGTCCTTGATTTGCAGGTGTAATCATTATGTCATGTTTGATCTAATTTCTTTGATTGGCACATATGCAGCGAAAGTGTGGTTAAGAGGAAATTTGAATATGAGTTTGTTGAAGGGATGAATTTGTGTTTTGTGAAGAAGTGTTGATATGGAGTAATGTTGCAAGGGATAAAGGTGTCAATTGAAGTAACTATATTCAAGATAAATTTAAAGTAAAAGAAAAGAGATCTTTATCTCGGCTCATTAGACTAGCAGTTGGACATGGAAATTGTGAAGATGGTGAGTATTATTATTTGGGAGATGATATTGTTGAAGGAGATTGAAGTTATTTTAGTTTATAGTGATAATGATGAGTCTTAGGATGATTAGTTTAGTTTTTGAATTGTATATATGTTATCTGTAGACGAACTATATCTTATATATTTTAGCCTAAGCTCCAAGGAATGGCTTTTTGTTCTAATATTATGCATTGTGATAGCCATAATAGTTTAATTTGCAAATTTAATTATTTTTTTTGCCATTTAGTTTATATTTCAAGCTGAATGTCTTCCGTTACTTTTCATTTATGTTAAAACAATCATATTCAGCTTGTGTAATATCGATTGTATTCTTTTACTTGTAAGTCTTTTTTTATTTCTCATTGTTGAATTATTCATGATTCTTCTACTACCAATGCAATTTCTTTCTTTGCGTGATAGTTTGTTTTCTAATTTGGTTGTCGTTAGTTAGCAGTAGGGCATGTTAAAAAATAATCTGTGTTTTATTTATATGATATTGCTTGTGGTTTTGTTTTTGTTTTCTTGATATTTTCTCTTATATTGTTGAATTATTAATAAATGCATCATGATTCTTTATTGTTTTTGCTATTTTTTAAAGTAGTTTGCACCATAATATGTGCTATGACTTGGGGAGATTGTGTTATTCGTGGTTGACAAGTATGATATATGCGTTCATTTATTTTTGTGCAAGCTTAAGCATGCACTCATGAGTTTGTGTGGGGTGTTGGTATGGGAGTGGAACCTTCCTGGTTTTATTGTTTTGTTTGTTTGAAGACGGTGTTCAGTAATTGGGATTTAAATGGCTGAGTTTATTGGTTGATTTAAAACTGAACAAAATCATTTTTGGGCATTAGTTTTATAATAATTTTATAAAGCTGGGTTGAATTTTTATTTATGCCTTTTTATTCTGCTTCTCGTCTCTTTCTTGCATATATTTTTTTCATTGAAATTCCTACTATACTGTCTCATTGTTAGGATTTTTTCTATCAGATTTTATGATGGAGTTGTTGATTCTTTTGATCGAAGTACAAGGAAGCATAAGGTAAGTTTCCCCTTGGCTTATCACTTATTTTTACTGTTGCTTTCGCATTTCTAGTATGTGCTTTCGGATTTGAGGAAGCTGACCCTCTATGCAGATTTTGTATGATGATGGTGATGTAGAGGTTCTGCTCTTGAAGAATGAGACTTGGGAGTTCATTGAAGCTGAAACCAAGGCTGGTGGGGTGAGTTAGCTGCAGCTTGTCTGATTTAACCATTTTATATTGCTTACCCTCTTCAAATTTTGTCTGTTGCAGGAAAATAACACCGCAGATATCAATGCTTCAGATGTGTAAGTTCTTTTTATTTAAACTTATTTTCTTGCTTGACTAATGCTTTAATCTTATATTATTTTATTTTTCTTTTTTTCATTTGATTGCGTGCATGTTTCTGAGAGAGAATTGTGCATATAAACGAAAGTAATCACCATTTATATTATTAAATTTTTTTTTCACTAGAATTTGTTTTTTGAGCCACAAAATGACAAATCTGAAAGAAAGGTGTTGAAGAGAAATATAGGAAGATGATTTGAGTTAGCAGACATTGAAAGTTGTATCACCCTAATAATATTCACGAGTATTAGAGCTGAACATTTAGATTTGGGTCCTTTTAAGTGATATCTATTTTTTTGTTCGATTATATCATTTGTTAAGGTGTGTTAGGACAAGAGCTTTCATGCATAATACCATTTAATTTATGTAGCTTAAAGAACGTGGTTAAAATATTTCATACCTCTATCATTATGAAGGATTCTGGTTTCATCATAATATTGGGCTTTAATCATACTGTGAAAGTTTTTGAAAGTTTGTTTAGCATCATAGCCAACACCTGAGTATGATCATTTAATAAAAGTGATGGAACCATGCTTAGAGTTAAGGTTTTGATAAAAGGATGGGCCCTAGATATCACGATGCATAAGAGACAAATGATTTGATGGCTTTATTACGTTTAAGTTTGGGAAGTAGCTCTTTGGCTTTTGACAAGCTTAATTGATTCTACATTGAAAAATATCTTTATTATCAAACTACAAAGGAAATTAGTTTTAAGATTCAAAAAACTAAGATGAGCTAACCTGTTGTATTATAATATAATTTTTTTTTAAGAGGAAAGATTTTTAATGATGGTTGGAGCATGATTACTCTTTTTGAAATATTCAACAAAGTATTATAGACCTCTGACCTTATTAGTACTTCTAATCTTCTTCCTTTATCTTTTGTTTTGAAATACACAAATTTTAATGAGAATTTCCTTTTACAATTGCTTTCTTTAGCTATCTTGCTTGTAGATCAGAGATTGCTAGAGAGATTGTAATACGTGAAACATGATTCATACGAAGCTCAGAGTTAATACTAGTGTTTCATGTCCCAACAATTAGGGATATGGATCCATCAACAATTTGGCTTGATATTTCTAGGACCTGGAGTATAAGATAGAATAAGTGAGCGCAACCTGAATGTAGCTTGATGCCTTTGAATCAATAATCCATGATTCCTTGTACCTTAGTATTGTTAGTGCAAGAGAAGAAGTACCTTTTTGAGCAGAAGGGAGAAGTTGACAGTCTTATTAAGTAAGTAATTTGTATACGAAATGTAATTGCACTTCATTCAAGGGCCGGTTGCAAATGTTTTCCCCATTTCTTATATTTAATTCCTTGCTTGTAGTGTCTTTGTTTGATTTATCAAGATTGATCTAATTTGCTTTCTTGCTGTGTTGTTTTCAATGATTTTCACTTATATGATTGGTTATTTTATAGGTATTATCCTAATGATTCCTCCTATTTCTATGTATTGAGTCAGGTCTTAGGTTTTACTCATATATCTGATAATAAGAACATATTATTTAGTTAATTAGTTGTGATAGTATTCTTAGTGCCTCTAATCATTATTCTACATCTATTTCTCACTTCCAAACTTTTTGAAAGCGAACGAATCCTAAGGATTCTGCCAAAAACATCATGAAGAATTTTATTTGAGACTTTCAAGAAAATTGTAAGTTCTTATTTTCTCACAAGTTTGATGTATTTATCTATGTACTCTTCACACTAATGATTTCGCTCGAAGATACTCAGTTCTTGTAAAATATTTTTGTTGGTGAAGTAGCCAGTAGCACTAATAGGATCGTGAATATCATGTTATAATTCACACAATTGATTGGACTTCTCAAAAGAAGTACAACACGTTGACTTTATTCCAAATTGTTTGTACGGGTGTAGACCAAGTATAAGGATCTAATATATTTATTAATGGAGTTGATTAGCCATAATTTTATCAATGTGTTGGTTTTTTCTATGATGGAAAGGAAGGTGAACCATTTTAAGTTGATGGATGGGACCATTTAGCATCTTATCTTCCCTTTTTCTTGGATCGCAATTTGGATTGAGCAAGACCATTGGAAGTTCTTCCATTTAATTTGCAGGAAGAAATTTGAAGAGGTGAGTGCTCCATGGAGACTCTTGTTATTTTTTTGTGGTTGATAAGTTAGAGGGTAACCTATCTTCTCTACTTGCTAAACATACTAGAGTTCTATTGTAATTGTTAGCCATAGCTTAGGCGGTACCCAGATCTAATACCATGAAAGAATTGAATAAAATAGAAATAGTGGATAAGAATTGAGGAATACTCCATGGTTATTGTTTATTCAGAACATATCTTTATTTATAGAGTTTAACAGTTGATAAAAACCAGAAGAAATAATCCAAGTGCAAATGAGAAAGGAAAGTAAATACTACAGTAGAAATTTCATAAAAAGCTACTAAAGGCAGGTGACCAATCTGAGACCTAAGGTGATGCCTCCTTCGCTTACACAATTGTCTTGCTTTTCTTAGTCCATCTGCCAATTGCAAGTAGCTCCTGATTTTCACTTCAAGGTCCCCACCAATTATGCAGCCACCAAATTCTACTAGTCGATAGGTGCCTTGAGGGTAGAAAATGATCTTTCTTATTTTAGGAAGTAAGCTTTTTTACAAAATCAATATTGAGGTTGATCTTTATCTATATTATTCAACTTAGGAAGTTCTTTGAACTAGTCTCAAAGAATTAGAAGGGAATAGATGTGAACAAAGTTTTGTACAAAATAGATTTAACATCTCACGTAATACTTAACAAAATTGAGCGGAGAATGAGAATTTGAATGATTGGCCTGGATAATTTGGGAAGGTTAAAGATTATAATGATGATGGTGATGAAATGCTTATTTATCACTTTGAGTACTTTCAATGTTGTTACGCATGAATGGTCCAGTAGTTTGACTAGCCAAAAGCTGTTGATTAAAGTGAAGGTTTTTATTGTACGAAAATTTTATTTATAATAAGAGTAGTTTTTAATTTAGAAATCTGCTATTATCAAGGCTTTTTTAACATTTGTTATTAAATGATTGAAGCATATCGAGAGTTTGATAAAATTTTTACACTTTTAGTTTTAATCTATGTTTATTTGAGTGTGTTTGGTTTTCATTTTGGATTATGTCGTAATCCATTGATTGGAATTCAGGATTGTCATTCGAACCCTTAACTCACTATCCCTCTCTTGCATGCCGTATAATCAGACAATGGGCTGTTGTTCTGCGATCAGGAGTGTTTATTTTTTTATTTTCATTGCAGTTGGATTGGTAATTACAAACAGTGAATATTGAACATTGCTGTTGACTTCCAAACAATATAATTGTATGTTTGGACTTTGATAACGGGCATCTTATTTTTGATTGAATTCGATATCCTAAATATTATGGATTATTTTAAACCAAACAGACAGAGAAGCCTTAAGTTTCAGATTTGATTATTTAACTGCTTCATTAACCTATTTAGAAAGAAAATACAAATGGTTATTGTGTCTTGTATGATGCCATAGATAACTGCTCGTCAGTGAAGATGATGTAAAGGCAGTAAACAACTGAAAACTTGCTTCGGTAGGATTGATATCTGTTCAACATACATGTATCCATTCTTCAACTATCTATTATTTTCTTTTTATTTTGATGTCATTGCCCTGAAGCATGCATTACAAGTTCCTCTTGCATGTAATGGTTGGGATAATTTGCTTGTATGCCTGAGATAAAACCATGCAATTTGATAAATGAGATTTCCAAATTCTGGATCCTATTCTTTTCTTTTGTTCCTTCAAACCATTTATTTATTTATTTTCAACTCTGGCATTTCTCACTTCCAATCACCATCCATGCTTTAAAGCTACAAAGTATTATATTACGTCGGTTGATTGGGGTGGATTACTGGACAATAGGTCTTTCCAAATGAACTAATTAATTTTGAGCCTTGGTGTAGCTTCCAACTGCATGCAAATTGGTCTCCATTTTTTTTTTTTTTTGGAGAACGCTAACAACAGTGCACCACTTGTATATTGCATGTGCGAGAATGAAAGTATTATTTGTTCCGTAATTTGGCATTTAGTTCTCATACACTTCTCCTGTTTGGGACATAATGATCTGAATTGCTAGTCAAACTTTTTCTTGTTGTTTTGCGTAGAGGGGCTTTATGCAAGTGCATGCATGTGTTTTACTAAGATTGTCATACGTTGCTCTTTTTATTGACAAGGTCAACTTCACTTATCCTGAAGATCATGATAAACCTCTCTTTTGCTTTTTGTTTCAAATTGTTCCATAATACTGTCTTGTATATTGAAGCTTGCGGCTAGATTAATATTACTGAATGGCCGATTAGATTGATTTATGGTGTCAGCAACCTGTTATGATGCTTTGCTTATATTACAGGATAGTTTGGAATAGTGACCAAAAATATCATGTTATCAGTGGAGAAATTTTGCAAGTATTTGTCAACTAGGATAATTTTTTGTTTTCTTAGATATTGACATTTTTAGTGTTTATGATAAATTGCCTTTTTCTTGTAGTTTCAAATTGTTCCATGATACTGTCTTCTATTTGTATGTTGAAACTTGAAAACGTGCGGCTAGATAAATATTACTGCATGGCCAACAACTTGATTTGTTTATGGTGCGAGCAAACTGCTATGTTACTCTTTGCTCATATTACAGTATATTTTGAAACAGTGGTGAAAAATATCATTTCATTAGTGAAAATTTTTAGAAATATTTTCAGTGACTTATGTTTTGTTTCCTTTGGCCTTTTTTTGCGTTAAAAGTTCAAATTTGTTTTGCTATCGGTGCATGTTTTTATCTTCTTGTGTTTCTCAACTTATGCTATTTTCTCTAACAGAAGGAATAAGAAACCAAAAGGTCGTCGAGGCGACATTGCATCAGATAAAACCAAGGCTGATCTTCCGATGAATAGGTTGGTTGTCATCTAAACTTCATTTTTTTCCATATACTTAGTCCATTCTGATGTAATTTTGTTTAATTTACTAGCAGCCCAGTTTCCACCATCAAAACTGAATCAAATGATACGTTTCCTAAGCGTAAAGGGAGGCGTCCTGTTAAAGTACTTGGTGATGAGACCCCTAAGAAATCCAGCAACAGAAGAGGAAAATCTACTACCAGACATCCAGACAAGAGCCTCAAAGATAACAATCAGCTTACTGAGAATACAAACAAGTCGGACAGTGAAAAACTATCACAAAGTATTAAGACTAATCAATCCAAATCTGTGGACAAGGTTGATAATGTTAAATCCAAATCTGGGGACAATGTTCGCACTGATACTCTGAAGATTCGCCGTAAGTCTAAGGGAGACTCCTCCAGATCCAGTGCGAAATCCAAGAATGTTGGGCCCAAATCCAGGAATAAATCTAGAGATGCCCGTGATTCTGAAGTTAAATCTAAGGATGAAGACTCCCCTAGGACTAAATCTTCCACAGTAGGCCGTCGAAAACCTGGTGGGAGGCCATCGAAGGGATCTGGCCAAAAAGCACGAGGTGGCTCGACGCCCAGAATAAACAGAAATTCGAATGCAAATGACATGCCTAAGAGTGATCCGCCAAAGACTGAAGAGACTGAAGCTAGAAGTTCCACTGGGAAGAAGCGCAAGCGGGGAAGGCTCGGCAGGTAATCAAAATGGCATTTCCATTTGGAGTAATATGGCCTTTTGGAATATTCATGGGGTTGAAAAATATGCTGTTATCAGCTAATTAAGAGCTTGTTATATTGTATTTGCCCTTTTTCTTTCATCAGATTTTAGTTTAGAGATGCGAAGCTCCCCACATGTGATGTTTAAACTTTAGTTTACGTTGGCCTATGGTCTGTGGGAAGTAGTAATTACTTTTAGGTATTGCCTTACCTTTGTTCCAATGTTGTTTTTAGTCCCATCAAGATATGAAAAATCTAAAGTGATGCTGATGTTCATTATGGTTAGTTTTTTTTTCTCTCTACTAACTTATGGAGTGGTGTTAAATAGGTTCGGACCTGTGATTTTGGCCTGAATATGGAAGATTGTTCAAAACTTTGTCTGTATTTTGAAATCTACTGAACTTTCTATTGAAATCAGTTAGCTAACTGATGAGTCAGATTTGGCTTACATTGATTAGTTGGTTCTTGTTTGTGTGTGTGTGTGTGTATTGAAAAGCTAGCATACTGTTTATAGCTTGGATCATATTGGATTAAGTTGTCTTATAGCTATTGTTGGCACAGATGATATTGGACTTGATGATTTTTTAGCCTATTTTTCAGCCAATTTTTTGTTCAGCTTGAGATTGAACTTTTCAGAATTAATCTAACAGGTGATGGAAGAAAGCTTTGAAGGCGTTTTGTTCTTTTTGACCATACTTTGTTTCTATAGATTTAATTTGTCTGCAATCTCCATCCTTGGCAAAGTCAGCGCACTTCCCCATCACATAATGTTATTCATGAGAAGCCATTCTGTTATCCCCACAAAGTCAATTGTCCATACACTCTAGAACAAAACAGTGTTGCGAATCACAAACACTGTAATCTCCTTGAGGCAACCCTATTACTATCAGCCAACCTACCTCATAAATTATGGCTGGATGCTCTACTAACAGCAGCCTATTTCATCAATTGACTCCCCTCGAAAGTCACCCAGATGAAATCATCATACAAACTTCTCTACCTGAAGCAACCTCCAAACCCACCACTAACAGTAAATTCTCACCAAGAACACCTCACTGCATTTTCTGGGGTATTTTGATAATCACAAAGGCTATCGCCACCTTAACCTCTCAACTAGCAAAATCATAACATCCAGGCATGTGATCTTTAACGAAAACTCCTTTCCCTATCAACAATATCACACTTCCACTCCTACCACCCTCTCTTCTCATTCCTCACTCATTCCCGCAGCACACCTCCCCTTCTAACTGCACCACTACCCCATCTGCATCACCCACAACAAAATGTAGAATCAGCTCTTTCATCCCCAACACCACCATCATATGCCGCCTAGCCCTCCACCAACAATCCACCCATTAGAAGACACTCGGTGCAAACTCTCTTACAAATAGGCAACTTGTGCCCCAAACAAATCCTTGATCTATCACACCAATCTTTCTCCCCATCAGATACTTGCTACACAAGCAATCAAGCATCCACATTGGCACGTACTGTCCCAAGAATTCGCAGGATTACAAAAATAAGGCACCTAGAAGCTAGTACCACCTTCAATTAACGACACCATTTTTGGGTGTCGTTGGACATTTAAAACCAAACTTAATCCAGATGGAACTGTTACTCTTTACAAGGTTGAGATTAGTTGCTCAAGGATTCCAATAAAAGCATGGTACAAACTACCACTAAACTTTCAGCCGGTGGCCAAGATGGCCACCATTCACCTTCTTCTCACAGTCGCCTTACATCACCAATGGGAAGTTCTGCAATTCGACACGTTTACTATGTTCGACTAGAAGACACATACACGAGTCAACCTCCAGGTTTTGTATACAAACAGCATCCCTCCCATGTTTGTCTCTTCCAAAAAGTCATTTATGATCTCAAACAGGCTCGACGACAATGGTTCTCTACAATTTCAGAATACCTCAAAGGCAAAGGATTCATTTCAAGCACCATTGACCCATCCCTCTTCATTTACTGACCCACTAGTATCACAGCCTTCCTACTCATCTATATGGATGACATGCTCATCACTGGTAAAAACCCTCCCTTCATCACTTCCCTACTTAAAACACATGCACCAAACATTCAACATGAAAACACTTGGTCCAATCTCCACTTTTCTGGGCATTCAAATCTTAAAACCACTCAATGGCTACTTCCTGCAACAAACCCCCTTACATCACCAAATTCTCACTCATTTTCAAATTCAGTTCGGGTTTATAAATTTTTTTTTGGGATTTCAATTTTGGATTTGATAATATTTGGTTTTGGGTTTTTATTTGATTTTGTATCATTTTAATTGGATTAAAATCAATTAAACTAAAAAATAGTTAAAAAATTTGATTTTTTTTTGAAATTTTCTCTTAAAAAAATAATTTCAGTGAAAAATTTGCATCTTATTAGTTTTATTTGTTAAAAGATTGTTTGATTTTATATGAAATGATTTGATAAAGTGATATAATTTTTTATAAATAATTATTATAATAATTTATATTTAGTTTTTTGGTTTTTTCTAAACTAAGATGAATATCTAAAAAACAAAAAAAATCAGTTTGATTTATAGTTATTGATTAAAAGAATTAATTTTTTCAAAATTTGAATTTAAAATTGATCCGTTGACATTGATTGGTTGTGCACCTTTAATGTTGAGCTTGAGGGGGACAACAACCCAGCAATAAATCACATGGAATTATTTTGTGCTGCAGCTCATCTCCACTGTACCACAATAACAACCTGCTTTCAACATGACCGTTAAATATTAACATCTTCTCAGACATTTTCCCATACATATACTATCACTGCAATGAATTCTGAGGTGAACTATTCTGCATATTCTTAACTGCTTATTTTTTCTTCGGCTTTTTCCTCATTTATCGAACTTCATGAAGGCATTGATTAGTTTATTAGCAAAGTAGCATTCATTACAAAATTATGGCCTTTTTTGTTAATGTGTTTTCAAAAGATTTTTTATTTTTATTTTCTTTTGAAACTAATTTACTGTTATAGTATTGGAAGAGAGTAATTAGTTTTAGGATAGAAATTTATCTGTAAATACTTGTTTTATCAATTCTGAGTAGGATTATATTCTGTATAGATAAAGCTGGCTGGGTGTGGGATTATATTCTGCGTGAGAGCTAAGGGATATTCAGTTTAAAGTATGACAAACATTATGGTGGGAATTTCGACTATAATATTAGGAAATGTGTAGGAGTGTGTATTTTTTTTTTTTTTTTTTTTTTGGTTAAAATCAAAAATTTGAATCGATCCAAATCAAAGTTTTAAATTCAGATTGGTTTTATAAATTTTTTTTTGGATTTTGTTTTTGAATTTGTTAATATTTAATTTTTGGTTTTCAATTCTATTTCATATCATATTAATGTGATTAAATTAACTAAATTGAAAATAATTAAAAATTTAATTTTTTTAGAAAAATTTTATCAAGAAAATAATTTTAATGATAAATGTGTATATTATTGATTTTATTTGTTAAAGAGTTATTTAATTTTGTTTGAAATGATTTGATAAATGGATATAATTTTTTGATAAATAATTATTATAATAATTTATATTTTAAATTTTTGATTTTTTTAAATTGAACTGAAAATTAAAAAAAAAATGGTTTGAATAATTTTAGTTTATGTTATTGATTAAATAGATCAATTTTTTTAGATTTTAGATTTAAAATTGAACGATTTAATAAATTTTAAAGTCCATCCGTCCAAATTGATTAGTTGCACACCCTTAGAAATGTGAAGTATTTTAGGATGTGTTCATGGCAGTTTATTTCAGCTGTCTGAAAAAATAATAGTTGAGTCATTGTTGAAGAATTAGTTATTTGAAGAAGTAATGATATATATATATATATATATATATATATATGTACAAAAATCAAATTACATTTTTTTATTGCTACTATAGATAGTAAGATCAAGTTAGAAATAATAGCTTTTTCATCGTATATTTTTAAAATATAGTTGTCAAATGAGAGAGCGGTGCAATATGAAAATACACTGCTCCTCAGAACACACTCTTAGTTGAGTTGGAGCTCATTGGTGACGTTGAGTAATTCTCGCAGCCTTTTGTTGTCGTGAGTAAATCATATAGTATGTATTGGTATAGATTGTTGGAAGATTTAAATAAGTATGTATGTCTAATATTTTATATTTTTTTATATTTTATTTTTTCATGAAAAGTAATATTAATTTTTAAAATATAATAATATTGATATTAAAGATTTAAGTGTCATGTATTTAAATATTAAGATTTAGGTGTTAGATATGTGAATATATAAGAATTATGTGCCATGTGATTTATTTAGTTCAGACATATAAGATTGTTAAACAGTTTGGTAAAATTTATTTTAATTATACTTAGTTATTGCATCACCCTCAAAATCAATTTAATAAATCTCACCAAATACTAAACGGTCAACAACAACAACATCAACAACAAGCCTTAATCACACTAGGTGGGGTCGGCTACATGAATCATTCGTCTTCTTTGTGTCATATTATGTGTCAAATTCTTATTTAAATCAAGTATAGATCATTTTTTTACATCTTAACCAAGTCTTTTAGGTCTACTCTACCTTTCTTAACAAAAGGAAATCTAATGCATCTACCCTCCTAATCGGTCATCTGGACGATAGATGCTTTATGTGGCCAAACCATCTAAGGCGACTCTCCCTAATCTTATCTACCACTGGAGCTACTCCAACTTTTTCTCGAATATACTCATTTTGCATTCTATCTCTAAGAGCAAAGCCACTTATCCATCTAAGCATCCGCATCTCTGTAACACTTAACTTAGTCTTATGCTTCTCTTTTATTATTATTACTAAGTCATTCGGGTCTTACCATATTATAAAATTTTTCTTAAGTTTAAGTGAAACTTTTCTATCACATAATAGGCGGATGCATTCCTCCACTTCAACCATCCAACTTGAATTCTACTAATAACATCTCCATCTATTTCACCATCATTTTGAACAATAGAGCCTAAATATCTGAAATACTCACTCTTATTAATGACTTGTTCACCTAATATCACAACATTATCACTAGAACTTCTACAACTAAAATTACACTCCATATATTCAATTTTAGATCTACTTAAACGAAAACCTTTAGACTCTAGAGTTGACCTTCATCTCTTTTCTTAAATAAAGTATTAGCAACTACAAAATCATAAGTTAAAGCAAAATCTAATATAGTTCTACCCTTCAGTAAGAATCCATAATGTGAATCTTTTAAAATCTTCTCCACTCTAGCATATCCATTTAAATCTCCTCTAATAAATACTTTTTTCAAAGGTATCTTTTGTATTAATCCTTCTAATTCATTCCAAAATTTTTCTTTTGTGCTTATCTCAAACTACTTGAAGCATATACACTTATAACATTGATAATCTTAGTATCATAATAATCTTTAAAGTTATAATTATATCTCATATATTAATATTTATAACATTATCCTTCAAACTTTTATCATAATCACATCTACACCATTTCTAGTTCAACTTTTACCAATATCAAAGTTTAAAACCTAAACTATCAATCTCCTTGGACTTCTCCCAACCCATTTAGTTTCTTGAACACAAAATATTTATCTTTCTATGAACCATAATATTAATTCCATTAATTTACACGTAGTACTTATATTAGAGATCTATAATTCTAGTTTCATGGACTAACTTCTTTTCCCACATCCATTGATAATGTGGAACCCTTAACACAATCATTTGTACATTTTTTTTTTTACTCTATTCAAGCCATCTGACGCGCTTCCAAAGATTCTAACACAATGATTTAAAGGATTCATGTCATGATTATTTCGACAAGTTTCTGTTTATTGTCGACTACTACAACCCTCCACTTTTCACATCCGGACTTGATAGTTCTTTCAGGCATATGATGACTCTTTATCTTATTTTTCTTACCTTAATTATGATTGATAGTTCTAATTTTATTTTTTTTAATCAGATGCTTGTTATGCTCAACTTATAGTTCATTTTTTTTTCACTTGAGGGGTTGCTACTCATTATTCTCATGCTTTATGGTTAACCAAATGAATGGTTAAAGACAATTATTCTCAGATGCCTACTAAAAATATATGAGCAACCCAATTTGCCAATATAATGTAAGGCTATTTTGTTGAAGATTGATTAGATTAAGATGCAATGCACTTGTACAATAAGATGATTATGGAAACTCAAAAACTCTGAATTAACTAAATCATTCAAATAAGGTATAAAATAGAATTGAATAAATTGAATTATAGTTTGTTTTATTCGATTCAGTTTTGATTAAATTGGAAAACATATAAAATTAATTTTTTTTTTATTTTTTATGAACTAATTAATTAAAAGATAATCTAATAAATTTTATACATTAAAAATTTTAAGTCAATTAGAAAGCTATCAATTTATACAAATGATTAAGTATTTATAATCTGAATTATATATTTGTATTTGACTTTTTAAATATTTTTAGTTTATTTGATTTAATTGATTTTTTTAAACTGGACCGAAAATCAAATGACTAAGTATTTATAACCAAAAATAGAACCAAATCGAACAAAAAATATTGATTTTGTTTGATTTTTCGTTTTGAAATGACTAGTGCACACCCCTAAAATCTCTCCCTTCACTTCATTTCAAAGAAATCTTAAGAAAATTTAAAAGCTATAACAACAAATAGTTGCAAAAATAACATAAGATACACAAAAATTTTGAAGAATAAAAATAGGAGAACAATAAAGCAACACCAAACATTATAAGGACAGAAAAGCAATACAAACATAAATTATGCATTACTCCAAATGCATGCAATATAAAAAGTAACAAAAAATAAAAAATAAAAAAAATGAAAGGGTTAGGGACATAATTTCTAAGCATAGAATTGCTTGTTTTATAAACATTTAGCATCGATGTTGTAGTTGTTATATCATATTTTCTATTTCCTTTCAATTAAAATAAAATAATTAGTAATTAAAGTGAAATCCTCATTGGATAAATAGAAAAATAAGGATCTGGAATGCATCAAGTTGCTTCCAATGAAGCTCTTGGTTTAACTTCTTTACCTTAATCAAATGCCTCAAAGTAAAATCACTTATGTTTGTTCAATATTATTATAGCTGCATGCTTGTAAATATCATTCTTGAAATAAAATTTTAGTTATTGTGATGTAGAGCATCATAATTGTCGTCATCGACATAATCGTCATTACTATGTATTCAATATATATTGGGTCTTTATGTTGTATTTTGGTTTGGGTATTATTGGGCTTTTATTTATTTTGTATTTTATTGTTATACCTTAGGCTTATATATATTGGACAATTCTTATGCCATTCCCTCCCATCCATAGTAATGGTGATAGGTATGGTAAGGGTGGTAGGTTTGAACATGATGTTAAGCGTGGTTATGATGGTAGTAAGTGTGATTATAATAACAGTAGGTTTATATATTTTGAACTCTCCCTCACCATCCTATAAATATGGAGGCTCTTGTGAGGTAAGTATTTGGCTTTTGGAATAAATTATTTTTCTTGAGTGTATTTTGCTCTCCTTATATGCTTTTCACCTAAATGAAAGATTATTTGAGTGTGTGAGCTCATTATCTATAGAGAAAGACTTTTAAGAAAGGAACTAGATTTCTACAATAATAATTATTTATAAAGGTCGACTTTAACTTATCCCTATTTTGTCCTCTAGTTATTTTAAATCTATCATATGTTAGATTATTCATGGCTTTTCAATTTTTCTTACAGTTATAAGAATTAGATCTCTAGTATGGATAATATAACATTAGCTTGAATTCTTTCAATCTTATTATATTCTTGCTATTATGATTATACTCAATAGTAGTGTGGATATATCATTATTTTTGTATGGATTTAAAAATTATCAGTTTAACAAAATCATATCATAATAAGTCACATTCATTCTGCTTCACATTGATTGTTCACCTTAAAGTATTTTTTATGTTCGTAACAAATTTTAAATGTCCCTTACGGATAAGCTTTTTTTTATTTATTTATTATGAAAGGCTCTAACCATCTTGCTCTCAGTTTGCCTTGAAACAACTTCAGAAGTGATTTGAAAAATAGAACTTTTTTACCATTCATTGACTCCCTCTTCTTGATGTGTTTATCATGTCAAGCCTTTGTTCATTTTTGTCATTTTTTTTCAATTTGACATCTCATAGGTGGTGCTCTTGAATTCATTAATCTCATTTAGCTAAATAATCCTCTCTCTGTTGCCACTTGCATGTCAAAATTGAGCTTTTTGACTCAACAAGCAAGTGATATGCCTTCTCAAAAACAAGCTAATAGGATGATCTATATGTGTTTTATAAATAATAAGATAGGCTTATAGTCGTCATCTAGATTTGGAGCCCAATATTTTCAATTATTTTCAACTATCATTTTTTGTTCTTCACTATAGCTCATGAATATAGATCTCAGCAAGTAAGGGTGATAGGCTATGAAGATTTTGTGCTTAAGTGATGTCTTTTAACATCACTTTTAATTTCTTATTATAAACATGCCTACCCTCATCACTGATGATCATCCAAAGTATTTCAAATCTAGTGAAATTATTTTTTTCAAGAATGTCATAACCATCTTTGGATAATTAGTGGGGACTGCAAGAACATTATATGTGGCTCATTATGTAATATATTTATAGTAGGCTCTAACTTGTGCTTCCTATTCCTAAAGGGTTTTAGTCTTAAAAGGTGATCTATAACAACATTTTCTATGCCTTTTTTTTTACCTCAATCTTCAAGTTAAATTCTCACAATAAAAGTACCCATCAGATCAAACATGGCTTCTTGACTATATATTTAATTATTATATACACTTTTGCCACCCACCACTACTTTAATTGAGCTTGCTTTTATTTTCTAAATCAATATTAAAGAACTCAAGGATGTTTAACCTTTAAACATCTATTAAAAAATTTCAACCCTTTAGTCATCTTTAGACTAGGTAGTCAAACTTAAACTACATATGAATTGGATAACATTCCTTGAATTGTATTTCTTGTAGAGTATTTCTTTTAAGTATTAGTTTCTTTTTTTACAAACATATTATCATATTTTTCAGTCATTTTAGAGTGTCACTTTGTTATCTTTAGTAGATATTCATTTATCTTTGAGTGTTATGTTGCCTTTATAATAAATAATATTCAAGTTTTCCTATTGTGTTTAAAAGTTTTCTAAATGGTAGTATATTATTCATTATTGTTTTTCATTTTATAGTTGGATTTAGCCATTCAAATTTCTTAATTTCTTCTAGGTTCTAAAAACTTTAGCTTAGAGAACCTAAAAAAAAATATTAATGTACTATCTTAAGCATAAGACTAAAGATTCTATTTTAGGCAACTACAAGTTTGATAATTAAAACTAATCTTAAATGTTATATTGGCATAATTACTAAAGTTTTTTATTGGAAAAAAATTAGAGAATCATAATTAAAAAATATGCAAAAGTCTTGAATATTATTTATCATTTTAAATCTTAAGTTTGAGTCCATAGAATATATTTTAAGCATAAACATAAACATAACATGTCCTGGATATCAACTTAGAAACTAGCCAATAAAGTTTTTTTTTTCATAAAAAGGTTAAAGGAAATCATCTCATGCATTGTTAGACAAAGTCTAATGATACCCCATAATTAAATATAATTTTGTTCACTCACTTTTTAGTCAATCAATGTGTATGTTATGCTCATCAAATTTCTCAACATATGTTGAGGGTGAATTTGTTGATCTCCATTTTTTTTAGTTTTGGAGATGTTTTACCCTTATATTACATTCTTAATAAGATTCAAATGCATTGGTGTTGACCTCATTTTGGAGTGAGCTCTCAACTTCTCCATCTTAGACATAGGACTCTTCTAGACTCTAATAATTCCTTAGTCTTAAGACACTTCTAGTGATTAGGTGAACATTTAACCTAACCCTAGAGACTTAGAAGGGTTTATCATAGGATTAGGTTATGCATTAGAGATTTAAGGCAACCCCTTACCCTATAGCTCAAATCCAGCCCATGTACACTCCTTCAAGCTAATCCAACTACAATCTCAAATTAATTCCAACTCAATTGATTTTTTTTTTCAAATTCAAATCCAAATTCCAATATCAATCAATTCCAAAATCCAAATCATGAATCAATTCCAAATATAACTTGAATTCCAGATGATTTAAACCCATGATCAATTTCAAATCCAAAACCTTTCTAAGCCTTTTGAATCACATCCATGAGCTTAGCCAAACCCTTCAAATCAACCCAAAGACAAGTGATTTCTTTATAAATCACTTATTCCATCATTTATATTCAACTATAAATGAAATTGGCATCCAAATGAATTGAATATAAATCAAACTAAATCAAAACCCCTTTTCCAAACTTTTTGACCTACCTTAGCTAAATTCACATTTAAATCACTCCTATTTCACATGATTCTCTCATGGATCATTTATATTCTCATTTATATTCACTAGTATAAATGAAATATAAATTCAAATGGCCAAAATCAAATCAAAATAAATTCAAAACACAAATCCAAACCCAATTTATATCCTTTAAGCCAATTTTTTTGGATTTAGCCAAATCATTGTCAAACCCTAAGATTTTCTCTTCAAACAATCACTCCTTCAATCACATGCCAAAATATAAACATAAAGTACAATCACCAAGCCAAAATCAAACTAACCCAAGTTAAACCCATGATTCATTCTTTTGACTTGAAATTGTAAAATGAACCAAAACCCATTTGACTCCAAACTACTTGCAATTGGATTTATATTTCCATCATATGTCTATATGTGAGTTCAACTAAACTTAAATCAAGCCTTGATCGAGTCAATTGACCCATTTAGGCTCACTTGACCTAAAGTGACCTAAAGGACCTTTTTGAGCCAAGTTATAATCCAACACAAATTAGATTGAACTAAGCCCATCCAAACCTCACATTGTGATTAACAATCATCCTATAATGATCAATCACTCAAATTGGGTCAAACCTAGCCTTTGAGCAAGCCAACACTTAACCCAAATGAGACTTAAACAAGCTAAAATTTACTATGAGCTAAATTGATTGAAACCATTAATCTATACCAATCCATAACCAATGATTGAACATGATCAATCATCAATTGATTCAAACTAAGCCTAATTGGCCACTTGACCTAAGTTGACCCAAATTGACTTAAAAAATTAAAATGGGTCAAATCTTGATCTAAGCTAAATTGATTATAACCAATGGGTCAAATTCATTCCAATTTGATTGGTGAACTTGGCCAAAGCATCAATTTACCAAATAGACCCAACCTAGCCCAATTGACCCTGAACCCAATTTGACCCAAAAGGTCAAATCAACTTGAAATCTCACCAAATCAAAAATTGATTGAAACCAAAGATTGAAATACATTTTAAATGATCAACCAAGCTTAAACCAACCCATGACCTAACCCAATTTGGTTAAATGGGTCAAATTGGTCAACTTGACCCATTTGATCTAAATGAACCTAAATGAATTAAAATCAAATCTAAACCAAATTAAACCAAACCAATGATACCCATAGGCTGCAAATGATCATTTGAACTTCACCTAACCCATGGTTTGACCTAATTTGACCAATTGGTCAACCTAACCCAATTTAACCCAACTTGACCTATGGGTCAAATTGAACCAATTCAAATCAAATGAACTCCAAATGACTTGAAATTTGGCCCAACTAACTTTTGAATCATTTCAAATCTTCCCACATCAAACTCATAGCCAAATGACCACTTTGCCCTTAGGTCAAAGGGTATCATATGACCAAATTCACTTGGAATTTGATCATTTCTTTCTCAAGGCCACTTGACATCCTTCTATTGGTCCACATGGGCACCAAGGAAGGTGGTGAACATGACCTAATCAGCTTGGGTCACCCATGACCCAAGCCAAGGCCAAACCGATATCCCCAATCACATTTGAACACTTAGATCACCAAATGCACTCACCACTCACATGGACATCCACTCTCCCTCACTCCACTACCTAAAAATGACTCATGTGAGATATTTTATAGCTCAAACCATGCCTCCAATCCAAGCCATTGAGCCAAAATGGTAATTCAAACTCACCATCCGATCTAAGTAGGGGGAGATACTCTCCCCCTCATTCTCACTCAAACTAGAAGCAATCCATTCCTTAGAGCTCGAGAGGTTGAATCGAAGCCTTCTTAAGCTTTTCCAAGCCATTCCCGAGCTTCCCCATTTTGCATTTTGGTTTTGCTCAAAGCTAAAATAGGGGAGGTGAACTCTAAATCCAACTCATTCAATTCTCAACCAAAATCAAATTAACCTTGCACACACCATCCTTGGACCTTGTCGAGCTCAATCAAATCATTTCCTAAGTCTCTAAGCCACGGGAAGCACCACTTCAATCAAGGCCGATCTCCATTGAAGAGGAGCTTGGTCAACCGAGCAAACCACATCAAATCAAGATCAGATTCCTTCAACAGGGCTTCATCTCTACTAGACAAAGCTACCTCCTCCATTGGAAGCGCTGGTGATAGCCTCCGTCGAGGTAATTGCTTGAAACCATAGCTATAGAAAATTTTAGTTGGTCCTTTTCGAAGGGAATTTTCATCCCATGTAATCTTGATCGTTGGATGTGCATCCCCCCTCCTTCCAAAGGTGTGGGATCATTTTGATCCCAATCTGAGCTCGGGTGAGCTCGAATTGAACGAGGAAAGACGGACAATGTTTGTCTCTCATCGCTCGCGAAGGAGAACGATCATATGCCGTCCGTTCTGCATGATTGGAATGGATGGATGTAATCAGATCACACTAGATCCCTCTGATTCTTTCCTAAACTGCATGATTAATCTCGGCTATCCGATCTTAGATCAGACGACTTGTAGAGAAAGCATGTTTGCCGCCAGCTGACTCAGCCGATGAATGTGACAACTTAAATAACATATCCCATCGCGCCACATGGAAAGTGCACCACATTAGCCGCCACATGGCCCGACGGGATTAGGGGTTTATTTAGGCTTAATTAATATGATTTTTAATGGTGAAACTTATTAAAATCATAACTAATTATAGAAAAATCTAAAAAAAAATGTAAACTCAGGCTCATTTTGAAGATATTTCAGAAGAGAATCTAGAAAAATTATAATTAATTAATTTTGAATAGTTTGGCTTAATTAGGGTTTTATCAAAAATTTAATTAGCTTAATTAAGGTGTAATTAAGCATTCAATTAATCTCAAATTTTCTATGGATGTTTAGGGGGATGACCTCTGCCTCCCCTATTTTTTAGGATTTTATTGATTGTTTAATTAAGGAATCATTTAAGTAAGCCCTAATCACTCTCATAATCAAATTAATTGTAATTAAGGAATGAATAATAGCTAGATTAGTCACTTGAACATAATTATTCCTATTAAATAGTAAGATCATTTAGTGAATATGGTTGGGGACATTTTTCCTAATATATTTTCTAAGTATTCTTTACCTTCAAAAATTAAATTAATTAATGGGTTAATAGAATGATTAGTTGATTAATTAAGTAATTAGATCTTCAAATGAGAGAATCAAAACCTAGTGGAATGATTGAATGATTTAGGGATTAGGATTGAGGCCTTGCCCTTGATCCTTTCCCCTAAGTTAATTTTATCATTTAAATCAAAGCATAACTAAAACATTTAATCAATTCATTACTAGCCTAATGAAATCAAAATTAAAAATTAATTCACCCAACCTAAATAACATTTAATTGATCTTGGGTAGCTCTTTGGGTGTTCAATAACCCAATGTGAGAGAGAATGAAATTATGATTAGCTCACATGCATGAGAAAATTATAATAGTAATTAAGTGAGATCCCTTAAGTTTAATTAATCATTAATCATAAGCCAATTGTATTAGACCCCTTTCATTTCTTAGGAGCATTGTAAATTTATTTTTCATGTGGTTGCATATCATGTTGGCTTATTATTAATTAATTAATTAACTTAAGGTGATATAGGTAAGAGATAATTAATTCATTTAATTCATACCTTAACCCAAACAAAACATAAAATCAACCTAATTATTCTAAATTAAACTAAGCCAATTCATATATGGGGAAAATAGGTTAGGACTAGCAAACCTTTCTCATATTTCCTAAATCAAATCAAATTGAAAAATAAAAATCTCCTTAAGGAATTTTGATTCATTTTAAATGATCTTATTTTATCTGATTGTCCTTAGGGATTAATTAGGGTGAATGAAGTCATGTGCTTACATTCCTTTATTTCTTTCCAATCATGCTAAATATTGCTTGCCATATGAAATAATGCATTCTTCTCTTTTAAAAATTAATCAAATAAAATGTTTTTTTATGTCAAATTGCATGTGTTGGCTAAAATTAAAAATATGAGTGACTATAATCACTATTAAAACTAAAAAAATTATTTTCAAAACCTATAAATCAAAGATTATGAATGAAGTGATGCTAGTTATAAACATTTATAAGCTTGCATGTGATTATAACATAAGATGTGTATTATGAATGTCTCTTTCCTTTTCTTAATATGGATTCACATAAGATCTGCAAGTGTATAATTCATTTGAAAAAACACAACACTTGCCTAAATCTATTCCTATGCATCTATATATTAAGACTTAGAAAAGATATTCATATTACACATGTAAATCATACAACCAAATAAATGAAACATAAATTTTTGCATGGGTTTTCTCATCCTTGTAGTTTTGTACATCTACATGTATTTAAGAGAAATGATATATCAGTTTGGACATCTGGACGAGGCTTTAAGTAGCCCTAAGTAAGTCTTGTACCTTATGTCCCTGGTGTAGAAAATAATGGCACCGTACTCACTTATAAATTTTATATATGTGGATGTGCATTTAGCTAATGGATGAAAAATACCTCTTTTCTACATAATAAAGACATGCATTAATAATCCAATTAATAAATGGAATATCCAAATTTCAAATCACATCTCTTTGCATTCATCATCAAAGTGTGCTAAGATTTGCATTGCATGTATAGGTATGCTTAGGATTATTCATATGCATGGTATACATGATGGAAAGAAGTAAATGGGTGTGTGTTATGTGGTAGTAATCCACCCTAACTAATCTTAAGATCCTTTCTTATTAAATAGAACCTTTTAAAGAGAACCCAAACTTAGGATCAATTAAAATACATAATAAATCATCCACTAAAAGAAATTCATTAATGAATCTACCTTAGAAATGCTTTGAGATAGGGATGAAAGAGAAGTTCTATTCTCTATTCTTCTCTTCATAACATTTAGTCATTAAGTGTAGGTTTATTCAAACCAAATCAAATCACTAACTAAAATTGACAAGTCAACTAAATCAATTAAAAATGAAACCACCCTCTAAATTGAATCTTTCACACTAAAAAAATTTCAACCTTACACAAACCTTAAATGACACACACATTGGACTAAGTCACCATTTCTTGCTCTATGTTAGGGCGGTGCATGGTTTGATGCATGATTTTATTTTGTGGTGTAATGTTTTAGACTGGATGTTAGGGTGTATGTGCGTAGACTGGATGATAGATTGATCTTAGCCTAATCATGTCTTCTGCAGGAGGCTGTGCTTAAGGGGTGCTGTAATAAAAATATAAATTCTTTTGTTATGCAGGTTGCTTATACCTCTAATCATAACCCAAATTAGGATAGTTGGACTTGGTTACACATATGTGGTGCTAAGTCCAAATTATTCATACAACTGCTTGGGTTGTGTGGTATGTTTAGCTAACATTTGTTTTACAGATTTAGTTATATTTACCTTTCCCATTTTGATGTAAATTTTATAATTAAGATTTGGAATGAATGTTATAGGGGATTAGGATGAACATTGGTTATAAGATCAAGTCTTATGTACCATGTGATGCCTTTGGAGCAACCATATTCCAATCAAGCCAAAAGAAGAAAGAAGAGAAGCTAATAAAAAAAGAAGCAAATCAAAAATGAAGAATGAAGAATGAAGAATGAAGACCCCCATAGCATGAATTCCTTTTAATTATAATTATTCATTTGTAATCCGAGTTGTATAAGGGTAGAGCTCGGCTACCCATATTTTTTTTCGGGTTGTGCGGTGGAACCCAACCACATCGACCTCTTATTCTTTTGTGCTAATTTTCTAAACTAATTAATATTATGTTTATGATTGCACAATTAGGATGACATGCCTTTTCATAGTTTCTTTATGATTGGTGATTGTTGAATGGCCTAGATGCGATTAGGCTCTTAAATTTTTTTCTATCCAATTAATCAATTCAAAGTTAAACTAAATAATTCATAACCTCACATAAAGCCTAGAATTAAATCAAGATAATAAAAGATTTAGTAACCCCTTAGTTGGATGTTGTATGTTTCATATCATGCATAAATTATATTGTCTAACTCTTGCCAATGGAGGGCTTCCACCTTTGAGAAAATTGCTTTACCTTTGAGAGCCATGGTGGAAACACACCTCCTTCTTTCTGATTTTGGCCCATAACTAATTTTCTCATGCATTAGACATATAAAATATTATAGCCCATGTCAAATAAAAATGTCCAAAAATCAAAAATAAAACTTGACAAAATTTGCATTAGATTTAGGTCATTATTCATGCCCTTTATGATCTAGTCTCTTAGGAGTAAGTTTAAAGACTAGTCTCCTTTCTAAATAAGTAATATCCTAGTCATCTTGAAAAGCATAAGACTTGCCTACATGTATTTAAAATTAGGAGAAGTTAGTTGGTGGCCACTCGAGGTGGTTGTAAGTCTAATAGTCCTCTCTTATGGAGGTAAATCATATACCCACTTTTCCTTAAATTTAGGTCGTGTTTTGGTCCTCGCCAAAACTTCATAGATTTAAGATCTAAGGTTGTTGTTTTCCTTTGGGACTACAAGCATAAATCCTGACCTCTTAGGTATTTCTATAATCTTGTATTATGGAATTATAAACCCTAAATTTTTAATAAAAATTCAACTAATTATCCTCAATTTCAAAAATATAAAGCCCAACCATAGGATAGTTTGGGATGCTTACTAGGTTTCCTAGTATCATGAGCATCCCCTACTCATCTCCTTTTGGTTTCAATAATAACTCTCTTTTTGATCAATCCCACTTGATTTTCTAAAAATAACCAATTGATTGATAGTCTTATCTTTGAAATCTTTGGAGACAATGATCATTTACCTTAATCGAGAGTATTACTAAGGAATCTCATTCCTTAGGATGTAATTAACTATGGGGACTTGCCTCCATAGAAAACTTATGAACTAGTTTAAATAAATCCTATTTTACTTTTCCATGTAAAATAGAGGAAAGATCTCTGATACATTCGAAGACCCATCATGCCTTAGGAGTCTCATTAGGTGATTAGGTCCATTATAGGATAATGACTTCTATTTCTTGAGATAGTATACTATTCCTTAATGTCATACTCGATCACCATAATGAGTACATCTGTGGATCTACGTGGTGTCCCCTCACACAAAAACACACATAAACATACACAAACAACAACAAAATAAAAACACCATGGATTTTTCTACGACTTCGCTAGGGATGGTTCTTCTCTTTATCTTTGATAAATGATCGTTGTCTCCAAGTATCGATAATGGATTTGTATTTCATATGAGTCAGAGACTATCCTAATTTTCTATTGGCACTTAGCTCATTTCATTCTTAAGCTAAGCTAGCCAACATCCTTTAGGTTTTATGACCTCACTCCATATAGGTCTTAAAATCCCTATTAGGTCTCCCAATAGGTAAAAAAAAAAATTTACCAAAAGAAATAACTAAAGATCTTTTTTGAACCTCCTTACCATCTCTATGGTAAGGTGAAGTTCATTCCACAAATAAGAAAAATAAATCCTTTATAAAAATATCACTTTTCAAAAGTACTTTCCCAAAGCTCACATAATAAAATACTTGCATAAAAATTTTCACAAAATATATAACTCAACCCCATCTAACAATCCTCACAATTGTTACATGCAGGTTCTTTTCAAAACTAAAATAAAAAAATCATCTTTCAAAAAGCACATATTTGAAAGTGAACATCTTCATCAAACATACCCAAATTTATTGAATGAAGGTTTTATTTCCAAATAAAATCATTTCATAAAATTGAAACTCCATTCAATATATCTCACATATGTTGAAGTTGGAGCTTCTTCCTTTTCAAAATCATATGTTTGAAAATGAAAATCCTCATTCGATATACCCAAATTTATTGAATATATTTCATTTCCAAATAAAATCATATCATAAAATTGAAACTCCACCCAATATATTCCATATATATTAGAGTTGGATTTTTCTTTCTTTTTCAAAAAGCACAAATTTGAAAATAAGCATCTTCATTCAAGATATTAGAATTTGTTGAATGGAGGTTTCATTTTCAAAATAAAATCACTCCATTCGAAAGTCCACTTAACACATTCCACATGTGTTAAGTTGGAATTTCCTTCATTTGAAAAAGCAATAATCACACACAAAAATTTCATCTTTGAAAAATAAAATATGATTGACTTCCATTTTATATACCCAAATTTATTAAATGGAAATCTCTTTTGAAAAAATCATGAAAATAAAAAATATAAAGGAATTCTATTTTACATACCCAAAATTGTCAAATGAAAGCTTCATTTTTTTAAAAAAGAAAATTGAAAACAAATTGGATTCTATTTGACACACCATATTTGTTAAATAGAAATCCCCTTTCAAAAATAACACAAATCAAAATAAAATCAAACACATTTGGGCTTTACTTATCATACACAAATTTGCTAAGTAAAGATCCCATTTTCAAAATAAATAAATAAAAAATTAAACACATTTGAGCTTTATTTAGCATACACAAATTTTCTAAGTAAAGATCCCATTTTAAAAAAAAAAAAAAATTCAAACACATTTGAGCTTTATTTAGCATACACAAATTTTATAAGTAAAGATCCCATTTTCAAAATCAAAATAAAAAATCAAATATATTTGGGCTTTATTTAACATACACAAATTTGCTAAATAAAGATCCCATTTTCAAAATCAAAATAATAATCAAACATATTTGAGTTTTATTTAGCATAGACAAATTTGCTAAATAAAGATCTCATTTTTAAAATAAAAATAAAAATTAAATATATTTGGGCTTTATTTAGCATACTCAAATTTGCTAAGTAAAGATTCTATTTCTGAATTCACACATGATACACATCAAGGGCAAACAAGCAAAAAGAAAATTATTTTCAAACATCTCATTTAGCATACCCAAATTTGCTAAATGAGTAATCCCAAAATCAAATCTAAAGCAAAATCAATTGACCCCCTATTCAACATACCCAAATTTGTTAAATAAAGGGTCTCCAAACATAAAATCAAATTCAAATATGAATCAATGGAAGCATCAAAGTCTCTCCAAAATATTTGAACCCATTCAGCATACATAAATTTGTTGAATGTAATTTCTAAATTCAAATGAACTCAAAATCTCTCTTCCAAGTTATTCAAAATCTCTCCTAAATTCAGTGAGCCGCGCTTAACATATTCAAATTATTGAGTGCGGGTTCAAACTCTAAATCAAATTTAAAAAGTCAGCAAAGTGCTAAGGAAGAAAATTTGATTTGAGTTTGTTTCAACAATTGTAGAGTTCCAGTTCAGTTTCAACTCAGTCTAGTTAGCTTTTCTCAGTGTAGTACAGTGCAGGTGGATTCACAGAAGCATGTGTTTACCTTCCCCTTTGGGATGGATTTGGCCTTGGATCAGGCTAGCCTCCCCCAAATTGATTTTGCTCATTTAATACATTTTGGCCGAGGATTCGAAGGAGCCAAGATTACTTATGAGGGGGCAACTCTCACTGTCAGCAGGGATGTGGTGACCGAACAAAAGCTAGTCATTCATATTGAGATGACTTTCTCGAAGTTTCCCTCAATAAAGGGAAGAGGTTCTGCAAAGCTCCAAAGGCCTACACGGTCTTGTTCCATCATCGCCTCGGTGGGGGCACTCATAGGCCTCCTTTAAGAGGAAGACTACCGCTTGTGGATAGTCTCTACCTTTGAGATAGGTCTAGCTCCATTGCTCACCACAACCCAAAGACCGCAATTGGAGCCGCAAGATCAAGCAGCATCGCGTGCGCATTGCCAAGAAGATGGAGACCATCTCTCACATTGCAGATGAGGGGTCACCTAGGGAGGGTTTTCCTTTGCTTACTTAGAACAAGTTCCATCCCCTTTCCACTTCTAAAGGAGAGGAAGATGTCAGAAGGATTGTAGTATCACCTCCACCTCTGGTTCTTTATGAGACACCTATCAGAGATAGGAGGAGGTCATATGTTGGCCTCAGGATAATTTTGTGCCAAGTTGACAAGGCTTATGGACGACCAGAGTCTGGTGCCCGATTTATTTTATGATCAGTTATTCCTCACAGTGAAGGCGAGCAGATTTGTCATGAGAAGGCTAGAGAGGCCCGAGCATCAGTTCACATCACTAGTAGAAAGAGGCGAAGATATGCCAGGCAGTCAGTAGCCTCCACCCTCATAGATTTCTATGATCGATGAGTTGCTTGTGTTGATGACACTAATAGTATTGTGTTGACTTGTACCACCCATCATATGAGGAGAGCCTGCAGAGGTAGTGTTCCCAACCACACTCCACATGTCGCTATCATCGTTTAGGTTCCATCTTCTATAGTTCCACCCAAAGCCAGAGAAACATCGGAGAAGAAAGCCCCACCGGTGATTCAACCATGGTCAAGGATCCCATCTACTCTACTGAGGTGAGGGTGAGTTCTCGCCGACCCTTTGGTGAAGGAGTGGCGACCCCGTAGCATCATGGTCATACCACCACCACCATCACCTCAACCGATCATGGATATAACAGTGGCAGAAGGAGAAGGGGATAGTTTTATTATCCCCATGGTGATAAATCCCAGGGGCAGCACTCCACCCATAGCAGTTGACAGTCATGAGCATGTGTCCTCTAGTGAGCATAGCCCTCATAGGATGTTGACCTCATTTTTAGGATGAGATCTCAACCCCTCCTTCTTATACATAAGACTTCTCTTAGATTTTAAGAGTTCCTTAGTCTTAAGACACATCTAGTGATTAAGTGGACACTCAACCTAGCCCTAGAGACTTAGAAGAGTTAGCCATAGGAATAGATCATGCCTTAGGGGTGTTAGGAAATTACCTACCCTTAGCTTAAACTATTCCTCACTTTCCTTCTTTCAAGTTAAACTCTAAATCAATCTAATTGATTTTCTCCAAATTCAAATCAACTCCATATTATTGAAATCCATGATTGAAATCTATGATTGAAACCCATGATCAAAATCCATCAAATTTTCTAAGCTCAAATTTTGCCTAAGTCCTTAACCTTCCCTTAAGGACTTAACCAAAATTATAATTAAAACCAATTCAAATCTTTGAGATTTTCTCATAATCCATTATATTCTCATTTATATTCACATATATAAATGAAATGCAAATTCAAATCAATCAAACTAAACTCAAAATTTCAAATCAATTCATGAAATTTTCCTTAAGTCCTTAATTTTCCATTAATGGACTTTTCCTAAATAATTATCACATCAATTCAAACTCATGGGATTTTCTAAAAACTCATTTAGATTAACACATATAAATGAAATATAAATATAAATCAATCAAACCAAGCCCTCAAATTAAATTCCCAATTTGAAATTTTCCTAAGTCCCTTAATTTTCCATTAATGGACATAGCCTAAATCCTGATCAAACCATCTCAAAGCCATGGATTTTCTCAAAACTCATTTATATCTTCATTTATATTCAGATATATAAATGAAATATAAATATAAATCAATCAAACCAAATTCAAAAATTCAAACTCCAAATTCCAAAATTTTCCTAAGTCCTTTAAATCCTTCTTAATGGACTTAGTCTAAATCATGATTAAATCACTTCAAATCCTTGAAATTTTCTAATGATCCATTTATGTTCTCATTTATATTCACATATATAATTGAAATATAAATTCAAATAATCAAAACCAATTCCAAAAATCAAACTCAAATCAACCAAAATCCAATCTAAGTCTTTCAAGTCAAAATCTTGAACTTAGCCATTCTTGATTTTCTCTATGATTCAATCAACCCTACAATCATGAGCCCATATATAAATACAAACTTCAATCAAACAATCAAAACCTAGTTCAAAAATCAAAACCAAAATCCCTTCATATTCTCCCTTTGAATATGAAATTATCAAATGGATCAAAACCCATTTGACTTCAAACCAATTGCAAATGGATTTATATTTCAATCATAAGTCCATATACAAGATCAACCAACTTCAAATCAAGCTTTGACCAAGCCATTTGACCCACTTAGGCTCACTTGACCCAAAGTGACCTAAAGTACCTTGAGCCAAATTCTAATCCTAACCAAATTGGATTGAACCAAACTCATCTATACCTCTCATCATGATCAAGAATCATCATGGGATGATCAATCAATCAAATTGGGTCAAACCAAGTCAAACCTAAGGGTTCACCAAGTCAACATTTAGCCCAAAATGAAACCCAACATAGCCAAATTCCACCATAGGCCAAATTGATTGAAACCATTGATCTAAGTTCACTCATGACCTATGTTTGAACTTGACCAAGCCAACATTTGAGCCTAACCTAGCCCAATTGGCCACTTGACCGAAGTTGACCCAACTTGACCTAAAGAGTCAAAATGTATCAAAACTTGATCTAAGCCAAATTGATTGAAACCAATGGGTCAAGTCCATTCCAAATCACTAGTGGAACATGACCAAAGCCTCAATTGGCCAACTAGACCTAACCTAGTCCAATTGACCTTAGACCCAACATGACCTAAAGGGGTCATGTTGAGCCAAATTTGAACATAACTAAAATTGATTGGAAACAAAGATACCAATCCACTCCATATGACTAACCTAACCTAAACCTACCCTTGACCTACCTCAAATAGGTCAACTTGACCCATTTGACCTAAATGAAGTCATATGAGCCAAACTCAAAACTAATCCAAATCAATCAAACCAAACAACAAAATATTTCAAATGGTCATATGAATAACCAACCCTTGGTTTTATTTGACCTACTGGTCAACTTGACTTGACCCATTTTGACCTAAATGGGTCAACATGAGGTAAATCCTATCAAATGAATTCCAAATCTCATGAAACTTGGCCAAACCTAGTTTCTCCACATACCCAACATATCTAAAGTAAAAAAAGCTAAATGATAATCCTAACCCTAGGCCATAGAATAAATTTTGGCTTAATCCATGGGTAATTTGGTCATACCCTCTTCACATTCACTTGAGGCTTTCCTAAAAGCTCAAGGGGACCTAGTGAAGAGTGGTGCACCCAACCCAATGGGTTAGGGTCAGTCCAAATGGTCCCTAGACCAAACCCGACCCCATGGGTCAAAACTCCAAATTCAAAACCCATCTCCCACTCAAATTCAAGCACATGGTAGGTTGAAATCCACTCCTTAGCTCAAACCGACCATGTGCACACTCCTAACAGCTCAAACAACCCACTGCAATGCTCCATTGATCAAATATGGAAAGAGGATGGATGACCGTCCGATCCTTCAAGAGGGAGATATAATCCCCTAATTCAGCTTAAATTCAATAGCCACACATTCGATTGAGTACTAGGGAGAGTAAGGAGCCATCAAAGAGTGATCCCTAGCTTCCTAGAGCTCTAGCCATTTTCCCATCCTTAATTTTTGAACAATGAAAATAGGGGATGAAAATTGAAGAGCCAACCTTCTCGATACTTAATTTCCACCAAATTCCCCTCACACACTCCATCAGAGAGGAAAGTTGAGTGCACCCAAGCTCTCTTTGAAGTTCCAAAGGCAAGGGGGGACCTAGCTTGATCAAAGTCAAAGCTAGCTAAGGAGGAGGTGGTCCATATACCAATCCACTCAACCTCAAGTGTTCAAAAGTTCAGAAAGGCTTCGTCTCAACTAGATGAAGCTTCTCCAAGGGACTCGAGCACCAGTGATCACCTCCGGTGAGGTATGGGATTTTTTGACCATTAAACTCAATGTGGTGTGGAGCTTTGTGAAGGAAATTTTAATCCCATGGAGTTTTGACCATTGGATGTGCCGTTCTTGGCTTTAGATGGTGTGGGTTGAGTTTTGTTTGAACCCGAGCTCAATCGAACTTGGATCTTTCCCTTGATCATGGATGGTCTCTATTGATCAAGGGGAAAGAACTTGGGAGATCTCAGCCATCCATCTGCACATTTTGGATGGATGACTGAGATAATTCTCCACATTTATATATCCTTTATCCGTTTTAAAACCTCAGGGAGATCTATGGTCGTCTTTGATAGATCGAGATCAAATCATCCGCCGCCATTTTGGATTTGACATTTAAGTGAATCCCTCATGGCACGATGTGTGTAAAGCGCCTACACACATGCCACACAAGGAGTTAGATTGGGTTAGAATTAATAAAAATGCTAATTAATTAAGATCTTCTAAAATTCATAAATCTCTCTACAAAATTTAGAAAAATGTGAAATAAAATACTATGGAAAGATAATTCAACCTAAACTATTTAAAATTAGTTTCAATGGGTTTTGAATTATAATTTTCTATGATTTTGGGTTTTATTGGAAACTTTATTTTGCTAATTACTTTAATTAAGCTCGATTAATCCCAAACTTCATGATTTATGGGATGACTTCTACCTCCCCTAATTTTCTTAGGATTTATTGAAGGCTTGATTAGAAGAATTACATATGGATTTTAATTATCCTCCTTATGTAATTAAGCATAATTAGGGTATGGTTAGTGGTTTTAATCCATGATTAGGGTTGATTAAGGTTAGATCTAGTAGATAGGAGGTTTAGAGAATAATTTTGGGATATTTTCCTTAAGCTATTCCCTAAACCCCTTTTCTTTAATCTCCTCTTAATTAAGGGTTAATTCATCAATTATCCCCTTAATTAATTTCTAAAAATTTTAAAAAGTTTCAGAACTTAATTAATCTACTTTGGGTAGATGCTTAGGTGTTTAATAGCCTAAGTTTAACTAAGAAAATCAAAATCATGAAAGAGTGTTATAACTATTAATTGTGAGCCAAATTGCATTAGACCTTTTTATTATTAGGTGCATTGCAAATTTAAATCCCTTGTGAGCTTTTATGTCATCTCATTGACTCATAATTATTTGGTTAATTATTCTAAGGTGGTGTAGGTAAGGGTTAATTAAGTTACTTAATTCATACATTAACCTAATTAATACAAAAAAATGGATTTAATTATCTAAAAATTAAATAAAAATATCAAACACATGTGGCATGGGTTAGGAACAACAAAATCATCTCACCTTTTTAAAATTAAATCATACTCCAAACTAAACAAAAATCATAATGAATACACTTTGATTTATTTTAAACTTTCTTATTCTATAAGAATGTCTTTAGGATTTAAGTGAAGTGAACTTGTTTACATGCTTTCATTACTTTAAATCTTTCCCCAACATGTTAAATTTGTATGTCATGTAGTTTTATGCATTCATAATTTTCAAATTCAAATTTAAAAATGAAATTATTTACTTTATGTCAAATTTGTATGTGTTGGCTAAAGTAGAAATATGAGTGGCTATTATCACTACTAAATCCAAATTATTTTCAAAACATATAAATCAAATATCAAATATGAAAGTATGCTACTTATATTCTAATTATAACCTTGCATGTGAAAGAATATAAAGGTATTCTTAGCATAGGTTTCCTTTCTCTCTTATGTTGGTATAGTTTTGAATAGGAATTTGGTGAGGTGTATGGTTCATTTGAAAAGAATCTAATACTCACCCAATTCCATATCCTATTCATCTCTATGCTATCACCTAAGAGGGGCTACCTATACTTGTATACATAAATTGCATAAACAAAATGAATCCATTAATACAACTTTTACATTCTTTCTTTTTCATTCATTTCTTTTATAATGTTTGTATTTAAGGAAAGTGGTATATTAGTCTGAAAACTCGAGGTTGTGAGGCTTTAAGTAGCCCTAAGGAGGTCATGTACCTTACACCTCTGGTTAACAATGGCTCTGTACTCACTTATGCATTTCTTACTTTCATATGTGTATGTGAAAATTTGGATAAGGAAATCCCTTTCTACTTAAGAAAATTCATGCATATTCAACTTCTAAATTTCCTTAAATGGATTACTTAGCATGCATCATAAAATGTGTTAAATATTTTCATTTGCATGTATATATATGCTTAGGGTCCATCCATATGCATGTTATATATGTTGGGAAAGAAATGAAGTAATGTGTGTTATGTGAATTTTGATTCATTTTATTTAATCTTAAAATGCCTTTCTTTTTGAATAGGTTTGTTTAGAATTCATCTAAACTGAGGATTAATTAAAATATTTAATTAAAACCTTCACCTAAATAAAACTAAAATGTGAATCTACTTTAGAAATTACTTGTTAGTGGAAGAAAGAGAGAAGTTTCTCTCTTTCCCCTTCATAACTTAGTAATTAATTGTAGGATCTAATTTGGAGCAATACGTAAATAAAATGAACCCAAAATAATTAAACAACTTAAATGAAACCCTCCTCTAAGTTGAACATGTTTTCACACTTAGAAAATTTGAACCTAAAGCTAGCTAAGCATACCACACAAGCCTTCAAAGCACAGACATTAGCCTAAGTGACCACTTCTAGCTTTAGATTAAGTTGGTGCATGGTTTAATGTTTTATTTTATTTTATGATGTATGTTTTAGACTAGATGTTAGGGTATGCACTTAGTCTAATCATTATTTTATATAGGGGATTGTGCTTAAGGGGCGCTATCATAAATAAAAATATAAATTCTTTTGCTTGCAGGTGCTTTATATCCCTAAGCATAATCCAATAGGTCGTGGACTTAGTCACCCATGTGTGGGGTGATAAGTCCAATATACATGCTTGAAGTTTGTGTGGTTTGTTTTAACTAATCTTTATTTTGTAGGTGTTAGTTAGATTTTTACTTTTTCTTTTCATGTAAATTTGTGCAATTAGGATTTTGGAATGATTGTTATGGGTATTAGGATGAGCATTGGTCATAAGATCCTATTTTATGCACCATGTGAAGCCTTGGAGCATCCACCTTCCAACCATCCAAAATAAGGAACCAAAGAATAAAGAAGAAAAGAAGAAGAAAGAAAAGGAGAAGAAAGAAGAAAAGAAGAAAGAAGAAATAGAGCTAGAAGACCCCCATAACAATGAATTCTTTGCTTAACTGTAATTTAATTCATTTGTAATATGGGTTGTATAAAGGGTACTACTTCATTTGATATTTTTTGAGTTTGTCGTGGTGCCGACCACAACATCCTTTTATTCTTTTTTATGATTAGCTTTATAAATTGGTTGATGATTTGTTTAGCTTTTGCATTAAGTGATATGTTTTTTCTAGTTTCTTCCTTACTTTATGTATGGCCTGAATATGGATTAGGCTCTTTAGAAAAAAATAAATCTTTTACCCAACTTAATAACTCAAATTAAAAAATTAAACAAACTCATAACCTCACCTAAACCTTAGGTTTAAAATCAAGATAAAAGAATTAGCAACCCCTTAGCTAGATGAGCATTTATTTTATAATATCATGCACAAATGCATCTTCTTTCACTCTTGATTGGAGGGCTTCCAACTTTGCCAGAGAAACTTGGCTAGACCTTTGAGAGCTATGGTGGAAACTTACCTCCTCCCTTCTCGCTGATTTTGGCCAATAACCTTCTTTCTCATGCATTAGTCATATGAATCATATTAGCCCGAGTCAAAATAATTGTCCAAAATAAAAATAAAATGAAATTTGAATTGCATTAGATTTAGGTCATTTGAAGCATGTCCTATACATGATCTAGTCTCTTTAAGGAGTGAGTTTAAGGACTTAGTCTCTTTCTAAATGAATAATAGGCTAGCTATCTTGCATAAGCATAAAGACTTGCTTACATGCATTTAAAATTGTAGGAGGAGTTAGTTGGTGGCCACCCCAAGCAGTTGAAAGTCTAAGTTGTCGGGTGGTTTGTCCTCTCTTGTGGAGGTAAACAAAATACCCATTTTTGCCTTAGATTTAGGTTGTGCTTTTGGCCCTCGCCAAAGCTCCCTAGATTTAGGTTTTGAGGTTGCTTCTCCCCTTTGTGGGCCATAAGCTTAATTCCTCACCTCTTAGGCATTTCTTTAATCTTGTGTTGAAGAATCAAAAGTCCTAAATTTCTAATAAAAAAATTAACTTAAACAAACTAAATCAATCTCAAAAATGTAAGGCCCAATTATAGATAGTTTTAAATTGCTCGTTAGATTTTCTAGTGTCATGGGCATCCCCTACTTATCTACTTTTTGGCTTTGATAATAACTCCCTCTCTTTGATCAATCCCATTTGATCTTCAAAAAAAAAAAAAAAAACTAAACCAATCGATTGATAGTCCTTTCCTATTGAAATCTTCAAAGATAATGATCATTTACCTTAATTGAGAATTTTATTAAGGATCCATCCAGGTATATAATTAACTATGGGGCTTGCCCTAGAACAATGAACCCAATTTAAAATAAACCACTTTACTTTCTATATAAAGTAGGGGAAGAATCTCGTACATGTCCCATCATCCTTAGGAGTCCTTATTGAGGTGATTAGGTCCATTAAAGGGTAATGACTTTTATCTCTCGAGATAGTACACTATTTCCTTGATTATATACTCGATCACCTGAATAAGTACTTCTACAAATTTGCATGGCATCCTAGAAAGATGAATTTCTATAGTGTCCCCTCTTTCTTTTCTCACCACAAATTTGAAAGTCGACTCATATAGTAATTTTTCTCCACAGATTTTTCTGGCGACTCTGCTGGGATGGTTCCTCTCTCCATCTTTGGTAAATGATCATTATCTTTGTGTATCGATAGTGGGTTTGTACTTTGGTATGAATCCAATACTATCCTTCTTTCCATTGACACTTAGCTTATTTCATTCTTAAGTTGAGTTAGCCAACATCTTTAGGTTTTTGGACCTCCTTCCTTGTTGGTCTTAAAACCCCCGTTGGGTTTTCCAATGGGTAAAATGAAAAGATCTAAATAAAAAGAAAACATCTTAAAGACTTCCTCCTTATCATTTTCATGATAAGGAAAGGTTCATTCTAAAATAATAAAGACAAAAATAAATCTTCCATAATAACTTTGCTTTTCAAAAAGCACCTTTTCAAAAAAAAATGCACTTAATAAAATACTTTCCACAAAATTTTGTCACCCTCATTTAACAATTCCCATAATTGTTAAATGTAGGGATTTTCAAAAATAAAACTAACATTTTGGAAAAAACACAAATGAACATCTTCTTTCAATTCACTTTGATGGAGATTTCATTTTCAAAATAAAATGAACAATCATATTTCTAAAAATATAAATCAAAATCATAATGTTTTCAAAAAGCACACACGAATCTTTCTATTCAAGACACTCACACCTATTGAATGGAAGTTTTATTTATAAACAAAATTAAACTTTTCTAAAAGCACACATGAACATCTTCATTTAATATACTCAAATCTATTAAATGAATATTTCATTCCCAACTAAAAATAAATATCTTTTAAGAAATCCCACTTGAACATATCTCACATATGTTTTAAGTTGAAATTCCTCTCTTTCAAAAAGCAACAATCACACAAAACAAAATTTCATATTTCAAAAATAAGATTGATCTTCATTCTACATACCTAAATTTGTTGAATGGAAGTCCTCTCTTTCAAAAAATTAAAACTTAAACAATCATATTTCAAAATCTTCAAACCCATTTGGAACATCATTTAACATACCAAAATTTGTTAAGTGAAGTCTCCAAATTCAAAATCCAAAAATTTTGTAAACACATTTGGAACTTCATTTAACATACCAAAATTTGTTAAGTGAAGTCTCCAAATTCATATTTCAAAATTTTCAAACACATTTGGAACTTCATTTAACATACCTAAATTTGTTAAGTGAAGTCTCCAAATTCAAAATCTAAAAATTTTCTAAACACATTTGGAACCTCACTTAACATACCCAAATTTGTTAAGTGGAGTTTCCAAATCCCAAAATCAAAATTTTTCAAACAACTTTTTGGAACTTCATTTAACATATCTAAATTTGTTAAGTAAAGTCTCCAAATTCAAAATCCAAATTTTTTTAAACACATTTGGAACTTCATTTAACATACCCAAATTTGTTAAGTGAAGTCTCCAAATTCATATTTCAAATTTTCAAACACATTTGAAACTTCATTTAACATATCCAAATTTGTTAAGTGAAGTCTCCAAATTCCAAAATCCAAAATTTTCTAAACACATTTGGGACTTCACTTAATATACCTAAATTTGTTAAGTGGAGTCTCCAAATCCCAAAATCAAAATTTCCAAACAACTTTTTGGAACTTCATTTAACATACCCAAATTCGCTAAGTGAAGTCTCCAAAGTCAAAATCAAAAAATTTTCAAACCCTTTGGAACTTCTTTCCTTAGCATACCAAATTTTCTAAGGAGAAGTTTCCATTTTCAAAACCAAAATGAAATCAAAAATTTGAACACACCATTTGAAATTTCATTTAACATACCCAAATTTGCTAAAGTTAAATCTCCACTTTTAATGAAATAAAAAAAAAATGAAGCACCTTAGGATTCCCTTAGCATACCAAATTTTCTAAGGATCCTACCCTTTTTTAAAATTCAAAACATCAAAATAAAAATGAAACACTTGTTTCTTAGCATAAAATTTGCTAAGAATCTTATTTTCAAAATCAAAACAAAACTTACTCTTCATACCTAAATTTGATAAGTAAAATTCTTTTCAAAATCAAAACAAAATTCACGAAATAATCATTTGAACACTTTCACTTAGCATACCTAAATTTGCTAAGTTTATCAAACAACATTTGACCCTTACTTTTAATTTAAAGGAAAGGGTCCTCAAATCAAAATTCAAATTCAAAACAACATGAACTTATGGAAGCATCCTTATCAAAATTTTGAATCCATATTTCAACATACCTAAATTTGTTGAAGTTTGGATTCATATTCAAATTCCTTTCAATCAATCTTTCAAATTGTTTGAACCCCACTTAACACTTCAAGTTGTTGGATGTGGGTTCAAATTTCAAATTCAAATTCAAAATCTATGGGCAAATCGATACAAGTTCATTTCTCATTGAGATTTTATAATGGTGCTTGTTTAGTTTCAATTTATTATTGTTGTCAAAATGGTCGGTTCTCAGAAGTTTGTCTTTACCTTCCCCCATGGTATGGATCTGGCTTTAGATCAGGCTGAATTCCTTCATCTGGACCATACCCACCTGATTCACTTTGGTTGGGGATTTGAGGGAACCAGGATTACTTGTGAGGGCATTCCTCCTCTGATGGTGACCCGGTCAGAGTGATCATCGGATTGACTTACCCTCGATTCTGCTGAAGAGGAAAGTTGGTACCATAAACTTTATTTATGACTATGCGGTGTGCCCTGTTCAGAGTTGCTCATGTTGCTAGGGGCCATCTGTCCTCCCAGGCTCCCCTGGCTTACTTTACATTTGAGTATGGGGTCACTCCTCCATCTACCATACCAGAATAAGAATCACATGATCAAGCCATACCACACCCGGATAGCTAGTTGGGAGCAACTGATCAATGGATGAGTCTCCATTGTCACCACCACTTGTTACAAAAAAATAGTTCCATCTCTCTGATCGGATGAGAGGATGTCGAGGATCCATTCATCACCTCCTCTGTGGTGCATTTTCATCCACAGTTTAGGTAGAGGTGGATCTACCTCATTCTTATACCCAGTGAGCATACATCTCGAGTCGGGACCATTTATCTATCCCCCTGTAGGGGGAAGTGGGTGGAGGAGGCCCATATCATCACATTACTAGCAGATGTAGGTTGGAGTCGGTTCATACGCTTTAATTTTTTTCGAGTGCTACCAACCCGTGATAGTATCCTTCTCACCAGGACTAGCCACCACAGGAGGGGCTTCGATGAGAGTGGTGGTGTCTCCACCCCCACCTCATCTCATCGGTCGTTCGGCATCTCCCATTCCATAGGCCATGAAGGTCCACATGGAAAAGCACCCATTGGTGATTGATGCCAAGGGATCCTACCCTTCACACCACCATTATGGTAGAGAGCTCTCTACTGACCAACCCGAGTGGTGGTCGGAGAGTGGACCCGAGCATCATGGTCATCCCTTCACCAACTCCACTCACAATGTGGAGATGGTGATGGTTATTATAGATATCTAGATGACGGTGCTTAGTGGTAGAGGAACATCCGATTACACCTATTCAAAGTCGGTTGGGAGTGTCATTCATCCGGTGAGTACATAGATTGACTCTCAATGGGTGAGGTGGTGCCTCTCGATGCATGATAGTGATCACACCAACCAAAGACTATTTGTACCTGAGATGGATCATTCCTTAGATGATGAGATAGTTGCACATTATTTCATGGAGAAGAAAGATCTTGGGGTACGATTGGTGATGAAAGTTAGCATCCCAATGAGATGACTTGATGGGGATTCATGGTTAACACTAGAGGATCTCTTCTTAGGGAACAATAAGCCATGGAAGGTGATGAGGTTGATCAAGAAGACATGAATGTTAACACCTCCACATCAATTGAGAAGGATGAGCAGATTGATAGGATGGCATGTCAGTTACAGGACTTGTTAGCAGTAGTGTCAGTGCTTGAAACAAGCCCCTTTAGTTCATCCTAATATAGTCAAGGTCAATCAGCCTGAGTTAGTGCATGTCTTGGACCCAGCCAAAACTTTACCTCCCGTTGAGCAAGGTAGCACTATCCTGTATAGGATGGTAGTGGAAAGTACCTCCATACAAAGATATAAAATCCATGGTTGAGCAAGGTGAAGGAAGCTTTGGCTCAAGCAGGGGAATCATCGGTTCAAAGGGTAGACCCTACAGAGGAATTGATGCTATCCAATATCCCAAGGGTTTGCCTCCTTCAAAACTTTGATGGCGGTGGAAAAACATATAACACATTTGGGGATTGTTTGCAATCAGTGGCGTGCTCTACTCTTTCAGTAGCTAGCGGGTGTGCTTTGATTGGTATCTTTGAATTACAGTTCAGTAAATACATTTGCTAAGTTAGAGAAACTCTTCATCAAGAATTTGCTGGAGCTTAACAAAGCATTATTGTAGGTGATCTTGTTGTAACACAACAGCACCTCGGTGAGTCACTTATTGATTATATTCTTTGATGGCATAACCTGAGTATGAAGTGTGAACCATAACTATCTAAACAACATGCCATTGAGATTCTCTTGAAGAATATCCATGGCCCAGTCGCCTTCATGCTTAAGGGCTTCACTATCAAGATATTTGAGAAGTTAATCAATAAAGCGGCTAGTCTACAAGGAGAGGACAAACAGTTGCCTAAGCAGAAGCCGTAGAAGGTCTATGAGAAGAAACTTAGAGTAGTAGCAGCAGTTGACAAGGGGAAGCAGCCAGCTAGAGATCAGTCTGAGAGACCATGACCTCAGCAACCTCCACCTCCTTTGCCACCATCGAGGTAGCCTACCGACCTCCGCTAGCCTGACCACCACCCATACCATATACAGCGACATGCATACCCGCATTGGTAGCTATGGTTACTCTTTTAGATAAGTTAAACAAACTTTATTCTTTTAAGAGAGAGATAATCAGGAAAATCTTTAAAAATCTCTTAAAGAAACCTGATTTTTAGTTACACGAGCCTAGGAGACCAGAGGAAGTAGGCAAAAGCCATGATCCAAAATTTTTCACTTACCACCATATGCTAGGCCACATTTTGGAGGATTGCTTCACATTCAAGGATTTACTTGAACAGAGTTTCAAGATTGGTGGTGTATTATCCCAAAGGAATACCTTGTGGAATAACCTTCTAGTTCCATTAGGGTAATCCTTAGGGATACATGTGATCCTACCAAAACCAAAGAAGGTTGGGACATTTCTTTGTCTAAAACCTCTAAGAAAATAATTTAGAAGATCAAGAAGCTTTCCTTGTAGGTGCCTGAGTCAGCTCAAACCTCCAACACCAAGGAAGGTTTGCAAGTTGCTAGTGCCAACTCTAGGAAAGTGGAGCTCAGCAGTAGTAGCGGCACATGTGTCAGCCCGGGATAGCCCCTTAGCACAGTCACCAACGTGTCCAACCTCCAGCCTTTAGTTGTAGCTTCTACATAAGTGGCTTCTTCCATTTTAACTAGCTCTTCTATTTCTTCTACTAGTAGAACTCTTGTATCAGTGGATAAGGCATCAAATCTCTCCACTCACTTTACTTGACTTCTACTTTGTACCTCCGAATAATTCCAAGAAATTAAAGAATAAAGTTAGTTTGAATTACATCTGTGTCATTTTTGATGGGTTGTCTTCTTCTATTCCTAATGATAACTCTTCAAGTCTAATTAACTATAACAATTCTGATCTTCCTCTTTCTGATTTAGAGTTGGACTTTCCAACTCTGAATACTACGGGTTCACCTCTTGAGATAGACTTGGAATCATCTAATTAGGTGTCCCATAGGAGAAGGCGTAGGTGAGCGTGTAGGTAGAACCACCACCTTGCCTCAAAGATCATTAAGTCAACCTCCATAGTGGCAGGTTCTACCTCCTTAGGCGGCACCTCAAGATAGAGGGAAATAAGTCATTGGTACTGAAGATTAAGAAGCCCTTCCACAAGATGCTCCACCCTTGGATATGCTTGTGGAAGACCAGCCAAAGGTGGATTACAATATCCTTTCTCATCTAAGAAAGTTATCATCTAAGCTAAGCATATATGATGCCCTTGTCTTATCCAAAGAGATGAGAGAATCACTAATCAAGGCCCTCCTTGATCCTGAAATATGCTTAGCTCAGCTGACCACTACAGGCGAGGAAGCACATTATGCAAAAGAAGCCCAAGGGATCACCTACTATCTTCCTCAAAACCTTTCTCATGAACTTGGACAAAATTCAATGCCAATGCAAAAGTAAAAAAAAATGATGCAAAAGAAAACATAAAAAAATGAAAAGAAAAATAAAAGTCCAAGTGAGCAAGAAAGGAGAATTGAAGAAGAAGTGGATCCATATCACATTCCACCCTGATTCATTCCATCATATGGACATATGGGTAGGATGGCTCAACCTCCAGTGAAGAAGGAAAGCGAAATAGAGTTCAGTGGGAGGCCATCTGGCCTTTAGCCAATAGAGGTCATGTTCCTTCATGGGGTACCCTACTATTCACATGAACTTGGAATCCAACTTAGAGGATGAGTCCAATATGATTAGTATACCAGCCAACCCCTCTCAACGGGTTTCATTGGAGGTGACTTTTGATCCAACCAGAGACGAAGACTAGGCCTCGAAGCAAAGAAAAGTATTCAAATCTGGTTTACGTGAAACTATTCGGCAGTAATTACGAACCTTGGCTCTTACCTCACTTACATCTCAAAAAGTTGAAGGTTTAGTAGTTAAGGAAGTATCAAAGTCTTCCAGTGACATAAAGCAGAAGAAGTTCTTTTTGGGATCATCATCCTCAAGCCTTGAAGTTGATGTAGAGCTTGAGGAAGATACTTTTAAGGAATTAATGAAATTACTTTTTGACTTTTACTTTCACTGTGTTCAAAATCTTAAAAATAAAGGTTTAGTTCTTCACACATGGTCGAAGCATAGGTCAGAATACTTTGAAAATCTATGGAATATTACAGGCAGGGAAGCACAATCAAGAGCATGACTAGGATTTGGTACAATGGGTCCGGTTGATGATGAAGATTATTGCCTAGTTGTTACCAATCATTTGGAGTTTGATAAGTTCTTCTCAGACATCCCCAACCCTTATGAGAATGCGTGTTTAGAAACCTTAGATGATCCAAATGATCTCCAAGTTAAAGAGGCACCGTCATAATTTGAAGAGGAGATTCATTCAACAATTGACCAACTTAAAGAAATTAACCTCGGGATAGAAAATCTCACCCGACATACATCAATTCATTGCTGAATGAAGAAAAAACTAATGACTTAGTTAAGCTATTGACTA
Organism: Cymbidium sinense; assembly: GCA_021442155.1. Classification (NCBI taxonomy): domain Eukaryota; kingdom Viridiplantae; phylum Streptophyta; class Magnoliopsida; order Asparagales; family Orchidaceae; genus Cymbidium; species Cymbidium sinense. Next base: position 283,468,428 of record CM038215.1, read on the forward strand.
AGTTTAAAGACTACTTCACATGGAGTTATGAAGAAATGCCCGGATTATCTCCTGACATAGCAGTCCACAAGCTAGCAATAGATCCTAACGTTACCTTTATTAAGAAAGCTTTTAGATGCATGAGATTAGAAATTGAACAATAGTTCATTTTAGAAGTCAAGAAACTGATTGATGCTGGTTTCATTAGGGAAGAAAAATATCCTACCTGGTTAGCTAGTGTCATCCAAATTAAGAAGAAGAATGGCCAAATTCATATTTATGTTGATTTTAGAGACTTAAATAAGGCATGTCCTAAGGATGAGTTTCCTCTTCCTATACGAGAGTTAATGGTGGACGCTCATCTCATGATCTTCTCTTTCATGGATGGGTCATCAGCTATAACCAAATCAAGATGTCTCCTAAGATGAAAGAGACACTACTTTTCAAACCCATCAAAATCTTTTGTTATAGGATCATGCCTTTCTTAAAATCGGTGCTACATACTCGGGCCATGACTCAGATCTTCAATGAGCTCATCCATCATCAGGTTGAGTGCTATGTTGATGATCTAGTAGTTAAAAGCTTAGAAAAGGAAGACCATTTCTTTGACTTGAGAGTAGTTTTTGAATGATTAAGATAATATAACCTCAAAATGAATCCCATGAAGTGTGCATTGAGTCACTTCAGGGAGATTCCTTGGGTTTGTTGTTGACACGGAATAGAAATAGATCTAAAAAAAAATATCTTAGAAATGCCACCTCCTAAGAGTTTAATTCAACTTCGATCCTTTTTAAGTGGTGTATCTAAGATGCTTTATCTCAAACTTATCGAGATGCAAATTTTCCAACACTATCAAAAGGATGCAAGTTCAAGTGGGATGATAAGTGTCGAAGCATGCATTGAACATTAGAGTACTTGGTGAAGCCGTTCTAGCACACCTATGAGCCAATCATCCTCTACTTGCATTGGACGACTCTCTTGGTGCTCTATTGGCCCAAGATAATGATGAAGGAAAGGATAACACTCTCTACTACCTCAATCATTGTTTGATTTTTGCTGAAACAAATTATCCACCTATTGAGAAACATTGTCTAGCTTTGATCTTTGCATCTCAGAAGCTATGACACTACATGCTTTCTCATAAGGTAAACTTGATCTTTCTAACCAATCCACTACAGTATCTCATGACATGACCAATGCTTTTTACATGTTTAAGACGTTGGTCCATGATACTCTCGTAGTTTGATATCACATTTGTACCCCTCTGTGCGATAAAAGGATAGGCACTAGTGGATTTCTTAGCAGCACACCCACTTTCTGATTCTCCGCTTAGTGATGATCTCCCTGATGAACAAATCATGAACTGAGGAGAGGCTGACAACCGCCGATGGGAGATGTATTTTGATGGTGCTTCTTTTTTTCTTAAAGGTGAGCACCACGATCTATTCTTCCAGGAAAAGCAAGGGTGGGAATAGTTCTTCTAACTCTAAATCGTGATGTGATGAGATTCTCTGTACTTTACTAACAATGAGGCTAAATATGAGGCTTTTTTGATTTTGCAGGTTAGTAGCCATCCTTCTATCAATGTCAAGGTATCAGCATCTTTTGGATTCTCGTTGGTCATCAAATTCGAGTCCTACCGGTTCTCAAACCAAGCTTCATCATTACGAGTATACCATGAAATTTCTTGGGTTACCATCTAGGTTCCCAGTAGAGAAGATAGCGGCCTTAGCCAAACTTGCCAAGGAATCAGCATGTACAGAAGATGAGTCTATTTCAATAAGGGTCCAAAATAGATAAGTCTTATCCCTTATTGATGTTGAACTCATCGAGAGACTTTCTCTTGAAGGGGAGGTTGCCATTGTCAAAATAGAGGAGCTAGATTGGAGGCAACAATTCATAGATTACTTTAACACTGGAAAACTACCTCAAGAGAAATCACAAGCCCATCAGGTGAAACAGAGAGCTCTCTCTATGCTCTTGTTGATGGCACCTGCACCATCGACCTTTGACCAAATGTGGTTACATTGTTTAGACAAACATGAAGCCCATGGCATTGTATGGGTACACTCAGTCTATGTGGAGCTCATCAATAGTCAAGATGAAGATGAAGATCAGAGACTTGGATACTATTGGCCTTCTATGATCATGCATGGATGTAGCTAGATGTCATCATGTGTGGTGTATCCTCCACCAACCATCCAATATTCTACACCTACTTTTGGCCTCATGGCCATTTGAGTGTTGGGGTACCAACATTGTAGGTCTACTTGATCCTCCTTCTTCCAAGGGGCATCAGTTCATCTTAGCTGCCATAGACTATTTTTCCAAGTGGGCGGAAGCCATCCCACTCAGAGAGGTCACCATGTGCTTCGATTTTTAGAACCATATATAGTTGGTGCCTCGATGAATTATATCCAATAATGGTATTGCATTCAAAAGCATGAAGATCAATAGCTTTGCTAGAAGACACGATATAGATTTGAGATACTCCACCATCTACTACCCCAGAATAAACGGTTTAGCAGAAGCATTCAACAAAACTCTTATCCAGATACTAAAGAAGACTCTTGATGATAACAAACTACAGTAGAATGAGTAGTTGGTTGAAGCCTTGTGATCCTACTGCACCACATACTGAACTCCGACTCAATCTACCCTATTTTCCTTAGTGTATGGGTCCGAAGCCGTTCTTCCTTTAGAAGTTCAACTCCCATCACTAAGGATAACATTGGGTAACAAGATCACTATAGAGCAGAATGCAAAGTTGAGGTTAGAAGAGCTTGAAGGTTTGGAGGAGACTCACCTATGACGTGCCAGAACCTCGAGTTATATAAGGCCAAAATGATTCAAGTTCACAACAAGCTGGTCCACCCTAGGTCTTTATGAGTAGGAGAACTTGTGTTAGTCCTAAGGAGACTAATTGTTGCCCATTGAAAGATGGGAGGAAAGTTTGAATTCACTTGGGAAGTCCCCTATGTCATAGAGAAGGCCTACCAAGGAGGATCTTATCAACTTATTGATTGTAAAGGGGAACACTCGATGCTTCAAATTAATGGGCTCTATTTAAAGAAATATTACCCATGAAACAAATCATGTTTGAAAATAATCATTAATAAAAGAATAAAAATTTGATTCCATTCATCAAATCTTCTCTTCTTTCGAAGTGTTGTTTGCTTGTCTTGTGAATTGATGTGACCTGTCTAGGGTAGGTGTAAGAGTCTCCTAGTGGCATCCTATCCCTCTTTCACAACACAACACAAACAAAATCTCCCAACACTTTTAGAGTAGGTGTAAGAGAACCGAGATGCATCCTATTTTGATTAGCATAACTAAGATAGGTGTGAGAGAACCTAAGCAGCATCCTTTCTTAGTGGAATCCTTGTTGCCATATGTGGCATCATTTCATCAAAACCCCTAAGTGTGTTTAAGGTAGGTGTAAGAGTCCCCTAGAGGCTTCCTATTCCTTTTAACACATGCACACAACAAACACAAATCTTTTATTTTGAGTTATTTTGATGTGGGCCCAAGACCCCTGTGGCACTCACTCATTAGCTACTCTAGGTTGGGTCTACATACTACCTCACTAGTATGTCACTCTAGTGATCATTTATTGGAGGATGTGAGTCCCCGCGCTTTCTTCCTAACTTGACCATTGCAAATCAACGAGTGCCTTATTAGTATGGTAGTCTTCATTGCATCGCTAGTAAGCTACCCCATGTTGACTTCATTTAAGAAGATGAGTCTCCGTGCTTTCTTATTGAACTAGCCACCATGCTTTAACTAGGTCGAGTATATTTGAGGCTTAGGGTAAGTCCCCTAGAGACTTCTTTATTCTTGACTACTTTTGAGTTGATTTAAGTCCTCTTGTGGCATTCACTCAGTAGTCAACCTAGGTCGGATAACACTTATTGAGCCGACATACTATCTCAGCAGTTCCACTATAGGAGGATGTGAGTCTCCGAGCTTTTTTCCTTAGCTAATCATTGCAAACTGATGGGCACCTTAGGTTGGTTGATATTCGCTATGCTGACAATGACTCACCTAGTGGATACACCACTCTTGGCAGATATGAGTCCTCGTACTTTCTCCTTGAGTTGGACAAGAATACATTGGATATATGACTAGCCATGTCATTTTTTTCTAGGGTGTTAGATTAATCACTTACATTATCTGGCACTCTATTTGGATCATGTCCTTTGTGACCCCAATTAGACACTACTCAGGTTACTTTTGGATTGGACAGTCCCTCTTTCCTCATAACCACCCTTGTGGTTGGAGAATTTATTCAGCGAATGCATAAATTCTCCCTTGGTTTAGTAAATCTGAGATATGTCTATGTTGATATAAGCTCATTCTCAATTTGATCTCTCATAAATTAACAGGGTCCATGATAAAATAAACTAAACAAATAAATGAAATATTCGCTTGTGGATTCATAATTCAAGCCCCCAAAGGGCCCCTTCTCCCAAGCAGGCATTCTATCTTGAAGATAGTGTCAGCAGAACTCCCTATAGGAATTGCCTGACTACCTGAGTTGAGATGAATCCTCGGGTTGATACTCACTCCGTAGTCACTCTTAGGTCAGGGTTCAATATGTTTTGCCACAAGCAGGTTACCCTGGCAGCCATTCTGCTTTAGAAGATGTAAGATTATGATGCATTCTTTCTAGCATGATTGTCACAAATTGATGAGTAGCCCTAGGTCGGGTTCAATTTATTGCCCAAAGCAACCGATCACCCAAGTGATCTTTTCTAGTGAAAGATGTGAGTCCCCGAGCTTTCTTCCCTTGAATTGATCATTGCAAATTGAAAGGCACTCCTTTGGTCGGATAGTTCTTCCATCGTCGGGAAGCTACTCTCTTTGGTTCAGTAAATTTGAGATAGGACTAGGCTTCTATAAGTTCCTTCTAAGTTTGATCCATCATAAATTGACCTAATACATCCAAACAAATTTAAAAATGGAATTAATTACTGACTATATTTGAGCTGATTTAAGTCCCCCAGTGGCATTAACTCAATAGTCAGCCCTAGGTCGGATTTGATTTGTTGCCCAAAGCAAATAATCACCCCAGTGGTTCCTTGTTTCTAGAAGATGTGAGTCCCCGTGCTTTCTTCTTAAGACTTAACCATTGTATACCAAAAGGCAGCTCCCTTTTAGTTGGATAGTCCTACCTCATGGTGAGTATACTTATCTCTTTTAATTGGTAAATCTGAGTTAGGTCTACGCCTCCATGGCCCCTACTCAGTACAGTTCATCGCAAACCTATGGGATCCATAATAATCAAAATAAAAAAAATAAAAGAAATCAATTTTGACTATCTTTGAGCTGATCTAAGTTTCTTTGTGGAATTCACTCAATAGTCGGCCCTAGGTTGGGTTCAATCTGTTATCTTGCCAATAGATTACCCCAACAATTGGTCTCTACTTTAAAGGATGTAAGTCTACTATGCTTTCTTCCTAGTACAGTTGTTGTAACTAAAGGCATCCCTTTGGTTGGTGTGGTGAAAAATTTTCATAGGAGTTACCTTCAAATCTGTGGAGAGAAAGAAATGTAAGACCTATAAAAATTCATCTTTTTAGGATGCGTAGATCCATATATGTACTTATTCAGGTGATCAGGTAGGCCATCAAGGAAATAGTGTACTATCTTGAAAGATAGAAGTCACTACCCTTTAATGGACCTAATCACCTCAATAAGGACTCTTAAGGACGATGAGTCTGCATATGTACCAGAGATTCTTTCCCTACTTTATATGAAAAAGTAAAATAGGGTTTATTTTAAATTGGGTTAGTTAAATTTCCTACAAGGGCAATCCCCCATAGTTAATTACATCCTAAAAGACGGGATCCCTTAGGAAAACTCTCAATTAAGGTAAATTATCATTGTCTTTGAAGATTTTAATAGGAAGGACTATCAATCGATTAGTTTATTTTTGAAGATCAAAATGGAATTGATCAAAAGAGGGAGTTATTATCAAAGCCAAAATGGAAGATAAGTAGGAGATGCCCACGATGCTAGAAAATTTAGCGAGCATCTCAAACTATCCTATGGTTGGGCTTTATATTTTTGAAATTGATTTAGTTTATTTGAGTTGCATTTTTTATTAGAAATTTAGGACTTATGATTCCTTAACACAAGATTAAGAAAATACCTAAGAGGTGAGGAATTATGTTTATGGCCTACAAAGGGGAGAAGCAACCTCACAACCTAAATCTAGGGAGCTTTGGCGAGAGCCGAAAGCACAACCTAAATCTAAGGCAAAAATGGGTAATTGGTTTGCCTCTATAAGAGAGGACAAACCACCCAATAGCTTGGACTTACAACCGCCTGGGGGTGGCCACTAACTAACTCCTCATACGATTTTAAATACATGTTGGCAAGTCTTTATGCTCATGCAAGATAATTGGGCTGTTATTAATTTATAAAGAGAATAAGTCCTTAAACTCACTCCCTAAAGAGACTAGATCATGTAAAGAGCATGCTTCAAATGACCTAAATCTAATGCAATTCAAATTTTATTTTATTTTTATTTTGTATAATTATTTTGACTCAAGCTAATAGGATTCATATGACTAATGCATGAGAAATAGAGTTATTGACCAAAATCAGCGAGAAAGGAGGAGGTGAGTTTCCACCATGGCTCTCAAAGGTCAAGCCAAGTTTCTGTCCAGCTAAGGGGTTGCTATTTTTTTTATCTTGATTTTAAACCTAAGCTTTAGGTGAGGTTATGAGTTCTTTATTTTAATTTGAATTGTTAAGTTGGGTAATAGATTTATTTTTAAGAGCCTAATCCACATCCGCCATACATAAAGCAAGGAATAAACTAGGAAAATCATGCCACTTAATGCAAAAGCTAAACAAATCATCAATCAATTTATAAAGCTAATTATAAAAAGAATAAAAGGCCGTTGTGGTCGGACACCACGACACAAACTCAAAATATCAAATATGGGTAGCCGAGCTCTACCCTTATACAACCCGAATTACAAATGAATTAAATTACAATCAAGCAAGAAATTCATTACTATGAGGGTCTTCAAGCTTTATTCTTCTTTCTACTTTTCTTTTCTTCTTTCTTCTTTGATTCCTTCTTTTGGATGGTTGAAAGGTGGATGTCCAAGACTTCACATGGTGCATAAGATAGGATCTTATGACCAATGTTCATCTTAATCCCCATAACAATCATTTCAAAATCCTAATTGATCAAATTTACATGAAAAGGAAAAGAGAAAATCTAACTAACACCTGCAAAATAAAGGTTAGCTAAAACAAACCACATAAATCCCAAGTATGTATATTGGACTTATCACCCTACACATGGGTGACTAAGTCCACTGCCTATATTATGCTTAGGGTATCAAGCACCTAAAGCAAAAGCATTTATATTTTTATTTATGATAGCAAGCACAATCCCATGAAAAGAATAGTTAGACTAAGAATGTCCTACCATTCATTCTATGAAAACACACCCTAACATCCAGTCTAAAACATATCTCACAAAACAAAATAAACATCAAACCATGCACCAACCTAACCTAAGGTTAGAAGTGGTGACTTAGGCTAATGTGTGTGCTTTGAAGGCTTGTGTGGTATGCTTAACTATGGCTTTAAGTTTAAATTTTCTAAGTGTGAAGAACATGTTCAACTTAGAGGAGGGTTTCATCTAAGTTGTTTAAGTGGATCATACAATTAATCACTAGGTTATGAAGAGAGGGAAAGAGAAGATAACTTCTCTTTCCTTCCTTAACCTAAGTAATTTCTAAAGTAGATTCACATTTTAGTTCTGTTTATGTGAATGTTTTGATTAAATTTTTTAATTAATCCTGAGTTTAGATGAACTCTAAACAACCTATTCAAAAATAAAGGCATTTTAAGATTAAATAAAATGAATCAAAATTCACATAACACACATTATTTCATTTCTTTCCCAACATATATAACATGCATATGGATGGACCCTAAGCAAATCTATACATACAAAATGAGTGTATTAGACACACTTTATGATGCATGCTAAGTAATCCACTTAAGGAAATTCAGAAGTCGAATATGCATGATTTTTCTTAAGTAAAAAGGGTTTTCCTTATCCAAATTTTCACATACACACATGAAAGTAAGAAAGGCATAAGTGAGTACAGCATCATTGTTAACCAGAGGTGTAAGGTACAAAACCTACTTAGGGCTACTTAAAGCCTCACAATCTTAGGGTTGTGCAGACTAATATACCACTTTCCTTAAATACAAACATATGTATAAAAGAAATGAAATGGAAAAGGAGAATGGAAAAATTTTTTTAATGGATTCATTTTTGTTTGTGCAATTTACACATGCAAATATATGTAACCCTTCTTACGTAGTAGCATAAAGATGAATAGGATGTGAAATTAAGTAAGTTTTAGGTTCTTTGCAAATGAACCCTACATCTTACCAATTCCTATTCAAACTATACTAACATAAAAGAGAAAGGAAACCTATGCTAAGCATGTCTTTATAATCTATCACATGCAAACTCATAATTAAAATATAAGTAGCATACTTTCAGATTTGGTATTTGATTTATATGTTTTGAAAATAATTTGGATTTAGTAGTGATAATAGCCACTCATATTTATACTTTAGCCAACACATGCAAATTTGACATAAAGTAAACAATTTCATTTTAAATTTGAATTTCAAAATTATGAATGCATGACATCACATGACATACAACTTAACATGTTGGGGAAAGATCCAAAGTAATGAAAGCATGTAAACAAACTCACTTCACTTAAATCCTAAAGACATTCTTATGGAATAAGAAAGTTTAAAATAAATCAAAGTGAATTCAAAGTGATTTTTGTTTAGTTTGAAGTTTGATTTAATTTTGAAAAGGTGAGATGAGTTTACTATTCCTAACCCATTCCCACATATGTTTGATATTTTTTGTTTACTTTTTAAATAATTAGATCCATTTTATGTGTTAATTAGGTTAAAGTATGAATTAAGTAAGTTAATTAACCCTTACCTACACCACCTTAGAAGAATTAACCAAATAATTATGAGCCAATGAGATGATATAAATCCTACAAGGAATTTAAATTTTCAATGCACCTAATAAGGAAAAGGCCTAATGCAATTTGGCTCACAATTAAAAGTTAATTAAAGGTTTAGCTTAAGTAATTTCAAAACACCCTTTCATACTTATGAATTGGTTTTGATTTCTTTTAATTGAACTTAGGCTATTAAACACAAAGCATCTACCCAAAGTAGATTAAGTAACAAAACTTTTAGAATTTTTGAAAATTAATTAAGGGAATAATTAATGAATTAGCCCTTAATTAAGAGGAGATTAAGGAGAGAAGAGGGGTTTAGGGAATAGCTTGGGTGAAATGCCCCAAAATTATTCCATAAACCTCCTACTGGATATGACCTTAATCAACCCTAATCATGGATTGAAATCACTAATTACACCTTAATTATCCTTAATTACATAAGGAGGGTAATTAAGAAATTCATATGCAATTATTCTAATCAAGCCTTTAATAAATCCCAAGAAAATTACGGGAGGCAGAAGTCATCCCCTAAAAAATACCTAAGAAATTTGGGATTAATCAGAAGCTTAATTTAAAAGTAATTAATAAAATAAACTTTCTAATAAAACCCAAATTCAAAGAAAAATATAATTCAAAACCTATTAAAATTAATTTTAAAATATTTTAAGTTGAATTATATTTCTAGATGATTTTATTTCATATTTTTTTGAATTTTCTAGAAAGAGTTATAAATTTTAGAAGATCCATAAGTTAATTAGGAATTAATTAAGCATTTTAAGTAATCCCCTAACTCACTGCACATGGTGGCGGTCGCTTTACAGCGCATTGTGAGGGGTTACTGTTGTTAAATCTATGGTGGCATGTATTTGATCCTGCCGTCCGATCAAAGATCGATGGATCTCATTTTAAAATAAAGGAATTTCTAAATATGCGGGATTATCTCAGTCGTCCATCCAAAATGAGTGGATGGATGGCTAAGATCTCCCAAGTTCTTCCTCTTGATCAATAGAGATAATCCATGATTAAGGGGAAGATCCAAGCTTGATCTAGCATGGATTCAAAGCAAAATCAACCCACACCATCTAAAGCTGAAGAGCGGCAAATCCAACGATCAAAAATCCATGGGGTGAAAATTTCTTTCACAAAGCTCCACACCACATTGAGTTTAATGGTCAAAATCCATCTCAGGTGATCACCGATTTTGGAAAAGCTTCATGTTGACAAGCCTTGTTAAGTTTGAGCACTTGAGGTTGAGTGGATCTTCAATGGGTCACCTCCTCCTTAGCTTGAGCTTGGCTTTGATCCAATTCAATCCTCTTGCCTTTAGATCTGGAATGAACTTGGTGACTTTGGTCACCAAGAGTGCTAAAAAGGAATTGCAATGGATTGTGAGAAGAAGTTGGAGAAAGGATTGAGCTCCCTATTTTCATTAAAAAAGAAATGGCTTTTTCAAATCCTCTAAGAAGCTTGAGTACTCGATGATTGCTCCTTCCTTAGCTTCAATCAACAGAGGGAAGTGAATTGAATTAGAGTATATCTCCCCTTGAAGGATCGAACACAATGCACTTGCCATTTTGATCCAATTGATCATATTGTGGATTGTTTGATTAGAAGGTGCACATGGTTTGCCAAGAGGATTGCCAACCTCCATGTGCTTGAATTTGAGTGAGGGAGTTTGAATTTACATTTTGACCCATGTGGTGGGTCTAGGGACCAAATGTTGACCCAAACCCTGGGTTGGGTGCACCACTCATCACTAAGTCCCCTTGAGCTTTTAGGAAAGCCTCAAGTGAATGTGAAGAGGGTATGACCAAATTACCCATGGATTAAGCCAAAATTTGTTATATGGCCTGGGTAGATGGTCATTTTGCTATTTTTTTCTACTTTGGATAAGGTAAAGTGAGCAATACGTAACTGAACGAAGTTTCATGAGATTTGGAATTCATTTGATAGGGTTTGGCTCATGTTGACCCATTTAGGTCAAAATGGGTCAACTTGGGTCAAGTTGACCAATAGGTCAAATTGGGTCAAACCAATCAAGTCAAGTTCATATGACCATTTGAAATATTTTGGTGGCTTTGGTTTGATTCAATTTGGTATAGTTTTGAATTTGGCTCATATGACTTCATTTAGGTCAAATGGGTCAAGTTGACCTATTTGACCCATTTGACCTATTTGGAGGTCAAGGGTAGGTTAAGTTAGGTTAGTCATATGGAGTGGATTGGTATCTTGTTTTCCAATCAATTTTGGTTAAGTTCAATTTGGCTCAACATGACCCCTTTAGTCATGTTGGGTCTAAGGTCAATTGGGTCTAGTTGGCCAATTGAGGCTTTGGTCAAGTTTCAATAGTGATTTGGAATGGATTTGACCCATTGATTTCAATCAATTTAGCTTAGATCAAGTTTTGACACATTTTGACCCTTTAGGTCAAAATGGGTCAACTTGGGTCAAGTGGAAAATTGGGCTAGGTTAGGCTCAAATGTTGGCTTGGTCAAGTTCAAACATAGGTCATGAGTGAACTTAGATCAATGGTTTCAATCAATTTGGCCTATGGTGAAATTTGGCTATGTTAGGTTTCATTTTATGCTAAGTGTTGACTTGGTCAACCTTAGGTTTGACTTGGTTTGACCCAATTTGATTGATTGATCATCCCATGATGATTATTGATCATGATGAGAGGGATATATGAGTTTGGTTCAATCCAATTTGGTTAGGATTGAATTTGGCTCATAAGGTACTTTAGGTCACTTTGGGTCAAGTGAGCCTAAGTGGGTCAAATGGCTTGGTCAAAGCTTGATTTGAAGTTGGTTGATCTTGTATATGGACTCATGATTGAAATATAAATCCATTTACAAGTGGTTTGAAGTCAAATGAGTTTTGATCCATTTGACAATTTCATATTCAAAGGAAGAATATGAAAGGATTTTGGGTTTGATTTTGGACTTGGGTTTTGATTGAGTGATTGAAGTTTGATTTATATATGAGCTCATGATTGTAGGGTTGATTGAATCATGAGAAAAAAATCAAGAGTTTGGCTTGATTTGAAGTTGATTTGGCTAAGTTTAATATTTTGACTTGGAAGACTTAGATTGATTTTGAGTTGAGTTTGATTTTGGAATTAGTTTTGATTGTTTGAATTTATATTTCATTTATATATGTGAATATAAATGAGAATATAAATGGATCATGAGAAAATTTCAAGGATTTGAAGTGGTTTAATCATGATTTGGCTAAGTCCATTAAGAAGGATTTAAGGACTTAGAAAATTTTGGAGTTTGGAATTTGAATTTTGAATTTGGTTTGATTGATTTATATTTATATTTCATTTATATATGAATATAAATGAGGATATAAATGAATTATGAAAAATCCCATGACTTTGAGATGGTTTGATCAAGATTTAGCTAAGTCATTAATGGAAAGTTAATGACTTAAGGAAGATTTTAAATTGGGAATTTAATTTTTGCCTTTGATTTGATTGATTTATATTTATATTTCATTTATATATGTGAATATAAATGAGAATATAAATAAGTTTTGAGAAAATCCCAAGGATTTGAATTGATTTGATGATGATTTAGGCTAAGTCTATTAATGAAAAATTAATGACTTCAGAAGATTTTAAATTGGAAATTTAATTTTTGCCTTTGATTTGATTGTTTTATATTTATATTTCATTTATATATGTGAATATAAATGAGAATATAAATGAGTTTTGAGAAAATCTTATAGATTTGAATTGATTTAGATCAAGATTGCTAAGTCCTTAAGGAAGATTAAGGACTTCAGCAAAAAATTTAAATAAATTGATTTGGAGTTTGACTTGAAGGAAGTGAGGAATGGTTTAAGTAGGTAAGTTTTCCTAACAGGCATGACCTATTATGGCTAACTCTTCTAAGTCTCTAGCTAGGTTGAGTGTCCACCTAATCACTAGATGTGTATTAAGACTAAGGAACTCTTAAAGTCTAAGAGGAGTCCCTATGCCTAAGATAGAAAGGTTGCTCATTCTTTAAATCATCTAGTATGGCTCCATCATCACAAACTAGCAGGGTTTATCTAAAAAATTCAAACCTAAAAAAATTGAAACAAATTCAACCCTCTTTCTCAGTGGAATGAATCAAATCTTTTTCTCCTTTGTGAGATTCAAATCAAATCAAACCTTTCATCCCATGGTGGATAACTTGAACCTGCTTCCCTAGTAGAAGGTTCACACTCTATCCCTTAGTGGATTCTTCCCTCTCTCTTACGTCTTGGACATAAGTAGAGCCACATTGTACTAAGCTCTGGATTCTTTCTTTTGCTTGGGTTAAGGATAGATTGTTTCTATTAGTGCTTGTGATCTCTTGGTGTTGTTGATCATTTTGGTCAACACCAATACATGTGGTGTTCCATGTCAATCACCGCACCTATTGGGCGACCTTTGTTGACTTCATTTTTAGGATGAGCTCTCAACCCCTCCTTCTTAGACATAAGACTTCTCTTAGACTTTAAGAATTTCTTAGTCTTAAGACACATTAGTGATTAGGTGGACACTCAACCTAGCCCTAGAGACTTAGAAGAGTTAGCCATAGAAATAGGTCATGCCTTAGGGGTGTTAAAAATTTCCTACCCTTAGCTTAAACTATTCCTCACTTTCCTTCTTTCAAGTCAAACTCTAAATCAATCTTATTGATTTTCTCCAAATTCAAATAAACTCTATATGATTGAAATCCACGATTGAAATCTATGATTGAAACCCATGATCAAAATCCATCAAAATTCCTAAGCTCAAATTTTGCCAAAGTCCTTAACCTTCCCTTAAGGACTTAACCAAAATTACAATCAAAACCAATTCAAATCTTTGATATTTTCTCATAATCCATTTATATTCTCATTTATATTCACATATATAAATGAAATGTAAATTCAAAATAATCAAACTAAACTCAAAATTCCAAATAAATTCATGAATTTTTCCTTAAGTCCTTGATTTTCCATTAATGGACTCAGCCTAAATCATTATCACATCAATTCAAACTCATGGAATTTTCTCAAAATCCATTTATATTCACAAATATAAATGAAACATAAATATAAATCAATCAAACCAAACCCTCAAATTAAATTTACAATTTGAAATTTTCTTAAGTCCCTTAATTTTTCATTAATGGACTTAGCCTAAATCATGATAAAACCATCTCAAAGCCATGGGATTTTCTCATTACTCATTTATATTCTCATTTATATTCACATATATAAATGAAATATAAATATAAATCAATCAAACCAAATTCAAAAATTCAAACTACAAATTCCAAAATTTTCTTAAGTCCTTTTAATCTTTCTTAATGGACTTAGCCCAAATCATGATTAAACCACTTCAAATCCTTGAAATTTTCACATAATCAATTTATGTTCTCATTTATATTCACATATATAAATGAAATATAAATTCAAATAATCAAAACCAATTCCAAAAATCAAACTCAAATCTCAAAATCTTGAACTTAGCCAAATCAATTTCAAATCAAGCCAAACTCTTGATTTTCTCTCATGATTCAATCAACCTGCAATCATGAGCCCATATATAAATACAAACTTCAATCAAACAATCAAACCTAGTTCAAAAATTAAAACCAAATTCCCTTCATATTCTCCCTTTGAATATGAAATTGTCAAATCGATCAAAACCCATTTGACTTCAAACCACTTGTAAATGAATTTATATTTCAATCATAAGTCCATAGACAAGCCATTTGACCCATTTAGGCTCACTTGACCCAAAGTGACCAAAAGTATCATTATGAGCCAAATTTTAATCCTAAGCAAATTGGATTGAACCAAACTCATTTATATCTCTCATCATGATCAACAATCATCATGAGATGATCAATCAATCAAATTGGGTCAAACCAAGTCAAACCTAAGGGTTGACTAAGTCAACACTTAGCCCAAAATGAAACCTAACATAGTCAAATTCCACCATAGGCTAAATTAATTGAAATAATTGACCTAAGTTCACTCATGCCCTATGTTTGAACTTGACCAAGCCAACATTTGAGCCTAACCTAGCCCAATTGGCCACTTGACCCAACTTGACCCAAACTTGACCTAAAGGGTCAAAATGTATCAAAACTTCATCTAAGCCAAATTGATTGAAACCAATGGGTCAAGTCCATTCTAAATCACTTGTGAAACTTGACCAAAGCCTCAATTGACCAACTAGAGCTAACCTAGCCCAATTGACCTTAGACTCATGTTGAGCCAAATTTGAACATAACCAAAATTGATTGGAAATAAAGATACCAATCCACTCCATATGAATAACCTAACCTAAACCTACCCTAGACCTACTTCAAATAAGTCAAATGGATCATATGAGTCAACGACCCATTTGACCTAAATGAAGTCATATGAGCCAAACTCAAAACTAATCCAAATAAAACCAAACCAAAGCCACCAAAATATTTCAAATGGTCATATAAACTTGTGACCCTTGGTTTGACAATTTGACCTATTGGTCAACTTGAAGTTGACCCATTTTGACCTAAATGGGTCAACATGAGTCAAACCCTATCAAATGAATTCCAAATCTCATGAAACTTGGCCAAACCTAGTTTCTCCACATACTTAACATATCTAAAGTGAAAAATTAGCAAAATGACCATTCTTCCCTAGACCATAGAACAAATTTTGGCTTAATCCATGGGTAATTTGGTCTTATCCACTTGAGGCTTTCCTAATAGCTCAAGGGGACCTAGTGAAGAGTGGTGCACCCAACCTAATGGGTTTGGGTCAGCCCAATTGGCCCCTAGACCAAACCTGATCCAATGGGTCAAAACTCTAAATTCAAAACCCATCTCCCACTCAAATTCAAGCACATGAGAGGTTGGAAATCCACTCCTTAGCACCATGTGCACTCTTACCTAAAAACCCTAAGCTCCATTGATAAAAAATGGCAAGTGGAAGGACTTGATCTTCAAGGGGAAATATACTCCCCAATTGTTCAATTGAATAACACCACATTGATTAGTATTAGAGAGTAAGGAGCCATCAGAGAGTGATCCCTAGCTTCCTAGAGCTCTAGCCATTTTCCTATCTTCAATTTTTTTGACAGTGAAAATAGGGGAGGAAAATTGAAGAGCTAACTTCCTCTTCACTCAATTTCACTTCAATTGGTTTTGCACATTCCATTAGAGAGGTAATCAAGTGCACCCAAGCTCTCTTTGAAGTTCCAAAGGCAAGGGGATATTGATCAAAGCCGCAAGCTAGCTAAGGAGGAGGTGGTCCATAAACCAATCCACTCAACTTCAAGTACTCAAAACTTGAGGCTTCATCTCACTAGGCACTTGACTCGGCCTGATCACCTACAGCGAGGTATGGGATTTTTTGACCATTAAACTCAATATGGTGTGGAGCTTTATAAAAGAAAATTTAATCTCATGGAGTTTTGACCATTGGATGTGTCTCTCTTTGTCTTTAGATGGTATGGGTTGAGTTTGGTTTGAATCTTCTCCATCTTCAGATCATGGGCGGTCTTGATCAAGGGGGAAGAACTTGGGAGATCTCAGCCTTCCATCCGTGTGTTTTGGATGGATGGCTAAGATAATTCCTCATGTTTAGACATCCTTTATCCATTTTAAAATCGAGAATCTCGTCAATCTTTGATGGATGGCGATCAAACTGTCGCGCCGCCATTTTGGATTTGACATTTAAGTGAATCCCTCACAACATGATGCATGTAATGTACGCTGATCGCCGCTGCCACGCGTCATGCCGTGAGATAGAAGATTAGTTAGGGAATTAATAAAAATGCTAATTAATTTAGGGATCTTCTAAAATTCATAACTCTCTCTAAAAAATTCAAAAAAATGTGAAATAAAATCCTATGGAAAGATAATTCAACCTAGAATATTTAAAATTAATTTCAATGGGGTTTTGAATTATAATTTTATTTATTTTAAGTTTTATTAGAAATTTTATTTTATTAATTACCTTTTAATTAAGCTTCTGATTAATCCCAAACTTCTTGGGTATGATTTAGGGGATGACTTCTACCTCCCCTAATTTTCTTGGGATTTATTGAAGGCTTGATTAGAAGAATTGCATATGGATTTCTTAATTACCCTTCTTATATAATTAAGCATAATTAGGATATGATTAGTGGTTTTAATCTATGATTAGGGTTGATTAAGGTCAGATCCAGTAGATAGGAGGTTTAGGGAATAATTTTTGGGTATTTCCCTTAAGGTATTCCCTAAACCCCCTTTTCTCTTCTTAATCTCCTCTTAATTGATGGTTAATTCATTAATTACCCTCTTAATTAATTTCTAAAAATTCTAAAAAGTTTCAGAACTTAATTAATCTACTTTGGATAGATGCATAGGTGTTTAATAGCATAAGTTTAATTAAGAAAATCAAAACTCAATTCATATGTATGAAAGAGTGTTTTGAAATTACTTAAGCTAAACCCCTTAGCTTAATTAACTATTACTTGTGAACCAAATTGCATTAGGCCTTTTCTTATTAGGTGCATTGCAAATTTAAATTTCTTGTAAGTTTTTATGTCATCTCATTAGCTCATTATTATTTTGTTAATTATTCTAAGGTGGTGTAGGTAAGGCTTAATTATGTTACTTAATTCATACCTTAACCTAATTAATACATAAAAAATGGATTTAATTATCTAAAAATTAAACAAAAATATCAAACACATGTGGGAGTGAGTTAGGAACAGCAAACTCATCTCACCTTTAAAAAATTAAATCAAACTCCAAACTAAACAAAAATCATAATGAATATACTTTGATTTATTTAAAACTTTCTTATTCTATAAGAATGTCTTTAGGATTTAAGTGAAGTGAACTTGTTTACATGCTTTCATTACTTTAAATATTTCCCCAACATGTTAAATTTGTATGTCATGTGGTTTCATGCATTCATAATTTTCAAATTCAAATTTAAAAATGAAATTGTTTACTCGATGTCAAATTTTCTTGTGTTGGCTAAAGTAAAAATATGAGTAGCTATTATCACTACTAAATCCAAACTATATTCAAAATATATAAATCAAATATCAAATCTAAAGTATGCTACTTATATTCTGATTATAAGCTTGCATGTGAAAGAATATAAAGGTATGCTTAGCATAGGTTCCCTTTCTCTCTTATGTTGGTATAGTTTGGAATAGAAATTTGGTGAGGTGTATGGTTCATTTGAAAAGAACCTAATACTCACCTAATTCCATATCCTATTTATCTCTATGCTATCACTTAAGAGGGGCTACCTATACTTGTATACATAAATTACATAAATAAAATGAATCCATTAATACAACTTTTGCATTCTTTCTTTTCCATTCATTTCTTTTATACACATGTTTGTATTTAAGGAAATTGGTATATTAGTCTGGAAAATCCTGAGATTGTGAGGCTTTAAGTAGCCCTAAGTAGGTCTTGTACCTTACACCTTTGGTTAACAATGACGCTATACTCACTTATGCCTTTCTTACTTTCGTGTGTGTATGTGAAAATTTGGATAAGGAAATCCCTTTCTACTTAAGAAATATCATGCATATTCAACTTCTAAATTTTCTTAAATGGGTTACTTACATGCATCATAAAATATGTTAAATATTTTCATTTCAATGTATAGATATGCTTATGGTCCATCCATATGCATGTTATATATGTTGGGAAAGAAATGAAGTAATGTGTGTTATGTGTGTTATGTGAATTTTGATTCATTTTATTTAATCTTAAAATACCTTTCTTTTTGAATAGGTTTGTTTAGAGTTCATCTAAACTTAGGATTAATTAAAATATTTAATCAAAACCTTCACTTTAATAAAACTAAAATGTGAATCTACTTTAGAAATTACTTAGGTTAGGGAAGGAAGAGAGGTTCTCTTTTATTTCTCTCTCTTCATGACTTAGTAATTAATTGTAGGATTCAATTGAACCGAAGCAAAACATGAAATAAAATCAACTTAAAATAATTAAACAACTTAAATGAAATCCTCTAAGTTGAACATGTTTTCACACTTAGAAAATTTGAACCTAAAGCATAAAGCATGCCACACAACCTTCAAAGCACACACATTAGCTAGTCACCACTTCTAGCTTTAGGTTTGTGCATGGTTTGTTATTTTTTTTATTTTGTGATGTATGTTTTAGAGGATGTTAGGATATATCATAGAATGAATGGTAGGATTCTTAGTCTAATCATTATTTTCTATAGAGATTGTGCTTAAGGGCTATCATAAATAAAAATATAAATGCTTTTGCTTGCAGGTGCTTTATACCCCTAAGCATAATCTAATAGGACAGTTGGACTAGCCACCCATGTGTGGGGTGATAAATCCAATATACATGTTTGGGATCTATGTGGTTTATTTTAACTAACCATTATTTTATCGGCATTAGTTGGATTTCCACTTTTCATGTAAATTTATGCAATTAGAATTTTGGAATGATTATTATGGGGATTAGGATGAGCATTATCATAAGATTCTATCTTATGATCATGTGAAGCCTTGGAGCATCCACCTTCCACATCCAAGAAGGAACCAAGAAGAAGAAGAAAGAAGAAGAAAGAAAGAAGAAGAAGAAGAAATAAAGTTTGAAGACCCCCATAATAATGAATTCCTTACTTAACATAATTTAATTCATTTCTAATCCATTATAAGGGTAGCTTCTACCCACATTTGATATTTTGGGTTTGTCGTGGTGCGACCATAACGGTTTTTATTCTTTTTTGCGATTAGCTTTATAAATTGATTGATGATTTATTTAGCTTTTGCATTAAGTGGTATGCTTTTTCTAGTTTCTTCCTTACTTTATGTATAACCTGGATGTGGATTAGGCTCTTTAGAAAAAAATAAATCTTTTACCCAACTTAACAACTCAAAATAAAAAATTAAACAAACTCATAACTCACCTAAAGCTTAGGTTTAAAATCAAGATAAATGAATTAGCAACCCCTTAGTTGGATGAGCATTTCTTTTATAATATCATGCACAAATGCATCTTCATTCACTCTTGATTAGAGGGATTCCACCTTTTTTTTAGAGAAACTTGGGATTTTGAGATGGTGGAAACTCACCTCTCTCTCTTGTTGATTTTGGCATAACTTTCTCATGCATTAGGAATATGAAACCTATTAGCCTGAGTTAGAATAATTGACCAAAATAAAAGTAAAATAAAATTTGAATTGCATTAGATTTAGGTCATTTGAAGGATGCCCTTTACATGATATATTCTCTTTAGGGAGTGAGTTTATGAACTTAGACTATTTCTAAATGAATAATAGCCTAAATATCTTGCATAAGCATAAAGACTTGCCTACATGTATTTAAAATTATAGGAGGTTAGTTAGTGGCCACAATTGTAAGTCCAAGTTGTGGGTGGTTTGTCTCCAGAGGCAAACAAAATACCCATTTTGCCTTAGATTTAGGTTGTGCTATCAGCTCCCTAGATTTAGGTTGAGGTTATTCTCCCTTTGTGATAATGCTTAATTCCACCTCTTTGCATTTCCTTAATCTTATGTTGAGGAATCATAAGTCCTAAATTTCTAATGAAAAATTTAACTTAAAATCAATTTCAAAAATGTAAGCCCAACTATAGGATAGTTTGAAATTGCACATTAAGTTTCCTAGTGTATGGGCATCTCCTACTTATCTACTATTTGATCTTTAAAAAAAATAAATCAATCGATTGATAGTCCTTTCCTATTAAAATATTCAAAGACAATGATCATTTACCTTGTCGAGAACAAGAATCATGTCCCTTGATGTAATTAACTGGAGCTTGAGAACTTAAAACCCAATTTCCCCTACTTTTTTCTTTTCATAAAGTGGGAAGAATCTCATATCTACCCATCATCCTTTGAGTCTTTATTGAGGTGATTAGTCCATTAAAGGCGTGACTTGATCAGAATAAGTACATTTGATAAGTACATCTAGAAGTACAATATCTTGATGATGTAGATCACCAATAAACACATCGTGAATCATGGCATCCTAAAAAGATAAATTTCTATAGTGTCCCATCTATCTTTTCTCACCACAGATTTGAAAGTTGACTCCTATAGGAATTTTTCTCCACTGAGATTAGCACTCATAAGAGGTCGATGTATCTTTTAAGCATGATCCCACCAGGTCACAGTATTTGTGTCGCATAGACCCTCTTTGGATGATATCTTAGCACAATATTTTACTAAGAAGAATGAAATACTAGGGTATGAATGGTCTTACCTCAGAAGAAGGTTAGCTTTGACCCCGATGAGGATGATTTGTTGGAAGACTCGACAGAGGTACACATGATTGATACAGGTTCCTCCTTAGATCATCATAGTTGGAAGGTGTTGCTAACAAGATGATACAACCTATAAACACCTCCTTCAAACTTAAAAAGATGAGCATTGATAAAATGGGAAGAGACTTGAAGATTTGTTATGTAGTTCTAGCACTTAATCAAGCTCAATGGTACAACCTACCATTGTGGACTTAACAGTTATTACATGTCTAAATCAACTAAGAGTTCACCTCCAATAGAGAGCGGTACCAAGCTTGTATGAATGTAGTGGACATTACACATAAAGAAAATGACATCAAACTCATGGTAGAACAATAAGTGAAGGAAGAACTGGCGCAAGCCCGAGGTGGTTCATCAGTTCCAAAGGGTAGACCCTACCCAAAGGAATTTAATGTTATCCATTATTCTAAGGGTTTTGTGCCTCATTCTTTCAAAATTTTGATGGCAGTGGGAACCCTCGCCAACATATAGCATACTTTAGGGCCAGTTATTGTAATGTTGGTGGTAGCGATGCATTATTGTTTTGTCTCTTTGTTAACAGTCTAACGGGCATAGCTTTTGATTGGTACACTAAACTCCCTAACGATTTAGTGAAAACTTTTGATGAGTTGGAGCAACTCTTTATTAAGAAGTTTGCTGGAGCTCAACAAAGGGTACCTATGGGCGATCTTGTTGTAGCACAACAACACCCTGGTGAGTCTCTTATTGATTATATTCTTAGATGACACAATTTAAGCATGAAATATGAACCACAGCTGTCTGAACAACATGTTATTAAAATTCTATTAAAGAATATTCATGGCCCGGTCACCGTCATGCTTAAAAGTTTCACCATTAAGATATTTGAGAAGTTAATCAACAAGGCGGCTAGTCTATAAGGAGAGGCCAAATAGTTACCTTTTCAAGATCAGCCATTAAAGCTAAAGCCACAAAAAGTCTATGAAAAGAAGCTAGAGGCGATTGGAGATAATGGGAAGCAACCAAGATCAGATGAGAGACCTCGAGCTCCACATTTCTTCCACCTCCTTTACCACCCTCGCCATCTTATGATACCATGTAGCCTACCTTCACCACCTCCTCCTCAATATATAGTAATTTATACATACCCCAGGTAGCTATCATTCACTCTTTTGGATAAATTAAATAAACCTTATTCATTTAAGAGGGAGGTATTAAGAAAAATCTTTAAGAACTTCTTTAAAAAAACCTGATTTTTAGCTACCCAAGCTTAGGAAGCCGGAGGAAGTGGGCAGGAGTAATGATCTTAACTTTTTCCCTACCACCGCATGCTAGGCCATGTTTTGGAGGATTTCTTTACATTTAAGGACTGGCTTGAGCATATTCTAGTCGATAGTTATCCCTAAGGAATATCTAGTAGAACAACCATTAGTTGTAAGATAATCCTTGGGATACATGTGATCCTCTCAAAATAAGAAGGTTGGGATATCTCTTTATCTCAAACCTCTAAAAGATTATTTCTAAAATCAAGAAACTTTCCTTGTATGCCAGGACCAACCTCAACATCAAGGAAGGTTTGCAAGTTGCCAAAGATAACTTGGGAAAAGTGGGAGCTCAGCAGCAGCAACCCATACTTGCTCGGGATAGCCAAGTAATGCAACCACTTACCGAGTCCAACCTCCATTCCACCATTCTACTACTTTTTGGCATTTCTACTAGTTTTCTTAGACATCTTATGTATCGGATGAGGGATCAAATCCCTCACTCCACTTACTTTACTAGATTTCTACTATATACCTCCTTTTAAATCTAAGAAATTAAGGAATAAAACTAGTTTGAATTACATCTGTGCCACTTTTGATGGGTTATTTGATTCTACTCTTCTAGAAAACTCTTCAAGTCTTAATAATTATAACAACTCTGATCATCCTCTTTCTGATTCAGAAATGGACTTTCATTTTTTTTGAATAATACGGGTTCACCTCTTGAGATAGACTTGGAATCATCTAATTTTGAGGGTCCTATAAGAGAAGTTGTAGGTATGCCCGACAAGCAGGTATAATCTTCCACTAACCCTCCACAAGAGATCACTAAGTTAACCTCCGTAGTGGCAAGGTTCTACCTCCTAGGCCAGCACCTCAAGATAAGGATAAACAAGTCATTGGTTCTAATGATCAAGAAGCCCCTCCACTGAATGCTCCACCCATAGATATGTTTGTGGAGGATCAGCCTAGAGTTGACTATAATATCTTCGCTCTCCTAAGAAAGTTTTCAGCTAAACTAAGCATATATGATGCCCTTGTCTTATCAAGGAGATGGGGGAATCATTAATCAAGGCCCTTCTTGATCCAGAAATGTGCTTAGCTCAGTTGACCACTCTTATGAGGGTCCTATAAGAGAAGTTGAGTATCACATATAATCTTCCACTAACAGCCATGAGATCACAGTTAACCTATCAAGTTCTACCTAGATCAAGATGGGATAAACAAGTCATTGGTTCTAATGATCAAGAAGCCTCTCATGCTCATGATATGCTTGTGGAGGATCAGAGTTGACTATAATATCTTTATGAAAGTTTTATAAACTAAGCATATATGATGCATCTTTCAAAGAGATGAATCATTTGAGCCCTTGATCTATGCTTAATTGACCATTGAGAGGAGATGCATTATTCAAGAGAAGCCGAGTCACATTCGATGAAGTGAGATATGGAGCATGTATACATCATAGTGGATATGGGAAGATTCAGACTTTCTATGGTCTTGGTTGATCATGCATAATGAACATTATGAGTCTAAAACCCTTTTACTTGAGGATTGACATCTAAATTCAAGATCAATGATGTTGAGGATTCAATGAATCATTTCATAGTGTTACCTTTGGAAATAGGATGGAAGGCAGTTCATATAATTGATTCAAATATATCATTGCTCAGAGATACAGAACAAGATTATAATGTACATCAAGTTTAAAAGATGAAATCAAATCTCAAAAGAAAAGCCATTTTCTTAGAGGTGAGATATATGAGAATGCGACCTACTATCTTCTTTAAAATTAAAACACATATTCTCGCAAACTTGGCCAAAATTTAAAAGAAAAAGAAAAAGAAAAAAGAAGATACAAGTGAGAGAAAAAGGGACACCGAAGAAGAGGTAGAGCTGCATGTTACATTCCACCCACAATTTGTTACACCATACGGACATATGGGTAGGATGACTCAACCTCCACCATGTAGGGGCAAAGGTATATACAGAGGCAGTTCTAGAGGTGGAAGACCCCCTAGTTGGCGACCAGCCAACATGGGCCATGTTCTAGTTCACAGGAGTACTCCTGCTAGTCACATAGACTTAGAATCTAGCTCAGAGGATGAGTCTCATGTGATTAGCATACCAGCCAACCCCTCTCAGCGGGTCTCATTGGAGGTGACACTGAGCGATGAGATAAGGCCTCCAAGCAAAGCATAAATGTATTTGAATCGATTATGTAAAACCATTAGCAGCTTGGGAACCTTAGCTCTAACCCCACTTTCTTCCCAAAAGTTGAGAGTTTGGTAGTTAAGGAAGCCCCTAGATCTTTCATGGATGTCAAGCCAAAGAGATTCTGATAGGATCATCATCCTCAAGTCAAGAAGTAGATGTAAAACTTGAGGATGATTCATGTAAAGATTTAATGGAATTAACTTTTGATTGGTACTCACCTTGTGTTCATAATCTTACAAAGAAAGGTTTGATTCCATACACATGGTCTAGGCACAGGTCAGAATATTTCAAGAAGTTGTGGGAAAAAAAAAGGCAGGGATGCACAATTAATATTAGGACTAGGATTCAGTACAGTGGGTCTAGTCAATGATGATGATTATTGCTTAATTATCACCAATCATGCAATATTCTCCATCATAAATGGATTGACCAAATTGATATTTATGATGAAGGAATACTACTTTTCAAAAGATGAATCTATTGTTATAAGTCATGCCCTTCATTAAAATTCATTACCATGGGCCATGACTGATGACAAACTCATTCATCATTAAGAGAATGCTAAATTGATGATCTAGTTATTAAAGAAGAAAAGACCATCTCTTTGACTTGAGAGTAGCTTTCAAATGGTTAAGATAATTCAATCTCAAAATGAAATGAAGTGTGCATTATCAGAATTCCTTTAGGTTTGTTGTAATAATAGAATAAAAAATAAGGCATCTTAGAAATTCCACCCCAAAAGTATAACTCAACCGATCATTCAATGTGATTGACTTATCTAAGGATATCTATCATGGTGGATGCAAAACCATTTTAAGTACTTCTCAAAAAGGATGCTAATTTCAAGTGGGATGATAAGTACACATATATTTGAACATCAAGTATTTGGTGAAGGCTATTAGACCCATCCAGAAAGTCTTATCCTCTACCTTTCTACATTGATAACTCCCTTGGTGCTTTGTTATCAAACCAATGATGAAAAGAGAATGCTATCTCTACCTTGGTTATTGTATCCGCAGAAAAAACTACTCATTGAGAAGCATTCCTGGTTTTAATCTTTGCATCCCAATGAATACAAGCTCTCTTATAAGGTAAACTTGATTTCAGAAATTAATCCTCTAGATCTCATGGAAATGTTATCCAGATGATTGGCACGTTGGTTCATGATTCTCTTACAGTTTGACTTCATATTTGTACCTCTCTGTGCAGTGAAAGGATATGCATTAGTTGATTTCTTAGCATCACACTTACTTCCTGTTGATTCTCCGCTTAGTGATGAACTCCCCGATGACCAAAACATGAACTTAGGGGACACTAACATTCACCACAGGGAGATGTATTTTGATAGTGCAGTTTCCTTTCAAAAAGGAGAAGAACCATGATCTATTCATCCGAGAAATGCAGAGGTAAGAATAGTCCTTAACTCTAGATCGTGATGTGATGAGATTCTCATATTATCTCTCCAATCCATGCACCAACAATGAAGTTTGACGAGGCTTTGATTGCCATCTAGAGTTAGGTATTACTTGTGTCAAGCATCAACATCTAAAGGATTCTCTTGGTCATGTTTTAGTTTGGGTCCTATAAGATTTCAAAATGCTTCATCACTACCATGAGTACACCATGAAGGCATTTGGCACAAATCCCCAGGTCACCATCTATAAGATTTGAGGAGAGAACATAGTAAATTCTTTTTGGCCAAACTCTCCAAGGGTAGCATGTTAAAAGATGAGTCCATTCCAATAAGGGTCCAAAATAGACAAGTCTTATCCCTTATTGATGTTGAACTCATTGAGAGACTCTCTCTTGAAGGGGAGGTTATCGTTGCCAAAAGGACGAGGAGTCAGAATGGAGATAACCATTCATGGATTATGTACATACTTGCAAACTACCTTAAGAGAAGTCACTAGCACATTAGGTGAAGCAGAGCCCTCTCCTATGCTCTCTTGGATGACACCTTATACCAATGGTCTTTTGATCAAATGTGGCTATGCTATTTAGAAAAACATAAAACACATAAGATCATGACCAAGGAAAATTTAGGTCTATGTGGAGCGCATCAATCCGGTCTGAAGATGAAGGCAATGATCAAGAGACTAGGATACTATTAGCCTTCCATAAATACAGACTGCATGGATGTAGTTAGGAGATGCCACCAGTGTCAGGTTTACGGTGTAGTCTTGTACCAACCACACAATATTCTACACCCTATATTGGCCTCATGGCCATTTGAGTGTTGGGGTACTGACATAGTGGGTCTGATTGATCCCCCTTCTTCTAAGGGTTACCGCAGTTCATCCTAGCTGCCACTGACTACTTTTCCAAGTGGGTGGAGGCAATCACACTTAAAGAGGTCGTAGCTCAACATGTGCTCCAGTTTTTCAGGAACCATATCGTATATAGATTTGGGGTGCCTTAATAAATTATATTTGATAATGGTACTATATTCAAGAGCACCAAGATCGATAACTTCACCAAGAGACATAGTGTAGATTAGAGATACTCCACTATCTACTATCCCAGGGCAAATGGCTTAGTAAAAGTATTCAACAAAACTCTCATCCATATACTAAAGAAGACACTCAATGATAATAAGTGACAGTGGCATGAGCAGCTAGTTGAAGCCTTATGGGCATACCACACCATACGTAACTCCAAATCTCGTTCTCCTTAGTGTATGGGTCAAAGTTATTACCTAGAAGTTAGCTCCCATCACTAAGGATAGCAATGGGTAGTAAAATCACTGAGTAGAATGCCATGTTATTTAGAAGAGCTCAAGGTTTGGAGGAGAGAGCCTCAAGCATGCTAGAAGCTCAAGTTATAAAGCCAAGATGATTCAATCTCACAAAAGCGTCCATCCTAGAGCTTTTCAAGTAGAGCTTATTTTAGTTCTAAAGAGGCCAATTGTTGCCCTCAAAGATGGGAGGCAAGTTTGAACCCACTTGGGAAGGCCCTTTTGTCATAAAGAAGGCCTACCAAGGAGGATCTGATCAACTTATTGACTATAAAGGGGAACGCCTGATGCTTCCAATCAATGGGCTTTATTTGAAGAAATACTACCCATAAAATCATGTTTCAAAATAATTATCTTCAAAAATTTCATTTTAATTCATCAAAATATTCTCTTCATTCAAAGCATTATTTGCTTGTTTGCAAATCTGTCATGATGTGTTCAGGGTGGGTGTAAGAAAACTCAAGAGGCATCCTATCCTTCTTTTACAACACAACATAAAATAAACATAATTCCCTAGCACTACTAGAGTAGGTGTAAGAGAACCCAAGAGGCATATTTTTGCGACTAGCATGGCTAAGTTAGGTGTTAGAGAACCCAAGCGGCATCCTTTCTTGGTGGAATCACAACTTCCATTCGTGGTACCATTTCATCAACTCTTAAGTGTGTTTTAGGATAGGTGTAAGAGAACCCAAGTGGCATCCTATTCCTCTTTAACACAAACACAAACACAAACACAAACCCATATCTTTTATTTTGGGCTATTTTGATGTGGGAGCAAGCCCCCTGTGGCACTCACTCATTAGCTGCTCTAGGTCGGGCTGACATGCAACCTTGCTAGTGTGTCATCCTAGTGGTCATTTATCTGGCGGATGTGAGTCTCCACACTTATTTCTGACTTGACCATTACAAATTAACTAGCACCTTGTTAGTTTGGTAGGCTTCACTACGTAGCCAGTAAGCTACCTTATGTTGACTTTGTTTAAGAGGATGTAAGCCTACAAGCCTTCTTGAACTAACCATCATGCACTAACTAGGTTGAGTATATTTAAGATTTAAGATAAGTCCCCAAGCGGCTCCTTTCCTCTCGACTACTCTTGGGTTGATATAAGTCCCCAAGTGGCATTCACTCAGTCACCTTAGGTCGGATAGCACCTATCGAGCTAAAGATAGACTATCCTGACAATCAATTCCATTGTAGGAGGATGTGAGTTCCTGATGCTTTCTTCCTAGACTGATTATCACAAACCTACGAGCACTTAGGTTGGTTGATGTTCGCTATGTTGATAGTGACTCACCCGGTGGATACACCACTCTTGACAGATATGAGTCTCTGTGCTTTCTCCTTGAGTTAGCCATCGAATACCTATAGACATTATCTTCTTTAGGGACCAGGATAAATCCCTTGGCAGCCCCTCCCCTGTGGGCACCCTACTTAGATCACATCCTTTGTGACCCCATTTAGAAACTACTCGGGTTACTCTTGGATTGGACAATCCCCCTTTCCTAGTAGCCACCCCTATGGTTGGAGAATTTGTTAAGCAAATACAATTCTCCCTTGGACAATAAATCGAGATAGTCTAGGGATATAAGCTCCTTCTTAGCATGATCCCTCAAGAACTAACAAAGTCCATGATAAATAAACAAACAAATAAATAAATTTATTCACTTGTGGATTAGAATTCAAGCCCCCATCGGCCCCTTTCCCAAGCAGGCATCCTATCTTTAAGGCAGTGTCAGCAAAATTCCCTATAGGAATTTCCTGACTACACTTGAGTTTAGATAAGTCCCTGTGTCGGTACTCTCTCAATAGTCACCCTTAGGTCGGGTTCAATATATTTTGCCACAAACAGGTTGCCCCGGCTATCAGTTTGCTCTAAAAGATGAAAGTCTACTATGCATTCTTTCTAGCATGACTGTCACAAACTAACGGGTAACCCTAAGTTGGGTTGATATGTTACCTTGCTAATGCATCTCTCCAGTGGTCTTTTATTCAGGAAGATGTGAGTCTCGTACTTTCTTCCCTAAATTGTCCACTGCAAACAGAAAGGCACCCCTTTGGTTGGATAGTTCTCCCCTTCGGCCGGGAAACTACCCCTTTGGATTAATAAATCTAGAGTAGGCCAAGGCCGACATGGCTCCTACTCAATGCGACCCATCGCCAACCAGCGGGATCCATCAAATATAATTAAAATGAAATTAATTTTGACTATTTTTGTGCTAATTTAAGTCCCCCAGTAGCATTCACTCAGTAGTCAGCCCTAGGTTGGGTTGACATGTTACCTTACTAATGTGTCGCCCTTGTGGTCTTTTGTTCAGGAAGATATGAGTCACTATGCTTTCTTCCCTAAATTGGCCGCTGCAAATCGAAAGACACCCCTTTAATTGGATAGTTTTACCATGTGGTTGGTAAACTACCCCTTTTGATTGATAAATCTAAAGTAGGCCAAGACCGACATGGCCCCTACTCAGTGCAGTTCATCACAAACCAACAGGGTCCATCTCAAAATTCAAGACTTAAAATCTAAAATAAAATCAACCAACCTCCCCAGTGGAGTCAAAATTAAGCAAACAAATCATTTAGCTTCTCCCCAGTGAAATGCAAATCTTTCTAATTTTCCCAGTAGATTCAAAATTCTAATCCCTAGTTGATTTCACAACCTCTTATCCCTAGTGGATAACTTGAACCTTTTCCCCTTGTGAAAGGCTCACATACTCAATCCCTAGTAGATTCCTCCTACTCTCTTATGTCTTTGACATAGGTAGAGTTGCATTGCACTAAGATCTTGATTCCTTCTACACCTCGGGTTTAGGAGTAGATTGTTTTATTTAATGTTTGTGATCGTTCAAACATTGTTGATCATTTCGATCAACACCAATATGTGCAGTACGCCTTGTCAGTCACACTACACCTATTGGGCACCCTTTGTTGACCTCACTTTTGGAGTGAGCTCTCAACTTCTCCATCTTAAACATAGGACTCCTCTAGACTCTAAGAGTTCCTTAGTCTTAGGACACTTCTAGTGATTAAGTGAACATTTAACCTGACCCTAGAGACTTAGAAGGTTTTATCATCGAATTAGGCTATACATTAGGGATTTAAGGCAACCCCTTACCCTATAGCTCAAATCCAGCCCATGTACACTCCTTCAAACTAATCCAACTCAAATCTCAAATCAATTCCAACTCAATTGATTTTTTTTTTAAATTCAAATCCAAATTCCAATCTCAAATCAATTCCAAAATCCAAATCATGAATCAATTCCAAATCTCAATTAGATGATTGAAACCCATGATCAATCCAAATCCAAAACCTTCCTAAGCCTTATGAATCACATCCATGAGCTTAGCCAAACCCTTCATCAACCCAAAGCTAAGTGATTTTTTTAATAAATCACTTATTTCATCATTTATATTCACAACTATAAATGAAATTGGCATCCAAATCAATTGAATATAAATCAAACCAAATCAAAACCACTTTTCCAAACTTTTGACCTACTTTAGCTAAATTCACATTCAAATCACTCCTAATTCACATGATTCTCTCATGGATCATTTATATTCTCATTTATATTCACAAGTATAAATGAAATATAAATTCAAATGGCCAAAATCAAATCAATATAAATTCAAAACTCAAATCCAAACCTAATTTATATCATTTAAGCCATTTTTTTAGATTTAGCCAAATCATTCTCAAATCAATCAAACCCTTAGATTTTCTCTTCAAACAATCACCTCTTTCAATCACATGCCCAAATATAAACATAAACTACAATTACTAAGACAAAATCAAACTAACCTAAGTCAAACCCATGATTCATCCTTTTGACATAAAATTGTCAAATGAACCAAAACCCATTTGACTCCAAACCATTTACAATTGGATTTATATTTCCATCATAAGTCCATATATGAGTTCAAC
Source organism: Cymbidium sinense (assembly GCA_021442155.1). Lineage (NCBI taxonomy): Eukaryota > Viridiplantae > Streptophyta > Magnoliopsida > Asparagales > Orchidaceae > Cymbidium > Cymbidium sinense. The sequence continues at coordinate 283,499,831 of CM038215.1, forward strand.
CAAACTTAAATCAAGCCTTGATCGAGTCAATTGACTCATTTAGGCTCACTTGACCTAAAGTGGCCTAAAGGACCTTTTTGAGCTAAGTTCTAATCCAACCCAAATTAGATTCAACTAAGCCCATCCAAACCTCACATTGTGATCAACAATCATCTTAGAATGATCAATCACTCAAATTGGGTCAAACGAAGTCAAACATAGCCTTTGACCAAGTCAACACTTAACCCAAATGAGACCTAAACAAGCAAAAATTCACTATAAGCCAAATTGATTGAAACCATTGATCTAAACCAATAAATAACCAATGAGTAAACATGATCAAGTCATCAATTGAGCCAAACCAAGCCTAATTGGCCATTTGACCTAAGTTGACCCAAATTGACCTAAAAAGCCAAAATGGGTCAAATCTTGATCTAAGCCAAATTGATTACAACTAATGGGTCAAATTCATTCCAAATTGATTGTTGAACTTGACCAAAGCTTCAATTGACCAAATAGACCCAACCTAGCCCAATTGACCATGAACTTAACTTGACCCAAAAGGTCAAATCAACTTGAAATCAAACCAAATCAAAATTGATTGAAACCAAAGCTTACAATACATTTCAAATGGTCAACCAAGCTTAAACCAACCCATGACCTAACCCAATTGGGTCAAATGGGTCAAATGGGTCAAATTGGTCAACTTGATCCATTTGACCTAAATGAACCTAAATGAACCAAAACCAAATCTAAACCAAATTGAACCAAACCAGTGATACCCATAGGCTCCAAATGATCATTTGAACTTCATCTAACCCATGGGTTGACCCAATTTGACCAATTGGTCAACCTAACCTAATTTGACCCAACTTGACCTAAAAGGGTCAAATTGAACCAATTCAAATAAAATGAACTCCAAATCACTTGAAATTTGGCCCAACCCACTTTTGAATCATTTCAAATCTGCCCAAATCAAACTCATAACCAAATGATCACTTTGCCCTTAGGTCAAAGGGTATCCTATGACCAAAGGCACTTGGAATTTGGTCATTTCTTTCTCAAGACCACTTGACATCCTTCTATTGGTCCACATGGGCACCAAGGAAGGTGGTGAACATGACAATCAACTCGGGTCAGCCATGACCCAAGCCAAGGACAAATCGACCTCCCAATCAAATTTGAACACTTGGATCACCAAATACACTCACCACTCACATGGACATCCACTCTCCCTCACTCCACTACCCAAAACGACCCATGTGGGATGTTTTATAGCTCAAATGCTCCAATCCAAGCCATTGAGCCAAAATGGTAATTCATCACCATCCGATCAAAGTAGGGGGAGATATACTCCCCCTCATTTTTACTCAAACTAGAAGCAATCCATTCCTCGGAGCTTGAGAGGTTGAATCGAAGCCTCCCTAAGTTTATCCAAGCCATTTCTAAGCTCTCCCATTTCCCATTTTCAGTTTTACTCAAAGCTGAAATAAGGGAGGTGAACTCCAAATCCAACTCATTCAATTCTCAGCCAAAATCAAATTAACCTTGCACACACCATCCTTGGACCTCATCAAGCTCAATCGAATCATTTCCTAAGTCTCCAAGCCATGGGAAGCACAACTTCGATCAAGGCCAATCACCATTGAAGAGGAGCTTGGTCAAACGAGCAAACCACTTCAAATCAAGATCAGATTCCTTCAATGGGCTTCGTCTCTACTAGACAAAGCTACCTTCTCCATTGCAAGTACCGGTGATAGCCTTTGGCGAGGTAATTAATTGAAATTGTAGTTATAGGAAATTTCAGTTGGAACTTTTTGAAGGAAATTTTTATCCATTGGATGTGCATCCCCCATCCTTCTGATGGTGTGGGATCATTTTGATCCCAATCTGAGCTCAGGTGAGCTCAAATTGAATGAAAATATGGATGATGTTTGTCTCTCATCACTAAGGAGAAGGATCATGCCCATCCACTTTTGTGATTGATGGACGGTAATCAAATCATGTTAGATCCCCTTTGATTCCTTCTTAAACTGTGGGATTAATCTCGATCATTCGATCTTAGATCCGATGGCCCGCACAGAAAGCGTGTATGCTGCCAACTTAGCTGATGAATGTGACAACTTAAATAACCTATCCTATCGTGCCACGTGGAAAGCACGCCGCATCAATCACCACATGGCCCAACGAGATTAGGGGTTTTATTAGGCTTAATTAATTAAATTTTTAAGGGTGAAACTTCCTAAAATCATAACTAATTATAGAAAAAATCTAAAATGCAAACTCATGCATATTTTAAAGATATTTCAAAAGAGAATCTAGGAAAATTATAATTAATTGATTTGGAATAGTGACTTTGGCTTAATTAGGTTTATCAAAAATTGAATTAGCTTAATTACATTTTAATTAAGAATTCAATTAATCTCAAATTTTTTGATGTGGATGTTTTGGGGGATGACTTCTACCTCCCCTACTTTTTTGGGATTTTATTGATTGCTTAATTAAGGAAATCATTTAAGTAAGCCTAATCTCTCTTTCAAATTAATATAATTAAATGATTAGCTAGATTAATCACATGAACATAATTATTCCTACTACATAGTAAGATCATTTAGGGAATATGGTTGGGGACATTTTTCCTAATCTATTTCCTAAGTATTATTTACCTTTGAAAATTAAATTAATTAATGGGTTAATGGAATGATTAGTTTATTAATCACATAATTAGATCTTCAAAATGAGGGAATCAAAACCTATTGAAATGAATGAATGATTTAGGATTATGATTGAGGCATTACCCTTGATCCTTTCCCCTAAGTTAATTTTACCATTTAAATCAAAGCATAACTAAAGCATTTAATCAATTCATTAATGGCATAATGAAATCAAAATTAAAAACTAAATCACCCAACCTAAACAACCTTTAATTGATCTTGGGTAGCTCCTTGGATGTTCAATAACCCAATGTGAGAGATAATAAAATTATGATTAGCTCACATGTGTGAGAAAATCATAAGAGTAATTAAGTGAGATCCTTAAGTTTAAGCTATTAATCATAAGCCAATTGCATTAGGCCCCTTTCTTTTCTTAGGAGCATTGAAAATTTATTTTTCATGTGGTTGCATATCATATTGGCTTATTATTAATTAGTTAATTAACTTAAGATGATATAGGTAAGGGATAATTTATTCATTTAATTCATACCTTAACCTAAATAAAATATAAAATCAACCTAATTGTTCTAAATTAAACTAAACCAATTCACATATGGGGGGAATGGGTTAGGACTAGCAATCCTTTCTCATATTTCCTAAATCAAATCAAATTCAAAAATAAAAATCTCCTTAAGGAATTTTGATTCATTTTAAATGATCTTATTTTATATGATTGTCCATAAGAATTAATTAGGGTGAATGAAGTTATGTGCTTACATCCCTTTATTTCTTTCCAATCATGCTAAATATTGCTTTCCATATGAAATCATGCATTCATCTCTTTTAAAAATTAATCAAATAAAATATTTTCTTTTATGTGAAATTGCATGTGTTGGCTAAAATTAAAAATATGAGTGGCTATTCTCACTATTAAAACCAAAATTATTTTTAAAACCTATAAATCAATGATTATGAATGAAGTGGTACTAGTTATAAACATTTATAAGCTTGCATGTGATTATATCATAAGATGTGTATTATGAATGTCTCTTTCTTTTTCTTAATATTGATTCACATAGGATTTGACAAGTGTATAGTTCATTTGAAAAAACACAATGCTGGCCTAAATCTATTCCTATACATCTCTATATTAAGACTTAGAAAGGATCTTCATATTACACATGTAAATCAAATAATGAAATAAATTAAACATAAATTTTTCCATGGGTTTTTCCATCCTTGTATTTTTGTACATCTACATGTATTTAAGAGAAGTGGTATATCAGTCTGGACATCCTGGGGCTGCGAGGCTTTAAGTAGCTCTAAGTATGTATTGTACCTTACACCCCTGGTGTAGAAAATAATGATGTCGTACTATCACTTATAACTTTTATACATGTGGATGTGCATTTAGCTAATGGATGAAAAAAACCCTCTTTTCTACATAATAAAGACATGCATTAATAATCTAATTAATAAATGGAATATCTAAATTTCAAATCACATCTCTTTGCATTCATCCTCAAAGTGTACTAAGATTTGCATTGATGTATAAGTATGCTTAGGATTATTCATATGCATGATATACATGATGGAAAGGAGTAAATGGGTGTGTGTTATGTGATAGTAATCCACCCTAACTAATCCTAAGATGCCTTTCTTATTAAATAGGACTATTTAAAGAGAACCCAAACTTAGGATCAATTAAAATACATAATAAACCATTCACTAAAAGAAATGCATTAATGAATCTACCTTAGAATTGCTTTAAGATATGGATGAAAGAGAAGTTCTCTTATCTTTTCTTCTCTTCATAACATTTAGTCATTAAGTGCAGGTTCATTCAAACCAAATAAAATCACTAACTAAAATTAACAAGTCAACTAAATCACTTAAAAATAAAACCACCCTCTAAATTGAATCTTTTACACTTAGAAAAGTTCAACCTTAAAGCCTAGCTAAGTCTTCCCACAAACCTTAAATGGCACACACATTAGACTAAGTCACCATTTCTAGCTCTATGTTAGGGCGGTGCATGGTTTGATGCATAATTTTGTATTGTGGTGTAATATTTTAGACTGGATGTTAGGGTGTATATGCGTAGACTATATGATAGGGCGATCTTAGCCTAATCATATTTTCTATAGGATGTTGTGCTTAAGGAGCCATGTAATAAAAATATAAATGTTTTTTTTGTGCATGTGTCTTATACCCCTAAGCATAACCCAAATTAGGACATGTGGACTTGGTTACCCATATGTGAGGTGTTAAGTCCAATTTATTCATATAACTGCTTGGGCTGTGTTGTATGTTTAGCTAACATTTTTTTGCAGGTTTAGTTAAATTTTCCTTTCCCTTTTTGATGTAAATTTTATAATTAAGATTTGGAATGAATGTTATGGGGATTAGGATGAACATTGGTTATAAGATCAAGTCTTATGTACCATGTGATGCCTTTGGAGCAACCATATTCCAATCAAGCTAAAAGGAAGAAAGAAGAGAAGATAATCAAATAAGAAGTAATTCAAAAATGAAGAATGAAGAATGAAGACCCCATAACATGAATTCCTTTTAATTTTAATTATTCATTTATAATCCGGGTTGTATAAGGGTAGAGCTCGGCTACCCACATTTCTTTTTGGGTTGTGCGGTGGAACTCGACCACATTGGCCTCTTATTCTTTTGAGCTAATTTTATAAATTAATTGATGTTATGTTTATGATTGTGAAATTAGGATGACATGCCATTTTGTGGTTGAAAAATTCTTATATGATTACCTTCAAATCTGTGGAGAAAAAGAAAGGCAAGACCTATAAAAATTCATCTTTTAAGTGCCACAGATCCGCGGATGTACTTATTTAGGTGATCGAGTAGTCATCAAAGAAATAGTGTACTATCTTGAGAGACAGAAGTCACTACCCTTTAATGGACCTAATCACCTCAATAAGGACTCTTAAGGACGATGAGTCTGCATATGTACAAGAGATTCTTCCCCTACTTTACTTGAAAAAGTAAAGAAGGGTTTATTTCAAACTGAGTTCATTAAGTTCCCTACATAGGCAATACCCCATAGTTAATTATATCCTAAGAAATGAGGATTCCTTAAAAAAACTCTCGATTAAGGTAAATGATCATTGTCTTTGAAGATTTCAATAGGAAGGACTATAAATCGATTGGTTTATTTTAAAAGATCAAATGGGATTGATCAAAAGAGGGAGTTATTATCAAAGCCAAAATGGAAGATAAGTAGAAAATGCTGATGCTAGAAACTAGTGAGTAATCTCAAATTATCCTATGTGAGCTTTACATTTTGAAATTGATTTAGTTTATTTGAGTTTTTTATTTATTTAGACTTATGATTCCTTAACAAAAGATTAAGGAAATTCCTAAGAGGTGAGGAATTATTCTTATGGCCCACAAAGAGGAGAAGTAACCTCAGAACCTGAATCTAGGGAGCTTTGGTGAGGGCTGAAAGCACAACCTAAATCTAAGGAAAAAATGGGTAATTGGTTTGCCTTCACAAGAAAGGACAAACCACCTGAAAGCTTGGACTTACAACTACCTGGGGGTGGCCGCCAACTAACTCCTCCTATAATTTTAAATACATGTAGACAAGTCATTATGCTTATGCAAGATAGTTAAACTATTATTTATTTAGAAATAGACTAAGTCCTTAAACTCACTCCATAAAGAGACTAGATCGTGTAAAGGGACATGCTTCAAATGACCTAAATCTATTGCATTTTAAATTTTATTTTTTATTTTCATTTTGGATAATTATTTTGACTCAGCTAATAGGATTCAAATGACTAATGCATGAGAAATAGAGTTATTGGCCAAAATCAGTGAGAAGGCAGGAGGTGAGTTTCCACCATGGCTCTCAAAGGTCAAGCCAAGTTTCTTTGGAAAAGGTGGAAGCCCTTCAATCAAGTGTGAAATAAGATGTATTTATGCATGATATTACGAAAGAAATGCTCATCCAGCTAAGGGGTTGTAAATTCTTTTATCTTGATTTTAAACCTAAGCTTCAGGTGAGGTTATGAGTTGTTTAAATTTTATTTTGAGTTGTTAAGTTGGGTAAAAGATTTATTTTTTTTCTAAAGAGCCTAATCTACATCCAGACCATACATAAAGCAAGGAATAAACTAGGAAAAGTATGAAACTTAATACAAAAGCTAAACAAATCATCAATCAATTTATAATGCTAATCGCAAAAATAATGAAAGGCCGTTATGGTCGGGCACCACCGCACAAACCCGAGAATATGAAATATGGGTAGCCAAGCTCTTCCTTTATACAACTCGAATTACAAATGAATTAAATTATAATTAAGTAAGGAATTCATTATTATGGGGTCTTCAAACTTTATTTCTTCTTTCTTCTTTTCTTCTTTCTTCTTCTTTTCTTCTTTCTTCTTTGGTTCCTTCTTTTGAATGGTTGGAAGGTAGATGCTCTAAGGCTTCACATGGTGCATAAGATATGATCTTATGATCAATGTTCATCCTAATCTCCATAAAAATCATTCCAAAATTCTAATTTTACAAATTTACATGAAAAGAAAAGTGAAAAATCTAACTAACACCTACAAAATAAAGGTTAGTTAAAATAAACCACACAAATCCCAAGCATGTATATTGGCCTTATCACCCCACATATGGGTGACTGAGTCCACCTGGCCTATCAAATTATGCTTAGGGGTGTAAAGCACCTACAAGAAAAAGCATTTATATTTCATTTATGATAGTGCCCCTTAAGCACAATCTCCTGCAAAAAAGAATAGTTATATTTCATTTATGATAGTGCCCCTTAAGCACAATCTCCTGCAAAAAAAAATAGTTAGACTAAGAGTGTTCTACCATTCATTATACAAGCATACACCCTAACATCTAGTCTAAAACATATATCACAAAATAAAATAAGACATCAAACCCTGCACCGACCTAACCTAAAGTTAGAAGTGGTGACTTAGGCTAATGTATGTGCTTTGAAGGCTTGTGTGGTATTCTTAGCTATGGCTTTAGGTTTAGATTTCCTAAGTGTGAAAACATGTTCAACTTATGGGGGGTTCATTTAAGTTGTTTAATTATTTTGGGTTGATTTTATTTCATATTTTGATTTGGTTCAAGTGAATCCTACAATCAATTACTAAGTTATGAAGAGAGGGAAAGAGAATGAGACTTCTCTTTCCTTCCCTAACCTAAGTAATTTCTAAAGTAGATTCACATTTTATTTTTATTTAGATGAATATTTTGATTAAATCTTTTAATTAATCCTAAGTTTAGATAGACTCTGAACAAACCTATTCAAAAGAAAGGCATTTTAAGATTAAGTAAAATGAATCAAAATTCACATAACACACATTACTTCATTTCTTTTCCAACATATATAACATGCATATAGATGGACTCTAAGCATATCTATACACATAAAATGATAATATTTAACATACTTTATGATGCATGCTAAGTAATTCATTTAAGGAAATTTAGAAGTTTGTTATGCATGATTTTCATTAGTAGAAAAGGGTTTCCTTATCCAAATTTTAACATACACACATGAAAGTAAGAAAGGCATAAGTGAGTATAACATCATTGTTAACCATAGGTGTACGGTACAAGACACTATGACTACTTAAAGTCTCGCAACCTCGGGTTGTCTAGACTAATATATCACTTTCCTTAAATATAAACATGTGTATAAAATAAATGAAATAGAAAAGGAGAATGCAAAAGTTGTATTAATGGATTCATTTTGTTTATGCAATTTATGTATGCAAATATAGGTAACCCTTCTTAAGTGGTAGCATAGAGATGAATAGGATATGGAATTAGGTAAATGTTAGGTCCTTTTCAAATGGACCATATATCTTACCAAATTCCTATTCAAAACTATACCAACATAAGAAAGAAAGGAAACCTATGCTAAGCATACCTTTATAATCTTTCACATGCAAACTCATAATTAAAAATATAAGTAGCATACTTTCATATTTGGTATTTGATTTATATGTTTTGAAAACAATTTGAATTTAGTAGTGATAATAGCCACTCATATTTCTACTTTAGCCAACACATACAAATTTGACATAAAGTAAATAATTTTATTTTTAAATTTGAATTAAAAAATATGAATGCATGAAACCACATGACATACAAATTTAAAATTTTGGGGAAAGATTCAAAGCAATGAAAGCATGTAAACAATTTCACTTCACTTAAATCTTAAAGACATTCTTATAGAATAAGAAAGTTTAAAATAAATCAAAGTGAATTCAAAGTGATTTTTGTTTAGTTTTGAGTTTGATTTAATTTTGAAAAGGTGAGATGAGTTTGTTGTTCCTAACCCATTCCCACATGTGTTTGATATTTTTTAATTTTTAGATAATTAAATCCATTTTTATATATTGATTAAGTTAAGGTATTAATTAACTTAATTAAACCTTACATACACCACCTTAAAATAGTTAATCAAATAATTATGAGCCAATGAGATGACATAAAAACTCATAAGAAATTTAAATTTGTAATGCACCTAATAAGAAAAAGGATTAATGTAATTTGGCTCACAATTAAAGATTAATTAAGCTAAACGGTTTAGCTTAAGTAATTTCAAAACACCCTTTCATACTTATAAATTAGATTTTGATTTCCTTAATTGAACTTAGGCTATTAAACACCTGTGCATCTACCCAAAGTAGAGTAATTATGTTCTGAAACTTTTTAGAATTTTTAGAAATTAATTAAAAGAATAATTAATGAATTAACCAATAATTAAGAGGATATTAAAGAGAGAATAAATATTACTAAATCTAAATCAACCCTAATCATGGATTAAAATCACTAAATTATCCTAATTATTATTGGTCTTAATTAAGCCCAAAATAAATCCCAAAAAAAAAAATTAGGGGAGGCATAAGTCATCCCCTAAAATAAACCCAAGAAGTTTGAGATTAATCAGAAGCTTAATTAAAAAGTAATTAGTAAAATGAAATTTTCAATAAAATCCAAAATCAGAGAAAATTATAATTTAAAACCTAATGAAATTAATTTTAAAACATTCTAGGTTGAATTATCTTTCTATAAAATTTTATTTCATATTTTTCTAAATTTTGTAGAGAGAGTTATGAATTTTAGAAGATCCCTGAATTAATTAGCATTTTTATTAATTCCCTAACTATTCCTCTAGCTCATGGCGCGACGCGTGGCGGCGGCGGTCAGCACACTTTACATGCATCACACCATGAGGGATTCACTTAAGTTTTCAAATCTAAAATGGCGGCTGGCAGCGGATGCGGTTGGATCTCTGTCGTCTGATCAAAGATCGGATAGCCAGAGATCTCCCCGTTTTAAAATGGATGAAGGATATTTAAATGTGGGGAATTATCTCGGTCGTCCATCCAAAATGCGCGGATGGATGGCTGAGATCTCCCAAGTTCTTCCCCCTTGATCAACAGAGACCGTTCATGATCAAGGGGAAGATCCGAGCTTGATTGAGCTTGGATTCAAACCAAACTCAACCCACACCATCTAAAGCCAAAGAGTGGCACATCCAATGGTCAAAACTCCATGGGATTAAAATTTCTTTCACAAAGCTCCACACAACATTGAGTTTAATGGTCAAAAAATCTCATACCTCATCGGAGTTGATCACCGGTGCTCGAGTCCCTTGGAGAAGCTTCGTCTAGTTGAGATGAAGTCTTGCTGAAGTTTTGAGCACTTGAGATTGAGTGGATTGGTATATGGACCACCTCCACCTTAGCTAGCGTACATCTTTGACCAGCTAGGTCCCCCCTTGCCTTTGGAACTTCAAAGAGAGCTTAGGTGCACTCAACATGCCTCTCTGATGGAGTTTGTGAGGGGAATTTGGTGGAAATTGAGTATCGAGAAGGTTGGCTCTTCAATTTTCATCCAGCATTTTCACTATTCAAAAACTGAGGATGGGAAAATGGCTAGAGCTCTAGGAAGCTAGGGATCACTCTCTGATGGCTCCTTACTCTCCTAGTACTCAATCGAATGTGTGGCTATTGAATTCAAATTGAATTAGGGGGAGTATATCTCCCCCTTGAAGGATCGGACGATCGTCCATCCTCTTTCCATATTTGATCAATGGAGCTTAGAGGGTTGTTTGAGTTTGGGAGTGTGCACATGGTGGTTTGAGCCAAGAGTGGATTGCCAACCTCCCATGTGCTTGAATTTGAGTGGGAGATGGGTTTTGAATTTGGAGTTTTGACCCATGGGGTTTGGTCTAAGGACCAGTGGGCTTGACCCAAACCCATTGGGTTGGGTGCACCACTCTTCACTATGTCCCCTTGAGCTTTTAGGAAAGCCTCAAGTGAATGTGAAGAGGGTATGACCAAATTACCCATGGATTAAAGTCAAAATTTGTTCTATGGCCTAGGGTTAGGATTATCATTTTGCTTATTTTTTATTTTGGATATGTTGGGTATGTGGAGAAACTAGGTTTGGCCAAGTTTCATGAGATTTGAAATTCATTTGATAGGATTTACCTCATGTTGACCCATTTAGGTCAAAATGGGTCAACTTGGGTCAAATTGACCAATTGGTCAAATTGGATCAAACCATAGGTTAGGTCAAGTTCATATGACCATTAGAAATGTTTTGGTGGCTTTGGTTTGATTCAATTTGGTATATTTTTGGATTTGGCTCATATGACTTCATTTAGGTCAAATGGGTCGTTGACCTATTTGACCCATTTGACCTATTTTAGGTAGGTCAAGGGTTAGTTAGGTTAGTCATATAGTGGATTTGTATCTTTATTTCCAATCAATTTTGGTTAAGTTCAATTTGGCTCAACATGACCCCTTTAGGTCATGTTGGGTCTAAGGTCAATTGAGCTAGGTTAGGTCTAGTTGGCCAATTGAGGCTTTGGTCAAGTTTCACAAGTGATTTGGAATGGACTTGACCCATTGGTTCCAATCAATTTGGCTTAGATCAAGTTTTGACATGACCCTTTAGGTCAAAATGGGTCAACTTTAGTCAAGTAAATTGGCTAGGTTAGGCTCAAATGTTAGTTTGGTCAAGTTCAAACATAGGTCATGAGTGAACATAGATCAAGGTTTTATCAATTTGGCCTATGGTGGAATTTGGCTATGTTAGGTTTTATTTTGGGCTAAGTGTTGACTTGGTCAACCTTTAGGTTTGAATTGGTTTGACCCAATTTGATTGATTGATCATCCCATGATGATTGTTGATCATGATGAGAGGCATAGATGAGTTTGGTTCAATTCAATTTGGTTAGGATTAGAATTTGGCTCATAAGGGTACTTTAGGTCACTTTGGGTCAAGTGAGCCTAAGTGGTCAAATGGCTTGGTCAAAGATTTGAAGTTGGTTGATCTTGTACATGGATTGATTGAAATATAAATCCATTTACAAGTGGTTTGAAGTCAAATGGATTTTGATCCATTTGATAATTTCATATTCAAAGGAAGAATATGAAAGGATTTGGGGTTTGATTTTTGAATTGGATTTTGGTTAAGTGATTAAAGTTTGTATTTATATTTGGATTCATGATTGTAGCTTTGATTGAATCATGAGAGAAAACCAAGAGTTTGGCTTGATTTGAAATTGATTTGGCTAAGTTCAAGATTTTGACTTGAAAGGTTTAGATTAGATTTTGAGTTGATTTGAGTTTGATTTTTGGAATAAGTTTTGACTGTTTGAATTTATAATTCATTCATATATGTGAATATATATGAGAATATAAATGGAACATGAGAAAATTTCAAGGATTTGAAGGGGTTTAATCATGATTTAGGCTAAGTCCATTAAAAGGAAATTTTAAAGGACTTAGGAAATTTTGGAGTTTGAAGTTTGAATTTTTGAACTTGGTTTGATTGATTTATATTTATATTTCATTTTATATGTGAATATAAATGAATTATGAGAAAATCCCATGGCTTTGAGATGGTTTTGATCATGATTTAGGCTAAGTCCATTAATGGAAAATTAAGGATTTATGAAAATTTTAAATTGGGAATTTAATTTTTGCAATTGATTTGATTGATTTATATTTATATTCCATTTATATATGTGAATATAAATGAGAATATAAAGGGGTTTTGAGAAAATCCCATTAATGAAAAATTAAGGACTTAAGTAGAATTTCATGAATTGATTTGGAATTTTGAGTTTAGTTTGATTGATTTGAATTTATATTTCATTTATATATGCAAATATAAATGAGAATATAAATGGATTATGAGAAAATCTCAAAGATTTGAATTGGTTTAGATCATAATTTTGGTTAAGTCCTTAAGGGAAGAGTAAGGACTTAGGCAAAATTTGAGCTTAGGAATCTTGATGGATTTTAATCATGGGTTTTAATCATAGATTTTAATCATGGATTTCAATCATGGAATTGATTTGAGTTTGGAGAAAATCAAAATAGAATTGATTTGGAGTTTGACTTGAAAGAAAGAAAGTGAGGAATGGTTTGAAGGGTGAAATTTCCTAACACCCCAGGCATGACCTTTCCTAACTAACTCTTCTAAGTCTCTAGGCTGGAGTGTCCACCTAATCACTACATGTCTTAAGACTAAGGAACACTTAAAGTCTAAGAGGAGCCCTATGTCTAAGCTGGATGGGTTGAGAGCTCATTCTAAAAATGAGGTCAACACTTTTCATAGTTTATTTATGATTGGTGATTGTTAAATGACCTGGATGTGATTAGGCTTTTTAAAAAAATAATTTTTGTCCAATTAATCAATTAAAAATTAAACTAAATAATTCATAACCTCATCTAAAGTCTAGGAATTAAATCAAGATAATAAATATTTAGTAACCCCTTAGTTGGATGTTGCATATCTTATATCATGCATAAATCATATTGTCTGCCAATGGAAGGCTTCCACCTTTGCTAGAGAAAATAGCTTGACCTTTGAGAGTCATAGTGGAAACATACTCCTTCTTTCTGATTTTGGCCCATAACTAATTTTCTCATGCATTATGCATATAAAATCCTATAGCCAGTGTCAAATAAAAATGCCCAAAAATCAAAAATAAAACTTGATAAAATTTGCATTAGATTTAGATCATTATGCATGCCCTTCATGATATAGTCTCTTAGGGAGTGAGTTTAAGGGCATAGTCTCCTTTCTAAATAAGCAATAGTCTAGCCATCTTGCAAAGCATAAGACTTGCCTACATGTATTTAAAATCATAGGATGAGTTAATTGGCGGCCACCCTAGGCTGTTGTGAGTCTAACAGTCAGGTGATTTATCCTCTCTTGTGGAGGTAAACCATATACCCACTTTTGCCTTAAATTTAGGTCATGTTTTGGCCCTCACCAAAACTCCCTAGATTTAGGATTTGAGGTTGTTATTTCTCTTTGGGGTTGCAAGCATAATTCTTCACCTCTTAGGCATTTCTATAATCTTGTATTGTAGAATTGTAAGCTCTAGATTTCTAATAAAAATTCAACTCAAAATATAATTCTCCTCAATTTCAAAAATATAAAGCCCAACCATATGATAGTTTGAGATGCTTACTAAGTTTTCTAGTATGTGAGCATCTCCTACTCATCTCTTTTTAGTTTTGATAATAACTCTCACCTTTTGATCAATCACTTGATTTTCTAAAAATAACCAATTAATTGATAGTCCTATCTTTGAAATCTTTGAAGGCAATAATCATTTATCTTAATCGAGAGTATTCATAAGGAATCTCATTCCTTATAATGTAATTAACTATAGGGACTTTCCTCCATAGGGAACTTAATGAACCCATTTTAAATAAACCTTGTTTTACTTTTTTGTGTAAAATAGGAGAAAAATCTCTGATACATTCGAAGACTCATCATGCCTTAGGAGTCTTCATTAGGTGATTAGGTCTATTATAGGATAGTGACTTATATCTCTCGAGATAGTACACTAATGTCATACTCATCACCCTAATGAGTGCATCAGTGAATCATGGTGTCCCCTCACACAAACACGCACATAAACACCCACAAAAATAACAACTAAATAAAAACACCACAATTGGTTATCATTAACTTAAAATAGTCAAGTGAATCACTTAATTCTTAAGAGATTAAAATCTTATTCAACTATATACCTTTTGACTCTTCTTAATTAAGAAGGTCTAATATTAACCACCTTGAACAAATCCTTAGAGAGGTTCTGATCAAAGAATCAAAGCTTATAAGTGGTTGATGACTTCTTCTTGAAGAAAGTTTGATGACCTGTGATAAACACCAATACCCACTTCATCCAAATTTTGTAAGATTTAGACTCACCATATTTGTACCTCACTTATTCATGGTCAATCAAGTCTTAGACTCATCATCAAGTCTAACAAAACTAGCTTGCTCCATTATTAACATGTGATCTTAATGAATTAAGAAGCCTACTTGACTAAACCAAGATTGGACCTAAGAGTCTCTAAGTAGAATCAAGATGACCTACCCATGTTCTATACTAAGTATTTCTAGTTTAAGGCATACTAAGAATGGTAGGGGTGCAACATATCACTAAGTGAAAGATATAATGTTAAATACACACATTGAAAGAAAAAATATAAATCAAACAACATAATATACAACAACAGCATAAACAAGTGATATTATTGAATAAATAAATAAGCTAATGAAAGTGTTTGAATTATGTGAAATATATAAAAAAAATTTATGCTAATTATAAGATTAATATTGTCAAATACTAAAATATAAGTGTCTACTTAATCTATTTTTAGCTTGATTGAATTTGATGTCTATTCATTGCTATGTCATCTCAAAACTCATCTCAATTAGATTCAATGTGGGTTCAAATTTGACCTAAAATTGACACAACCCAAAATTGCATGAAGTGAACTTAACTCAAGTATCATGCATGTTGAAATCTATGACCCAAATCAAACTAACTAGAACCGATTTTACTAACCTAATTAGATATGTATTTTGTGTAAAATTTGAGTTTCTTGTGTCAAACTTGGGTTGGCATGTCAATTTTTGGTCAATTTCAAGTTGGCGAGTTATCTTGAACACAACTCAAAAAACTAAACTAGTCAAATATCATGACCTAAATTTGACTCGAAAATTAATTGAGTTGATCTAAACCTGATTTTTCCAGTCAAGTTTATGTGGAGTTATCAGGTTGAATCATTTATTAACACCCATAATCTCAATCAAATAATTATTGTTCATTATCATCTAATTACTCAACAATCTTTACATACACAAATAATCCAATAAAATAATTTTATGTTATGGAAAATCTAATGTTGAGAATTAATTATTTCATTTTTATACATTTTTCTACGACAACAACTAGCACAATATCTTGCAATGAGATTTATTATTATCACAATATTTTCTTATGATGGATTTTAGAGATAATTTTAGATGATGAACTTTTATCTCAATAAACCATCTCTTTGATAAGATAAAATTTCATCTCAATATGATCTTGATTTATTAAGATAAATTATTAACTTATGAAATATTATTTAATAATTAGATAAATTTTTATTATGAATCATTGAGCCATGAAGTTTCAAATGCTTGACATTAAAAGACAAGGTTCAAAAGTTGGACAAATAAGCCGAAACTCATCATTTTGAACACTTGAAGCTCCAATATATTTAAAAAAGGGAAGAAAATAAAAGAATGTATTTCTCGCATTACTCTAATGGTATATTAGTTGAGTTATAAATTAGTATTCAAATAATCAATATATAATTAAGGAGATTTATATATATATCACACAATTCTTATGTATTTACATCTAACACTAAAATTTTTTTATATATATAACATCATAATCTTCAATATCACATCAAAAATATCATCATCACTCACTTTTAAAAAGTGAAGTGCATCTTTTCAAGCATATAAAAGTGTTAGATAAGTGAATATTTAACTTTAGGTGTTAGATATGTAAATACATAATAATTATGAGATATGTATGTAAATGCCACAAATTTTTGAAACACGAAATTATATATTTATATATATATATATTATCTTGCTTGAAAATCAGTCAGCAAGTTGCTGTGGTGTAGTGGTCATCACGTTAGTCTTACACACTAAAGGTCCCCAGTTCGATCCTGGGCAGCAACAATTTGTTTAGTATTGATGTTTTTTGAATCAGAAGCTTACATTGATACTACGAGCAGTCTTTTCAGGAGAGAATATATATATATATATATATAATTTATTTATTTAAAATGGTAAATTTTAAATAGATAAATTAAAAATAAATTATAATATTTTATGAGAATTAAAATAATGCCTTAATTTTTTATATTGATAAATAATGTTATAAATATATTATTTAACAGTTAATTTCTAAATATGATTAATTAACATTAATAATAAAGGTAATTTTAAATTAAGAAGCTTAAAATTATATAAACGTTTTATAAATATATACTGTTATTCTAAATTATATAGAAGCCTAAAATTTTATTTTATTTTTATTTTTTTTATAATGTATGTAAGAATGAAAATATTTACTCATACTTTTAATTATTAATAAATATCTTCAAAAAAATATTATTATAATTCTATGAAATAATTTAACAAATATTAAAACACTGATTGGATGATCAAATGACTTCAAATTTAATGTGTTTATAGTTGAATCGGCAAAATTTCGGCATCAAAACGGTCGATTTTGAATGATCAATCATCAAAACTATTATATCAAATGAATCAATACAAGCTCGTTGATGGGTGTTTTGAGATTTTACTGATGATCAAAATCCTCTCGAATCCTATAAATAAGATCTCATTCTTGTCATGAAGGGGGAGAAGCTAGAAGCAAACTTAGAAGAAAGCTGGGAGAGAGCTAGAAGTTCGACGTTCATCATCATCGTCATCGATCGATGTATTATCGTCGTCTAGCTGACCCAACTACTACCATTGCGTAGTTGTTACTAATTTAATTTCATTCGGGGCTTTCATACATACAACCTTGTAATCCCGTTATCATGAAGACTTAAACTTTGTACTCCAAAGGAGATATATAGTGAAGCATTTTTAATGGGTTAAGCCCCATGATTTTTTCGCTCTTTATGAAATTTTTTCACATAAAAATTCTAGAGTCTTTTATTCTCTTTTCAACTATCTGTGTGCATGTTGGATTTCATACAAACTAAAGTGAGAAGTTTTATTCTATTATAAGTTTTACGCACGCAGCTTGACATCGTCGTAGAACGTGATTCATAACTTCATCATGTCAAGTTTTCCAACAAGATCAAAACCACCAACCCGGTGAAAGCAGTTATATATTTGAGGCGCGCTGATGAATGAAGGAATAACAGGCTCAAATCCATTAGCATTTACTAGGAGCTGGACAACCAAGAATGGCACCACAACTTGGAGGAAATCAACGATATCAACAACATGATATAGTTGATCTTGTTGGAGAACTAATGAAGAACCCCCTCATGTTCATGTGGAAATTTCCCATGTACGCCATTCTAATATGGATATTGATGATACTGCTAGTTCAACTCATCGTTCTTATGCCATTCGACCAACCTTCAATCCCTCTGCCTCTTTGACAGGGTTGAATTAGCCATGTTTTATTGGAACATCGAGTGAAGCCATTAGAAATGAGTTACGGTGTCTAGTCCGAGAAGAATTTTCTCAAAGAGATAGACAATTCATTCCTCATCAGAGCATTAAAGAATCTTCTCCTTTGCATGATATAGTTCTTCAACAACTCATCCAAATGGGCTTTAAACTACCTAACATGGAGCCTTATGATGGGACTTCTAATCCTTATAAGCATATCGATCATTATAGGACTATTATGCACATCCAACAAGGCTCCGATGCTTTACTCTGTCAAGTTTTTTCGGTTACTCTCAAAGGAAAAGCTCGTATGTGGTTCTATTTCCTCCCCCAGGTGAGCATTCTCAACTTCTCTCATTTGGCCAACCTCTTTGTCGAACAATTCATTTCAAATGGACGAACTATTAAGGATCCATCTCACCTTTCTAGAATACGTTAGAACGAAGGAGACATACTAAAAGAGTATTTTCAATGATTCTCGAGTGAAACTCGACAAATTACAGGAGTAGACCCTGAATTATTACGAGGTATTTTTCTGGGAGGCCTAAGGCCTAGACCATTCTACTCATCGTTGATGAGAGAAATAATTCCTTCTTATGGAGACCTCATACAGAGAGTAGAAGCATAGATCATGACAAATGAGGCCATCAATGCCCATAAGAAGCAGTTTGAACATTCTTCTAAGAAGCGTAAATGAGACGCAAATGACACTCTTCACGCATCTCAACTGAAAAAACATGATCAAAAGTTTTAAAACCTACCCCCTAAGCTTGCCCAATCATCGCATGAGCCTCATCCACAAAAAGAATATACACCATTAAATGCCTCTTGCGTGAACATTTTGATGGCTGTTCAGAATGTAAATAATATCAGATGGCCAAATCCCCTAAGATCGAACACCGAAAATCAGGATCAAGATTATTATTTTCATCGAGGATATAGACATACCACTGAGACATGTAGACTTCTAAAGGAAGAAATCGAAATATTGTTACATCATGGCTACCTCCGTCAGTATGTTCAAAATCAACAAAGAAATAATAATAATCCTGTCAGAGGGCAAAATCAACCTCAACCAAGATAATAACCAAGACAAGCACAAGAGAATCAACAAATAGTCAGAGAAATCAAAATTATTGTTAGCAGACCATAATTTCCTTATCTAGTGCTACTCACTACAACGGAAGAGCCTAGAATGAAAAGGTCACGAATTAATCAGTCTATCGTATTTGATGATTCTAGCTTTGAAGGGATACAAACTCCACATCAAGATTTCTTAGTTATCAACACAGGGATTGGAGATCCTTGTTGAATTTTGGTTGACAATGGTAGCTCTATCGATGTATTATTCTACTCAACATTCTTAAAACTGGGTCTTGTAAGAGAAAAACTCCAACCAGCTATTGGGCCATTATATGATTTTGACAATCGACCGGTAAGGGTAGAAGGAACAATAACACTCATGGTTACTATTGGAGAATTCTCTAAACAAGTCATGCATTTGATTCAATTTATGATAGTTAAATTAAAGTCAGCCCATAATGTTATCTTTGGAAGACCTTTGCAATCAATTTTTGGCGCTATCACTTTTATGCCTCATCTAAAATAAAGTTTCCAACCTCTAATGAAATAAGTGAGGTTTGTGGCAAATAGATAGTACAAACTTGTTGAGGTAGGCGACCCGACCCTCAATAATATTAAGCATCAAAAATGTTGATTTAAGAGATGAAGAAACACTCTAGAGAGCATCACCAGTTGAAGAGTTAATCAGCATCCCGTTATCAGAAGAATATCCCTAAAAGATAGTGCAAGTAGGTTTGTTGCTCTCTGAGGATGAAAGAAAAGAGTACATCAATTTTTTATGCCAAAATCAGGATATATTTTCTTGGAGTCCAACAGATATGCCAAGAATTGATCCTGAGGTAATATCTCATTCCCTCAAAATTAACTCTCCATTCATGCCCATTATTTAGAAGAAAAGAAACTTCTCCATAATATATATAAGCAATTGAACAAGAAGTTGATAAGCTTTTGGATGTAAGATTTATACGAGAAGTGCATTATCCTATTTGGTTAGCAAACGTTGTCTTGGTGAAGAAGTCTAGTGGGGCATGGAAAATGTGTGTTTACTACACCGATCTTAATAAAGTTTTCCCAAATGACAGTTTTCCTCTTCCACGCATAGACCAATTGATCAACGCCACTTTAGGTCATCAAATGCTTAGTTTTATGGATGTTTACTATGAATATAATCAAATAAAGTATGAATCTATATGATGAAGAAGTCAATGCTTTTTAGACTGATAAAGGGTTATATTGTTATCAAGTAATGCCATTTGGATTAAAAAATGTAGGAGCCACGTATCAACATCTAAAGAATAAAGTTTTCAAAACTCTTCTTGGTCATACTATGAAAATGTATATGGATGATATGCTGGTTAAAAGTACTGAAAGAACAAAATATCTCAATGATCTCGAGCAATGTTTCAAGCTTCTTCGATAGTATAATATACGTTTAAATCCCTCCAAATATACTTTCGAGTTACATCGAAAAATTTTAAGATTTATGGTCATCATTGAGGGATCGTGGCTAACCCAGAAAAGATTAAGGCTATACAAGATATGATGCCCCCAAAGAGCATAAATGAGGTGCAATGCCTGAATGGGAGGATGGTGGCCTTATCATGATTCCTGACCCAAATGGAGATAAATACTTATCGTTCTTTAGAATACTCAAGTGTGCTTGAAATAATGATTTTCAATGAACTGATAAATGTCAAACGGCATTCAAGCAACTCAAAAAATATTTATCCTCACCACCATTATTATCAAAGCCAATCCCGGCAAAAATGCTTTATGTATATCTCGCATCTGCAATAAGCTCGGTGTTGGTGAGAGGTGAGGAGGGGAACGACCAATTTATAACATTAGTAAAATTATATCTAATGTAGAAGGATGTTATCCTTTGATAGATAAAATTGTCTTAGCATTGGTGTTCTCGTCAAGAAAGCTACGCCCATATTTTCAAGCTCATTCTATCGGCATTTATACACAACTTCCACTCAAAACTATCCTCCAAAAACTAGAAGCTTC
Organism: Cymbidium sinense; assembly: GCA_021442155.1. Lineage (NCBI taxonomy): Eukaryota > Viridiplantae > Streptophyta > Magnoliopsida > Asparagales > Orchidaceae > Cymbidium > Cymbidium sinense. The sequence goes on from CM038215.1 coordinate 283,521,096, forward strand.
TGGCATATTAGTTAAATGGTTAGTTGAATTGGGAGAATTAGATATTCACTTTTTTGCCCCAATCATTAGCAGTTTGTTGTTGAATGCACCATCCTAGATTCTATTGAAATAAATTCTTCACATTCAATATTGCAACATTGGACTTTATTTGTTGATGGAGCATCTGAAAACTCTAGTGCTGGAGCAGGAATTCTACTCATTTCTCCTCAACATGATGTCTTTCAATATGGACTATGTTTAAAGTTTTCAACTACTAACAATGTTACAGAATACGAAGCCTTAGTAGTATGGTTAAAATTGGCTATTGATTGTGAAGTTCATAGTCTTATAATCTACACTGGTTCGCAACTTGTGGTTTCTCAAGTTGAAGGGGATTTCAACACTCACAATCATCATCTGACATAATACCTTCATATAATAAAATATCTTCTATCTCAAATAAGTAAATATAATATCATTCACATTTTGAGAAATCAAAATGCTAGAGCTGATGCTCTTTCAAAACTTGCCACTTCAACATCTTCTAACATTTACAATAGAAAGTATGTAGAAGACATTCATTTTCCCAACATACAAGGACCTTGGGAAATACAGTCCATTAATGAATCAAGGCAAGTTTCTTGGATATATCCAATATTCGCATTTTTATGTGATGGAGCTCTACCAAAAGATCCATTTGTCGCCATCCATATTTGATGACAAGTCACAAACTTCATTAGTGATGAATTATACAAAAGATCATTCACATGACCATATCTCAAATATCTTCCATCATCTGAAGCAAAGTATGCACTTTGAGAAGTCCATTCAGGTATTTGTGGAGAACACTTGGGGGGCAGAGCACTTGCCCACAAAATCCTAAGACAAGGGTTTTACTAGCCTACAATAAAAAATGATGCATTATATTTTGTAAAAAAGTGTAATAATTGTCAGATGCATTCTAATCTCAACCACATTTAGGAGTGTGCATTATTTTGTTTTAACAAAAAACCAAACCGAACCAAAGTTATTGAATAATTTGGTTTGATTTTGAACTTAGTAATTTGGATTTTGGTTTTAATTAATGAAAACTTTGGTTTTCCATTTTTGGATCTGTTTGTTAAATAAAATTTTGATGGAATAAATAAAGTAATTATATGTAATATAATATTATTAATTTATGTATAATAGGCATATCTATCATACACTTATTTTTATTTATTTTTGAATACTTAATAGATGCTTTTTTGGAGGACCATTATCTAATTTTTTAAAATATTTTGGTCTCATAATATGGTAATATGATTCCATCAACTTTTATGTTCAAAATATCGTTCAGGTAAGTAAAAATTAGTTTTAAATATTTTTAGCACATGATGGATGAGTGGCTTTACCCTTAGAGATAGAATGCAAAATGAGTATGTTGGAAAAAGTTGGGTAGCTCGATATTAGAGAGTCGCTTAGATGGTTTGGCCACATAAAGCGTAGTCCGATGACAGAGAGAGAGATGCATTAGATTTTCCTTATGTTAAGAAAGGTAGACCTAAAAAGACTTGGTTAAGATGTATAAAAATGATCTTAGTATACTAATTAAATGAGAATTTGACACATAATAGGACACAATGGAGAGGATTCATGTAGCTACAATGGGATTAAGGCTTGTTGTTGTTGTTGTATGGAGTTAATTGTATTTTGATTATATTTATATTATTTTGTTTATAGCTTGTTCATTATACAATAAAAAATTATGCAAATAATTTTTAAATGTAGCCAACTTCGGTTTATCGAAAACCAAACCAAAATAACCGAACTAAATTATTATTCAGTTTGTTTGGTTTTGCATTTTATTTGGTCAATTTGGTTCAATATTTTTAGGAATCCAAAACCAATCAGTTTTAAAAATTTATCATCCAATCCATCCAAATCAATCAAACGCACACCCCTAACCACATTCCACCGACCGAACTTTCATCTTTCCAAAGCCCTTGGCCTTTTGCGCAATAGGGAATAAATATTATAGGACCATTCGCTATTTCAACTGGACAATGAAAATTCATCATTATGACAATGGATTATTTCACTAAATGGGTTGACCATTAGCAAAATCACGTAGATGCTAAATAATTTGTTTGAAAAAATATTATTTATCATTTTGGAATTCTGGCTAAAATTATAATAATAATAGCATATAATTAGACTCAATTCACAAAAAAATATTTCACTTCCTTTAGCAAAGATTTCCACAGCTATAACACACCCCCAAACAAATGGTCATGAATCGAACAATTATAAAAGGCCTGAAGACACATTTAGATAAGGCTGGGGGCAATGGGTGGATGAACTCTCTAATGTATTATGGGTTTACCGAACAACTATAATAATACCAACTAGTGAGACACCTTATAATTTATGGTTTGGGATGGAGGTGATTATTTCAGTTGACATCGATATCCTCAGTCATATGGTCCAAATTTTTGATGCAACAAATAATGAAGAAAAACTCTGATATCATGGATTTATTACCTGAAATAAGGGAAGTAGCTTCAATCAAAAATATTGTCTATCATCAATAGATTGCACGTCACTTCAATTGAAGAGTGAAGCCCAGACCTATCAATGTTAAAGATTTAATTTTACGAAGTTTAGTATCTACCAATGCGGTGTTTATTTTTGAGAATGTGGGACACAAGATCTTAGGGTACTTATCAAGTGATGCGACATTAAAACGATGTATGCTCAAAAGATAAATCACCACCATATAATAGACCTAATCACCTAATAAGGACTCTTAAGGCATGATAGGTCTTCGAATATACTAGAGATATTTTTCCTACATTACATGAAAAAGTAAAGCAGGGTTTATTTTAAGCCAGATTCATTAAGTCTCCTATGGAGATAAGTCCCCATAGTTAATTACATCATAAGGAATGGGAATTCCTTAAGAATACTCTCGATTAAAATAAACAATTAGGGTCTCCAAAGATTTCAAGGTTAAGATTATAAAAGGATTGGCTATTTTAGGAAGTCAAATGGGATAGATCAAGGAGAAGACTTATTTTGGAATCCAGAAAGTAGAAAATGTTCATGATACTAGAAGCTGAGCATTCCAATCTACTTTATAATTGGGCATTATATTTTTGAAATTGAAGAGAGTTAATTATTTGGGTTGACATTTTTTTAGATTGGGGCTTATAATTTCAACAAGATTGTGGAAATGCAGAGGAGGGATTATGCTTGTAACAGGAAGTAGCTACCTCATATCCTAAATCTAGGGAGCTTTAGCGAGGGCCAAAACATGACTTAAATCTAAGGCAAAAATGGGTATATGGTTTACCTCTATAAGAGAGAATAAATCACCCATTCTTGAACTTATAACTGGAGTGGCGAGACTAACTCCTCCTCTTTAAATCCATGTAGGAAAGTCTTATGCTTTGCAAGATGGCTAGGTTGTTATTTAATTAGAGAGGAAACTAAGCCCTTAAACTCACTCCTTAAGAGACTAGAGCATGAGCAGTATGAAACCGTGACTTAATCTAATGCAAATTTTATCATATTTATTTGATTCTTTTTGGACTCTTTATTTTGACATAGGCTATGGGATTTTGTATGCCTAAATGCATGAGAACTTAATTATGGGCCAAATTAAGAGAGAAAGGGTTGTTCTTCTCAAAGCTCTCATAGGTTAAGCCTTCATTCTCTGGCAAAGATGGAAGGCCCCTCTTAACAAGAGTGGAATAATATGACATGCATGATATTATACATTCATTCATCTAGTTAAAGGGGTTGCTAAAAATTTTATTATCTTGATTTAATTCCTAGGTTTTTATGTGAGGTTATGAGTTGTTTTAAAATTTTAGTTATGAGTTGTTAATTGGGGTAGAAAAGTTAATTTTATCCTAAGAGTCTACCGCATATAGGCCACACATTTAAACATCAAATATGATGAAACTAGGTAAAGCATGTTATTCTAATGCACAATCTAAATATAATATCAAATAATTTTATAGACTACCATAAAAGAGTAAACAGCCACTACGGTTGGGTTCCGCCATACACCCCGAAAAAAAAAAGATGGGTGGCCGAGCTCTACCCTTATACAATCCGGATTACAAAAATAATACATGTTATGGAGGTCTTCTTTTCTTCATTCATTCCTTCTCTTCTTTTGATTTGATTTACTCCAAAGGCATCACAGGGCACCCTAGAGACTAAGCCTTCTGGCTACTTCTCATCCTAATCTCCCATAACACTAATCCTAATTCCTAATATAAAATTACATTAAAAATAGGAAAAGTAAATCTAGCTACATCTGTAAAATAAATGTTAGCTAAACACACCATACAACCCAAGCAGTTATATGATTAATTTGGACTTAGCACCCCACACATGGGTAACCAAGTTCACATGTCCTAACATAGGTTATGCTTAGGGGCTAAGCAACTTGCACTATAAAATTATTTATATTTTTTATCACAGCAACTCCTTAAGCATAATCTCCTGCAAAAAATATGATTAGGCTAATAACGTCCTAACATCTAGTCTACAAAATATACACCTTAACATCCAGTATAAAACATTATATCACAAAATAAAATACAACATCATACATACAACTCCCTGACTTAGCATTAGAAGTGGTGACTTAGTATTCTAATGTGTGTGCTTAAGGCTTATGTGACAAGACTTTACTAAACTTCTTTAATTTAAGTTTCAATTAGGAGTTTGAATTTGTTTAAATTTTATCTTTTGGTGATTTTAATTTAAATGATTTAATGATTTATTTTTCATTTTTATTTTACTTTTATTTGGTTAAAATGATGTTTAGGTTTTCAAGAATGAAGAGTAGAATGAATTTCATTTGTAGACAGAACTCACCGTATTCTACCATCCTAACACCGAAAGAATCTAACTAAGGTCCTTAAGTATCTTAATTAGCCCATTTGAATTTGTGTAATTCATTTGATTTGATTTAAAATTTAGAATTTGAGTTTGTTTAAGTATTTGATTGATTAATTTTGGATTAGATATTCTGGTTTAATTAAACCTTGATAATTCAATATCCTTTTAAACTAATATCTAATTTTTTTATTTGATTATGGTTATGTAACTTAACTTTATGTTTATTTGATTTGATTATGGTTCATTTATTTATAGTTTGATCATATTAGATTAATTAAGATTTTATTTTGATTTTAATTGAGTTTGATTCTTTTGTAAATTTTATTTTTAATCTCATCCATTTGTCATGTTTATCAAAGTTTAGTTTGTATTTTAATTTCATATATTGGATAGTTAATTAGTTTATCTCATTTAAGTAGGTTGAATGAGATTTGATTTGATTATATATTAAATTGATGAGTGTCTTTATTAATTTAAATTAATTTTATTTAATTTTATTTGATTATCTTTATTGGTCTATGGGTTGGCTTAGGTTCAACGTGATTATGTGATTAATTTAATTAAGAAGTGTATTTATGTTAATTATAAAAATTTGTTTAATTTTCAATTCGATTTCATATTTATTTAGATTAATTATGTAACTAATGACTTAATAATTAAGGTTTAATTTAGGTTTTTATTAGTATTAATTACATTTGAATGTTTGATTAAGTTTAAGTTTATATGATTAATTTGATTAACTTAATTAGCTTATTTAAGATGTGTGATCAAAATAATTAGTAGATTAATTAAGTGTTTGATTTGAATTTGATTTAAAAAGTTAATTTGGTTCATTAAGATGATGGATTAATTCATTAGGTTTGCATTAATTAGGTGTTTATTTGGATTAATTTAAGAGTAATTAGTTTAATTAAGAAGTGTGTTTAAGTTAATTATTAAATTAAATAAAGATTTATTTAATTCTAAAATTTAGTTTTATATTTATTTAGATTAATGATGTAATTAATGCCTTAATGATTTATGTTTAATTTAGGATTTGGTTGGTATTTAATTGCATTTTATGTTTGATTAAGCTTAAGTTTAATATGATTAATTTGATTAACTTAATTAGTTTATTTAAAATATGTGATTAAATTAATTAGTAGATTAATTAAGTGTTTGATTTAAATTAATTTTAATGTGATTAATAAAATTAATTTGGTTCATTAAGATGATAGATTAATTCATTAAGTTTGTATTAATTAAATATTTAATTAATTATGTTTGATTAAGGGTAATTAAAAAATTTTAAATCATTAGATTAATCAAATATTTATTTAATTAATGACTTAATTTCTCACATGTGAGTGATTTGATTTAGTTAAGTTTTTTACTTAAGTTTGATTTGATTAAAGGATTATTGTTATTATCATTTGATTAGATTAAGTGATTTAATTATTTATTTTTATTTCAATTAACCTTGATTATTCATAATCATAGTTAGGTTTGATTTTCTTCATTTATTATGTTCATTAGATTTTATTCATGTTTGATTTAGTTATTGGGTTTATGTATTGATAGTTAATTAATTATCATATTCCAAATTGGATGAGATTTAATCATATGTTAATTAAGTTTATTTTAATTTTATTTGGTTTAATTTGATTAATATCAAATGATTTTATTGAATTGGTTTGTTAATCAATTTGATTTTTAGTTTATTTAATGATTAATTAGTTTCAGTTTATTTATATTCAATAAGGAGTTTCATATGATTAAGACTTCATGCTTAGTGCAGGTTTAGTTATACTAGTTCGACCCATGTTAAAGTTCCCTATATTTGTTGAATTTTAAGTTTAATTTAATATTTAATATTTTAATTTAGTTTTAATGATTTAAATAGGTTTAATCATATTTAATTTAATTTCTTAGGGGGATGATATTTTCCTCATTTGAGGTTTTATTAATGATTGCTTAAGTGTTATTTCATTTTTGATTTTGATTTTGCTATTTAAATTATTTTTAAATTATATTATAATTAAGCCATTAATTAATTAAACTTTAATCTTAAGTGTTTGCTTGGGGTTCATTAGAATTCAAAAAATCACATTATTTCCTTAAGAGTCCTAGAAGTCAATTGAAGTGATTTAAACAATTTTGAAGATTTTTGTAAATTTCTGAATTTTTATTTGATTTATTTTATTAAAATAGATAATCTAAACTTTAAAATTTAATCTCTCTTTATCCAGAAGTCCTTTTTACTTGGGATTTTTATGGCAGGTGTGTTTTAACTTTAGTTTCAATCCCTAGAAATTTTAACTTAATCTGACATGTATTTTTGATTTAATTAATGAAATTTAAATTTTACTAAAACTCAAATTAAGCTCAAAATACTTAGTGAAATTTAGAGATTTTAGATTTGTTGGATTCTTCTAGGAAAGATGAATCCAACGAGCCATCTTGTAATTTTTGGTTAAGTAAATTTTTTTATGAAATTTTGAAGTTTCAGGTTATTTAAATTAATTTTTTAAATCAAAAAATCACCGATCGGCTAACCTTGGCGCGTGGCGCGTGATTGGATGGATGCGGTGCAGCGTATGCCATGCGATCGGTGATGCGCATGGTGCCGCGTGGCCGTTTGGCGGGCGACCGTCAACCGAGAAGCGACCGGCGGCTCGCTCGGCGTCCTCTATGATCGGATGGTCCATCGATCAGCGATCTAGGCCAAGCTCGCGATCAACGATGATCCGTGGTCGATCATGCAAAGCTGCGATCGACATCTCGAGCGTCGAAGGCGGATCGCCGATCCGAGCCTTCCGATCCAACACATGATCGGACGGACACTGCGTGATGATCAGCATTTTTTTGAAAATTGTTAATTTCTAAGTGAAAACTTATCCAAATGGACTCATTTTCACGGCGATTCACACCAGAAAAATTCTATTTTCTAATTGGGATATATTTAAAGTAAAAATGCAGGATTATCTAGGAAAAATTCCTAAAATTGCAAAAAATTAACTCAAAATGCGAGACATCCTAAGGCCGGCTAAAGTTTAGTGAAATTTATCTCATCGGGGATGGTTTCCAGCGGCGGTGGAGATCCAAGCGAACTCTAGATATGTGAGGAAGCTTTGAAATGATTTTTAACCTTTGCCTCCTTTCGAAACATCATCTTCTCTGATGTTTATCGTCATCTCGTTGAAAAAGTAATTATTTATATTTTTGAGCTCAAGAATGGCTCAAAGAGGTGGAGGATGGGTTCCTTTTTTGCTTTGGGGAGCTCTTGGGAGCTGAATGATGGTAGGAGAAAGAGGGATGAAGCCTCATTTTCCCCTCCTTTTATAATGGCCGAAAATTCATTCTTTTTTGAATTTTTTGGCTCCAAATTGATTATCATCTTGCTTGAGGTGGTTGGGATGGATGATGGATTGATTGAGAACTTTAGATTTTTGCTCCAAAGTTCTCTCTTGTTGTCATATGATCAGCTCAATTGAATACAAATATTGGTGAAGTTAAGTGCATGTGATGAGGGAGAATTAAATAAGGTTGGGTGGAATCCTATGTGGGAGAGGATCCATGATGGATTTAATTGGGTTGGGTTGATTTTTGGTTGATCCCAAATGGGTTTGGGTCTAGTTTGATCAGCCCTCAATGGGTCATGGCTTGGTTTCAAGACATTTGGCCCAATTTGTGTCATATGATCATATTGGGTCAAATTGGCCAATTTGACCAAAATTGGTCAAATTAACTTGTGTCATTGGGCGATTCATGTTCAATTGGCTAATTAAATATGAATGTGGTTTATGGGTTGAATTAATTTGGATTTAATTTGGATTTAGGCCAAATTGACCCTTTAGGCCTTTTTGGGCTTAATGGCTCAATTGAGCTCGATTGATCAGATTAGGTTTAATTATAGCTTTGGTCAAGTTCAATAATCAATTTAGAATGAACTTGAGAGGTTAGTTGCAATCAATTTGGGTTGGAACATGATTTGACCAATTTGATCCTTTAGGCCAATTTGGGTCAACTTAGATCAAATGGCCAATTCAGTGCCCATTGATTTGTATCATCCTAGGATGATCAACAATTATAGTGAAAGAACTACAACGTGACATACTGCCTATGGTTAACATCATCGAGCGAAACTCTAACAAATGACCTCGAATGGGTCAGAAATCATTGCTGGATTTTCTCTTAAAATATACAGGCTAATGTCACTAAATAATTTTCTGACATACTGCCTAAATCAGTAACAAATCATTTTAAACATCAACAATTTTCTTTTAAGATAAAAATTCAAAGCACTCTGACACATACATAAACATGATCATATGTTATATACTAAGAAGATCTCAAATTAAAATACAAAAAATAAAATTATAATCAAACAACATTCACATCTTCACTATTATCACCAAAAAAGATGAATAAGCACTCTCTGCGTCATCCCTTGGAGATGAATCTTCAGAAACCTGACTCGGTGAATGACCTTTAATATCTGCACCTGTCTTACGATGAACCAGATGTGTCCCTTTCAGAAAACCACGAGTAAAACCTTCTTAAAGAAGTCGACATTCCAGATCCTTCACCTCAATATCGTAAATATGATCACGAGCTTCCTGAAGTCAATCCTGAATTATATTCTTGAAGGACATTGAATTTTTGAAGCTCTAAAATCTTCAAGTTGGTGTCAACTTATATATTCTTCTTTTCCAAGATCTATGCTAGTAAACCCTTGTTCTCTGTCTCTAAAGTCTGTATCTTAGCATTGGCGGCTTTTAAGGTCTTCGTAGTCTGATTTATTTCAGCTCGTGCATCCACTAGCTCATAAAGTATCACTATTGATAGTTGGCGTTAAATCATCTGATCTTAATGTCCTCTGATGCTTCCGCAACCCATCATCTTGTGCAAGATTTGCGCGGAAATCTTTAGACATTGGAATATCTGTGGAAGGATGCTCACCCATAAAAATATTCTCTATTTTCCAAATTTGGAAGCATTTGGAGCATAAATTGGATCGATCTTAGTAGTTAGAAACCAGATCAAAAGAAGAACTAGGGGGGCAGATTTCAGTTAGTGGAGTACCAAAGAGATGAAAGTGGAAGCACTCTTGAATTGATCTTCTACAGTCTGAAACTCAGATCAACTAGAACTGTAGGGGGATAATTATATATTAGTGGAGGCTACCAAAGATAAGATAGAAAAATTACCTTTGAAGCAATTGGAGACTAACAAGTCTTGAAACTCAGATCGGGAACTGAGCTGGGGGTGTCAATACAAGTTAATTAGGCTACCAAGAAAGTGGAAGCATGGAGCATGAATTGGATGTCGCCCTACCATGTCTTAAACTAGATGGGAGAACTTGAGCCTACAAGGGATCACCTAATTAGTGGAGGCTACCAAAGAGAAAGTGGAAGCACTGGAGCACATTTGGGATACACAACCAGTATTGAAAACCTTGAGAGAACTAGAGTCTGAGGTTTTGCTGCGGGAGAAAAGCCCTAAGGGATCCTTGTCTGATTAGTGGAGGCTACCAGAGAAAGTGGAAGCATCCATTTGGGATACTCTAACATCTCAAGAACTGACTGAGAAGTTCAATTATACTTATGGAGGTTATCAAAGATAAGAAAAGAAAGATAAGTCAAATTGAGATGCACTCAGTCATTTGAAACCCTAAGATCAGAACTACATGAGATTACAATTATCTTACAAAGACTATAAAATAAAAGTAAATAAAGTAAGGTGTTAGTTTTTCATTACCCCTTATGGGATATTTATACTTGAAAAAGAGACTATTCAAATTCTTTAAAGAGTTTAAAAATAAAATAAAATGAAAAAACTCTTCATCTTCTTTTAAAAAATAAAAATAATAAAAAGAAGAAAACTCTTCATATTCAAATATATATATATATATATATATATATATATATATATATATATATATATATATATATATATATATATATATATATATATATATATAATTTTGCATCTTCATAAAATAAAATATAAGAGAAAATTTAAAATAAATAAAAAATCTTCACATTCTTAATAAAAAAAATACTTTTTATATTTCTAATTAAAAAAAAATTCTGTATATTTTTCATTAAAAAAAAGTTTCTGTCTCCTCCTCTCTCCCCTCTCTTTCTCTCTCTCTCTCTCTCTCTTCCACTCTAATATGACAAAATGACAACAGGGCCCACGGCCTCTCCTTTTTCAAAACAAATATATGTATATATATATAATAAAATAAATAAATATTAATAACTAATTAATAATTAAATAAATTGATACACATAATACATATAATTACAAATGGTAATAATTAGCTAAAGTTATTTTATTTTAATATTTTTGGATGAAATAAATTTTATTATCCAAAAATAGAGAGCAAATGATATAACACTCTAAAATTTATAAATAAAGCAGAAATCTCCGGTTAAAATATGTATACAATCAAATTAAATGATTTAATGATATGAGTCTAATAACACTAGAAGCGGATCAAATCGAGCTCAAATGAGCTCAAATCAATTCCAAAAGTTACATATGAAAACTTCGAAATATTGACTCGATGATCAAATGATTTTCAAATTTGACGCTTTATAGGCTCGGTAAAACGACATCTAAGATCATCGGATCGAATGTCATTTAAATGGTCAAATCACCAAAAAAACTATCTATGATCAAATGAATCAATACAAACCATTGATGGGTTTTTTGAGATTTTTCTCTGATGATCAAAATACTCTTAATCCTATAAATAGCATTCTTTATCGTGAAGCTGATACTTAAGAAAGGAGAGAGTTAGAAGTTGTATCACCTTATCATCCGACATTATCATTTTGATCGGCAATTCTTCAAGTACATTATCAATATTGTTGCTGGATTATAGAATGCTTTCATTATGCTTTCATCTGACTTTAATCTCGTTATCAAGAAGACATAAACTTTATACTCCAAAGTAGATATATAGTGGAGCATTTTTATTGGGCTAGGTCCCGTGATTTTTTTCCCTCTTTATGAGATTTTTTCATATAAAAATTCTTGGGTCTCTTATTCTCTTTTCAACTATCTATATGTATGTTGAATTTCATATAAGCTAAAGTGAAAAATTTTATTCAACCTCTATAAATTTTCTAGTACATAATAATGTTATTATTATTATTAAAAAAATTTAAAAATTAATAAATTGAAGATGTGAATAATTATCACGTTTTCTAGAAAACGTGATTATTATTCACGTTTTCTTGAAAAATGTGAAAAACGTTGCTTCTGTATATATTTTTCTAAAATGCTCCATTTGTTAAGAAATATATGTCAACAGCACCTTTTGAAAATTTGGCCTAATTAGTATTATTCCATAAATTACAAAATTATTTGAATTTCTATAATATTTTATTATAGTATAACCAATTTATTACTGATTTAACGTATAAACCTAAGCTAAGATTAGATCAATTTTACAGATTTTTTTTTAAAGATTCATTTTAGTAGAGATTTGAATCTCTTTGTATTGTAGAGATATTAAAACATAATAATGATGGCTGATATTACAAATTTTTTATTTAAAAAAAATTAAATAATAATTTTCTAACAGCCACCGCACTTTATTAAGTGAGATTTTTCACTGTAATATCTTCAGAACACGTCCAAATCATAATCTCTCAATGATAAAATATTCGCTATCGCCATCTCAAACGCAATCCTAAATTTCAATCTCTTCAAAAATTAAGTTAGTTTAGTTGGTTAATAATAGAAAAACTAATCATCTAACTAACATTATGGTAGGATACCAAAGAAGTGGTAGGATGCCAAAGAAGAATAGACTCTGATCTCTTCTATGATGGATTCAATTTCTCATCGGTGTAAATCATATTTTGTGCAATTATACATTTAATTTCTCTTCAAAACAATTAGATTTGATATTATAATAATTTTAAAAAATATTTATATTTTGAACAAGTAAATTCTAATCATTTCAGTTAGGCTGGTTGGAAAGGATTAAGTGCATGTGTATGTATGCTTATGCTGTGATATAATGAGATGATATTTTTTATGTTTTAATTTTATTTTATTTTTTAGTTTTGCATGTTACATTATTTCATAAAAGATTTATATATATACCATATAATTCTTATATATTTACATATCTAACACCTAAAATTAGATATTTATATGATAAATGATCTCATGCATGAATAAGATTTAAGAAATCCTATGTAAAAAATAACGAGCATCAATCATGTGAAATTTTCCATATAGAATAAAAATATTGATATTTTAATATGATATAAATAAACATATGAAGTTAAAATTTTATGAAAAAAAAAAAAAAGTAGCATAGAAAATTTGAACTTATGATCTATAATAGTCCACCTTGATGCGACAAATACAAAATATATATTGAAATTGCATAAAATCAAAACATTTTGAGTTGATGAATGATGTTGTTCGATATATGCAACTTATTCTTCAACGAGCATATATGCATTTATGCGAGTGTCATTAATAGCCCTAATAAAGTCTTTAAAATATAGCATGTAATGATCATTGTTAAGAATCTTTGATAAAATATCATGAAATTATTTATTTATTGAGGCAGTATTATCTATTTATTTAATTGATCTCATTTATTCTTTAATTATGTAGTCTTATTTCTAAGTTTAGTCACAAAAAATAAAAATGATTTAAGTTTACTGATTAAATAATTTATAAACTAAGTTACAATAAAAAAAATTATTTAACCTTCAATGGGACCTTATTAGCAGTTCAGTATTTTTTATTTTTTTAATCTTAGAGACAATATTTACATATGCATTTATATACAATATATAAATTAGAACTATATGTTTTCTTTTTAATATCTATATATTTGTAGAAGAATAATAACATACATAAACATTCAAATAATAATCAGTACTATCATTCAACGATTCTTTAAGATAATATATTTTGAAATGAGATATTTAACTAAAAAGCTATTTGGTTGAAATCAAAAAGTAAAGTAAATATAAGGATTTTAATTTTTTTAGCATTTGATATTATGTAAAGTAAAATTTGATAGTGATGTAATGCATTTTGAATTCAATAGATAGTTATATTTTGGTATATTTAGAATTACTAATTTGGCGAATTTTAAATCTGGCAAAATCAGCCACCGTCATCGTCCGTCATCTGCGCCATCATTTCACTTGAAAATATTTTACATTTTTTTAACCAAATATAAAAAAAAATAAACTCATAAATTTATAAAATTCTCAATCAAACAATCTAAAATAATCTAAATACATAGCATTCTTTTTACACTGTATTCTTTTTTTTAGGCAACTAAAATTATTTTAGTTGGCCTGATAGTCAGAGTCTCATAGACACATACTAGGTGAAAAGACATAATAAAATGTAAGCATAGAATAATAATAATAATCGATAGCTACAGGCTTGTTAAATATTTAGCTGAGCAAGCAAATCAAAACTAGATACTCGGTAAAGAAAGAGCAGCAATATTTCATCCTGCTTTTTATTTAGCAAATCAGAAACAGAGCAAGTTATGTTAAATTTGTAGCTACAAAACTCGTTCTGCAAATCTTTATAATTAGACGACAGTGTAGTGTCTTATTTTTAAATAAAACTTATGGATTATATTTTTGATTTACACATTCTTTCTTATCCAAATGAAAAATCAGATTTTTTTTTTTTTTAAAAAAAGTTGCCTTCAGTCTTATATCAGAAATCTGGAAACTGCGGAAGAATACAGTGCTTGTTTCCATGGAGACGATGAAGGTTGCCCGGCGATCAGGAAAATAGAGGTCGTTGAGAGGTGCAATAATCTCTGCGGTAGAGGAAATACAATGATCTCGCAGACGCAACTCGCAAAAGGTATGGTGAGGTCTCGTCGAGGCGGAGTAGTTGAAGAAGCTGGAGGGACGACCGGTGGACGTCGACGGAAAAAGATGCGAGAAAATTGACGAGAGGAGAGTAGATGATGCTGTAGTGGAGCTCTGTTGAGGCGATAGAGATGGAGACGGGAGCTGAGGAGAAATAGCAAGTTAGGTTTCAGAGTCGATCCTTTTTCCTGAGGAGAAATAGCCACAAAATGGAGCTCTGTTGAGGCTTGACTCTTTTTTTGGGGGGGGGAAATGAGGGCTTGGCACGAATTTTATTAACTGTAAAAAATTGTATACAGAATTTAGAGGACAGAAGTCCTCAAGCCAGAAAGAAACAGAAACAGGATTACAAAATCAGCAAAGCAAGAAAGCTGAAAACAAGACAAAAGCAAAATGGGACTCAGAGACATAAAAATAAAAAATCAGTCCTGCAAAAGACAACCTCGGTTGCTAATAAGCCACAAAGAGCAGAAAAACCTGGTGATCTCATCATTGTCCATAATACAGCTTCAGCAAAACGAGAATAAAAGCAAGTATGAAAGACTGCCTCGATTCTCCTTCGAAGAGACGACATCCTTGAAAAGAACGGGCACCACTGCTGCGGCCAGCTCAGATAATACGCCGCACATATATAAGGAATCGTGAACACCTCGTTATCAAAAAAATAATAATAAAAAAAAAAAAAAAAAAAAAAGAAGTATGAAAGACCGATAGGCATCAGAATGTAGAGACATTATCCTTACAGAGTTTTGCTTTTTGCTGAAATAGCATTTCTAATGGAATAATATAAGGTGCTATAAATGGCGATGTTACGGTCAAATCGTCTTTGATTCCTCTCTTTCCAAATGAAATATACCAAACAGCTAATCGTGAGATAGGAGAGTTTTTTGTTAGGCTTGGAAATGTGATTAAGATCTTTGATGAAGGAGGTGAGCTGTAGAAGCGTGGGCCTGAGAAAAAAATTAGTCGTCCACGGGAGGAGATCCCAAAGAAGACTGAATGTATAAAGGCATTCAAAAAATAGATGATTTTTAGTTTCATTATCAGAGAAACAGAAGTAACAGAAATTGAAAATAAAGATTACCTTTGAAAAGTAAAGCAATGTGGTGTAGCTTATACCAGAATAAAGTTTTTTTTTTTTTAAAGGCTTCCAAAGAGAATGTATTTTGTGAGCCACCAATTTCTAAGCAAGCAATCGGTGTTTAAAATTCTCCAGAGGAGAGTAGCCAAAAAGGCTTGAGAGAGGGCAGAAATTGAAGGAATACCCAAGCCTTCGCAGATTTAGGCCTGCAAACCTTATCCCAAGCCACTGCAAAAAGTTTGGATTGATAAGGATCCCCTGCAAAAAGAAATCTTGAACAAATACTGTTAATCTGGTTTATAAAACTTTTGGGGATAAGAACTCCTCTCACCCAATAAGAAATTAGATTCCAAACAGTAAATTTAATCAATTGTAATCTGCTAGCAAAAGATAACAGTTTTGCCTTCTAGCCATGTAAGATGCTTAAAATTTTAACATTAATGTCTTTAGCTTGCATATTCACTATGAGATTGTGAACATCAGATTCCAAGTGATTGAGAATAGAAGCTTGTTGCTCTTCAAGAGAACAGATACAGAGCTTGAGCATAGAATCAGAATTCTAGAATTGATTAACAATATATTTTTTGAGAGCTTTCAACTTGCTAATAAAATCAAAAATAGGATCTTCTTTGATGGGAAGATGCTAAACATGTTGCACTGTTTGCAAAAATCCTGACTTACCGCTTCAGAATTTTTTGCATTGGAATCTCTTTTTAATACAAGGGAGGTTAGCAGTATGAACTATGATTGGAGAATGATTTGAGCGCTTGGGAGTTTCAATTTTGTAGTAAGACATAGGAAAAGTTTCAAGCCATTTGTTATTAACCAAGGCTCTATCTAACTTTATATAAATAGGATCAGACATTCTGTTATTGGACCAAATATAAGAAATGCTGATAGAAGAAAGGTCAACTAATCCAACCTCAAATAGTTGAAACCTGCAGCAATTGAAATCCCCAAGAACCAGCCATGGTTTGTCAATCTTAGAAGCAATATCACAGAGAGCATCCCGAAGAGAGGACCTGTCTGTATGAGCATTAGCTGCATAAACTACAGTATAAAAAGAAAAACTGGCAGTGCAGACTTCACCATGAATAAACTGAAGGTCAGCCATAATAGGTTGGAACAGAAAAGAACTCGCATTCCATTTAGCCCAAATATGACCATTAGAGGAGTATTGAAAGTTGTGAAAACTTTTCTGATTATTAAAAAAGCTTATGAGTAGACATGTGATTGGGAAGTGCATTGGTTTATCTTTGGAATGAGGAGATTTCTTTGAATTCTTGTTCTTTGGGGCTTTAGGAGGACACTTGTCATGAAGATTGCTGAAGTATTCTTTA
Organism: Cymbidium sinense; assembly: GCA_021442155.1. Classification (NCBI taxonomy): domain Eukaryota; kingdom Viridiplantae; phylum Streptophyta; class Magnoliopsida; order Asparagales; family Orchidaceae; genus Cymbidium; species Cymbidium sinense. Next base: position 283,538,261 of record CM038215.1, read on the forward strand.
GACAAGTTTGATAATTGCTCTTCGAGCTTACTAAGAGGCATATTACTGTCAGAAAGAGAAACAAAAGAGTTGTGAATAGCAGTAAGAGTCGTTGAGCTGTAAAAATTATGAGAATTATTGGGAGGAGAGGATGTAAGTCCATCTTTGGCATATTCCACATGGGATCAGAAGAGAGGGCATTAAGGAGTTGATTCTCAACAGATGTTGACTCAGAGGGAGTAATATCAGTGCTAGTTGGGATTTGCTTGGGTGTAAGGGAAGAAGAGATCTGAGCTTTCTAAGGTTGTCTAGGCTTTCTGCTAGTGCTACGACCTCTAGTTGGCTCTTTCAAAGTATATGTAGAAGGATTAGTGGAGCAATGTGCAGAGGAGTGAAAGGAGTTACAACCTTCACACTTTGAGGGTTATAGTCATAAAAAACTTTCAGATTGATGAGATTTTCATCAACTACAATGGATATTTCGTCTGACAGTGAGGAATTCTTGTCAATTTGAACACAAGTTGGAGCAAAAGTCAATCTTGATTTAGAGGCGGTGAGGACATCTACCGCTAAGGAAATCCCAATTTTACTAGCAATTTTGGACAATCTATTTGAGTTCCAATAGCACGAAGAAAGATCTGGAATTTTAATCCATATAGGAATGCTAAAGAATTCATCTTTCACTGGTCTAAAATTAGGATTCCATTTTTGAATAATGAATGGCTTGCCAAAAAAGAACCATGGTCCACCCGACCATACCATGTCATAGTCTTTGACATTGGAAAATTTAAACAAGAAAAATCCTTCGTTAAGTGATAAAAGTGATATAATACCTTTAAGCTTCCAAATTTGTTTGACGAGATTTAACAAGGCCTTATAATAGGGTCGCTTACCGATGGAGTAACTGACCAGGCAAAGTTCCCAATCTAAGGAGCCCGCAGCCACCTCTTCATTTGAGAAGGTCACTGTGTCTTCATTTTGCAGAATAAAGCTAACCGATAGGCCTTTAGAAGTTGAGATATTGGGGGTCAGCAACCAATTCTAGTTAAGAGAAGCCGAGGGAGGGGCCGCACCAGAGGGGGGTTTGGAAAGAGAAGTCGCTTCAGCCAAAGCAGCCAAGGAAGAGCCTTGGAAGGGCAAAGAAGGGAAATTAGAAGAAGAGAAAATTCCATAGCATGAGCTGGAAGAGCAGAAGGTGAGGGCGAGAATCCGCTGCGTCGACAGGGTAACACAAGAAACCCTACATAAAGTGCTTCTTCAATTCAATTCAATTCATCTGAGAAAATATCACACAGCTTGACTCACTTGACATCTAAACAAGAGCGAAGCTGTTCTTTTTTGAAATTTTTATCAACAGAAGGCGCCATGTTAACGGTGAGAGCTGGGGAGAAATATTTGTTAAAAATAGTTTAAAAAGGAGTTATAAAGGACTTGCTTTTACATGAGAGTATTTTGTTGTTGAGTCTGAACTTAGTGCATTCAAATTCTAATTTAAATATATAATTTTTAATAACAAAAATTAAGAATGATTAGTAAAATCACTTTAAACAAGTAAAATTAAAACCTAAAAAATAAGTACAAAATGGGTGTATTCATTAATTTATAGACTGATGAAAATAATTATTAAATAATTAAATCATAGATCAAATATGTACTAAATATCACTCTAATAACTATTGATATATCCTTCTAAATTTATAAATAAAGTACAAATCTCAAATTAAAGCATATATACAATCAAATTAAACGACTCAGTGAGACGAGTTCAACAATACTAAAAGCGGGTCAGATCGAGCTCAAATGAGCTCAAATCAAGCTCAAAAGGTATATATGAAAATTTCAAGTCACTAACTGGATGATCAAATGGCTTTTAAATTTGAAGTGTTTATAGTCGAATCGAGCGGCTTAACGAGACGAATCCAACGAGCCTAAAATCACCCAAATCAAAGATCGTTTGGATGGTCAAATCACCAAAAAAATTATCTATCAAATGGATCAATATACACAGTCCGATGGAGTGTTTTGGGATTTTGGCTACAATGACTAAAATGCCCCTCTGAGAATCTTATAAATAAAATCTCATTCTTGTCATGAAGGGAAAATAGGAGCTAAATGTGAAAGAAGTTCGAAGTTCATCATCACTATTGTCGTCGATCGTCGTCAATTGTCATTGCCGACTGCCGCCAACAATCGTTACAGTCTAACTACCGCAACATAGGTGTTGTAACCTGATTCTGGAATTTTCATTATCAGGATTTCTCACATACAATCTTGTAATTCTGCTGTCGAGAAGATTCAAATTTTATACTCCAAAGTTGATATATAGTGAACCATTTTTACTGGGCTAGGCCCTGTGGTTTTTTCCCCCTCTTTCTGAGATTTTTTCACATAAAAATTATGGAGTTTCTTATTCTCTTTTCAACTATTTGTGTGCGTGCTAGATTTCCATACAAAGCTAAGACATTAAGTTTTATTCTACTGCTACAAATTTTTTGGCACGCAACAGTTTGACACTGTCCGTGGGAAACATTCCCTTTACATATTCACAATGATTGATAGTCTGACTTTATATTCAGAGCAGCACCATCTATACGGTGAATAAAATCTTACTTTGGAGTAACACATAAGAAGAATGAAGATTCATGAACTCTGATCCTTCAACTTTTGTTGGAAATTGGGGGGCAACTCTTAATTTCAAAATATCGTTCAAATCAATATTTTGTATATCGATTGATTATCAGTTCAAGAAGTAAGTCAATGATGTGGAGCAATTTCAATAAAAAATGGAGAGGTAGCTTTGCAAATTATGATTCTCCAGTCATACTCATGAAAAATAAGACAAAGGTCAAGAAATAACTTTAGCTACAACCTCAAATGGATATTTTGATTTACCCTCTTCCACACAGATTAACGTCATACTTTGAAAAAATAACCTCGGATGAGAGATAAAACTTTGCAGCTACTCCTCACAGGTCATCGAGCGAAAACTCTGACAAACAACCTCAGATATGTCAAAACTTCATACCTACTCTACACAGGTTAATGTCATCGAGTAATACTCTGACAAATAATCTTGAAAGAATCAAAATGTTTAACCCCTTCCACACATGTTAACGTCATACTTTAGCAAAATAACCTCGAATAAGAGTTAAAATTATTGACTTCTTCCACACATGTTAACTGTTATCGATTAACACTCTGACAAACAACCTTGGATAAGTCAAAAAATTTTTTATAGATTCTACCCCTGGAAGGCACGCCCCTGAGGAAGCCTCTATGGGAAGCTAGTAGTGGACAAGATCATTATTAGAAAGGCTCCAAGAGAGTAGTGGTTTACAGGGTCTCCACTCATTAAAAATCTCAGAATGTACATGTACATCAAAAATCTCATAAGGCAAAAGCCTCATAAGGTACAGGTACATCAAAAACCTTAGAAGGTGAAAGCCTCAGAAGGTACAGGTACATCAAAAATCTCAGAAGGCAAAAGCCTCAGAAGGTACAGGTACATCAAAAATCTTAGAAGGCGAAAGCCTCAGAAGGTACAGGTACATCAAAAATCTCAGTAGGCAAAAGCTTCAGAAGATATAGTTACAACAAAAATCTCATAAGGCAAAAGTCTTAGAAGGTACATGTACATCAAAAATCTCAGTAGGCAAAAGCCTCATAAGGTACAGGTACTCTGATAGAGAAAAATAAGCTTGTTGTGATCTTTTATGAGGAATAGTCACCAAATCACTTGGAAAATGAAACTTCTTTTCAGAAGATTATCAAAGTATCACTGTTGATAGTTAGTGTTACATCGTCGGATCACGTCGTCCCTTGATGCTTCTGTAACCCATCAACTTGTGCAAGCATTGCTTGAGAATCTTTAGACATTATGATATCTGTGGGAAGATGCTCACCCATGAAAATATTCTCCAGAATTGGGAGCACACTGGAGCCTGAATTCAGGATGCATCCTCTTAACCAGGTCAGTTGAAAACTCTAAGATCGGGGAGAACTGGAGCCTGCGAGAGGGGTCGGCACCATTATACAGGTTAGTGGAGACTACCAAAGAGAAGAAAGCGGAAGCAAACCATAGCCTCATCGTATGAACTACGGGCCTTGATCACCTCCAACCCTGGTCAGTTTGATGAGGACAGTTGATGCATCTCTCAAGAGAAAATCGGAGTCTCGTCATATGAACTACGTGCCTTGATCGCCTCTAAACCCGGTTGGTCCGATAAGGATAGTTGACACCTCTTTCGAGAAAAACTGGAGCCTCGTCGTATGAACTACGGGTCTTGATCGCCTCCAAATCTAGTTAATCTGACGAGCAGACGCCTCTCTCAAGGGAAAATCGAAGCTTTGTCGTATGAACTACGAGCCTTAATAGCCTCCAAACCTGGTCAGTCCAATGAGGACAGTTGACACCTCTCTCTCGAGGGAAAACCAGAGCCTTGCCGTATGAACTACGGGTCTTGATCACCTTCAAACTCGATCGGTCTGATGATGACAGTTGATGCCTCTTACGAGGGAAAATCAAAGCCTTGTTGTATGAACTATAGGCCTTGATCACCTCCAAACTGTCGGTCCGACGAGAATAGTTGGAGGCTCTCTCAAGAGAAAATCGGAGCCTCATCGTATAAAGTATGGGCCTTGATAGCCTCCAGGGGCGGAACCAGCCTTTATTTTCAGGGTGGGCAAAAAGTAATTTTAAAAAAAAGGAGAATTTAACAATGAATATACCAAAAGAATGAATTGTATTACATTATCATCAATCTAATAAAAAATGTTTACAAACTTCTTAATCTATTTTGCATTGTCTGATAATATTGCATGATAAATTCATTGGGAATCGATTCAAATACTTCTTTCTCAATATAAGGTATAAGGCAATCATTGAGCCAATCATCGCTCATTCTACTACGCAATCGATGCTTAATAATCTTCATTGAAGAAAATGCTCTCTCCACTGTAGCTGTAGCAACTGGTAAAGTAAGTGCCAAAATAATAAGTCTATAAATTAAAGGATACACACCATCCTTCTTTGTCTTGACAAGCTGTTTTGCAAGATCAGCAATACCATTTAAAGATGAGAAATTATTACTACTACGCACATTGATAATATAAGCGGAAAGCTGATGTTCAAGGTCCATATGCAAAAAAATCTGTAGGATATAACTCTGCAAGTCGAATAAGTTTTTTCTTATCAAAAGCAAATAATGAATCACTTGGGTTTAAGCATGCCACACAAAGAAGTAGCTCTATGCGTAAAAAATAATTATTCTTGAAGTTACATATCAATTATAGTATAGAATAACTCAACGCAATAGTGATGCAAATTTGTCATTTCTTCACCTCCCCGTATACCTCGTCGATGAGTTTTAAAGGTAGAACTCATATCTAGAATATCAATCTCAAAAACATTACAAAAAATAGATACTTCATGTAATAAGGAATCTCATCCACTATTTCTCATTATCTGTAATCGTTGCTTGGATATCTGCACTAATTTCATTACATTTTCAATATATTGGTCTTTTTTTTTTTTTTTGCGTAGATTGTGATAATTCATTTCAGGATACCTAAAATACAATCATCAAATGCATAGTAAATACAAAATCAAAAGACTCCATTGCACTGATTAAAATACCGACTTCAACTGATTGATGATCATGTACTCCATCCTCTTTACTATCTCAAGCACTTCACGAGATGCATACATCTTCATAAGACTAATTAAACTATGTGAACTCCAACGAGTGTCACCAGCTCGTTGTAGGTTAGTTTCTCGATTCAAATCACATCCACTAATTAAATCCCCTGTTTGGAGATGTAAAATAACCTTTTCATGTTGAATAGTTTTTAAAATCTCACTTCTCTTACAAGAACTTTCAATTGTGTTTAAAATTCTTGAAGTGATCTCAAAAGATGCTTCACTTGCCAATGTTTTTTGCTACCACTAAACATAATTGAATTTGATGGGTAAAACAATGAACATAAAATGCCTGAGGATTATCATTAAGAATGAGTGCCTTCAAATCATTAAATTCACCTCACATATTGGATGCCCCATCATACCTTTCCTCATCCTATGCAAGCTTAATGAATGCTTAGTGATAGCTTCAAGTGTTGTTTGAGTGCAATTGACTTGTTGAAGAAACATATTTAATGCAAATCTTTCAATAACTTGAATTTTTTTTATCAACATATTTCACAAAGGATAATTGTTCCTTTGTTGATACATCACAGCTTCATCCACAATAATAGAAAAGTAAGAATCACCGATATCTTTGATGATAGCTAAAGTCTCATATGATACTTGACAAAGTCGTTTTGTACCTTTGGTGAAGTCAATTGTAATTTTGTACTAGCATTTTCGAATGTTTTTTAATTTCTTCATTATGATCTGCAAGAAAATGGAATAATTCTAAATAATTTTCTTGGTTAATGAATTAAAAGATTCATCGACCACGAATAGTAATCTTTGTCAAAAGAAATCTAATACAATCAACCGCCAACATTACCCTATACTCTTTTTGTTTCTCTCATCTTTAGTCAACCACATAGTAGATACTTTGAGGCTTCATTAGATCTTCACACTTCCCTCCCTATTATACCAAAAAACTTTTCTTTTCTTTTCTAATTTTAAATCCTTCTCGATAAATGAATCTCCACCTCCTTGATTTATAGTAACTGTTCTTGAGGCTTAAAAATAAATAGCAATATAAATAATACATCTTTTCTCAGATGTTATATTCTAACCAATATGGATATTCCTCAAACCACTTTGAATTAAATCAGTAACATTGTCATCATTGTTTGAGAAAAATTATGACTTTTGGTCGATGTGGCCCTTTTACCAAATATGCTATTACGATTCTATCTCTCTCAACATCATAACTCCAAATCCATCGAAGCCCGTGATCTAAGATTATTGATATCAAGATCAACTCGTTCTTTCCTCTTTAAATAACGATCCATTTAGAAAATCTTAAATATGATAGTAGAATGCAAATAAAAATAAATCAATAAATAATGACACACTTTCAACCTTTTCAAAACAAATTCATAATATCTCAAGAATAACGACCTTCCTTTTAAAATAAAATTAAACCAATAATATTTAAAAAAGGCACACCTTCTACCTTTTAAAATAAAATTAAACCAATAATATCTTAAAAAAAGGCACACCTTCTACGTTTAAAATTAAAAATGCTATTCACATACCTTAATTGATTGAGAAGAATGTTGCTAAAAAATATTATTGAATTTTAATCCTTCAATATCACCTGCATAAAGCATATAATTAATGATTACTACATGTGATAAAAAATAACTTTGAATGCCCTAATCTAATGATTAATACACAAATTTAAGGACTACTTTTCTTGTAATTACAAATATGTGTTAGACTTGGCTGCAGGATAACTGTGCACAAGCTTGCTATCAATCCTTTAAATAAAATGAAAGTTTAAAAGCTCTAACGGCAAAGCTTAAGATAGATTAAGGTAGCATTTATAGTACCAAAAGTATGACGTTTTACAACTTATAATTTTGTGCTGCTATTTTCTAGGTATGAAGGAGGTGGGAGGCATCGGGTCATGGAGGACAAATTTATGCAGCAGAAAGCGAAGTCTTTACTTGATGAGGCAACATCTTGGTCACTTCTGTGGTATCTATTTGGAAAGGAAATCTCTCTTTATCCATATTTGAAGTATTATGTTTATAGTTTTAAGAATATCTTATTTAGGAATAATTGTATGCAAGTCTCTCATATTAATCTGGTTAGTTAAGAAAGAGCATGGTGTTCCTTTCCAACCTTCGTTTTGGAGAGAGAAAGAGAGAATGCGAGAGTATTAGTGTGCATGTGTGCATGTGAGATAAAAGAAGTAAATGATTTATAAGTAAGGATTTCTATTTTTTATCCATTGAGGCCAAGGACATGCTTACATATATATTTATTGTAGTCTTTCTTTCTAATTAATTTGTATGGAGGACAAATGTTCTTGTAATATCTAACAAAGATATAACTATCAAACGAAAATATGATTGCATGCTTGGTAACAAGATTTGTTTTGTTCTAGAAATGACAAAATATAGTAACATACATGCTTGTTCATTTTCCGTAAATTATTATCGTTTTATCCATATATCAATCTAATATTTGAAGTTAAAATAATTTTACACAAATTGTGCCCTAAGTAGGAGCTTGAAGTAGGAAATCCTTTTGTGGGAAATGCTTGAAGTGAGCTAAATCTAGGTACGAATTGAGTTACCTTTAGTTGTAGGAAGCAATAACAAAGAAAAGCTTAAGATATTTCCACCATGTTCAACAAGTCAAAAGACCAAACAAGACTTTGTGCTTACCAGTAAAGACCAAGCACAAGCAAACAATGAAATTTCATACAACAAGCTCTAATAGAGGACTCTGCAGTCTGCTCCAAGGGCGGACCCGCCCTTACCCGAGGGTGGGCAATCTGACAAAAAAAAACTTCTCAATTCACAAACAAAATAATCAAGATGGAAACTAGAAATTAATAAATCTGGCACCTCACATCCAAAGCCAAACTAAAACAAACTAACAAAATAAATTCAAAAATTAAGGTTCTATCCTTTTTTTTGTTGAGAAAATGCCTAAAATTCTTTTCATTCAAAGGAGACTATGAAATAACCACACAAATAACTAAAAATAAAATAAAATTTGCACTCAAAACAAAGAGAAAACTCATTTTTCACAAACTAAGAGTTCCGAATAAAACCAACCTAAATAGGAAGGAATCAGAAGTTCTGACTCTGGAAGGAAGTGGCTGTCCCTGGGATGGAAGGCATCGACGATCGAAAATGAGGGAGAATATCCGCTCCTGAGGGTGGGCAAAGTGCGAGTGCGAGAGAGCCAGAGAGGGGAGATCGATGGATAGCTGCGGCTTCATATTTTTGAAGAGGTGAATTTTTGCTCGGGCCGAGAGTTTATTTTGGGGGAGGAGAGATTAAAGCAAATATACTAAAAGTCTAAAATACCTTCATAATATTTTTTTTTCAGGGTGGGCAATTACCCACCCTCCTGTTCCTTGATCGCCCAAATTCAATCCATGAGAATGACACCTCTCCGGAAAACCAGAGCTGTCTTTATAAATAACTGCATTGATCTAAACCTACCATGAAGATAAATACGCCTCTTTCGAGAGAAAATCTGAGTCAGATTTAAACGCCTGATCACCTCCAAATTCTAATCCCCATGAGAAAGATCAGTTTTCCCTTACCTTTTTGGGAGTATTTATATTAGAAAAAAATAACTCTTCAAATTTGGTTAAAAAATAAAATAAAAATAAAAAAATGAAGAAAACTCTTCATATACCTCATTTAAAAAAAATAAAAAAAAACTTTTCATCTTCATAAAAAAAATTATTGATATTTTAAATTAAAAAAAACTCTTCATATTTCTCATTTAAAAAAAAAACCTCTTCATATACCTCAATAAAAACAAATAGAAGTAAAAAAAACTCTTTGTATGCTTTATAAATAAATAAATAAATAAATATATATATATATATAAAGGTCTTTACATCTTCTCTCTCCATCTCTCTCTCTCTCTCCAACATGAAAAAAAATGGGGCCCACTATCTCGCCTATTTCAATCTCTCTCTCTCTCTCACAACAACATGAAAAAAAGTGGGGTCTACTACCTCCCGTCTTTTAATCTCTCTCTTTCTTTTTCTCACCCAAAATTAAAAATAAAAAATAAAAAATTATATGGAGGGGCCCGCAGCCCCTCTCTTTCAAATCAAAGAGTCACCCAAAAAATTTATATATAATAATATAAAATAATAAACTAATTTATATATTTATAAAAAATATTACTTTCTATATATAAAAATATAATACAATAAAATAAATAAATATTAATGACTAATCCTAATAATTTTTAGTTAAAGTGATTTATTTTTTTGGATAAAATAAGTTTTATCATCCAAAAATAGGAGCACAAATGATATATCCCTCTAAAATTTATAAATGAAGCAAAAATCTCAAATTAAAACATATATACAACCAAATTAAATGACTCAAAGATTTAATTCAACAACGCTCCGATCGCAGATGCTCAAATCAAGTTTTGAGCTACATATGAAAACTTTGAGTCACTAACTGGATGATCAAAGGACTTCCAAATTTGACGTGCTTATAGTCAAATAGAGCGGCTTGATGAGACAAATCCAACGAGCTTAAGATCACTCAAATCTAAGATCGTTTATATGGTCAAATCACCAAAAAACTAGATCAATATACACCGTCCGATGTAGTGTTTTGGGATTTTGTCTACAATAACTAAAATGCTCCTCTGAGAATCTTATAAATAAGATCTCATTCTCGCCAGTGAAGGAGCTGAGGCTAATTTGGGAGAAAGCAGAGAAAGTCAAGTTCACATCACCATTGTTATCGTCGATCGCCGTCAATTATCACCGCCGACTGCCGCCAACAACCGTTATAGTCCAACTACCATTGCATATCTGTTGTAACTTGATTCTGAAATTTATATTATCAAGATTTCTCAAATACAATCTTGTAATCCCGTCATTGAGAAGATTCAAACTTTCTACTCCAAAATTGATATATAAAGATTTTACTGCAGCCGTGATTTTTCCCCTCTTTTTGGGGTTTTCACATAAAATTACAGTTCTCGCTTCAACTAGTGCATCAATTTCCATACAAAGTTAAGACGTGAAGTTTTATTCTATCATAAGGCAATTGCCGCCGATCGCCCAAAGAACCGCATACCAATTACCGCCGATAGCCAGAACTGACTGAATTCCCATTATCGTGATTTCACATACAACCTTGTAATCCGTTGTCGAAAAGATTCAAACAGACTTCAAAGTATATATCAAGATTTTTACTTCACCGATTTTTTCCCCTCTTCCTAGGGTTTTTCACGTAAAATTCTTGAATTTTTATTCTCTTTTTCAACTATCTCATGCACGTCAATTTTATCCAAGACGTGAAGTTTTATTCTACTACTACAAGTTTTCTGACACGCAACAATTATAAACATAAATGAACTATAATTAACAAATTATATATAGAGATACATTGAGTACACTGATGTTGTGCTCCATAAAACTTATAGTACACCAATATTATACTACAAACTATAAAGTAAACATTATTAAAATTGAGTCTAATATGCCAATTAAATTCAAATACAACATCATAAAACATGTGTAAAAGAGTAGAGTCTGTATGTAACTTCATATTTGGATTTCACATGTAATATTTTCTTCTTTTATAGAGATGGTGCAACCAAATAATATTTGAAAATGATTTTTATTTTTTTTAAATATAAGTAAGTTAAAAAGCTTTTTCAATCGAAGCCTAAACACCCTTAAATAAGAATAATTTTCAATTTTTCTCTTCCCATTTCTAATTTTCTCTTTAAATTCAAAGCCTTAACTTGCAAGCTCACTTAGGGTCTATTAAAGTAGCTTTCTTAATGCTTTACTTTTAAGAATGATGTTACATGTCTATTTGTCTATTATTATTTTATTATATTTTAGAAATTTATGTGGTGTGAAATTACTTTTGAGAATCATATATATTAAAATGCGATTGTTGTAAGAAAACGAGTGGCTAACATTTTAAAAAAAAGTATTTAAAATATCCACAAAAAGTTTTCAAAATAGTTATTTTTCATATAATAATTTTACAATCACTTTTATAAAATGCTACAGTCAGTCAAAATAGACCCTTAGTCTCTACTTTCATCAAGATTTGATTGTTCATATTTCAGATTTGATCAAATTAATTTTAATTAATTCATCAATTAAATTATCTACATCTATAAAATACACATTCTTAATTTTACAAGTAATCTCATAAATAATTTCAACTATGATAGTATAAAAATATAATGATAAAGTTGTAGAAGAATCTAATATCTAAGAAATTACGATCAATATTGTAAAGTTTTTTTTTTTTAAAAAGTCAAACAAGATTTTTCAAGTAGTCACCACACTATACCAGGTAAGGTTTAAAAATATAATTTTTTCACTGTAGATTCTTCAAATACAGCTAGACCATAATTTCCCAAAGGACACTTGCGGTGTGATGTGTTGTTTCCACTACTGCCCCAAATGGTAATTTTTATATATAATATTCAAAACAATCTTATTTTATATATTTAGTATCTAAATTAAACTATCTACTTAATCAACCACTCCATTAATCTCATCCCTCATGTGAAAGGAAGGTAATGAAATCATGATGTGATCTTAATTTGGAAAGGCCATTGGTAGGATCAACAACTAATACATTTCTAATGCCCTCGATGATGAAGAAGATAAGAGAAAGGTGTAACAAGATTTTGCTAGGGAGGCCATCAATAGGATCAATGAAGTGTGCAATCCCAAAACCCACCCTTGATTATGAAGAAAACATGATTTTGTTAATGAAAGGTCATCAATATGAAGTTAATAATAGTTATGAGAAGATGACATTTATGATGTTATTTAAAGAAATGAGTGTTATGTGAGTAAATAATAAAATTTGTATATTAAATATATAAATATAAAAATTTTAAGTGTTATATATATATATATATTGCATTTTAAATTAGTTTTAACTATTTAGCTCATTATATAAAAATAGATCAAATATATGTAATTATTGAAAGGTAGAATTACATATATGTCACTCAATTCTTATATATTTATATATCTGATTATTTAATATCTTATTAATTTTATAAGCTATACAATTTATGTATTTATGCAATTGTTGGAAAATTTAAAAAAAATGGATTAGATTTTTATTATGAATTTAATATTTAAATAAAAAAAATAAAAAAGTAAGATTAAATAATGATAGTTTTATTTATAATTTAGTGAGATATATATATATATATATATATATATATATATATATATATATATATATATATATATATATATATATATATATATATATATATATATATATATATATATATATATATATATATATATATAATTATGTGCCTTTAAATCTGATATCATCATCTTCGAGCGTCCGCTGGTAATACGCTTCTTCTTCAGAAGGAAATTCGCCTCTCGTTGAGGGCAGTCGAGATTGCAAAATGGCCGAGGTTTCTCTCTCATCTCATCCCTTCTCTCTGAATTTCAACATCATTTCCTCTGAATGTTTCTCATCAATTCCTCTGAGATTTCCTGGCTATGGCGATATTTCTTTTCTTTATGGTTTTCCTGGTATCTATCTCGGTTATGCGATTAGGGGTTGCGGGAGTCCGTTTCTAAGTGGATTGTCTTTCCTTCTCTGCTTAGTAAAACGTTGAACTTCTCTCTGAGAATTTTTTTTGTTTGGATTATGATACCATGGTTTTTGGTCGTAAATCTTTTAGCCTGGATAGGTGAATGTGATGGAGTTTTCTCTTGTTTTTTGAATCTTTACCTTCGCGGACTGTTTTCTATCTGGGGAAATCCCTCGAACTTTTGAGACTGTGATCACTCATTCATATATTAACGTGAACCTTTTAAGGCAATATGCGGCTTCGAATCCCCACCACCGCGGAGGAGAGCCGAAGCCCCGACCACCGGGATACGGAGAGGTGCGCATATGATTTTTATTTTTTCCAGGCTTAGGACGACAATGATGATAGATCAGCTAGTAATATAGGCAGATAAAACTATTTTTGAGGATTTGATGGAAAAATAGGGTAGCCAAAAAACCTGCAAAAAGTCCAGTGCAAATTTAGGTTCAAGACCTCATACTTTACAATAAAAGGTAACTCTCTATCCCCTAAGGGCTAATTTTGTTGGTCAAAGTTAAACAATATGTCTTGAAGTGTTAAATTTTCTAGATCCCTTCATTTTTGGGATGTATTTACAAGTTAATATTGTTTTAAGCTCTACAAACACCTATAAAATCTTTTAATGTGATGATTTAATTTTCTCACGTAGAATGAGTGAAACAAAATAACGTTCTTCTATAATTCATTTTTTTTAATCTACAAGCAGTTAACCTATGGGGCTGTAATGATTAGGTTAAGGTTGCAGTCGGTTTTGTGTATGGATATAATGAGTGCTTGGATGCGTAAAAGCTTGCTAGGCTAGGATAGTGTATGTTTATTCTTTCCCAAATTTTTAGGGATTTGTGTAAAGCATCTACCTTTTACTTTTCCTGTGGAAATGGAATACTTCTTTTAAACTTTTGTTGCTTAATTTTAACTAGTAGTTGCACATTTCAATATTTTTTTTATTATAGGCTTTCTTGTTATGTATTAATCTTGTTTAATTCTGTTGAAAACAAAACAAACATTGTTACTGGAAGAGTGAAGAGATGTATTGTCTTGATGAACAAACTCATTAATGTGATAATAATGTTGTAACATAGGAATGCAACAAACAATTATGGTCTTGCAAAATACTTTTAACTGCTAAATTTTTATTCATGTTTAGGATTTTCAATAGTTTAGCATTTTTATTAATCATTTTAATTACTTTTTTAAATCAATTGATTGAGCTATGTGAAGTTGTTTGGGCATCATAAAGCTTGTGTACGGTCCTGCATACCATTCTATTTACATTCTTCAAGATGGATGTATCCATTGAAGTAACAAATAGTAGATGTGACATGAAACAACTTATCATTAATGACACTACATGGAAATGTAAAATACATGATTAATGATCGTATTTTCACTGGATGACAATTCTATGTTGCGCTAGGTTATTGATGGAGCATGCTAATGTGAAGAAAAAGATACAAGATATAAATCAAGAGATGAAGGAGTGGAAGGTCATAATTTGGAAGATGGTTGATTGTGATGTGGTTAATTAGTATTATACTAATGTTTGTAATATTATGGCCTAGAAATTTGATTTTGTATTGAAGAAGTTTTATTTTTTTGGTTCAGATATAACCAAACCATTTTGAATGCTAACCATTTAAAAGTAGATACATGTTTAAAATGTTCTTTTATAAGTTTAAAGAAAATTAAGTCATCGTTTATGTAGAAAAAAATATTTAGAGTAATGGTTAAATATTTCATTCATATTTTTTTGGAGTTCAAAAGGAGCATTTTTTAATCTGAACTTCATAACATTTTATTTATATTGTCTAAATGGTGTTGTAAACCCTGTCTTGCATCAATCCTTTTCTTTTATTTGGATTTATCATATCTAGATTTAAGATCAAAATTTAAAATATAAGAGATTCATAAAGCCTGTTTAGCAAACCACGCTTCTTAGGTAGGGGTTATCTAATTCATTTAGGAACTATATTTAGAGGTTTATAATCTATAACTAAATTATATTTTCCTCTTTTCTTTTTAGCGATGTTTATAATATAAAAAGTAGTGCAACTCCTTGGAGTGCTAGATTTTATAATGATTTTTTTTCTAAAAAATCATTAATTTCATTTTTACATAATTCTAAATATTCTTTTTTCATTTGACATAGCCTAGGTTTAATGGGGATTTTTTGTTTATTAAAATCTTTCATACAGGGCAAAGAAACATAATGAGTCTTATGATTCCAAAAGTTTATAAGATTAGTTCCACATATTTCTTTAACCAGGTTGAGTTTTAAATAGGAAATCTGTAATAAAAGGAAAGACTAAAGTTTTATTATAGTTTTTAAAATAAAAATTGATTTGATCTATTTTTGTTGTGGGCATCAAATTACTTAAAAAAGGAGTTTTTAGAACAGCATGTTGCATTAGATTTTTTAACTAAAAGAAAATTGGTCTAAATACATACATCATGAAGATAAATAGTTGAAGAGGATAAGTAATAATTTGTACGCACACGATCTTCGCTAGCTGAAGTTAATTTTTGAGTAATTTTTTCAAAATATTTATTGGAAATTATACCTTCTTTGATGCAATTCATATATGCTCCACCATATATTAAAATAGTTAAATTAGATAAAATAAATTCTTTGTTAATTATTAGTTTAATGGAGAAACCATTCATACATGATTGCTTTTTGAAGTGAGCTTAGAAAACTTCATCATGTAGTTGGGATATATTTTTCTCTTGATCAATCATTTTAAAGTTAATTATTCTTTGTTCCATTTAATGCTTGATTTTGTTTTAAAATAAATATTTTTTATATAACTTATTAATTTCTCTTTGTTATTCTATGATAGAGGTAGCCATTTCTTTTTTAATTCTTGCTTGATTATATACTTCTCTTAAAGAGAAAATAGGAAGATCATCTTACTTGTTTTCCTTTTCTTTGAACAAATCTAAAAATTTTACTCATAATTTAATATTTGTGACTTGAGAAACTTTTAATAATTCTTTCTTTTGGGTATCAATTAGAGGGGAAATGTTATTCATTTACATTATTGATTTATAATAATTTGTCTAGGAAGATTTATCACAACATGGATCGAATCAAATGATGGGGTAGAATTAATATATTCATCTGAATTTTCAGATTGAGATTGGTCGGATACAAGGGGGATTTTCTTTAATGTTTTTAAATTATCATCAATTTGTAACTCATTATTTTTCATTTTAACTAAACATTTGTTGAGATCCAATATGACCACATTTATAACAATGAATGAATTTTTTATCTATATTTTCTTCCTTTTTAGAGGACTATAGTTCTCTATTTTTACCTTCTCTTCTATTTTTATGATGAGATTTTTTATGGTGTTTTCGATGTTTATGAGATATTTTATTTTTGAAAGATTTTTTATCTTTTTCTCTTGGAAGAGGATCGACAATAAAGTATTCACAAAAGGCACCTAAGTGTTTTCTTTCTATTAACTTTTCTCTTTTTAATTGATGCCTTAGTTTAATTTCAAAGCAAAAATTAAATGACCATAAGTATATGATTCATAATGGATTATTCCTATATTAGGATTTCTAAGGTTTTTTTTAATCTTTTCATAAATAAATTAGGACGACCTCCAATAAGGGGCATTAACTTCCATTGTTGTTATAAAATACATCTTTATACAATCTAAAATGAGTAAATGTAGGGCAACATAGCTTTTGAAGAAGTGATTTTGTATGTTCGGTTTGATCTCTAATTTCTCCAATAAAGTGTTCTAAATATTTATGGCTAATGTAGAAATGTCATTGTCGTTGGGTTTAGCTGAATTGGGATTGTAGGTTCTTCTAGTTTTACTTCTTGTTGGATTTTTTCTTGTTGAGATGCATGTAAATAATTCTCCCACCATCTTTTAAAGATCCAATAAAACTAGAAGTGATTATTTTGGCTATTTAAGGAGTTGAATTATTTTTTAATCAAGCTGCCATAGCAAAAAGAAGCATTCTTTGCATAGCATCTCTAATTTGTTTACCTGAATAACTATCAATATTCCATTCATAAACACTAGTTATAAAATAGTCATTTTGCTTTTCTTTAACTTCTTCATGTAGTAAGTCAACTGGAGAAGGTCTGTAGTAATGATATCTACTAGTTTGATTATGTTTATATTTTAATTTGTTTATTTCTAGCAGGTTTATACTTAGTTCTTGAAAATGGGATTGGACTTTATCTAGATCAATATCAGATTCACTTTTAGATTGACTGTCAATTTTAGATTGACTATTATCCAACGTGGTGATATTAGTTCCTGATAATTTGTTTACTAAATTTTCTAAATCTTGTTGAGATGGCCCAAGATTGAATGTGAATGGCGAAATTGGCTGGAAATGAGGTTGGATTAGTTCAATACTAAGCTATGTGGAAGGTTCAGCTGTTGACTTTTTAGCAATTATTAATGTATTAATTTGTGTTGGATTTTAGTGAGGTGATTAGTAAGAATTTGGTTAGCATTATTTAGTGAAATTTAATTGCTTTATTATTGCAGCACATTCTCTAATTGTGATGCTATCCATGCTAAGTTTACTAATTTTCACTTTTATCATCTCTTTCAACTATTACTGGTTTTGAAGGAGAATAATGGTTTCTCCTTTTGTATTTTTCCATGTTTGTGCCACCATTGATAGTGCTATTGCACTGTAATTATCTGTAAACCATTTTATAAATGGTATGGTATTTGACCTAAACTATTTTTTTAATCCATATTTCTAAAATTAATCTCAGAGATTTCTCTTCTATAAGCCTTTTAAGTGAATTTTCTATATCAAGATCTAGATGAATCATATTTAGGTTGTTGGTACTCTTGAATTACAAGAGCCTAAACTTTAGATCCTGGTTCACCCCTCATTTAAATCTAAATTTCATTTTTGACGGTGTAAGATACATACGATTATTTTCTCTTGATTGGAGTTGTAATACCTGATTTTGACTTTCGTTGGATAGAGGCTCCTCATTGGATGAAATAGTTTCAATAATGAAATCCTAGGTATAGTGATAGATCTGCTCAGATTAAACTTTATTTCTACATCTCCATATGAAGATGAATTATTTGATTAATATCTTCGTTAACTATAGGTTTAGGAATAACTGTTCTATTGGGTGTCCACTTTTCAGGGAAAGAAATTTTGTTCCATTTAATTATTTTATTTGTAGCTAATAGATTGTTTTAAATTTGGGTGGTTTTATCAGTTGGCTAACTTGTTTTTCTCATATTTGGGCTTAGAGTACTCATTACCTTAAAGTGGATATGATATAATAAAGCGATTGTCTCGGATCCTGGCAAAAATTAGTATCCATGCAATTGTAATTGGAAATTTATATTCTTTTAAACTATATTTTTTAGTTAGAATAGATTTATTAAGAGAAGTAACTGTTTTTATGCGCTAATTTACTCAAGTGCTTACTTTGGATTCCTTCGGGTGTTGGCTTGATATATATCACCTGGAGTGCATGTAGCACTTCTGATAACACTTGTTGAGTGGATGCAAATGCTGGCTTGATTTAGGACAGGTGGCTTTGCGGCAAGCTAGTGATCGCTGGCATTGTCATTTTCCTTGAGAGAATCACTAGAATGGTGAGAGATCTTTTACCCCTCCCTCTCCTTTGTTTTCCTCATAGCTTTTTTGTGTTAATTGAGCAAAAAAGGTGTGATGAAAGAGAAAATTGAAAGAGATCGGATTTGAAAGATGTTTCAGGATGGTTTTCTCTTCTTTTCATTGGAAACAGTTGTGTTTTTAGTTATTTATAAAAGGGCCTTTAGTCATTAGATGAGAAGCAATTTTAAAATTGTGAAACTTTTGACGACTGTGAATAAGAGCTTTATGTGATTCTGTTAAGTTTGTTTATTTTTAAAGTCATGGTTTTTCTTTTTTCTTTTTTTCTTTAAAACTGCTTGCTGTATTGTAATATAGCATTTTTCAAATTTGTTGTGTGACTTATAACTCAAACAGATTTCTAATAACTTCAAGCAACTGAAACTGTCAAAACAAATTTCTTTTTAGTCTAAACTTGAAACCAAAACTGGTAAAAAATTGGGTATTATTGGTGAGTAGTGGAACTTTGAGATGTCGCCACTGTTGCAGCGATGTGATTGAAGGATGGTTAGCAATCTTGAAGTTCAGCAGATGTTTCTTTTATTGTTTCTTTCTACATGGCCACACGCTTGATTTGTAGTAAATCATGGATTTAATTGCTACGTAATTTTCACCCTTTTTTATTCATGGCATGCCAAACATGATTTTGTTTTCAATATTAGCCATAAAATTATTCTAGTTGGTTGTACATTCTGTCCGTATATTGCTACCTTTTTATTCAAAACAATGATTCATTTAATACTATTGCAAGTGCATCATCTGGAATTTAATTCGTGGATGTTCTTGGGCGAAGTTCTCACAGTAAAATTTGTTGCTTATATTTTGAATGCCCTGGATTTCAACATGCCTCTTCTGGAACATTTTAGGCAACTTCAACTTTGATTTCTGAAGCCAAGGTCATATTGTTTTACAAAGTTCCAGTATCCAAGTGTGTCGTTATTTCTATGACTTGTTTAGCGTATGCCATGTGCTCTAGTTATGCGTACTTGATTGGTTGTTCTTCACCACTTATTGCTGTTAATTTATTTTGTTTGTTTTTAATTTCTGAATTAAAGATCAATTTATAGCCATTTTCTTGTAACATTGATAGCTCGATTCTACATTAAAACAAAAAAAACTGTTTTCCTTTTGTCCAGATTGAGATGAGAACAGCACCAGCTGATTTTCGCTTTCCAACTACAAATCAAACAAGGCATTGCTTCACTCGCTACATTGAATATCATAAGTATGTTGATTTATTGTAAATTTTTTTCTCCATTCACCTCTGGAATGCTGCAAGTTAGAAGCAAATGATTTATATATAATTTACAGTTCACAAACTTGATTAAAACTCTTGAATCCATTTTTTGCATTACTATCTAGGTGCTTGAATGCAAAGGGTGATGGATCTGCAGACTGTGAACAATTTGCAAGATTCTACCGGTCACTTTGTCCAGGGGAATGGGTATGTTGCTGGTTATTCGAATATTGGTTATCTTGATGACTTGATTAAATCAATTTTGCAGTTGCTAATATTGACTTTTTTATTTTATGCTTTAATTTAAATTTGATAAATGTTTGTTTGAAAATTGATGTCCTTAAGATAGGTTGCAAAGAAACCGAGCCGAGCCGAGCATATGCTTGTTCAAGTTCAAGTTCATTTATCATTATTGAGTTTGAAGGATGGCGTTTGAGCTTGTTAAAAAAAAAAAAAAATGTTCGAGCTTGGCTCAAATTTGTTCACGAGTATGGTTCAAATTAGGATTATTGAGCCTATTAACAAGCAGCTCATTTAATGAAATAATGAGCTTTAATCAAGCCTTAATTGAGCTTGTTCATGGGCAACTTGCTGAGAATTATATACGAGCTGTATCAACTAAAGCTTATTAAGACTAAAAATATTAAATATTAAACAATATTGTTCACGAATAAGACTTAATCGAGCCTTAATTGAGCTCTTAACGAGCTTGTTCACGAACTTTAAATGATATTGTTCATGAACATAAATGAATTGAACAATAACCTTGAGCTTCGTTCATTTGATTGGTATTTAGTGTTGGTTTGTTATTAGTTAATGAAATGATCATGAACGAGCTCTAATCAAACCGAATCAGAGTAGCTTGTCGAATACTCGATTTATTTGCAGTCCTACATGAAGGTGTAATGTACCTAGAAAAGCATTACTGCATGGAAACCATTAGATGCTTCTCACAATTCATATTTGACAATCTCTCACTAAGAGTAATTTTATGTTCTACATGTTTATGTTTAAACATGCTATGATCTATATGCCCATCAAGGTCTCATATTTTGATGGATAATAAAATGAACTTGAATGATGTGAAAGATAGAATTATATGTTTAAGCCAACAACTTTACTGCATTGTATTAGGCACTTCAAAACATTACATCTTTTCACATTTTCTACTTGTGTATGAGGAACAAATTATCTTATATTTCTTGTTTACTTATAAGTCCGGGATGTGGACACCTTTCCATAAGATTATTTTCCCCTTTCAAAATTTAAATTTATGCATGCATCCTGAAGCAATTTGTTCAATTCAAATATTTATTTGAGTGATTATTTTACTTAACATTATTTCTTTTTCTTTTGTGTGGTTTCCAAAATCTATTGAAGCAACATATTCCTTTAGAAGGATTTTATTATTATTGTATATGTATCTTAAATGCCTGCGCTAAAGTATGAGAGGTGTGTTGAATTATTAGATGTAGCTAGGCTCGTCTGAGGCAGCTTGAACTTGGTTTAATAATAAGCTTATCAACCCCTGGAGTCAAGCTTGAGTCATAATCAAGTTGAATTTTAGTTGGCTATGGCTTGTCTGGCCCTCACATGTTTATAGGACATCAATATGATGTATTTATTGATATAAAAACCTGTGTTGTTTTATGAAAAAAGAAAAACTAAAAAAAAAAAATTAATTAAATTCATATGGTAGGATCTTCATATTTCTCCTTTAATCACTCTATAATTCTAAATTTTTTTAGTTATGGTAGTGCTCCTCTCTCTTATCCATTTCTCTTTCTTTCTTCCTTCCCCAAATTATTTATTTATTTATTTGTCTTTGCTAATCTACATCCACTCCAAAGTTTTCACCAAAAATCCTATAGTTTCTTGTGTATGAGGAATAAATTATCCTATATTTCTTGTTTACTCATAAGTCCGGGATATAGACACCTTTCCATAAGATTATTTTTCCCTTTCAAAATTTAAATTTATGCATGTGTCCTGAAGCAATTTGTTCAATTCAAATCTTTATTTGAGTTATTATTTTACTTAACATTATTTCTTTTTCTTTTGTGTGGTTTCCAAAATCTATTGAAGTAACATATTCCTTTAGAAGGATTTTATTATTATTGTATATGTATCTTAAATACCTGTGCTAAAGTATGAGAGGTGTGTTGAAGTATTAGATGTAGCTAGGCTCGTTTGAGGCAGCTTGAACTTGGTTTAATAATAAGCTTATCGGAGTCAAGCTTGAGTCATAATCAAGTTGACTTTTAGTTGGCTATGGCTTGTCTGGCTCTCACATGTTTATAGGACATCAATATGATGTATTTGTTAATATAAAAGTGTGTTGTTTTTTTTGAAAAAAGAAAACTTTTAAAAATTTTAAATTCAATTCATATAGTAGGATCTTCATATTTCTCCTTTAATCACTCTATAATTCTAAATTTTTTTAGTTATGGTAGTGCTTCTTTCTCTTATCCATTTCTCTTTCTTTCTTCCTTCCCCAAATTATTTATTTATTTATTTTTGTCTTTGCTAATCTACATCCACTCCAAAGTTTTCACCAAAAAGCCTATAGTTTCTTGGCCAATGCTGCAAAAATATCTTCAACGTGGTAAAATTTCATGGTCATCATCACCATTATCCTTGTCACACTTTGAATTGCTTTGTTATTTTCATTATGCTGAATTTTATCTCGATCCATCTCAAATCATCATTTCTCTTTGTCCTTTACATGCAACATTGAGTGTCCATCAACGATTCAGATAGCTGCTCGTCAACTTGCTCGTTGAACTCATCATGCTTGCTAAGCTCAAGCATTGTTGCCAAGCTTAAGCATAGCTTAAAACATCTAGTTGAGCTCAGTTTAACTTGATTGAACTCCTATAAAAATGCTCGTTTAATCATATTTTTATCCAAGTAAAAATTATTGACCATTTTTGCTGGTAAGCTTTGTTGCTCTCCTTCTTATAAGATGGCTGAAATTATTGTTTTTTCTATATAAATTTTGTTAAGGACTTTCTCTTAGATCTTATTATTGCATTAGAAGATTATGTTGGGAACTATAGATTTACGATGCAATCATTAGTCTTTATTTGATTCTTAAATATGAATAGTATTTGACACTAAAGTATACTGCCAAAATTCCAATGGACGAGTTAATGCTTGCTAGAGTTCACATAAGATCATGTTGTTGGAAGTATTGAGTTTCATTCGATGGTCTTACTAATTTCCTTTGACAAATAGTGGTTTAATAGAGCCTTGATAAATTTTTCTAGCTCTTCATCCGAAGAAATGAAGAGCGTATCTTTTGTAAACACTATCATTCGGTCCCGTCCGATGCAAAAGTGGAGGGTTGCGTTAGGTAGTACACGTAAAATTTGTCATTCGTAGCGTAATCCTTTAAATCATTATCTTGTCTTGCGTCACAGAAGGTATTGTATGCTGAATATAATGAAAAAATGTAGGCCGAGCGGCGCGGTGCAGTGTTAAATAAGCAAGGTTCCCATTATGGGCGGACGGGCAAAGAAACTAGAATTAGGTTAGGATCTTGGAATATAGGTACTCTTACAAGTAAATTAATGGAATTAATAGATATTATGGTTCATAGAAAGATAAATATTTTATGTGTTCAAGAAACTAAATGGGTTGGTGAAAGCGAGATTGATAGTTTATGTTTTAAACTTTAGTATTCGTAAAAGTCAACTAGAAATGGTGTAGGTGTGATTATAGATAAAAGTTTGAAGGATAATGTTATAAGTATTAATAGATGTGGAGATAGAATTATAGCTTTAAAGATTATTGTTGATATTAAGATTATCAATTATAAGTGTTTATGCTCTCAAGTAGGTTTGGAGGTAGTTCAAAAAAAAGAAAAATTTTGGGAATTAGAGGATTAATACAAAGATACCTCTTGAAAAAAAATATTTATTGGGGAGATTTAAATGGGCGTGGTAGAGTGATAGAAGATTTTAGAAGTATTCATGGTGGTTATGGATTTGGGTAATGAAGAAGGTAGGGTATATTAGATTTTCTTACATGATTTTTGTAGTTCTTATCTTTATTTAAGAAAATAGATGAACATATTATTACTTATAAAATGGATCTAGTAAAACACATTGATTATTTTGATAAGAAAAATAGATCGTTTAGATTTGTAGATTAAATTCCAGTGAAATTTTAAGTCTCACATTATTAGTTTTAGATTTTAAGATGAAAGGTTATAAGAGAAAAATAAACTAAATTATTGTCAATTTGATAGAGATCTTAAAACATGAAATAAAAATATTTTTTAAAAGCTCAAAGAATTTGAGATGTTCATAAGAAAAGCGTTATGTGGGAAAAAATATCAAGTGAAATTAGCTTTAAAGATGTTTGGAGAATCAGGAAAATCTTAATAAGAATAGTTGGTGGTGGAGTCGAGTGTCAAAAGAAAGATAAAATAAGAAGCGTTGTTATAAAACTTGGTTTAGATGTAAAACTGGAGAATGGGAAAGATATAAAGTGGCTGTAGAGATTAAAACAATATATGATCTGAAAATTTAAACATGATTTATCTGATAGATTAGATCTAAAGAAGGTGAAAGATGTATGTATGTTAACCAAGAGATATGGAGAAAAGATATAGTTAGTGATAAGGATGAAAATAATAAAGTATTTTTTTGAAAAGATATTGAAAATAGGTGGATGAGGTATTTTGATAAATTTTTTGTGATCAAAATCGATTGATTTTAGCAATATCACAATAGAGAATTTCATTTTATCGTCGTATTAGTAAATCGAAGTGAAACTTTAAAGAAAAATGAAATGTGGAAAGCATAGGATGGGATAATATTGATGTGTGAAAATATTTAGGAGATCGAGGAATTTCTCTTCTACAAATCTTTTAATGTTATTTTAAAGACTAAAAGATCGAGATGAGTGGAGAAAGAGTTTGTTGGTTCCTATTTAAGAATAAAGGTGATGCACAAGAGTGTGCAAATTATAGAATTAAGTTAATGTGCCATAAATTAAAATTATGGGAGAGTATGAGCATAGGTTACGATGTGATACTGTTTCTCCTGTCTTTGGTTTCATGCAGATCTACTATGGATGCTATACATTTGTTAAGAGGTTTGATGGAAGCATAGAAAGTAAGAAGGATCTACATATGATATTTATTGATTTAGAAGCATGATAAAGTCTCGAGATGTTCTTTGGAGGTTCTAGAGCAATGAGTTAATATTGGTTATATTCAAATTATGAAGGATATGTATACTAGAGTTACTTGTGTCCAAACACAAGGAGGATTGACAAAATATTTTTATTTAGTTGGATTACATGAGGATCAACATTAAGCATTATCTTTTATTTATGAATATTCTTACGAGGCATTTACGAAGATGTACCTTGGTGTATGCTTTTCGATGACATTCTTCTTGTTGATAAGACTAGAGAGTCACAACTTGAATTATGGAGTCAACTTTAGAGTCCAAAGGTTTTCGTTTAAGTAGATCTAAAGCGAATATATGGAGTGTAATTTTAGTTGTAGAAGTTTTAGTGATAGTGTTGTGATTTTAGGTGATCAAGTCATTAATAAGAGTGGCGATTGAATATTTAGGCTTTATTGTTCAAAATGATGGTGAAATAGATAGAGATGTTATTAGTAGAATTCAAGTTGGATGGTTGAAGTGGAGGAATCATCCTATTGTGATAGAAAAGTTCCTTAAACTTAGAAAATTATTGGTGGTAAGATTGATGACTTATCTTAGAATGTTGGCCATAAAGAGAAGCGTAAAGAAGTTAAGTGTTCTGAGATGAGGATGCTCTGGATGAGTGGCTTTACTCTTAGAGATAGAATGCAAAATGAGTATGTTGAAAAAGTTGTAGCTCCAATGGTAGATAAGATTAGGGAGTCGCCTTAGATGGTTTGGCCACATAAAGCGTCGGCCGTCCGATGAGTTAGGAGTAGATGCATTAGATTTGTTTTATGTTAAGAAAGGTAGGTAAACCAAAAGACTTGGTTAAGGTGTATAAAAAATGATCTTAGTATACTTGAATTAAATGAGAATTTGACACATAATAGGACACAATGGAGATGAAGGATTCATGTAGTCGACCCCACCTAGTGGGATTAAGGCTTGTTGTTGTTGTTGTTGTTGTTGTTGTAGTTACTTCTAAAGGACCTCATCTAAGTTTTAGACACTTTTATAAGGGCTAAAATTATTGCTCATTGCCAAATATTGGAATTGATTGGCAGACTAATAAATAAATTAATGTAATTGAATGTCTAAGCTAACATTATTGTTAATGTGAAATTTGTTAGTTAGAAAGGATTTGTTGTACTTATTTGGAGAATTAAAATATAAGGGAAAAGTACTTTGAAGTAAAGGACAATTGATATCCCTATTTTTTTTTGGTTATTATCTTGATGTGCAGGAGTAAAAAAACTTGGATGATTTTTTCTTGTAGTGAGATGACTTATAAGGTTTTTTTTTTTTTTTTTTCAATTATTGGCAATAAAATAAAACCAAGGTGGTGCCTAGATGTGGCATCTTTATTATGGGAGAATGATAGGGGGTAAGTTGTTCCCAAAATAGTAGTGGATAGATACTATGTCAAGACAAAAGCTTAAGGAGTCATTACTAGTATATTTGGAACTTTAGATGTTGGACTATTTTTCAGCCTTACATGTATGTGAAGCAGGGGGTAGGTTTAATATCATCAAATGTTATGTACCAAGAGCTCACTCAAGCCAATGGAGGCGACATGTTAGTTGCACATTTTTGAATTTTATCAACCATGGTTGGAGGCATTGAAACCCATATAAGACAAATTGCATGAGTTACTCAATTCCAACTAGAGACTCAAGATGACATGCCAAATTGAGTAGCAATAGTTCTCAAAGAATTCAAGGATGTCTCACCTGCAAAGGTGCTTAAGAAATTGCCACCAAGGAGGGGAGTGGGCCATCAAATTGAGTTGGAGCAAGCAACAAAATTATCTGTCATGGGAGCTTATCTCATGTTACCTCTCGAGTTAATAGAGCTAGAGAGGTAGTTAAAGGAGATATTATATATAAGATTCATTCGACCTTCTAAAACCTTATTTGGTGTCCCAATTTTATTCCAAAAATGATCAATGATTTATTGCATATGTGTATTTATTATCGGACTATCATATTAAATTGGAGCTAGGGATGAAATTAGTAGCCATGGGAGCTTATCTCATGATACCTCTAGAGTTAACAAAGCTAGAGAGGTAGTTCAAAAAGATATTAGACATAGGATTTATTTGACCTTTTAAAAGCCCCATTCGGTACCCTAGTCTCATTCTAGACATAGGATCGTGATTCATTGCATATGTGTATTAATTTTCAGGTCTCAATAAGGTCACAGTAAAAAATAAATACCCAAGCTGATCTGTTCGGCTAATTAAGGTAGACACGCTATTTCTCAAAATTAGATCATCATTCAGGTTAGCTAAAGGTGATGACTTGAAGATCACTATGTTACAAAGTATGGTTTCTATGAATTCTCGCTCGTGGCCTTTGGACTAATTAATGAGCAAGCTATTTTGCACCTTGATAAACAAATTATTTCACCCCTATTTTGATTTGTTTGTGGTCGTCTACTTGGATGGCATAATAGTGTATGCCAAGACCTTTAAAGAGCATATAGAAAACTTAAGGAAAGTGTTTATGCTGCTCTAAGACAGTCAGTTATACACCATGAAGGAAAAATGCTCCTTTATAAGTTTGTAGATGTTGCTTTTGGGGCACAAGATTATGGATGGCAAGCTAATTCACCCCTATTTTGATTTGTTTGTGGTTGTCTATTTGGACGACATAATAGTGTATGCCAAGACCTTTAAATCATAAAATTTCTAAAACAATATCTGAGCATATATAAAAATATTTAGTTGGATTAACAATCTTAATAAAATAATTTAATACAAGATAAAGTATTTTTCTTTCCGATACCTATTTCATTAGATCCTGTTTTATTATAAATGAATTCATCTCTATTAGCCATTTAATTTAAAAGATCCTTTCTTGTAATAATCATTTAAACAAAAAGTTAAGTTATATAATAATTTAGTGAATAATTATAGGCATACTATATACTAATTGTTATGATATGCTCAAACATGTGATGTAGTAAAAAATGATTAAACATTACTAATTTATTGATGAAAACTTCTAATCATTTTCATTTTCTTTAGGTATAAACATTTAATCATTTGCATTTACATTCCATTTATAAATCATCTCAAGAGCACCTTCTAAATATTATACTAATTAAGGTACATTCATTTCTCTTTGTCCTTTACATGCAACATTAAATGTCCATCAACGATTCAGATAGATGCTCGTCAACTTGCTCATTGAACTCATCATGCTTGCTAACCTCAAGCATTGTTGCCAAGCTTGAGCATAACTTAAAACATCTAGTTGAGCTCAATTTAACTTGATTGCACTCCTATAAAAATACATGTTCGTTTAATCATATTTTTATCCAAGTAAAAATTATTGTCATTTTGCAAGTAAGGTTTGTTGCTCTCCTTCTTATAGGAAGGCTGAAATTATTGTTTTTTCTATATAAATTTTGTTAAGGACTTTCTCTTAGATCTTATTATTGCGACTACGAGAAGATTATGTTGGGAACTATAGATTTGTACTGGATGCAATCATTAGTCTTTATTTGATTCTCAAATCTCAATAGTATTTGACACTAAAGTATGCTGCCAAAATTCCAATGGACGAGTTAATGCTTGCTAGAGTTCACATAAGATCATGTTGTTGGAAGTATTGAGTTTCATTCTGATGGTCTTACTAATTTCCTTTGACAAATAGTGGTTTAATAGGAGCCTTGATAAATTTTTCTATGGCTCTTCATCTGATTGGAGAAATGAAGAGCGCATATCTTTCGTAAACATTGATTTCTTATTTTTATCTAACTAGTTACTTCTAGAGGACCTCATCTAAGTTTTAGACACTTTTATAAGGGGTAAAATTAGTGCTCATTGCCAAATATTGGAATTGATTGGCAGACTAATAAATATATTAATGTAATTGAATGTCTAAGCTAACATTATTGTTAATGTGAAATTTGTTAGTTAGAAAGGATTTGTTGTACTTATTTGGAGAATTAAAATATAAGGGCAAAGTACTTTGAAGTAAAGGACAATTATGATCCCTATCATTTTTTGGTTATTATCTTGATGTGCATGAGTAAAAAAACTTGGATGATTTTTTCTTGTAGTGACATGACTTATAAGGTTTTTTTTTTTTTTCAATTATTAGCGATAAAATAAAACCAAGGTGGTGCCTAGATGTGACATCTTTATTATGGGAGAATGATAGGGGGTAAGTTGTTCCCAAAATAGTAGTGGATATATACTATGTCAAGACAAAAGCTTAAGCCTTAAGGAGTCATTACTAGTATATTTGGAACTTTAGATGTCGGGCTATTTTTCACTCTTACATGTATGTGAAGCGGGGGATAGGTTTAATATCATCAAATGTTATGTACCAAGAGCTCACTCAAGCCAATGGAGGCGACATGTTAGTTGCACATTTTTGAATTTTATCAACCATGGTTGGAGGCATTGAAACCCGTATAAGACAAATTGCATGAATTACTCAATTCCAACTAGAGACTCAAGATGACATGCCAAATTGAGTAGCATTAGTTTTCAAAGAATTCAAGGATGTCTCACTTGCAAAGGTGCTTAAGAAATTGCCACCAAGGAGGGGAGTGGGCCATCAAATTGAGTTGGAGCAAGCAACAAAATTATCTGTCATGGGAGCTTATCTCATGTTACCTCTCGAGTTAATAGAGCTAGAGAGGTAGTTAAAGGAGATATTAGATATAAGATTCATTCGACCTTCTAAAACCTTATTTGGTGTCCCAATTTTATTCCAAAAATGATCAATGATTTATTGCATATGTGTATTTATTTTGGGAGTTCTCAATAAGATCACAGTAAAAAATAAATACCCAAGCTGATCCGTTCGACTAATTGAGGTAGACACGCTATTTTTCAAAATTAGACCATCATCCAGGTTAGCTAAAGGTGATGACTTGAAGACCACTTATGTTACAAAGTATGGTTTCTATGAATTCTTACTTGTGGCCTTTGGTCTAATTAATGAGCAAGCTATATTTTACACCTTGATAAACAAATTATTTCACCCCTATTTTGATTTGTTTGTGATCGTCTATTTGGACGGCATAATAGTGTATGCCAAGACCTTTAACGAGCATATAGAAAACTTAAGGAAAGTGTTTATGATGCTCTAAGACAGTGAGTTATACACCCTGAAGGAAAAATGCTCCTTTATAAGTTTGTAGATGTTGCTTTTGGGGCACAAGATTATGGATGGCAAGCTGATGATTGAATATTACAAGGTGCATGCCATTCAAACTTGGGAGCCAGTTGTCAAGATACATGAGTTCCGATCTTTGTACAGGTTAGTAAACTATTATGTAAATTCATCAAGGGTTATTCGATAAGAGCTGCACTACTAATTGATCTTCTCAAGAAGAATAAATTATGTGAATGGATTGCAAAATACGAGAGTTCTTTGAAGATCTTAAGAAGGTGATTAGTGAAGAACTGCCTATATTAAATTGGTTGATAATGCCAAGTCTTATTAGGTACATGTCAATGATTTTGACTTTGCTGTTTGGTGGTGTTCTCATGCAAGATGGACATCGGAGTTGAAAGCTCAATAACAACACTAAACGGTGCTACAATGTGCAAGCAGAGGAGATTATTGCAATCATCTATTGTCTTAAAGTGTGATGAATTATCTGTTTAGGTTGAGATTTTTAATTTTGATTGATAATATTGCTACAAATTTCTTTTAAATCCATAAGAAATTAAGTCCAAAGCATGTTAGGTGGCAAAACTTTTTGCTAGATCGTCAAGGAGTATAAACTAGGATGGGTAAATGTTGTGGCTGATGCACTAAGCCGAAATACAGAGCTCTCAAGCTTGTCATAAGTCACTATCCTATTGATAGGTAGGATCAAGTAGGTACTAAAGGTCGATTCTCAAGCTCAAAGCATCATTGATTTTGTAAATAAGGGCAAAATATGAATATTTTGGCTTGCTAAAGACATCCTCTACATCACCAGATCTATGTCTAAAGTGGGACAATCTAAGGAAAGTCCTGATTAAAAGAGGCTCATGACTTATTATGAGTAGACCATATTGGTATGAAGTGCACTCTTTTGAAGTTCACTACTACCGGGCAAGGATGCGAGATGCGGTCGATGAATATATATGAACTTACCTTGTTACCTTGTTTGGCCGACAAGACAAGACCATCTAGTAATAGCCCGAGGTTTTGTTAGACTCATTACCCATGCCCAAGTGGCTATGAGAAATTGTCTTTATGGACTTCATTTTTAGCTTGCCGAAGTTCTAGGGGTGTGGAATCTTAATAATGGTTGTTGTGGATAGAATTAGAAAGTATGCAATATTCTTGTAGCTCCAATTGATTGCCTAGCAGGGGAAGCCACTAAGCTATTTTTTTGTAATATGGTCAAAGGTTTTCTAAAGAGCGTTTTTAGTATTTGAGACACTCTATTCATTGAGAGGTTCTAGAGGGAAATGTTCAAAATCTTGGGATCAAAATAAATTTCTCTTTGAGTTTTTATTCTCAAAGCGATTGTCAGATTGAGAGGGTTAACACTCTATTGGAGTCATATTTACGACATTATGTGAGCACCACAACAAGATTGACCAAGCTTCTCGATGTTACACAATTTTCTTGCAACGCATAACAAGGAGATATCAAACAAATATTTTTTTGAGATCATCATGGGACAACATCCAATAACACTTCTAGCCCTTGTTACTCGATATGAAGGTCTCATTTAGGTTTGTTAAGTCTTGACACAAGCAAATTTAATTAGCTGTTGTGGTATTCATAAGGTTGTAAAATAGATGATGAAATGGGAAGATAAGAAAAGGAGGAATGCAGAGCTCAAAGAAGGAGACCTTGTGTTCGTGAAACTTCTACTATAACAATTGAAGACACTTAAAAAGATGCATAAGGGGTTTGTGCACAAATATGACCTCTTTTAAGTGACTAAGCGAGTAGAGAAGGTTTACAAACTTCATCTCCCAACCTTGTTAAAGATTTATTTGGTCTTTTACATAAGCATGCTAAAGGAATATCATGAAGATGTGGAAGATCAATCAAGTGGAGTTCTCAAGTGGGCACCAACAACGATAGTCACTATCTTTGACAAAGTAGAAGTACTTGTTGATTGGATTATTTGTTGATGTGATGTGCCAAGTTATAAAGAGTGCTTTGTCAAATGGACTACATAACCTAACACCAAGGCCAACTAGGAGTTTGATGATGAAATTTGGCAAATCAAGGACAAGATCAAGCATTACAGTGAAGAGGGCATGATGTGAGCATTGCAAGTTTAGGTGGGGGAGAATGTTACACCCTATCATCGAGCATTTTCCAAGCAAGCATGGTCCAAGGAAGCTTTCATAATAACCTAGGGTAGCCTACAAGCATCTTCAAAGGGAGCCACAATGTTCTAGAAGATTTTGGGAGGTTTTCTTGGAAGACTTTGGCAAGACTTTGGATGCATAAGAAATATTTCGAGAATCTCTAAAACTCTCTAGAACCTTTGGGATACTTAGGAGCAAATTGTAGATTTTTTAGAATATTGAATACATTGAGGAGGTGGAAGTCTCTATAAATAGGGGCAACCATTTCATTTGTATCCATTGAAGCAAGCTCAAGAAACTTATAGCCTTGTAAAGCTCTCTTAAACTTAATAACATTTTGACTTTTTCTTCAAAGTTATTCTCATTTCTCTCAAGTTTTTAGTATTCTAGCTCAATGTTTGTAGAAATTAGACTAACTTGTTTTAAGAGTGTGTTAAGGTTATATGATTAGCTTGAAGAAAGTCGATTTGTGACACTAGGCTCTCTTTTAATGTGGACTCTACAATCACTTTTTGCACTAGCATATAATAAGCTCAAAATTATGAGAGAGAGTAATTGAGCATAGGTTATGATGTGAAACAAAAGTTTTTTAAAATCAAATTGGTTTCGTGTCAGGTAGATCTACTATGGATGCCATATAATTGTTGAAAAGTTGATGGAGAAGCATAGAGAAAGTAAGGAGGATCTACATATGATATTTGTTGATTTAGAGAAAGCTTATGATAAAGTTCCAAGAGAAGTCCTTTGGAGAGTTCTAGAAAAGAAAGCAGTTAATATTGGTTATATTCAAGTCATTAAGGATATGTATACTAGAGTTGTTACTTGTGTCCAAATACAAGGAGGATTGACAAAATATTTTTCTATTTCAGTTGGATTATATCAAGGATTGGCTTTAAGCCCTTTTTGCTTTAGTTATGGATGTTCTTACTAGGCATTTACAGGAGGATATACCTTGGTGTATGCTTTTTGCTAATGACATTCTTCTTGTTGATAAGACTAGGAGAGAGTCCAAGAGAAACTTGAATTATGGAGGTCACCTGAGACTTAAAAGGTTTTCGTTTGAGTAGATCTAAAACTGAATATATGGAGTGTAATTTTAATTGTAGAAGTTCTAGTAGTGATGTTGTGACATTGGGTGATCAAGTCATTAAAAAGAGTGAGTGTTTCAGATATCTAGGGTCTATTGTTCAAAATGATGGTGAAATAGATAAGGATGTTATTAGTAGAATTCAAGTTGGATGGTTGAAGTAGAATGCATTTGGCTTGTTGCGTGATAGAAAAGTATCGCTTAGATTTTAAGGAAAATTTTATAAGATGGTGGTAAGACCTGCAATGATTTATGGTACAAAATGTTGACTAGTATAAGAGAAGCATAGTTAAGTGTTGCAGAGATGAGAATGCTTAGGTGGATGAGTGGCTTTACTCTTAGAAATAAAATGCAAAATGAATATGTTCGGGAAAAGGTTGGAGTAGCTCTAGTGGTAGATAAGAGTAGAGAGCTGTCTTAGATTGTTTGGCTACATAAAGAGTCAGCCGCCCGATTACCTAGTTAGGAGAGTAGATGTATTAGATTTGCCTTATGTTAAGAAGGGTAAATATAGACCTAAAAAAGCTTGGTTAAGGTGTACAGAAATGATCTTAGTTTATTAGAATTAAATGAGAATTTGACACATAATAGGACACAATGGAAGAAGGATTTATGTAGCCAACTCCACATAGTGGAATAAAGGCTTATTGTTGTTGTTGTATATAATAAGCTCAATTCTTAGGGGAAAAAATCATCAATTATGCACAAACATGCATTTCTTAGCCTTGTAGTTCTTTTACGCAAAGTGCACTAGAAATGGAAGCCTATTGAATGTGGGCAAGCTTGCTCCACTTATCATATACCAAGAATTTTCTTGGTAATTCATAAATTTATTTATTTGTAACCATTATTATGGTTATATAGCATTTATGGCCTTGGTCAGGTTCCTTCTATAGGGAAAGGTAACCATTATATCATGATCCATTTTGGAACTAAGACTCACTTTGTTAAAAACTTATTTGGTCATATTTGAAGAATTATCCTTTTTATTAATGTGTGCATTTGATTTGTTTAATGTATTTGAATGGTTAATTAATATCTATTCATTGGTGCATTCCTAATTAAGAATGAATGGTAGATACTACCAAAAATCTGGCGCTGTATAAATGGGATTGTGTTGTTGAGGAAGTCTTTAAAAGTAAACCATGTTTTAGGTTTTAGGGCATGGTTGGGATCAATTTTATTTTGTATATTTTATTTTGTTTTTATGTAATTTTTAAAAACATGTTTATTTAGTATATTTTTAAATGTTTTTAATTTTAATTTTTAAAAACAAATAACATTATTTTCAAAAATATTCAAAATAATTTTTAAATGTTTTTAAAAACAACAATTGCCATCAAACATATTATATTTTAAAACAAAATATAAACAAAACAAAATAAAAATATAAAATAAAATTGATCCCAAACACCCCCAAGTTTTTCAAGCAAATTTGGAGTAAACTTGTTTGCTGTTTTGTTGGGCTCCAACTGCGTGCTTTTTCATTTGATTTTGGCTCGTTAATCCCTTATTTACCTTTCTATAAGTTTCAGTATTCTTTAAATTGTTATGACCTGGTTATTCTGATTTTGCATTAACTATAGTTTCTGTGCTTGACTTATTATTCCTGTTATGTTTTATTGTCAACCATTGGATAAAGGAACTATTTAACCCGTTGGCATCTGTCTTTGAAAGAGATATATTTTTTTGTTTTAATTGTAGCTGTGTACTATGATAATCTGTTTAGCAAGGTCATCTGAAGAAGAAATTATTAGTTGCATACATGTTGTGTATTGAGTACATAATAATTGTGTACATGTTATGTATCGAGTACACAACAACTGTGTATATGTTGTGTACACTTTGTAAATATATACCTGAACGAGTGCACATCATGTTACACAACTAATACACAGTTAATCCGGACGGTCCAGACTCCGCACATAATAATTTCTTCATCTGAAGAGTCTTTTAGCAAAACTAGAAGATCTATACAGTTAACATATCCTAGTTTACTTATAAACTCATAGTTATGGGTGCCAATTAATCCAGTTGGTAAGGATCTTAAAAATTATTGTCAAGATATTGAATTTAAATCGCCCCTATATCATAATAATAACGCCCCATCTTAAGGTCTTCAAGGGCCATTTTATATTCAGGTTGTAAGTAAAGCTTTTTTTTCTATCTATTCTATTAGTACCCCCATTTTTTTTCATTCCTGCTTGAATTATATTTTGGCTAGATTATCTTACGTGGTGTAGTGTCATGATTTGATTATCCTTCAATGGGAGAAGGTTTAGTGCACTTAAATGGTGATTCAAGTGTAAGAATGTGTACTTCTGATTTGCTTTATCTGATTGACACTTCTGCAGTTAATTTGTCTACGATGAGTTAATTATGATCTTATATGTATGTATATCTTGGGATTTTTGTAGACATAAGATCTTCTATTATTAAACTCATCAGCTTCTTTTGGCTGATTTCTTCAATTCATACAATGAATTTTTTTTTTCATTAATTTAAAACTTTATCATCAAGTGAACATGCCTTAAATTTAGTTCATTTTTATACTAACATCATGCATTACTTATCTCTAAATTTTTAGGGTATTTTTTTTCCTTATTCTTCCTGATAGGTTGATAAATGGAATGAACAAAGGGATAATGGCACCTTCCCAGGACCCCTCTAAGCAGCAAAATGTTCTGCTCTTTCATTTGTAATGTCATCTGTTTGCTGGCACTAAGCCAAACTTATGGTTTGGTTTTCATTATTCTATGCTACTCTTTGATATTTATTTTCTCCATATGATTCGATAAAGGGATGATGAATCTATGGCATTTGCTTTACCAATTATCTCCTTTACTTTCATTTAGTTTCTTCTATGTGGCCTTTCGTTGAAAAACGATAGCTAAAAGCTTTCCTAATCGGGTGGTTAATCAAAATGCTGTTTCCTGATCTGTTTTGCTGCGAGATATTGAGCAAAGTTTTATGTAGTTTGGATTATTTAATATTTTTGTGCAACATTTGTGAGATATGATGCAACTCTTCTCAGTGCATGAAGGATTTTTAAACCTAAAACAAAGCTGCCATGGGAAGGGAATTTTTGTTCTTATATTAATGACATATGTGAGGATATACAATTATTTGTTAACTTATATATATATATATATTTTAAATTGTTTTCTCTTTGTTAGCATTACGAATGATATGCAAGCTTGATAGTGGATGTTTAACTAATTTGATTGGTAAAGATTTTGTAAATGATAAATAAGAAATAGGTGATGAAGATTGTGAGAGAAATTAACAGAAAAAGAAGAGAGAAATGCAAAATAAGAAATACATAAAAGAGCGATCAAGGGTGTAAACGAGGTGAGTCAAGCTCGAGTTATTTTTAGCTTCAGCTTGAGTTTTATTCTACTAGTCATTTAGTATGAAATAAATAAAATAATTTTAATTTAAATTATTGCTATGATAAAAAAATGAGAAAAAAATTAAGAAATATAAAAATAAATAAAATTTACTTTATGAGATAACGAGATATAATTTTAAAATATATTTAATAATTTATAATAAAATAATTAAATTATAATATTTTATGCAATATTTTAATATTAATATATATTATAGACAAGTAAATGTAACCTCGATTACAAAAAAAAAAAAAACAAAAGTCAAAGGGAGTTTTCGGAATTAGGGTTGGAGTAGATGCATTTAAAATTATACGGGCATTTACATAATAACACGTAATTATTTTATATTTATATATCTAACATCTATATTTTAATATTT
Source organism: Cymbidium sinense (assembly GCA_021442155.1). Classification (NCBI taxonomy): domain Eukaryota; kingdom Viridiplantae; phylum Streptophyta; class Magnoliopsida; order Asparagales; family Orchidaceae; genus Cymbidium; species Cymbidium sinense. The sequence continues at coordinate 283,575,698 of CM038215.1, forward strand.
ATTTATAATATTTAAATTTTAATATCACATGTCAGTGATGTCACTATATTAACTTTATTGAAATAAAATACATCATTTATTGTATAAATAATTTATACATAAATATAAAATATAAAATATTAAATATATAAATATGTAAAAATTGCTTGCTATGTATATAAATCTTACTATAAATTTTAAGTTATAATTTAATAGGCAAAATCAAAGAGCTAGAGAATATATATATATATAATGTATAACAAAAAATAGGCTTGAAGTGTTACTTAATATAAAGGAATTATATGAGATGAATTATTGCAATTCGTACAAATTATATATGTTTATACATTTGTATCTATTTAATTGAAAAAAAAGAGTTTAACATAGAATTAAAATATGTATTGTTTTTAAAAAAATTAAAAAAGTCAATTGTGAATTTATCTTTGAATAATAAAATATCTATGATTGGAGAACAACATAAATTTATATGCATAATATTTTTTTTAATAAACTTATATTTTTATTTTTAAAATAACTTTTTAACTAAATAGTGAAAAGTAAAAAAATATATATATTTTAAAAGATTTCATGTGATATATAGCGTACGGGTGGAAGCAAAATGGAGAAAATCATTGAAAAGTTTTGTAAATATTTATTTATTGAAAATTTTTTATATATCTCAATGTCTTATAACAGAGGTGCACCCCTGCCTCATATATATATATATATATATATATAAAATTCCTAAAATTATAAACTAATTCTAAATAACACTCCTGATTCCCCATCCCGCGACGCTCTCGCGATACCCTGTCCTCGCCTCACTCGCCGTCGCTACCTCGCCTCACTCGTCACCGCAACCTCGTCTTGTTCGTCGCCACGACCTCCCCTCGCTTGTCGTCACCGTGAGTCCGTGACTTCGCTTCGCTCGCTGCGAACAGTGCTTCACCCCGGCATAGGTATAGCTTGATTAGTGGTGTCGAGGTTACATTTACTTGTCTATAATCTTGAATAATATCTGAGCTTAGATGGATCAGGCTGTGTAGTTTCTTGAGTTTGATTATTTGGTATATCATGTTTTGGGTGCTTGTGATTAATCAGAAGTTCAAATCACTTAGAAACTTCGAGCTAATGCACATGAGGTACGGGCACTTTGACTTTTGCGGAGCGAAGGTTTGAGCACTACAACTTAAGGCATTGATTATTATTTATTAAGGGATAAATATAATGAAATTAGATACAAATGAAATAGATTTCATATTTTTGTTTATAATGAAATAATTTTTTTCATGAATAATTTCTCCTGGATTTATTGTTGCATAAATTCTAGTATGATAAAATCATTTTTATACTCATAATATTTTTTTTCTTGCCCTACTGTATTGTCACTTGATTTATTGCTACATAAATTCTGGTATGATAAAATCATTTTTATATGGGTAATATTTTTACTTTTATCATCCTTCTAAGAGTCACCGTCGAAATACTCATTCAAAGAACAAGTATCTATTATCATTCTTCTAATTTCACTTTTTATTTTTTGTAATTTCATCTCTTTAATCATTTTACGACATACATAGATCCCCCGCACTATAGTGAACTCCCTTCAACATACATTATCAGAGATATATGCAAGAAATCGTTAACTTTATAACAAGATGATACAATAATACGATCAAGACTTATTTTATCATCCAACATGAAGAAACAAGAAAGTAATCACAATTTATGAAAACAGAAAATCATCCAAGCGAAAAGTTAAAATAATCTAAACATACATTTCAACACAGTAAAATAAAGACATTTTTTTACCAAAAATGTAAGAACATAATTACCCACTTTAACTTGTAGTTTTCTTTTGAATCTCCTTTCCTTTAACGCTTCCTTCCTTAATTGAAATTCCTATAATCAAATATTAATTTAATCAATACTTTAACCTCATTACATATACTTTCTTTATAATTTAACGCTCACATCCATATTCATTACTTATTTTCTATTAAAATTAAATCTTCAATTAATAATAATATTATTATCATATTTCGTAATTTAATTATTAAATTATGTACATACACAATATATTCCATTCTTCTTTTTTTGGATCAATTTTCCTAATTTAACCTATTATTTAAATTAATAAATCTTAAGTTAAAAATTATAAACTTTAAATCAAAGTTTGAGATCATACTATTAACATAAAATTTCAATTAAACATCATTTTATAAATTATATACTTACATTACCTCTCGGTTTTTTCTAACACACGCGACGACTCGCTTTTACTCAGCGATGCACGGAGGCTCGGTCCGTCACGCAAGACTCCTCCTTCCCTCTCTCATTCCGCGCATAAAAGCTCCTCGGACGGCAAGAGGCTCTCCTCGGTTAGGGCCGAACTCTTTCTTTTCCTCTACATGATGTACTTGACGACGATTTCCTCTTCTTCTTCCTCTAGTGACGAGCGTGGCAGAACGGGTAGTCTTCTCTTCTCACTTTCTCCTCTCTTCCTCTCGGTGTTTTGGGAATTCTTTTCGATTTATCCCGACACCTCGTTTCATTTCTTTCCTTCATCGAACGCTACAGGTTGCATTTTATTATTATTATTTTTTTTTTTTTTTTTTAACTTTCTATTATTACAATATCTCCTCTTATAAAATTTCGTCTCAAATTAAATGACATTAATAAATACACATACCTTTAATTAAACAATTGAGGATAAAGTTTCATTCTTCTCCCACGTAGCTTCGATCGATCCATATTTTCCACAAGACACCTGACAAAATGAAATTTCCTATTCCGAGATGCTTGACATCATCATAATCTATAATTCTTTTCCTGCTCCTCCAGATGTGAATATCAATAAGATCACAATCTTGTTGGCTTCATCAATATATTTTTAAGAGAAATATGAAACACATTGTGCACTCTCAGAAGGTAAGTAAATATGCTTTTCCAATTCTTTTCCAAGATTTCAAATATATGTTCAACTTTCCAACTTTGTCCAAATCGCTTTTATACCTTTCATGGGGTGATTTTAAAAAATACAAATTCTCCCACTTCAAACTCTATGATGTTTAGCATCATAATATTTCCGCCATTCTTGAATCTTTTAATCTATCACTCAATGATCTTTTCGCTTCATCTACTACATCCGCACTAATGATTCTTCTTTCACCTCCACCCAACAAAGCGGTGTCAGATTTTCTTCCATACAATGCTTCATAGAGCCATACCAATACTTGCTTGAAAGTTATTGTAGTAAACTCAATCAAAGGCAAATGAATTTTTTCCAAAATCAAGGATACAAAGTCTAAGCAAATCTTCAAGTGTTTGAATCGTTCTTCGACACCATCGAGGATGAAATGCAAGTAGTGAAAGTGCTTCTTGAATTTTTTTTCCACAATCTAGATGTAAATCAACCCATCCCGACGATACTATAGATTTTGGCACACCATGTAACTTCACAATTTCATCAACATATTTCCTCAGCTTTTCAACAGATCGATTGATAGATATAAAGTGTAGATTTAGTCAACCTATCAATAATAACCCAAAAGATCGATCCTTTTCTGGATCTAGTAAGCAACAACAAAATCCATAAGAATATCATCCCATTTCCACTGTATTGGTAAGGCGTAAAAGTCACTGCTTCGATGTTCAAATTTTAACCATCCGACATGAGACATTTATAAACAAATTCATTTACACTTTTCATTCCTGCCACCAAAATATTTTCTTAAGATCGATACATTTTGCTACTCTGATGAATTGTATAATTTGAATGATGCTTCATGTAAGATATCTTTCCTCAAATCTCCAACATTTGAATGCAAACCCTACTAATACTTTCGAATCCTTCTTCATCAAAATCTTCAGACATACTTTTACTAAATCTAAAATTTTCGAAAGTCATCATCTTCGAAAGCATCTCAGATTTTGTCTTTCAAATTTGATCAGAATATTTGATTTAACAATAAAACATGATCATCTAGAGATTTATAATTGAAATTTTCAATTTTTCTAAATCTTTAATCAACTCCTCCTATGAGATCAACCAATAAAGACTACTGATGTTTTTCTACTTAAAGCATAAAAACTATATTTGCTTCCTGGATGATATTGAATATTCAAATCATAATCTTTAATGAGTTCCAACCATCTCCTTTGCCTTAAATTTAGCTCCTTCTCGAGTAAAGATATGCTTTCATGATCTGAAAACTTCACATCTTACTCCATATAAATAATGCCTCCAAATTTTAATGCAAATATCACTACTAATTTATCATGGGTTGATAATTCTTTCATGATTTTTCAATTTTTAAAGCATAAGCAATCACTCTTCCATTCTCATAAGTACACATCCCAAGCTCTTAATGATGCATCACTATAAATTTGAAATCCTTCGTCTCGATGAATAGTTAATATTGGTGCGTCATTAAATAATTCTTCAATTTTGAAAAGCCTCTTCACACCGACCACCATTCAAATTTGACGCTCGAAGTTACCTTGATAGTGCATGGCAATGTGAAAACCCTTCAACGAATCTCCTATAATATCCTACCAATCCTAAGAAACTTCACTCAGGAGTAATGGTCGGGCCATTCAAATTTTCACTTTACTCGATCCATCAAACCCCTTCACTACTAATCATGTGCCCCAAGAATATGATATTATTTAACCAAAATTCACACTTTGAAAACTTTGCATACAATTCATTTAGAGCTTGTAAAATAATAAGAAGATGATTTTCATGAGTCGCTTCATCTCGAATAAATTAAAATATCATCTATAAATACAATCACAAATGAATCTAAAAAGGGTTTAAAGATTCTATTCATGAGATCCATAAATACAACTGGAGAATTTGTTAAGCCAAAAGGCATCACCACAAACTCATAGGCTCCATATCTTATCAATGCGCCTTTGGTATATCTTCTTCTTTGATTCTCAACGATGATAACCGATCTTAAATCAATCTTTGAAAATCAAGCTCCTTCTAGTTGGTCAAAAGATCATTAATTCTTAAGGATATTTATTCTTCAATGTGAGTTTATTAAGTTCTCTATAATCGATGCATGCTCTTAAGCTCCCATCTTTCTTCTTCACAATACAGAGCTCTGAGATGTCTCGATAAATCCCTTCTCTAATAATTCTTGTAGCTGATTCTTCAACTCTTGTAATTCTTTAACCGCCATTCTATATGGTACTTTTGCTATGTTTTTGAATTAAATCAATAGAGAAATCTATCTCTAACTGAGGTAAACTGAAATCATCTAAAACTTGATACTATTTACTACTAAGATATCCTCTATCTTCTTACCTCTTTAGTAACATCGAATTTGAGCAAGAAAACCTTCATACTTTTGCCAAGATCTTTTGAACTTTAAGCAAGACACCATCATAGTTAATACTCCTTTATGCCCACAAATTTGAATTCTTCTTTTCCGTGAATATTGAATTTGACTATCTTTTAACATCTAAGTAGAAAATATTTAGCTAGCCAATTCCATTTAAAATTACATCAATTCATATATTGGATTAAATCAGATTCAAGCTTCTTTCACATGTTTAGTTCACACCGCAAACATTTTCAAGATTCATTTAAGACCCATTTAAGATTACATCGAAAGTACTACAGATATTTTCATAATTTGTAATCCCAAAATCCTCACACATTCTTCAAATATAAATGAATGTGATGCTCTAGTATCAAATAAAACTCTAACTGATTTACTTCCAATAAAGATGATACATATAATTGAATTGACATATAAAGCAAATATATATCTAGCACAATACAAAATTATGGCGATTCTAATTTAATTAAAGACATACCATGACATCGAGTCTTTTGCTTGTTGCATGAGTGCATAAACCGAGTTGTGTTTAGCTCAGAGATGGAACTAATGCATCGATTCAATCATTCTTTACCAATAGTCCTCGAGGAGGTTGAACACTTGTTCTAGCATCCCTTAAAGGTTCCTGACTGAAGATAGGGCAAGATTTTACCATATGTCCTGGCTGATGGCACCGATAGCAAGTGTTTGTGCCTGAGAGGCACTCTCCTTTATGTACTCTTCCACATTTTGGGCATGTGGCATCGCATCTGACATAGTATCGACTAGCTTCTTCCGCTTTGATTTCGGTTTGAACATTCTGCCCAGATTTTGGCCTATCATCATTCCTCCTCTTCTTAATATCCCTCCTTCTCTGAGTAGCTTGCACATCTAATTTTAGCCTTCTAGCCCGCTCCACCAAGAGACAAAGATAAATCATCAATACCCAAAGGAATCAAGGGTTGTCGATTATATCCTTCAGTCCATATAGAAACCTATGACATTTTTCTTCCTCAGATTTGGCATCAATTGAGGTGCATACCTTGAAAGCATTGTAAATTCAACTTCATATTGCATTATAGCGATCTCCAGATCAATGGATGAATTTGTCTGATTTGTCTCTAGAGAGGGGTACAAACCAATCTCTAAAAGTCACAAAGTCCTCCCATAAAATAAGATTGCAAGATCTTCCTTCAAATTTCTCTAACTGTCTCGCCATTATCTCTCGCCTCAAAAGCAAAAGAAGAAAACAACTCTTCTTTCTAAGGCATGATATACTTTCTAAAATTTTCTATTCGCGCCCGCTTTTTCGATTCTATAGTCCTTGCATTTGAGAAAAGAGTCGGCCTCATATCTTGAAATAATTTCAGGTGTTTATCAATAGAAACTCCACCACTTCTACTAGCTTGGGTATGCTGATTCCTTATCATCTAAGTCATTGCTTCCATCATTTGTGTAAATGCATCTATAGCTAGTGAAGGCGGTTGCACCAAATTGGTGCTCGAGTTTGCCTCAGATTTTCCTTATAAAGATCTTCTTTGAATTGATTCTATATAGGAACAAATTAATTATACCGCTACACATTAATCAATCTAATCATATGCAAATTTATTCATAAAATTTATCCTCTTCCTAATGGCTCTTTGATTTTTTTTTTTAATCATTACTTATGCCCCTAAATCCAAAATCTAAAAACTTTGCTCGATAATTCTTGTCACGACCTCGAGCTGGAATACCGCGGAATGACGGCGAATTGGACGGATAAAATAAAACATTTCTTAACATTTTCAATCATAAATAAAATCTCCAATCTCCAATCATAAAAGATCCACTACAAACCATAAATAAGTATACAATTTGTCCATACATAAAAATTCTAACAAAGTTTAAGAGAAAACATACTTTAAACATAACTCAACATATAATTACCTCCCTCAAGCCCTCTACGGCGAAACATGACTTTCCTTCTATCACCATTTAATTAGGAGGTTACTAAAAAGATTAAGAACTAACAATGAATATAATTGGTCAATTATGCTATTACACTATAAAACAAGAAGAAAAAATTAGTATGATGATGCCAATTTTCGCCACAATACATAAGAAATCTGCTCAAACAATCAAACCCATGAGATAGTATACATAAATATTTATCGAAAGATATGTGCCAATATACATAAACATTTATCAATATATGAAACATTTATCATATGAACTTACATTTTACTTTTATCATCCTTCTAAGAGTCACTCCGAAATACTCATTCAAAGAACAAGTATCATTATTTATCATTTGCAATTTCATGGCCAATTATTTCTTTTCATATTAATTTCAGCTTTTGAATTATCTTTCAACATACGTATTATCAAGTCCTACCAAATACCATAAGGATTAACTCTAGTTTCAACATACACATTCATAAGATACAAAAGAATCGCAATTTTATAACAGCATAATGATATGATCTAAGACTTATTTTATCATCCAACATAGAAGAGAAAGAATCACAATTTATTTAAAAAACGAAAATCATCACAATTAAAGCAGTGAAAAATCAAAATATCTAAACATACATTTCATCACAGGAAAATAAAGACATTTTTTTTACCATAAATATAAGAACATAATTATCCACTTTAACTTGCAGTTTTCTCTTGAATCTCCTTTCCTTTAATACTTCATTCCTTAATTGAAATTCCTATAGAATCAAATATTAATTTAACCAATACTCTTGAACCTACTTAGATATAGCTTTTATAATTTAATGCTCACATCCGTACATATTCATTACCTATTTTCTAGATTAAAATTAAATCTTCAATTAATAATAATTATTATTATCATATTTCATAATTTAATTATTAAATTATGTACATACACAATATATTCTATTCTTCTCTTTTCAAGATCAATTTTTCTAATTTAATCTATTTACTGAAATTAATAAATCTTAAACTAAAAATTATAAACTTTAAATTAAAATTTAAGATCATACTATTAACATAAAAATTTCAATTAAACATCATTTTATAAATTATATACTTACATTACCTCTCGATTTTGCCCTAACACACGCACGGCTCACCTTCTTCACTCACGCACGCACGCGGGAGGCTCGGCTCCGTTCGCACGCAAGACTCCTCCTTCCCTCCCGGTCGTCGGCGTACGAAAGCTCCGGCGGCTCAAAGGCGACGGCAGTAGAGGCGTCTCGCTTGGCTAGGGCACGCAACTCTTTCTTTTTCCTCGGCTGATGACGTACTTCGACGCACGATTTCCTTCTTCCTCGGCGACGACGCACTAGGGCACGGGTAGAGTCTTCTCTTCTCACTTTCTCCCTCTCCCGTTTCCTCTCGCGTGTTTTGGGAATTCTTTTTCGATTTGTCGAAACCGACACCCTCGGTTTCCTTTCTTTCCTTCCACGGCTAACCGCCACGGCGGTTGCATTTTATTATTTTATTTCTTTTTTTTTTTTTAAAACTTTCGGTTATTACAGTTACCTTTTCAAAATAGAAGGTCGAGTAAAGGAGGATGATAAAGTGTTTGGCAGGAAGGGATTTTCAAATTGAAAACAAACTAGATAGATTTGAACTTCATGTTGGTTGCCCCAATAGTGCTCATAAAAATGCAAATCGTAATTGTGAACACTTAATGAACATAGTCAACATATTAGTTTTGCTATATATATATAAATATATATAATTTTCTTATTTTAATTTCGGGGTTGATGCCTAGAAGGTGTGAGTCTTTCAAATTTTTTCTTTATTACTTAATTGTCAATTCATTCTTGTAATTCCCTTGGTGGGCTTTAGAAGAAAGTCAATAAAGGCAGAATAGTGTGGAAGATGGTGGCAACAAATTTGAAGGCAGAGACTTTCTCCTTGATGGAGAAGCGAGCTTCAATGGAGGCGGAGATGAATGCCATAATCGCACAATTGTCAGCCCCAGGCGGACCTGGTATCTTTGGCAATCTCGTTGATGCAGAGGTTCTAGTCTCTAACTACATCGCATAATCTCCATAAGCGGTTCACAAAACCAACTTTTTTATTATGGAGTAATAAAGAATGCACCCATTTAATTTCCTCGTGGCTCATTAAATTTTGCCAATTCTCTTCAGGGATTTCCTCGATCAGATATAGATATCCCTGTCATCCGGGCACAACGTACTCGTCTTCATGGTATGATAATGAATTATAGTTTTTGGATGTTATTAGAAGTTCTAGCTCTTCTTTAGAAATTGTGAAACCTAACTATGTTGTTGTGATTGCATCTGAAGGCTATATACATTATTGTTCATATTATATGCCCTTCTGCTATATGCTTGTGTGTCTATATATATAAAATTATTGTGAGAGAATTGAGCAAATTGCTCATCTGTTTATTTTTGTGATGTTTTCCTTTTAGGCCTTTGAAACCTTTTACCATTGAATATTTTATTGAACATTGAGATCTTGTTTGGATGCTGTGTTATTTTAGGATTTAATTTTGTTGTTTTTGGTCTCTAATAACTAGTTGTCCATTTTTTTGTATTTACTTTGTGTTAGTGCTCCGGAATGATCACGAGGCTGTCACAGCAAAAATAGATGAAAATTTGCAAGTTTTGCACTCCGCCAAATTAGCTAGAAATGAATCACAACCTCAGCCACATTCAGGTAAATTAATCAAAATTTTTTTTAGCATTATAACATTTTGTGGATTAAGATTTCTTGATTCGCAATTGAAATAAACTCACACGCTACCTCATATTTTATTTGTGCACGTATTACTATTTTCACATGGATACTATGTACATGATATTGTTTTTAAGATGATGAACTTTTAAGAATATTGACAAACTCTGTTATAGTGTTTAATATTCTGGGGTCATGAGCTAGATGGGTTTCAATGATCCATATTTCTGAACTCCCGGGACATTTCTCATCTAGGTTGGAACTACATAGAGAGATAAGTGTGATTTAGTTTAGCTGTTTAAATCAGGAATTCAGTGGATTTACTAGCCAAAGCAAACCAATTGATGCATTGTAAAGCTTTATAATGTCTACAATGACCCTCATATCAAATCTTTATGAGAACATCTAAAATCTTGCCCATAGTGCTTGTGTTTTATATTCTTGGTTATTTGATAATAAGCTTTGATGTTCTGATTTTAAAATCTGTCTATTTACCAAATATTATAGATTGCAATTTGGACACTAGTTGCAATAGTGACGCCATCAAATATTTGGGCTGCTTATTTCTGTAAGAGCAATTGCTCCTATGGTGCTTGTTTTACTCATCATCATCATTCATCTCATCCCAACTATTTAAGATTGGTATTATGAATCCTCTTTTTTCATTCATTTTTGTTAAGTTGTGTTTGAGGTGTTAAATATGTTCTTCATAAATTATTTTAAATATCTTCTATCTACATAATTTTAGTTCTACCCATTTTCTTATTTTTTTTTCAAATCTTTTGGATACTGGCAATAATTTTATCAATTTGCTGATGAATATAGTTTCTAATCTTTATTGCACATGTCTTAGTTGCTTTATCTTCAGCAGTGTTACTCCAACTTTCCTCTAATATAATCACCCTTTAATTTATTCTTTCTACACATCTATATTATTGGAGGAGAGAATTTTTGCTGTTTTACTGATTGAGATCGACTGCCTATATCTTAACATGTAAGGCGAGTACAATAAGAAGGAAATAAGTAGTGTCATATCATCAACTAAGAGGATATAAGATGAAATAAAATGTATCTCCCTGGTCGAGCACTTTCCAAAGATACCCCTTTCCTCTTTAATAATTTTATCCTATTAAACTCCTTCCTCAAGCTAGAGCATACATATCAATAAAGTCATCTTATTATAAAGATAGGGAAAAAGAACAAAGAGCTCTCTGAACTTTGATAAATAATTCAACCAATTGTTTTTAACTGGAGACACAAATTTATGATCTTTTTGACATGACTGCATCTCTAATGAAGCGACAGTTCACTTTAATATGTTTGATTATTTCTTAGAATATATAATTGCTTGCGGTATAGATAATTGTCTAGTTATCTAAGTTAAGGATCAAATTATTATATGAGCATTTTGATTCATATTATTTCACAAACATAATGTGCCATGACCCTATTTTTAGTCTCAACATTTGATATAATTACAATCACTTCGTTCTTTTTTTTTTTGGATAAGAAATTTCCATCTCAAAAGGCATAATATCTTGAGCAGTTTTCAATTTTGATATATCTATCACATTCTACATAAGAAAAAGCTTTAATTCTTAAATGATTATATTTTTGATAAACTAGATGTTTATCTAAAGACTTATTGTTATATCTTAAAATCCTTAAAATAAACTCCTAGCATGTATTCTTTAGGACTTTGCATATACTAGCTGATCACCACAATATCAGGTTGAGCGGTAGTTAGATAAATAGGTTTAGTGATAAGATATTAATACAAGTAATTTCATCATCATTAGATGATTATTGACTTTCTTTATGGGATTCAATACATTTATAACCAAGGTCAGCTTCTTTAAGATATATAGCATATTTGTTGGATTTTTGGATACCGTAGTGTGGTATGATAGCGTATTATAGTGTTGCGCCACTCTCTATTATGGTAAGGTTCACTTACTTTTCAATCGTAGTAAAGTTCTTAAGGCGCATGGATCAAGGCCACATATTGTTGGATAAACTACTTTATAGCCCTCAGACAATTCATGTGTCTCCTTATAGATGTTGACCTCCATATGATTCACAAATGCAGCGAAGCACTAAAGATGAAACCAATAATTAAGGAAGTAACATCGTATGAATCGGGTTTAAAATGTCCTAATCGCGATCAAAATTAATTTAAATATTTCTAAATCAAATATTTTGGTTGCATAATTGCGCTCAAAATATTAAAATTAATCAAATAAAGCTTATTCCATCAATTCATAATTAATCAATCAATCAAAATTAATTTTTAATGAAATTACGCGCATATCAAAGTCGGGGAGTTCGGCGACGCTCAACGACCTTTGTTTCGCAAATTGAGCGCCATTGTCGCCAAAATCTATCAAACGACGCTGTATGATCAATTCGGAAAAATCTACGCGTTGACATTCAACGCGACCGCAATTCGCCCTAATTTCATTTCGCTCGCCGATATATTGCTAAACGACTTCGACATAAATCATGCATGAGTCCGACACAACAAAAAATACCTAAAATTATATCAGGGTTTATCGCACAAAGTAAATTCATAATATTTGACGCGAAATTATGTTAATTTATAATTAAGATAATTAGTGGCTACCTAATTTCTTAATACACCCTAAGCTCTATCCTAATCCATCCACCCACTAGTCCAATTAAAATAGCCGCCCAAATATCCCTATTGGGCACGCTATTTGGCCAATAAAATCGTGCGGCTAGCCCTAAATCCTTAATCGAACAAGGCTATCCCCATTCACACGATTCTCTCTTGACGCTCTCGGCCAAAGCTCTCATTTCTCTCTCGAGTCCCTCTCTCGTTTTCTCCTCTCCTCCCTTGCGTGAGACTCGAGTCCCCGCCCGTCCGGCAAGAGCTGAATTTCCTGTCTCGCTTCTACCGACTAGCCGAGCAAGAGAGAGCTTAGCTATCTCAATCGAAAGCTTTTCTTCTTCTTCCCCTTTAGCAATCAAACCCTCCAGCTCGCTTTTATCTAATTCTAAACGTAATTTATGCATTTCGACTTTCTTTGGAAATTAGGATTTGATGAATCTTTCTCCAAATGTTTAGAATAAGGATAGGATTTGATCCTAAAGTGTGGGATGAAGTATGACCCAAGCTTTTATGTTGATTGCTATTATTCATGGGTTTTTATATCTTTAGTTTTGCTGAAATATTTTTCTTGTTGGCGAAATAGTATTTGTCAAAGCTCTTTTGCATGTTTAAAAGAATGTTGAGGATATGAAAGTGGATTTTGGGGTATTGTGTGGTTCAAACCCTAAGCTATTAGCAAGTTCCCTCCTCTTTTTGATGCTTTACTTTGCTGTATGGATGGAATAATACTTGCTAAGTCTCATTGCATGTTCAAAGTGAAGTTAGAAATGTGAAAATAGGGTATATGACTTAAACCCTAAGTTATATGTGAACTTCCTTCTCTTTTCACGCTTCAGTTTTTCTATAGATGGATTGATACTCACTATGCCTCTCTTACATGTTCAAAAAAAATGAGTTTTTTTTTTAAAATGTGTGAAAATGGGATGTATGACCCAAACTTCATGATATTATTTCTGAATTTTCATGCTTTTCGTCTCTCTTGAAAAGATATGATATGGTGAATCCCTCTTTTAAATGCTTAAAGTGATGCTAAGGATTTTGATTTGAGATTTGAGATAATGTATGGCTCCAATCTCCTACCATATATGCAAATATTTGTGTATTTCTATGTTGTAGACTTCTCCTAAATAGTATGATTGGATAAACCCCTCTTCCTTATGCTTTTACTTTTCTATTATGTGCTTGGATTGGCTCACTTTCTAGCCTACTTCCTCACAATCAGATTTCTGCTAGTGTAAAATAGAGAGGGTTGCATGTTTGGTAGAGTTTAAAGCATGTATTGGCTGGTTATATTAGTTGAATTCTGCTTATATCTTGCTATCAAGGGAATATTTTCTTGTTGTGTTTTTTTTTAAAAAAAGGAAGAATGAGAGTTTCAGCTTTTTTTACATAAAGGATTTAAAGTGAAATCGTGATGAAAATGATGCTATAGCAAGGGGGTATCAGTTATATTTTAATTCCATGCACATGTGAATGTTAGTCTGTTAAATTATTTTGTGCTATAAGTACCCGTTCACATTGTTTAATGGAGAAATTTGTGATAAGACTGCTCACGTTGTTCCAAGCGAGAGAAATCTATCGCTATAAGACTGCTCACATTGTTCCAATGGGAAACTGATAAGTACTTGTAACGCGAAGAATCTGCTTATAAAAGATACGTTTACGCGCGCGTGGAAAATTCGTCATGAAAGCTGTGTTCAACGTATAGAGAAATTATTTCTTTTATGATAAAATGCTCACGCTTGTTCTAACATGAAATCTATCGTATTGACTCATGAATGCCTTTCTTGGCGTGGTGGGTAAATAAATTTTGACCGCGGTGTCTCACGACACCTACCATGCACGTCTTTCTTGGCGTGGTGGGAAAACCTAGTCTTCCGAAGCAGCCCCTATATGCGGGGATGATGCGCTGAAAATTTTGATAAAAAAAAATGGGGTTTGCATAGATGCTTAAGTTCTTAAAAAAAAAAAGAGTACAATATGCTTATTCATGCTTAATTCATTGCTCTTGCCTAAATGGTACTTAGGCTACTTAGGTGATTTATTTAAAGAAAAGAAACATCCTATGTGCCATATGATTTAAATCTCGTTTCATTACTAAGTATGTGATTATGGTATGATTGCTTCCTCTTTGCCTAAGTCTTAAAGTAAGATTGAGATATATCTATTCATATGAAATGAGACAGAATAAATCTAAAAGCATTAAGTTAGTTATAACTTTCAAGTTGATATGTTATGACAAGACCAAATTTGAGTGTTGGGGAGCTCTTCCTTTGAAAGATGAATGAACACTCTCTTATGAAACTTAGATTTGCAATAGACTTTGTAAAAAAAAGAGGAGAAGTGGGAGAGTAAAGCCTCATGGGAGAAGGATTCTGTCTTATTTATAAGCCCATTAGCATGAGAAAAAAAAAAAAAAAGAGAACAAAAAAATGAGATTGGGACTTTTGTCATCCCATTAATTTCTTTTCCTTAATGTCATTTGTCATGAATTTGCATGTAAGGAGGCTAATTTTGTTTTGTCATTTATCTCACATATATAACTTATCTGTCATTCTCTTTAATGTAATGACAGAATGAGATTAGATTAACTTTTTTTTTCAATGACATATGTATGTCTTATATCTTGTCATGAACTGCGAGATTAACTGTTTTGTTCTATATATACATTACTTATATCTTCATTTCTTTAATGCTATACATGTAAGAATGTGGATCTAAGGGGCGATTAACTTTTCCTTTGTCATTTTTCCTTAATGACATATGACATATACATTTATCTTTGTCATGAAATTGCATGTAAGGAGATTAATTTTGTTTTGTCATTTGTCTCTAATATACATATTATGACTTATATTTTGTCATTCTCTTTAATGTTACATGACAAAAAATGTGGATCTAAGGGGATTAACTTTCCTCATTTTCAATGACATATGAACATATATTTGTATCTTGTCACGAACTTGCGTAAGGAGATTAACTTTGTTTTGCCATTTTCTAAATTTAATATACGACATGACTTTTATATCTTTGTCATTCTCTTTTAATGTTATATGACAAGAATGAATTGATACTTAGGGGTTAGTTGTTGTTGTTGTTCTAGATGTGGATCTAAGAGATTAACTTTTTTCTATTTTTCCCTAACATATAACGATTGTATCTTTATCACCAACATGTAAAGATTAACTTTATTTTGCCATTTCTAAACAATATGACACGACTTATATCTTCTCTTTTTTAATGTTATAATGAAGAATGTGAATCTAAGGATTAACTTTCCCTTTGTCATTTTCCTAATGACATATAACATGTATTTGTAACTTTGTCATGAATTTGTTGTGGAGTTTTGACATTTGTCTTAATGACATATACTTATATCTTACTCTTTTAATGTTACACACAAGAATGTGGATAAAGGAGATTAACTTCTCATTTTTTATTTTTCTTAATATATAATATGTATTTTGTATCTTGTCACGAACTTACATAAAGAGATTAACTTTTTTTTTGTCTTGTCTAATAATGACACGCATTTTATATCTTCATTATTCTTTAATGTTACATGACAAGAATGTGGATCTGGGAGATTAACTTTCCTTGTCATTTTCAAATATACACGACATATACTGTTATAAATGTAATGTAAGGAGACTAATTTTGTTTTGCATTTTTCTCCTAATATCATACATTATGACTATACTTGTCTTTTTCTTTAATGTTACATGATAAGAACATGTGGATCAAAGGAGAGATTAACTTTCCCTTTGTCATTTTCTCTTAATGATATGTTACATACACATGAATCTAATAGGAGATCTAATTTATCTTGTCATTTACTCTTTAATATCATATGATATACATATAAAGCTAAAGGGGAATCTTTAACCCTTTGTCATTTCCTCTTAATGTCACATGACATATATATAAACATAAAGGGAAAATCTTTAACTCTTTGTCATTTCCTCTTAATATCATATGACATACACTTGCATGTAAAGAGATCTTTAATTTCCTTTGTCATTTTCATGATGAGTCGAGAAGGGTTTAAGTTCATATCATTAAAGAACAAATATTCACGTTTTATCTCTTTCGAACAGATGTTGGCTTGATCATTTAGAATAGATACTCGTTTGGTCTACATTTGGGAATGTTGAATTCAAAAAATAGATCATTTTGATCAAAAATATTATTATGTTTTATAACATATTAAGACATGCATATTAAACATAACTATTTTCTCTTTATTATTCTATGTTCATACAACATAATAAAAATCATATATTGAAATGTCATTAGATCAAACATTTAAGGAAAGATGCAACCCAAAATGCAAATAAAAGAACGGAGCTAAACTTTTTCGCTTTCTTAACACTCAAAAATATCATAACAAAAATCAAACTTATAAAGATATCTATATTTCAACTTTATTTCATTCATACAATATTTTAAAGAACAAATGTTCACTCGAGGTGAAAGTAGATATCATTAAAGAACAAATGTTCACTCGAGGTGAAAGTAGATGTTTTATCTCTTTCTAATAGATGCAGGCTTGATCATCTAGAATAGATACTCGTTTGGTCTGCATTTGAGAATGTTGAATTCAAAAATAGATACATGATTGATCAACATTACTTGTTTTATAACATGTATTAAAGATGACATGTCATATTAAACATAACTATTTTAACTTAGACATTCTCATATTTATACAACAGTTTAAAAGAATAGATAACCGTATGTATATTGAAATGTCTATTAGATCAAACATTTAAGGAAAATATGCAACCCAAATGTAAAATAAAAGAACTTACGCTACTTCCTTTGGTCTTAGACTGTTAAGTTAACAAAATTCAAAATGTCATATCAAAAATCAAACTCAGAAATTGATATCTACATTTCAACTTAGATATTCATGATAACATTTTAAAAGAAAAAATATTCTTATGTTGAAATTTGACATTTAAAAATATATGCAAGTTAGATATAAAAAAATAGATACTACACTTCCTTGGGTGATGCGTTAACAAAACCTAAAAATCCATATCAAAATTTTTGCTTGCATTTTGAAATATACGCATGCCAAACCCAACTATTTCAACTTAGACATCTTAATATCCATACAACATTTTAAAAGAACAGATACCTGTATGTATGTTGAAGTATTAATTAGATTAAATATCTAGAAAGATATGCAAGTTATGAAAGTGAAAAGACAGATCTTATCTTTCCTTTGGTCTAGTGTCATTAACAAAACCTAAAAAATTCCATGATATTATAAGAATCTTAAGTTAATAAAATTTGAAACTAATTGCTATATAATTACAAAATATGAATTCATCGACATACAAGTTCAAACATTCAAAAGAAAAGTCTCAAACCCGATCCTCTACGCTGCTATCAAAGAAGGATTACACTTTTGAGACATCAATTTGACCATCCTCTAGAAAAAGCAGTAGTGACAGGTTATTAATCGATATTAGTCCTATGATCGAGAAAGGTGATTATTATTAAAATTCAAATAATAAATGATCATATATTCAAATATAAATCAATCATAAAATGATCAAAATTCAAATAAAATAACAAAATATAAATGAAATAAAATTAATTATTTAAATTAAAACTTAAAATCAATCAACCTCTCCGCAACTATTTATCTAGAGGTGACAAATTAAGAAGATTTTGGCTCACAAAGAGCCAATGTCAAATCAAATCGATAACTATTTTCACACTAAATAATCTTAATGGACGCGTGGCTCCTCATTCCGGAGCTAAATGACATCACATAAATGGCGATTATGATCGAGCTTCGACGTGGTTCAGCATATATACACCACTAAATTCCACGCCAATGCATATGTTCCACTTTGCTCTTTTCATGGAAATATAATGTGTTTAGAAAAAATTCTACGTTATAAGGTTGACTTATATTTGCCTTAAACAAACTCCACCCGCAGTCTACAAGACACCTGGACGACGAACCACGTGTCGCCGACAGGATCCTTCTGCCGGGTCGACTACCTCCTCCTGACTAAGGACTGCGACCGCTGACAATGGACGAGAAACCAGAGATCGACGGGACGCCATCGTTCTCTAACCAAAAGTTTTAAATTAAAATGATAAATTTCATAATTTCCAAACTCCACTCACTGCTATTATATATTTGTTATTTAACGACTCATCGACCAAATTTTAATCGAAAGGCTTCTCAAGATAGAGAATTAACTATAGCTTTATAGGAAACCTAGAACTAGATTTAAAAAGTTTTCACAAAATGAGAACGAAATCTTTGGTTAGTGTTTTATCTATTATTCATTTGCCTTCTGAAATTTTCGCCAACATTTTTAAATACTCTTTTCATTCAAAAAGAGGTCGGTGGCGAATTTTTAGATCCCACAATTGGGCTACTATCTCTTTATTTTCTTCCTTATTTATTTATTTTTACTTGGAAATGTATATATATATTCTCTCTTGTACAAAGTGTAAGTCATAAAAATTCTTAAAAGTTTTCTCGATTGTTTATTTTTTGCATGGTATCGCTGTTGGGATTAGGGTTTTTTTAAAACTTTTGTTCTATTTCTTTGAAGTTATAGTTTCTCACTTTTAATTTTATTTCTTTTGTTTGATTCTCCTTTTATTTATTATATTTAGCTTTTTGACTTTTTTTTTTCAAATGAGTCAAGCATGATTAATAGAGGGAGAACTTTAGGGATTTCAAAAATCTTATTGTTTGATTGAGGAAAATCATCTTAAATGGTCTTAAATCGTGAAGACTTTTTTGAAAGAAAAGAGAAATATTTAATAACTTGTGAATTACCTCCGGTATCTAAAGACCCAAAATTTGCACTTTGGAATGAAAATTGACTAGTTATGGAACATTACATTACCAAAGATCATTAGGCTTTTTATGTTTCTCTCTATTGTAGAAGAGGCTTGGGATACAGTTAAACAAATTTACTTAAAGGTGAAAGATGATGCACTCATCTGTGTAATTAAGATAAAGTTCAACAATAAAAAAAAAAAGATAAAGTTCAACACTAACTAATAGGGTAATCTTCCTATCATTAAATACTTTAATGTCTTGAAAGGTTGTTGGTTGTAATTGGATCATTCAAGATCTCAAGATGTTATGCTGTGAAGATGTGGTGACTCTCAAATAATTTGTGGAGAGAGAATCTTTGAGTTTTTGGAAGGACTCTATAATGATTTTGGCTAAATTTTGGTCTAATCCTTCAGTAGAGAAATCTCCCTTCTCTAAGTGAAGTATTCTCCCTCGTGCAAATGAATCAAGAAGAACACAATGGTGATCAATAGTTCAACCCTCGAGATATCCGCAATGATAATAAAATCCAAAGGAGTTTTTTTGTCATAGAATCTCTTTCACAAGAAGGATACAAATCTTCTTTCACAAATCTTCTTTCAATGGTAATCTATGGTGCAACTAGTATAAGAAAGAAGAGTATATCAAAAACAAATGTTGAGAGCTACACGAAAAGTCTCAAGATTATGGAGGAAAAAAAATTGAAATTAAAAAAGAATAATATTATTTGTTATAGTCAAAATGACTTAACCCAGAATAAATTGATGAATTAAGGAGTTTTTTCAATTCCTTACAAAAATCATTTTGACTAGCTCTCTTGCTCATTATGATATGATTTATAATTTTTATATTTTTAGTGCTTCAACTAATTCTCTTTCCTTTAGGGTGTAAATGAGCCAAGTTTGAGTGAGCTTGTTGTTTGTTCGTGTTTGGATTGTTTAAAAATTTCTTTGTTCATGTTCGACTCGTTAGCTCGAATTAGCTCAAGCATGTCATGCCTAAAACCATTCTGCCACATCCATGTTGATGTAATAATGTTATATATATATATATATATATATATATATATATATATAATAATTTTTTATTTTGAGCTAAAACGAGTTGAACATGATCAAACAAATGGTTATTTGTTTTTGGCTCGTATATAAATCAAGTTTAAAATATTGTTCAAGTTCGGCTCACTTACTTTACGAACAAATCAAATATGAGCTATTTAATGAGCCGAACTTGAGCTGTTCATGAATAACGAGTTATTTTAATAGCCTTACCTTCTTATATCCTAGATTCAAAGGTCATTGAACATATGACAATCCTTGTTAATATATTTCAACGTACAAATTCTATCCCATTAATAGAAAAATAAAAGTTACAGATAGATCTTTAACATCTAATGTAGAATAGAAAGATATCTTAATTTCTTCCAACTTAACCTTTAATAACTTATTACATATTCCACATCTTGCAGTTAATATTTTATCTATCCACAAATTTATCAAAGATCATAACTACTAAGTCATATTTTTCATTGATCACTGTGTTTTTTCAATTCTTACTATGAGGAAGGTTATGGGCAAGCTAGAGAAAAGGATGCATTATACCTTATTGATGATTAAGATCAACTGTCATGCTCCTTCACCTTTCAAACCAATGATGTCATTTGTACACACCATTATAGATTAAGATACCTTTCTTTTAAGCATTTTCAATGTATGTTTCTCTCTTTTCATAAATGCAAATATTAAAGATTTCTAATGTGAAACTTGTGAAATTGCTAAACATAATTGTGTTTTTGTTTTATTGAAAGCAACTCTAGTTCTTCTCCTTTTTGTATTGATTCATTTTGATATCTAGAAAATCTTTCAAAAATCTTTAATATTTCTAGACCTATTGATTTTGTTAGTTTTATTGATGACTATATTAGGACATAAGTATATTTAATTAAATATAAATTTGATGTTAGCACTAATACTCTTTATGTTCATTGCCATGATAAGAATTAATTCAACTCTAATATCATATATTTTCTTATTGATAATGCCTGTGATTATTTTAATTATCAATATTCTTTTAGAAAGAATGTATTATCCACTAATCTTCTTGCATTGATATTTCTCACTAAAATTGATTGACATAAAGAAAAAATTGTCACCTTTTGTAAGTCACTAGGACACTTCTCCACATTCAAATACCAAAATGATATTGAGAAGTTGTTTTAACAGCTATTTATTTAATCAAAAAATACCCTCCAAAGTAATTGATTATAAAAGTCCTAAAATGAAATATTCTATTCATATCTATCAATATATGAAAACTTATTCAAGTGTGTATTCATTAGATATTTTACCATATAAAAAGGATAGATGTCCTATCATCCACCCATAAAAAGGTTCATGACTTTAATTGATGCTACTTTTGAGGAAACTCATAATTTTTTTACTCATACTCATCTTCAGGAGGAGATCTCCTTACTTGAAGATAGCTTGATGATATTTTTCATTTTTACATTTCTGTAGCCTAAAATTCTACGAATATAAGCTTTGTGCCAATTGTACCTCTTTAGGTTTATACAAGAAGGAATATGTCCAAGCCAAGATCTCCAACAAGTCTAAGATTCAAAATCATTACTAAGTAATACTGATCAGCTCATCACTACTGATTTATATTCCATCTCTTAGTAAACCTTACATAAGTGTTTTTCCTCTCATGAAGCTTTGTAAACCAACATGAAAACCAACCCGTTTTTATTTCATAAACTTTGTTTGAGGCATTTGAGAATAGCAGTTAGAAGGGGGCAATTGGAGAAGAGATAATTGCCTTAAAAAATTTATACATGAGAGATTATTGAATTACTAATAGGAAAAAGATCATGGTTTGCAAATTAAAAAGGCCATGGAGATATACTGTTGCTAGCTCGGCTCTCTGCCTATGCTTCTCATCTCTTTTATGTTGTGTCTGGCTTTTGCGGTTGGTTTGCTATGCATGGCTTCTTCTTTATATTGGGTTACTTAATCTAAAGGCTTGTTCAATTCACTATTAGGTTTTATTTTATTGAGCGATGATGAGAGCTTTAATTACACATTTTTAAGGTTCAACCAGACATCTGTCTTTTTCACTTGTCGCCTACATTTTTATGCTCTTAGAGAGATATTTGATGCTTATGGGGAGAACCAATAATGCATAAGCATTGGGATTTATCTCACCTCTATACTTTTTAACAGTATTATTTTTTGTCTCTAGGAACTTTTACCTTTTGGTTATTTTGTTTAGTTCTTAACCATTTGTAAGTTTTTTTCCTTCAGAAGTTCCCGAATCCATTTCTCTTTTTGTTTCTATGGATACAAATGTAACCATCTTATACTGCATTTACTTGAGTAATGAAAATGGCTAGCCGTGGCCCTTAACTTTCTCTAAAAAAAAATCTTTTGGCGTTTGTACTCAATAGCTATTGTTTTAAGTTGCTACTAGTACAGTAGTTGTTTTTGCCATCATTTTTTTTTTCTTGCAAGGGCTTATTGGTATCCATCTCACTACTGTCATCATTACGATCTTTTGTCTGGCCGACTATCTTGTCTTCTTTTTTAGAAAATTGTAGGACCAAGTTGGAGTGATGGTCTTGCAACTGAAATAAATGGTTGAATTAGCGGATGAGAAACTTTATATTTGAGTTCTAAAACAGTTGAATCAAATTAGAATGCTTTTGAAAATCATGTATTAAATTGCAGCGTCAAGTACATCAATAGGATCTTGCAAATATTTCAAAGAAAAAATAAACTAATTTTATAGTAGATATTATTGATGAAAACATAGAAGCAGCTTGCATTACTTTTTGAATGCCACCGACATAAAGGACATCATATTAATAATGAATAAAATTTTTCATTTGAAAGCACATGATTGATGATCCTATAAACTTCATCTTTGTATCTTCTGTGAGCACATCTTGTTCATGCATGCATGAATGTACCTCATTGCTGACAAAAATGAACTCGATAATGGTGCACATTTATTGCTTGGCGTACCACCGTTTATGTTCGATATTTAATCTATTTTCCTAAGTTAATTGAGGTGCTTTGTTCAACTTTTACGTGGAAGCAAAACTTTGTAGTTTTTATTTAGAAAGTTTTCTCATCCCAGCCAAACAAGACTGCTCAGAAAAAAAAATAGATTTTAGTTTTTGCGAGCATTTACTTCTTTGCTGAAAACAATGAACACGGTAATGGCATGCATTTGTTGCTTGTACAGCAATTTATGTTTAGCTATTTCATCAATTTCTTCAGTAAACTGCGATGCTTTGCCCAACTTTTACATGGAATTAAATCTTCTACTCTTTCTTGACTTCAAAGTTTGTAAGCACTTTTATTTAACAAATTTTCTTGGCCATGCCAAATAAGACTGTGGAAACATATACATTTTTGAGGAACTCCTTTTTAGTCTGAGTCATACCTGTTAAATGGCTCTAGATATGGAGTTCCCTAGCTTTGAAATTAGTTGAAGTTCAAGTTCAAAACCATATGTTCCTTCAGCCTTTTCTTTAGGTTTGATGTATTTAGGCAAACATATGATCTGCAACTTTTATCCAAGTAGGGCTTATAATGAATGGGTTGTGGGCGGGATATCAACATATCCATATTCCTGTCTCTTTTTTAGTTCGTAACTTAAACTGAGGCTAAAAAATGTTTACATATTCACTTAAACTGTTGGTCAAAAACCATATTGACTTGCACAGTAACTGATGCTAGTTTTTTTGGTGCTACTAAAGTGGGAAAAAAATCCTGATACAAATTGTATCAGGATGGGCTTGAGAACTGTTGGATTTACCTTCAGATTAGTGTTATAATACAAACTTTTCAGATACAGTACTATTCTCAAAGTAAAGTTAATGGTTCTCAAGTCCATATGAATACAATTTTTATCAAGATATTCTAACACAATTTTATTCAACTAGAGTTTTATTTTGATATTCAATCTTGATTTTGTAGAAGGGAAAAAAAACCCTAATGTTTCCATTTTTACTTTAGATGGGAGAGTTCATGTGGTCTGTCTGATTTAGAATGTAATATTGGCGATCCATTTCTGTCCTACATCTATCACCAGCCTTTTTGTAGCTTGCTAGCATTCCTGTGACTTAATGGTTTGTTTTTAACTTAAAATTTTGAAATTTTGTTAGTTGATTTCATAGGTATCCTTACAAGTGATGTTTATAGTTTCTCTATGATGTCCTAAATTGTACTGGCTAATTAGGATTTGATAATCTGTTGCAGATCCATCAGCTTCTGTTCAAGATAGAACATCACAAACTTCTCACATGGTTGTGGATCCGATTGCAAGGATTCCATTTGCTGTGGTTGATGAAATAAGCGATGCTTCTCCAGCAGCAGAAGATGGGTTACAGCTTGGTGACCAGATCATAAGGTTTGGGAATGTTGAAATTGGTGATGCATTGATGGTGAGGCTTGCTTCAGAAGCACAATCAAATGAAGGCCATTCTGTTCCTGTGCTCATAATGAGGCAGGGCGTTCTAATGAATTTCACTATAACACCTAGACGATGGCATGGCCGTGGACTGTTAGGGTATGTTTCTCTAATGTTAGTTATTTTTTCTTTCCCATGTTAGGTACCAGTCAAGTTGCAATCTGTTTATAAGTGTCAAACAGGAGCTATCAGCTTTCACTATTTTTAGTTGCATGAGTTATAGCTACTGATGTGGTTTAGTAGGTCGAACATTACGAACTTTTCTCTGACAAGGTCATTTATCATACCCAGTCTTTGTGCATGGCTATACTGCTATGCTGTTCGGCATTTGCATCGAATTATTCCAATAGGTCAGCTATCAAGAACAGCTTGATAAGACTCGAAGATGCCATATTTGTTTTGGTCAACTTGCTACCAATATCATGCTGACTCTTTCGTGTATCCCAGGAGAACATCTGGTGTGCCAGAAAATGCTTTGCAATGAGGTTAACCAAAAACCTAAACAATATTTAGAGGACTTGCTTACTGGATTGATGCCTGATGATTGAAGTTTTATGTTCTGATTTAATTTGAAAGGCCAGATTCCTGAAGCTGAAGATAAATATTTGTCTTCAATACTTAAATGGCTAAGAAAAGAGATCTGTTGATTTGATCCAGTTAAATACATTAGAATCTTAGTTATAGATGAAGATATTATGAAAAGAGGAATATGTTATTTTGAGAAATCATTGAATGAGTATTTTAAGAAAGAAATTATTTTAGAAGAGTATAATGAGAAAAATAATATGGAATAGTTTAGATTATATCAATGATCAATATTAAGCTCATATACATTTGTGTTGGTTATTAAGTGCTTACAAACGATATTTAAAATGAAGTACTTTTATGTATGCTTTTCATAAATAAAATGGTTTAAATTGGTCAGCCTTGTACTGAAATAATAAGTTAGAATAACGGAGAAATTATTTGGAAGATAATGTATTGTTCAAAAGTTTAAGTATAAATTATATAATATTAATGGGTGTGATATTAAAAATATCAACTGATTTTATTAGAAGATAAAGTGACACCTAGATGTGTTGCTTTAGTATCTTAGATCTATTTGATAAAAGTATGAAAATATAGACAAGTATATAGCTTTTAGTTTAACTTTGCTTGGTTAAAATAAAAGATGCTTTGGGAGTGTTGTGTAATGAGTGGATGTTATAGAAATTTAATAATTCATTTTATAAAATTATAATTAAGCTAGTTTTGTTATATGAATCTAGTATTGAGTAGCAAAAAAATTACGATAGGTAAGTTTTGCATAACAAAATGATAATTATAAGATATAGATAAATTTTATGAGTGTTATGATCTTAATAGCACCTTTTAAAGACAAGTTAGTTAAAAATAGACTTTTAGTTGTTTGGGCATATATAATAAAAGATAGAGAATGTATTGATTAGATGAGTAGATAAACTTATTTCCTGAGGATTAGGAAGAAAAGTAGGTAAATGTAACTCACCTAAGGTGATGTGGATAGAAGTTTTTTAATATGATTTTAGAAGAATAGGTCTGCCACCTAATGCAACAATTAACAAGATTGAATGGAAAATGATGATTCATAAATAGATTATCATGATAGTTAATGTATTATAATATATTTTAAGCTGTAGGGATGCACTTTTTGTGGTGAACTCAGCAATTTATTTTCCTTTCTTCTACACTGCATTCTTAATGCTATTTTTTTTAAACTTCCTTTATATATAAGTTTGTGAGGCTCGGGGAGCTTTTTGGATGACATTATCATGTGCTTCTTGCAGATGCCATTTTCAGATTCTATGACAATCATTCAAGAATGAGTAACTGGTAAGGTTTCAGTTACATGAAAAGTTCAGATTTGTCTTTTTGCTTAATGAATGATTCTGTATCAGCTGCAAAATTGCTCCTTTCATTGTAGTTTTAAGCAAGTCTATTCGTATCTTATTTGCTAGCTAAATTTGCATTTATTTCATGATATTCCCTGTAAAGTTAAGCATGAGTAAGATAGACAGACTTGCATCCTTCGATCCACTTATAAGAATAAAGGGCCTAACAGAGAATAACGATCCTATTCATGTGCGCTTTTGGGTGGTCATTAATCAATGCAATTCTACCCTTACTGAAATGAGAGGTCCTTTCCATACCTTGAGTACGTGATCTTAAACGCAAAATGGGGACACATAAATCTCTGCGTAGATTTGGACCACCTAGCCTTTATTATTGAATATTTGGTTTGTACGCTATGTTTCCATGGAGGCTTGACTGGAGATAATATTTTACTGCTCAATCTGTCCCCTTTCAGGGACATAAGAATGGCATGCCTGTAGCGTGGATTTAACAGTATGGATAGATGAATATGCATTGATTGCATCTTGATCACCATAAAGCATGCGCATTTTCATGAAGTGGAGTGTACTCATTTTTTGTGTGCAATGTAATCAGTGCTCCAGTGGTATTTTATTACAAGAACTTCCTTAGCCACTTCAAATGAAATTATAGACGTCTTCTTGAAAGTGGAAGAATCTCTTAGTTGTCTAAGTCAGGATACCAAAGAGTAGCCTTGTAGTTTGCTAACGTTTCACCAATCACCGCCTGTGATTTGCAGCAATGACATATGTAAAGGCTTTAACCATGTCAAGATAGTTGAATTTCATCTTAAAGATATCAAGGATAATTCGGAGGTACTTTGTCTAGAATCTTTGCTTTGTGAACCTGAGAAAAGTAATCAAAATATTATGAAGTCGCTCTGATAGAGCAGTGAAAATTCAGAAGTTGTGAGATTGTTGTGAGTAGACAAATTGTCATAAATTTTCTGGTGTTGAGTTCCTTGCCTTCCTTGATGTATACCAACTCAATGTGTGTTATGAGGATTTCATATTATGATTGTACTCACAAACATCTAGGACCTTTACATTGGTGGAACTAGCCGTATGCTAGGATGGTCTCACCTTGAAATTTATTACTTATTAAGATACGGTAAAATTGGCTACCTTGAAGAAAAGCATTTACGCAATAAAAGTGGCAAATTTTTTCTTTAATTTTGGCCATAATTATTTTTATAATTATATCTTATAAGTTTAATTATTGTTATTGCATGTAACTTATTTCTTTTGGTTGTACTTATTTATATAATTATATCTTATCAAATACTTGGTATTAAAAATTGACATATTGATTGATAATAATAAGGATAACAGGATAATTATTTCTTTTTTAATTTAAATTAAATGTTATTCTAATACATATTTCACTTTGAGATGAATACAAATAATTAATATTAAAATAAATTCATGAATTTTTAAATGAAAAATTTACAATTATAGCACTAAATTCTTATGCTAACACCTAAAGTTTGACATTTACAGAAATAACACTTTTCCTATGTATGAAAAGGCATTTCACTTTACTAAAATAATTGTGGTGCTATTTTTGATGTAATATTAAAGATTTTGGTATATTTTATGTAAATATGAAAGTTCAGGTATTAGATATATAAATATATAAGAATTGTATGCTATTTATGTAATGCCCCTTTTTAAATTTATCTTAATTTTATGTGGCTGACCAATATTTTAGACTCAAAATTGAGCTAACAATAAATAGTTATTCTTGGTTCCTTATAATTAAAAGTAATTAAAATTTCAATTAATGTATGTCTAAATGAGAGGAATTTGCTACACTATTAAGTGCGATGAGGTGGGAATGGGACTTCAAGGTCCACTATTAAGCTTTAAACGAGTAATTTGCTGATGTTGAGTGTTAAATTTCATCATATTTATTTCATAAAATATATTTGTATTTATATATTAATATTAAGTCATAAATTTTTATTTTGTAAATTTTATATTATAAACTATATTCTTATTTTATACTCTATGTATATTTATATATTTATATTACAAGCCTTTAAATTTATAAAATATTTAATATGCATGTATTGATATTTATAATCTAAATATATGTATATACACATTAATAGTTAATATTAATATTAATTAGTTTTATAAATTACTTAATCGAGCTTCAATTCTGAGTAACCGACAACCATAAATTATTGCCATTAAATTTAATAGCTAAGTTGCCTATTCTTAGAAAAGAGATAGTACTGAATCTTTGGTTATGTTGTTAAAATTTATATTGCAGTTTGTATTGATTGTTTCCTTTTGTTTATTCAAAAAAAGTTAATTATGAAGTGATGCCCTTTGATACTTTTGCAAAAGCAACCATAAGCATCAAAGCGTTAAGCATAAGATTTATGAATTTTTAATTTTTTTTCTTGTATTTAAAGGAGCTAGAAGTTTGAATATTTATTTCAATATACCATGCATGCTACAAATGAAGTGAAATAAAAGAATTTGACATATTTATTTAATGGGTAACTTTATAACAAAGCTCAGTTTCAAAATATGATCATGATCCTAAGATAAAGTGGGTGAATGATATAGAATATATTGAACAAATCATTGGAAGAAGACATATCATATAACCAAGAGGTTGGTGGTGTAGAGGAGTTCAAATTGCACTCTTATTTTCCAAATTATCATTCTTTGTTAGCAAAATACATGAAGGGCATGAAACGGACATTGATATGTATATAAATTTTGTTTTAGAATTTGTAATTAAAAATTAGATTATTTAATTGAAACTAAAAAAATAAAAATTTATTCTTGATGTCGCAGATGAAAGAATTTTTTTCATAAATTTTGGAGGTAAATGTGCAAAATGTGTATTGTGTTTTTAAAGTTTACAATACATATATTTAGTGTATTCTAAAAGATTAAAAAAATTATATGTATATGTATAACAAAGCATAATACATGAATTTGCTAGTTAAGTCCCTTTTCCATGTGTTGTTCTAAGCGTTTATTTATCAAGGACTGACCTCCCCCATTACAACTATCTTATTACTCAATTGTAAACTGACTTCATTTGTGAGAATGCATGATAGCATAGATTAACCTAAATATTCGGGATAAGAAAGGCATGTTTTAATTAAAAAACCTTGTTTGTTATTCTATGTTTCTTAAATTTTATTAGGGAGTAATGCTATACTCTCCAAATAAATTCACACATAAAATTTTATGTTGATATTTGATGCCTAGATAATGCTATAATGCTAAAACACATCTTAATAGAAGTCTCTATAATGCGGCAATCATGTGCCACGTAATTCATCTTCTAGTAATTGGATTTCTTTTGAGCTATGTGTTGGACAACAGCTCGGACTCGGATCGTTTAGGGTTTAGGGTTTAGTGTTTTGGGTTTAGGGTTTTGGGTTTAGGGTTAGGGTTTAGGATTTTTTTAGGGTTTAGGGTGGTGAATGTTGATATGGCATAGAAAAATCAAGATTTTGAGATTTTATGTAAGTTTGTTTTTGGGGTGTAACATTAGTCTTTATTTGGCATTGACGCATTGAGCATAAAGGTGAAACTTTTGATGAGTGCGATGTCATCAGAGTGCATTAAAAATGAGCATAAGTTAAAGAGTAGTGAATCTCATTTCATCAACACATAATATTGGCGAAGATTTATTATTAATTGTTAGACAATATCCAAGAATGGTGTTTTATAATGTTATTGTAAATGTGAATATTTGCTTAACATGAATGTGATGTTTTAATTGATGAAACTTAATCAATGATACCTATTGGATAGATGTATATCAATAAAATCATCATGTCAATGCGAATCACATTCTCATGAAAGTGGCAAAGATTAATGTTAGAAGAAATCTTAGTAAATAATAAACCAAAAGTATATTATTCATGAGAATGAGAATCACAAATAATTCAATCCTCTAATTGATTTAGTTTTGACTTAAGATTGACAAAGTCATTTGAACTATTATTAAGTTGAGAATACATGGCTTTATACTTTCATGATCCAATCCTGTATCAAGATTTGTGTTCAAGAACACAAAAGTAAAAATGCTTTGAAAATATTTTGCATCTATTTGAAGAGGGTAAAAAAGCTCTCTGCATATAGTTTGGGATAGACTACTATCTTTTAGAAGGACTTATATATCCTCCACCCTTCATCTATTTTTTGAATAATTGCGATATAAAACACTTAAAAATCATTGACATTGTAAAAAGTAGCCAAAAGTTATATTTTAAGCTGCTGTACATTATAATCGTTCAAAAAATTAGACAAATGATGAAATGTGCAAAAACAAAAGCTCTGTTCTTTTAATAGTCTCTCTCTCTCTCTCTCTCTCTCTCTCTTTATATTACTGCAGATTATTACATAACCTGGAACTGGAAGTGTCTATGATAACCTATTCACACAAAAGTGACCATGTAATTTAAAGAATATGTGGAGAAACTAATCAGCCATGTGATGAATTTATTACGTGTTAGATTTGTTGAAGTGTAAAAATTAATTAGTTCAAAGAAAACGAGGATCAACATTTTCCCGAACATACATCAAGGATCAACATTAAGCCCTTATATTTTTACTTTAGTTATGGATGTTCTTACGAGGCATTTACAAGAAGATGTACCTTGGTGTATGCTTTTTTTATGACATTCTTCTTGTTGATAAGACTAGAGAGAGTCCAACGAAACTTGAATTGGAGGTCAACTTTAGAGTCTAAAGGTTTTCGTTTAAGTAGATCTAAAAGAATATATGGAGTGTAATTTTAGTGGTAGAAGTTTTAGTGGTAGTGTGTGACTTTAGGTGATCAAGTCATTATGAGCATTTTAGGTTCTATTGTTCAAAATGATGGTGAAATAGATGGAGATGTTATTAGTAGAATTCAAGTTGGATGGTTGAAGTGGAGGAATGCATGCCTATATTATGTGATAGAAAAGTTCCACTTAAACTTAAGGAAAATTTTATAAGATGGTAGACCGCAATGACTTATTCAGAATGTTTCAAAAGATAAGCATAAGACTAAGTTAAGTATTGAGATGAGGATGCTGGTGGATGAGTGGCTTTACTCTTAGAGATAAGAATGCAAAATGAGTATGTTTGAAAAAGTTGGATAGCTCTGGTAGATAAGATTAGGGAGAGTAAAGATGAGTCCATATGAATGATTTAGGGGAGTAGATGCATTAGATTTCTTTATGTTAAGAAAAGGTGAAAAACTTTAAGATGTAAAAAATGATCTTAGTATACTTGAATTAAATGAGAATTTGAATTTGACTAATAGGGACAATGGACGAAGGATTCATTTAGCCACCTAGTGGGATTAAGGCTTGTTGTTGTTGTTGTTGAAAGAAAAACGACGAGTGCAACTTCAATTCAGAAGTCTAATAATGCGAATCTTAAAAATATATACTCATCAGATATGCAAATCATTTGCATGAACATTATTTTGGTTTCTTTATTTTATACTTCTAATTTTTAATTTTTTTAGTGAAAGCTTGTTTATAGTAGTGATCAGGTTGTGTTTTCTTAGTTAGTTTGGTGGCACTATGTCTAGTCAATAGTTTTGTATTAGTTCTCTACAACCATTGGTTCTTTGTCAGCCATGATGCACAGACATGGTGTGAGGGCACCGACACGACATGACAAAGATATGAGACATACCTATTATTGAAAATATAGGATACGGACTTGCACTAGACATGACACTATAAAATTTATATTTTAACATATATCAATAATATATCTACTCTAAATAAAATAAATAGAGTATTAAGAGTAAAAAAATGATAAGACATTTAAGTTTAATATGAATTTTCAAAAGATAAAAAGTCTAAGATGATATGAAAGTATTAAGAGAAAGAGTGTAGAGAAATTTAAAGACATTGATCTTCAGCACTGATAGCGACGACAAAGGCGCCCGTGGTGATGATCGATGATGCTCCACGATGACATGAGAAACTTTAACCATGCCTCATGAAGGAGATGGGTCAGAGATTTGAACAGAAAAGTTGGGCGATGTTCACATCCACGAGGCACTAGTTATAAATTAAGAAATAAATATAAGTTTATAACTTATATTTGAAATACTATAATTTTATTTTAATTTAACTGCACGTGTTGGATTTTTTAAAATTATTGTTTTAATTGGACACTCCAGTGATATGTTCGACATGTGAAGGTAATGAATGTGTTGATGTCTAATACATATGCATAACGCCACTATTTTTAGTTTTGATCATAGTTTGTCAGTAGTGTTGTCTTAGCTATATATTAGTTGCTTTTGTCCAATCACTAATTTCATAGTTTACTATTTATTGTTTTTATCCTGTGCCGCCTTGTTTTCCCTTCTTTGTTTTGAATACTTGATCATGGCCACCACCTCCTGTCTTATTGTTATTTGTACTGTATCGTGGAGTAGATTGTTACTATGGATTGCTAGTTGATTGGTAGTGTTTTGCCTCGTGCAAAACATGTATACTTGATGTTGTTGGAATGATTTGTTGGTTGCAGCTTCCTTACTATAGATGGGATGTGATATATTCTATTATTGCTGAAGTTCGATTGTTGTTTTCTTCTCTGTTTTGACACAGTTCGGGTGGGCTAGTTTCTTTTATCTATGACGCTAGTAGAATTATAAATAGGCTGTTTATAGGATTGGAAGAATCTACCCTTGCTGTTTAGAGATTGGAAACTTGTTGTTTTAACTATTTTAGACTAGGTTTTGGACTTTTTTTAAGCCATCAATTGTAATCTAGTTTAAAATGGGCTCAATACAATTTCAGACTACTCTCAAACTCTGGTTTGTTTTGTAAGTGGTAGACTCTTTGAGCTTTGAGAATTTTGACGGCAACTTTTGGGGAAAGCTTTGTCCTTGTATCAGCATAAGGTCTTGACCTTCTTGGTTACTTCTATAATTGTTCTTTTCAGTTATGCACTTTGAAATTGTTTTTTTTTTTCATGTGTGATTAAAATTTGGTTAAGTTCTCATAGTATGATTTTCTTTTTTGCTGTGTAAGTCTTGATCCTCTGTAGTTTACCACTTTGTTCTTAGATTTCTTATTTAATTTTAGATTTGGGTGATCTTTAATGTATCATTTGATGCAAATTTTTTCATAAATTTTCTATTTTCTATCAACACAAGAACAACATGCCTTTATCACACTACGTCAGGTCTTCTATTTTCTATCAAAGATATAAAATTTTGCATAAGAGTTGGTGGATTATTTTAGATCTTTTGCTTGTGTTTCTTTTATCTTATTCTATATATATAGATTAAAAAATTATAAACCCCAAGACATCTTGCATCACCCAAGTTCTAAGCATATTAAGTTTCAATCTGATAGCTTCGAAATAGTTTGGAAAGATTTTTTAAAAATCCAAATTTCATATTGAGATTCCTAAAAAAGTGAACTGTAAAATGGGAAAGAAATTACGAAGATGCACGTAGCACAATCTCCAATTGGATGAATAGAAATTTCAGTGATTTCCTCATTAGGAAGGAACGAGAACCAACAGGTTCATTAATTGCCTCTCAAATAACTGTTCTTGCCTTGGCCTGAAACAATAAATTTACAATCCAAATGCTGACATCCAGATACAGATGTTCCACTTTCAGTTTCTGTAGTTGCTACTTAAGGGCATCAAGCTGCAAACAAAATATGTATGTTCACTGTTTGCCACCAGAAGGCGGAATATAACCATTAAATCTGTCTACTTTAGGAAGTGTTGAAATCCATTTGTGATCTGTTGCAGAAAATTTAAGATTCTTGCCAATCAGTAGTCGTTAAATAATTGAACTATCTATTTATTTCTGCATGAAGTGGTTTGCATCATAAATGATTAGTCATTTTCTCTTAACTTTTTTTTTTCTTCCCTGCAGGTTAAAAATCGTCGCATTAGGCCCACTTGTGCTTGCTGCTTTTTCTGTAATTTCTTTTAAGAGAGGTATTATGATACTTTCCTTTACTTTTTAACTCAAGTATTAAAGTAGCAGAAAAGCTTTAATCAGTGCTTGGAGGTGTTTTCTTGGCATTTATGAATTGTCTTGGCAATGTATGCTGACTTCTAGTCATCAGAATAGTGTTAAGGTGTGACACATTTGAACCCTTAATTCATTAAGCTCCTCATGTTGTAATGAAAACTAAGGCCATGGATCCAATATTCGGTTGGTGAGGCGAATCGTTTGGAACACTGGCTCTCTGAAGCTACCAGAGTGAAAAAAGAAAGCAGATGTGACTCGGGTTCAGATCATTGGATTAGTCATCTGAAGTCCCCATACATATGGATGGGATAATGACCTCGTGCAAAAAAAAAACTAAGGCCATGGCCATGCTCTATTTATGATCTGTATCTGAATGATTGAGAACTTGAGAGCCCTTTGTTGAAAGCAATGCTTCTCACTTTACATTCAGTCATTCATCATTAGCCCTATCACATTTATTGGCTTTGATTTATTATCTTGTCTCAGCTATTTGGCCCTGTTTTTATGTTTTTATCATCCTTCACATATTTTTGCTGAGTATTACATGAAGTATCAAATTTTTATATGTTTTTATTTTCTGTGGCATGCCATATATTTAAAGAATGTATTGAAAATGTATTTTAACTTCGAG
Source organism: Cymbidium sinense (assembly GCA_021442155.1). Lineage (NCBI taxonomy): Eukaryota > Viridiplantae > Streptophyta > Magnoliopsida > Asparagales > Orchidaceae > Cymbidium > Cymbidium sinense. The sequence goes on from CM038215.1 coordinate 283,611,112, forward strand.
AATAAATTTAGAGTCAAGGTTCAATCACCAGTTTGGTAGCTCCTAGATTTGAACTAAAGCATTTGTTCCAAAAGCTGAAGGAAATATTCCAGTGATATATATGTAGCTATATAATCCACGGGGAATTAATCACTGGAAACTCTATGACAGTTTATAGTACATTGAGATCGGGAAGAGTTAGGCAGACCAATTCTGACGCCTGGCTCCTGCTTGTGAATTAGCAGATATCTTTGACTGCACAGTAACTTTACCCTTTAGTAACTGGTGGAAATAAATGATTTCCATGTGACAAAAAGCTAGGGCTGGGAAGGCATCCGAGGACCGAGGTTGCTTATAGAAAAATAATTTTAGACAAATTTTAGCTCACAAAATATTTCTTTGAGTTTAATTTATTAGGGGCTGTTTGGGATCAATTTTATTTCTTTATTTTATTTTGTTTTATTTTTATGTTATTTTAGAAAATATATTTGTTTAAAATATTTTTTATGTATTTTTATTTTTTATTTTCAAAAATAAATAATATTATTTTTAAAAATAATTATTAGATATTTTGAGTAATAATGTATATATATATATATATATATATATATATATATATATATATATATATATATATATATATTTTTTAACTGTTTAATTTAATTCTCTATGTACCTGATTTTGATATGATTAATCTCCGGATCTGGCAATCCCAAGTTCACAACCCCGAGCTCATAAGTATTATATTTTTCTATTGTTGATACCTTTCGTGTGATTCTTTGAAGTGAACAAGTCAATGTAAAATAGACAAAAATCCAAACTGCAAATTGTCCATAAATAGTAATGTTGTATTCCCTAAATGGGCAAAATGAAAGTCCCAAAGAATTTTCCATTATTAGAGGCCTGTACAGTTTCTTGAGATTGATTTTGACTATATAGTTGTTTATTTTATTGGGGATTTATATATATTTCACATAATTTTTATGTATTTATATATATAATATTTAAAATTTTAATTTTTACATATATATATATATATAACATTCTAATTTTTATTTATTATATCTAAAATATCATCATTATTTAATTTTTAAATAGTGAAATGCACACTTCTAAGTATATAAATATGTTAAGTAAATATTTAATTTTAAGTGTTAGATATATAAATATATGAAGAATTGTGTGATATGTATATAAATTTTATTTATTTTATTTGAGAAATAAAAAAGAGGGATCAGATTTTGTACTTTATATTGTATAATAATATCAATTATTTTTAAAATTGAGACAGTTAAGAAATTGATAATATGAATTTCTCGATTGATAAATTATGTAAAATGTAATTGATTAGCTTTTAAAATATTAAGTAACACTTATATTTTTATTGCTAATTTTATTTAATTCATCATTATGAAGTAAGAATCTAATTAAAGAATTAGTTAATCTAAGTAATTGGTAACTCTTCATTACAATTAAATTATGTAATTTTAATGTTAAAGCTTTATTCTAAGGGGCAATTTGATTGATTGAAAATGAAATGTGGTACAAAAAGAGTGCATTGTAAATTGAATATAATCTATTTGTATTATTTTAAACTGTTTGATTGAAAATTTAACAAATGTAAAGATTTATTTTAAATATTTATGTTTGATAAAGTAAATGTAATATAATGTATTTGATAGAGATTATTGTGGGAGATGACCAAATAATGAGCAGCAAATGACTAGGAATATGACGTCTGATGAGTGGCGATGGTGGCGATGGTGGTGGCAATGATAGTGGGCTGGTGTATGATCGGCGGTGACGATCGATAATGGCCAGTTGAAGACAATAAAAAATATTTATAGGGGGCTTAAAAGATTCCTATAGTTAGTTACTCGATGATGATTGTTCATATTATTTTCTCTTAGTTCTATGCTCCTTAAACTTAAAAAATTCTTTTATTATAATCTATCATTTGAGTAAATTAAGGCATGCCTATAAGTTTTGAGAAGTATATTATGGTCCTTATTCAAAATAAATTAAAATTTTTTTCATAAATATTAATACAAATTGGTGCAAAAATAATGTGTATTATGATCAAAATGCCATTGAGCAATATAGACTTTAAATTGATTGAAAACTCTAATTAAGAGCAGGGTTGATCAATGTAGATGAAGCAGCTTCGTGGTGATGCTTTAATGGTGGTCATTGTCAATAATGCATCATATCAATGAATGGAATATATCATCTTAAATAATTTAGGGTTGAGTCAATATTATATAAAGACAATAAAATTTATTATATAATTAAATATATCATTCTTATCTCCCTTTCTTGTAGTGTTGCTCCATATAATTATTATTTAAATGAATAAGATTATTACTTTTTATATTTGATCATTAATATATGTATGATAATAACTTTATTTTTTAAATGATGAGTGATAACACTTGCAGAATAATTTTGTTTGAGAAATCTGTGTTTGACATTAATCATATGTAAATTGTAAATATATAGATACTATAATATTTAATCTAATCAAATGCAATAAATATAATATTATTTTAAAAATATATAATGAAAATCATAAATGAAGATAAAAAAATACAATATTAACCTATTCAACCACCTAATTTTTTTTTTTTTGATGAAACAACACGCGCATACCTTATGCGCGTGTATAACACACACATCACATATATATATATATATATATATATAATAGATAAATCTTTTTGACTTCCAATCATTTATTCTTGAATTTAAATTAATATATTTTATATTAATAATTATATAATTAAATTGAATCAATATGACACGGATTGCTTTAGTGAGTAGCTCCTAAATGCAACTTTCTTTATCTATTATAGGAGGATTTATATACATATCATATAATTCATATGTATTTACATATCTAATATCTAATTTTTAATTTTTATATATATAATATCCCAATCTTCAATATCACATAAAAAATGTTATCATAATTCACTTTTTAAAAGTGAAATCGATATTTTTTAAGTATAGAAAAATATTAGATAAATAAATATTTAATTTTATGTATTAGATATATAAATATATAAGAATTATGTGATATGAATATAATTCTTTCAATATTATATTTATTAAAAAAATAAAATCACATTATAGGAGCATCCAAAGTTGGCGCAGAAGACCGAATTGGTTACCGACGGCTCGCTCCGTCCGTCAAGCAGGCAACAGAACAACTGTCATGTCGGTAATTTCACCGCAGTCAAACTAACGCCTTTTTTATTAATTATGACATCAAAATACACCCACCCGCAAGCCAACGCCATTAAATATCCACCGTCCGTCAGCCCCACTAGACAGTAGATTTCTTGTATTTTAGAAAAAAAATTATTAAAATTTCTTGATATTTAAAATTATAATATAAATTAAACTACTTTAATAATTAATTTGAAGCAATCTTAATTATATATATTCATATTATAAATTGTTTTATTTTGATATACTTTTTATTCATATTTTTAACAGAATTTATAAATAATTTTAAAAAACGACAGCGGGGAACCTTCTCCTGCGGTCAACTTGTTTGACACGATAACGGCTAATTCAACACGAACCAGTGAGGGGCAGCATCAGTAATTAAGCGTAAGAGCAAGGGTCTTAACACGCTTCAACGCGTGGACTTCACTCCATAATGCACCTAAGCGAATATCCCACCTTGTGGGCCATGACAGCTTAAAAAGCGAAATTGCGTATCGGAATGTAAAACTGAAGGAGAGATTATTATTATTATTATATTTTCAAATAAGAAAATGAGTGATATTAATATATAACCGAATTCACGCAAATCTATTTATTATTTAAAAAACTGACACATCATAGGAAATTATCCAATTAAATACATATTTTGGTATAAATATATAAATAAATATTTTTTAGAATTAATATTTAATTATTTTAATGTTAAAATAAATATTTCAATGAGACAAAATTAAAGATATCAAAAATATATTCACCTAAATTTAGATGACTATAAATGATACATTTAAAAACATTAAAAATTTGATGATATTGATCGAGTGGTTAAAAGATTTTGAATTTTTTTATTTATAATTGAAATATTTCAATCAGAAAAATCTAATGAATTTATGATCACTTAATATTAATATCAGAAGATATTTAAGTGCAATAGGAATTATCTATAATTTATATAATTAACATAAATTATCTAATAAATGTTTAAGAATTTTAGCTAAAATGATAAAACTATTAGTCTCAAACTCATAAGAAAAATATTTTTTGTTCACATAAAGGGATTTGAAGTTGTAGAAAGATAAGAGATTTAAAATATCCTAGAGCCCTGTCAGCTGGCTAATGTTAGTGCTCACTATTAGCAATTGATGTCACTTGATTGTCATTTTTTTTTATTGTTATAACTAACATCGACTTTTGCCATTATTTGATATTGAGCACTTCACCCACCGCTTTGGTGAGGGAGGTGGTGATTCTCAGCATTCATCCTTCAAATTGTACTACTTCTTTTGAAAAGAACGGGTGGCTCGGGGTCTGGAGGGGATTAATCGTCAAATCACATATAATGGGTGGGATCAGGAGTGGACACCTCGTCACCAAAAAAAAAAAAATTGAGCACTTCCGATTAACTAATATTGATAATCATCATCATCCATCTATCTTTATTAGCTATTGATTTGACATTGGCATCCTTCACCTCTCAGTACTTCTGCAAAACTTCATAATACACTCATGAGAGATCAAACATTTAGTACAAACATTATAACCTCTCATTTTATATAGAGTTTTATAGCTTTCACCTATATAGTGAATTGTTTCAAACAAGACCAAGTCCAATGATATTTTTATTTTTAGATTTTTCATATAAAATCTCTTATCACTTAAATGCTTCTCTCATTTTTGTATGTACACATCTTTGCAATCTTATAATAAAAGATTCTCATTACACCATCACAAATTTTATAAGATACAATAATAATAAAAATGTATTATATATATATTGATATATCACTGAAAATTTTACTAGTTGAAGCACGAATCTTGATATTAAAAGCAATATGATTTTGAGTCGAGACTAGGCTAGATCAAGCACTTAAAATATAATTAAAAACTTTAAGATATCAGTCGAATCCCTAAATAACTCATAAATATGAAGTGTTTATAATCAAATCGAGCATCTTGACAAGCTGGATCTAACAAGCCTAAAATTTCTTAATTCTGACTTCATTTGAGCATTCAAATAGTTAAAATACATCAGATGATCGAAAGAATCATTTTGAGCCGTCTGATGGAATGGTTTGCATTTTATCTGTATTTACAGAAATGCCACTCACATAATATATAAATAGCACCTCATTCTTCACATGAGGGGGACTTGAAGCTAAAGAGAGGAGAGATAACTCTAAGACTCGAAGAATCTTAAAGCATAATCGGGTCATTGGCTGACCATCACTGGATCATCGCCGACCACCATCGTTAGATCATCGCTGACCACCGTCGGCCGCCGTTGTCGACCACCACCACCACCACCGGTCATCACTATCGCCAACCTGCCACAGTCCACCACCGTCGGCCACCACCACCGGTCATTACTATCGCCACACCGTGCCGGCCACCACCGGGCCTTGCATATCGCCGGCTATCGCCACCTTCGATAGCAGGCCACCACTGCTGACCTTCACACCGCTAACCACTTGACCTGACGCGGCCACCACCACGCTATTACGCCAATCACACGTTTAACGCTGACCGGCTGCGGCCATCATTATCACCGCAACCATCGTTTCACCATTCAGTACAATCTTACCCGACCATATTTCGATAGTTTTCGTCGGATCATCAGATAACCACTCAAGCAAGGCTTTCGTCATTAATCCAGCGAAGTTTGTCACAAAACATATTCTTGTAAGCTATCCTTTTCCAATTTTGGAGAAAGGATAATAATTGTAATAAAGCGATATATAAAATTATTTCTGGCAGGTGATTTTCTTTTATGTTTTAAAAATCCCGACGTCTCTCAAACTCTTTACTATATGTGAACTTTTATGTAATGCGTTATATCAATTCTCCTATTCTACTGACCCGAATCTTTCTGCATGCAACATATATCATTTTATCTGCTATATTATCAATTAGTACCAAAATATCAGCTCTATAATTTGATTAATTTTAAATAATTAAAATCTAAAATGACATAATCATTTCAATTTACTTGTGTCTATAATTGTAATTTTTTATACTTTAGATGATAATAATTTTGAAATATGAAAAAAATTATGTTTTAGTTATTATAAAAAAATATAAATGATAGTATGTTATCTTAAATGATATTTCTTTAAAATCTCAATAATTAATTTTCAATTGAATGATTTAAATTCTTTCTATATTTTTATTTTTAATAGACATTATCATCAAATGACTTTCTATATTTTATTCCTTTGACAAAGATGATCCTAAGATAGAAGAGAAAGAAGACCAAACGTTTTTAAATGAAAGAAGACCTAAAATGACAAATGAGGTGATTGAGAAAGAAAAAAAAAAGCCCAATTAAAAATGATTAAGAAGATTCAACAGACTTCGGTGCTATTAGTACAAGAAAAAAAATGTAGAGAATGATGAAACCTTCATCGTCTAAGGCATCTCATAAGATTTTAAAAATTAATAGAGAGAGAAGTGCAAGATTCAATCATTCATTTGAATTTAAATTAAATAATAAAATAAATATTAAAATTATTTTATGTTGTGTAATAATATATTGTTTTAAATTTAATATATAATATTTAAATTTTGGATATTTTAGAGGTTGTTTGGGTTCAATTTTGTTATATGTATATATACATGTTTATAAATATGTTTGTTTGATGTATTTTTATGTATTTTTATTTTTATTTTTAAAAATAAATAGTATTTATTTTTAAATTCTTTTATTAGAAAATGGTCCATAGTAAAATAATTGATTGACTTGTTGTTTCTCAAGAAACTTATATTATTTATGATTATAGTAATTTTATTTTGAAGATTAAAGCTTTAGAGGAGAAAAAATGCAACATTATGTGATGATCTATTGTCATATAATCATTATATTTATAGTATACATTTTAAGATTGAGAGCTTAGAAAGTGAAAATTAGGATTTGATTTGATGATAAAATATACAAATTTAATGAATTTATTATAATCAATGATAATTTTTAAGCAAGCAAATCATGATTTATTTTTCGTGAATTTAACCCACATGTTTTATAATTTGGGATTAATTTTATTTTGTGTTTTTTATTTTCATTTTATGTTATTTCTATAAAACATATTTGTTTAATTTATTTCTAAATATTTTTATTTTTTATGTTAAAAATAAATAGTATTATTTTAAAACACTCAAAATAATTTTTAAGTGTTTTAAATATTTTTAAAATGAGCTATCTTTACAAAGTATATTTTATTTCAAATTAAAATATAAATAAAAAATAAAAAAATGAAGAATAATTATTAATGTTTGTATATGTCACAAGTGGTATTACTAGAGGCACATATTTAATGTTAAATGTGCAATTTTTTAGTTATGCATGCAATAGGTAAAAATTTATTTAATTTTCTATTACTTTTATTTCTTTATAATAAAATTGATATGACATCATCAAATACAAAAAGGTTATTGAGCCCACGTAATAACTCACATGATATATGTAGTATTTATTTTTGATATGTGTTGTGTATGTATATGTGAGGGAATACCACGCAGATCTGATGATATATTTATTGAGGTGATCGAATATGACATCAAGGAATAGTGTATTATCTCGAAAGATAAAAGTCACTACCTTATAATAGATCTAATCACCTAATAAGACCCCTAAAGCATGATGGATCATCGAATATATCAAAGATTTGTCCTCTAGTTTATATGAAAAAGTAAAACAGGGTTTATATAAATCGGGTTCGTTAAGTTTCCTATAGAGGAAAACCTCCATAGTTAATTACATCTTAAATAAAATAATCCCTTAAGAATACTCTTAATTAAAGTAGACGATTATTATCTCCAAAGAATTCAAAGATAGAACTATCTACAAATTGGTTATATTTTAGCAAATCAAGTGGGATAGATCAAAAGGGGAGAGTTATTATCGAAATCAAATAAGGTGAGTAGGGAGTGCTCATGATACTAGAAAATCTAGTGAGTACTTTGGTCTATCATATGATTGGGCTTTATGTAAATTGAGGAGATTTATTTATTTGAATTAAAATTTTATTAGAAATAGAAGACTTATAATTCCACAATATAAGATTGTGGTAATGCCTAAGAGGTGAGGATTTATGCTTGTAGCCTGCAAAGGAAAACATCAACCTCATATCCTAAATCTAGGGAGCTTTGGCAATGGCCAAATGATGACCTAAATCTAAAGTAAAAGTGGGTATATGGTTTACCTCCACAAGAGAGAGTAAGCCACCCGATTGCTGGACTTATTACTGCCTGGAGTGACAGCCAGCTAACTTTTCATATGCTTTAAATTCATGTAATTAAGTCATATGCTTTGCAAGATGGTTAGACTGTTATTTATTTAGAAGAAAAATTAAATCCTTAAACTCACTCTCTATGAGACTAGAGCATGAGGCGTATGAGTAATGACTTAAATCTAATACAAATTTTTATCAAATTTTATTTAATTTGGGACTCTTTTTTTTATAGAGGCTATAGGATTTTGTATCCCTAAATGCATGAGAAATTGATTATGAGTCAAATCAAAAGAGGAAAGTGTGTTCTTCCATCAAAGGCTCTTAAAGGTTAAACCCATTTCTATCTGATAAAGATGGAAGCTCTCTCTTAACAAAAGTAAAATAAGATGGTTATGCATGATGTTCAACATACAATCATCCAACTAAGGGGTTGCTAAATATTTTATTATCTTGATTTAATTCCTAGATTTTATATGAGGTTGCGAGTTATTTTTTAAATATTTGCTTATGAGTTGTTAATGAGATAGAAAATTTATTTTTATCTAAGAGCCTAATAGCATCCAGACCACACAACAATCACCAATCATAAAGAAACTATAAAAAACATATTATTTCTAATGTACAAGCTAAACAAAATATCAAATAATTCTATAAAGCTATCATAAAAGAATAAGAGGCCGATGCGGTATAGAACCCGAAAATATGGGTAAAAAAGCTCAACCCTTATACATCTCGGCATAATGAAAGAATAATTACAATTATAAAATGATAAGTGTTATGAGGTTCTTAATTCTTTATCCTCCATTTTTCACTCTTCATCTTTCATTTCTTCATTTTTGATTTGCTCCATTTCTTTCTTTCTTTTGGCTTGATTGTGATATTGCTTGCTCCAAAGGCATCACATGGTATACAAAACTTAGTCTTATAACCAATGCTCATCCTAATCCCTCATAATAATTATCTTAATCTAATGCAAAATTACATTAAAAAGAAGGAAAGTAAATCTAGCTACACTTGCAAAATAAATATTAGTTAAACACACCATAACCCAAGCAACTATATGAATAATTTGGACTTAGCACCCCACACATGGGTAACCAAGCCCACATATCCTAACTTGGGCTATGCTTAGGAGTATAAGTAACACCGACAAAATATTTATATTTATATTATCATGCCCCTTGCACCCACTTCATAAAACATGATTAGGCTAATATCGGTCTAACATCTAGACTACACATATACACCTTAACATCCAATCTAAAATAATACATCATAAAACCAAACATACATTAAACCATGTATCATCCTAATATAAAGCTAGAAATGGTGACTTAATTTAATGTGTATGTGTTAAGGCTTGCGTGGTATGTCCTAACTAGGCTTTAGAGTTATAATTTGCTAAGTGTGAGGGATTTAATTTATAAAGAGTTGATTTTCTTTAAGTGATTTAATTGATTTAAAAATTTTACTTAGTATTTTCTTTTATTTCATATAGCTTACACTTAGCAACTAAGTGTTATAAATAGAAGAAAGAGAGGGAATCTCTCTTTTATCCCTACCTTAAGCTATTTCTAAGGTAAGTTAATTAGCTTAGTTCTTTTTAATGAATGATTTATTATGTATTTTAATTAACCATAAGTTTAGGTTCACTCTAAATGACCATATTCAATAAGAAAAATATCTTGAGATTAATTAGAATAGATTACTATCACATAACACACATTCATTCATTTCTTTCCATCATGTATATCATGCATATGAGTAAATCTTAAGCATACCTATACATGCAATTGATATTTTTAGCACTTGAATGATGAATGCAAAGAAGTGTATTTGAAATTTAAATATTTCATTTTTGATTAAATTATGAATGCATGCCTTATTACATAGAAAAGAAATATTTTCATCCATTAGTTATATATAGATTCACATGTATAAAAGTTTTAAGTGAGTACATAGCCATTATTTCTGCAGTAAGGTACAAGACCTACTCAGAGCTACTTAAAGCCTCATAGCCCCGGGTGTCCAGACTAATATACCGCTTTTCTTAGATACATGTAGATGTATAAGCAACTATAAGGATATAAAAACTCATTCAAAAGTTATGTTTGATTTATTTGATTTATGATTCTTATTCATTGGCCACATTATACATACATATGTATAAGAGTTTTAAGTGAGTACGGCGTCATTGTTTCTGCACTAGGGGCGTATGGTACAAGACCAACTTAGGGCTACTTAAATCCACGTAGCCCCGGGGTGTCTAGACTAATATACCATTTTTCTCAGATACATATGAATGTACAAAAAGAACCACATGAATAAAGAATCATGCAAGAAGTCATATTTGATTTGGTTGTATGATTTATATATGTGATATGAAATTCTTCCTAAGTCTTAACATGGAGATGCGTAGGAGTAGATTTAGGCAAATGTTATGTTCTTTTCAAATGAACTATACACTTGCAAATCCTATGTGAATCCATGTTAAGATAAGAAAAGAGAACTTCATATTGCACATCTTGTATTATCATCACATGCAAACTTATAGATACTTATAATTAACATTACTTCATTTATAATAATTGACTTATAGGATTTTAAAAATAGCTTTTGATTTAGTAGTAATAATAGCCACACCTATTTTTAATTTAAGTCAACACATGCAATTTGACATAAAAGAAACCATTTTATTTAATTAATTTTAAAAAAAAAAAATGAATATGATTTCATATGACAAGCAATATTTAGCATGATTGGAAAGAAATAATGGAATGTAAACATATTATTTCATTCACCCAAATTAATTCCTAAGGACAATCATATTAAATAAGGCTATTTAAAATAAACCAAAATTCTTTAAAGATGTTTTTGAACTTTGAGTTTGATTTGGTTTGCTAATCTTAACCCAATTCCCCATATGTGAATTAATTTTGGTTTAATGAAGAATATTTAAGTTGATTTTATATTTTAATTAGGTTAATGTATGAATTAAGTGAATTAATTAACCTTACATATATCACCTTAAGTTAATTAACTAATTAATAATAAGCCAATATGATATGCAACCATATGAAAAGTAAATTTATAATGCTCCTAAGAAATGAAAGGGGCCTAATACAATTGGCTTATGATTAATAGTTAATTAAGCTCAAGGGATCTCACTTAATTATTTTTATGATTTTCTCACACATATATGGGATCCGAAAATTGGCCACCGACCTCTTTCAAAAAATAAAAGAGAAAGAAAGAGTTGTTTAAGTGTTGGTGATAATTTCAGAAGGTAGATGAATAGTAGATAAGACACTACCCAGAGATTTTGTTCTCATTTGGTGAGAACTTTTATATCTAGTTCCGGGTTTCTATAGCGCAAGCCCTAGTTAATTACCCTCCCAATCGAGAGAGCACTTTTGATTAAAAATGAATGTTAAAGAAGCAGTATATAATTACAGTGAGTGGAGTTTAAAATTTATAAAATTTATTATTTTAACAAAACTTTGTGGGGAACGATGATGCGCCGTCTAGATCCCATGGTTCCGTCATCCCGGTATCATGGTCCCTTAGTGGAGGAATGATATTGACTGAAGAATCTTGTCACGAACACATGGGTTACGTCATCCAAGGTACCCTTGTAGACTTGGGGTGGAGTTTGTCTAAAGGGACAAATATAAGTCAACCTTAGCTAACATAGGGCTTTTTGCCCAACCAAAAGCATTCTACATTTCACGCTCAAAGTCCGCGTTGGGGAACATACTCACGTGGTAATTTAATTGGTGTCATATGGCGAACCACCCGTCAAAGGCTCAGTCGTAACTTCCATTTATTGGTGCCATATCGTGGCAAAACCCATGACAGAGGACAGCCACGCCCCGGGCTTTAGAATATTTGAGTGTGAAGTTAGGTATATGATTTGACATTGGCTCTTTGTGAGCAAAAATTTTCTTAATTTGTCACTCCAAGATAAATAGTTGCGGAGGGGTCAATTTATTTTATTTATTTTTTAATTTTAATTTAAATAATTAATTTCATTTTTTTTATTTTTTTATTTTCTTTAAATTTTGATCATTTTATGATTGATTTTGATTTGAAGATATGATCATTTGTCATTGAAATTTTAATTATAATTACTCTTCTCGTAGGCTAATATCAATTGATAGATTGTCTACTCAGGTTTCTAGGATCGGTCTAAATTCATCTCAAGTATAATCCTTCAAAATCTTGTCCACTCTAGTTTGAACATAAAGGATGGGTTTGGGATTTTTCTTCCGAGGATTTGAATTTTAAGCTATGTCGTTGATTATATCTGATAAATTCTCAGATATGATTAACTTGAAATTTTTATAATATCATATTTTTAGGTTTTGTTAACCCGGACCCGGTCCGAAGACCAAATCGGGATTATGTAGCATCTGTTCTTTTGTATTTACCTTAATAATTACTTCAACATGTATATGAATATCTGTTCTTTTGAAAATTGCATGGACATTAAGATGTCTAATGTTGAAGTTTCGATATCAAATTTTGATTTTTGAGTTTTGTTAACTCGACGTCCAAGACCAAACCGATATATAGCATCTTCAGTACTTATCTTACTTGCATGTCCCTAATGTTTGAACATTTCAACATACATACAGTATCTGTTCTTTTTAAAATATTGTATGAACATTAAATAGTTGAAATGTAGGTTCAATTTACAAGTTCGTTTTTAATATGATATTTTTGGGTTTTGTTAACGACTCAAGACCAAACCGGATGGATGAACCCTCGACTCATTATTTTCTTGCAGAGGATGGGATCTAGATTAATTTCAAGATATCGTTCTCCAAACCCAACTCTAGATTATACTTGAGGATCGTGTTTAAGACTTTTCTTCTTATGACTGAATTTGAGAGGATACATTAACAATGATGCGATAGATTTATCTTTAGTCATTTTGATAAATTAACTTCTAAGATTTACAATAGATCATTAGATTTTAGGTTTTGTTAACTTCACGTCTAAGACCAAACCGGGATATATGTATCTGAGATAGAGATTGATTTTCATCTAGGGATATAACATGAACATTATTTAGGCTCGAACACCCTTGCTTACATGAAAAATCAGCAAGTAATAGGGATTGAAACTGAATACTTTGAGCCCTTTTGATCAAATAAAATGTTGTTGACATAAGATAAAGGCTGTCATTTACTTGAGAGTATGTTATATGAATCCAAATACCCCACATGCAACAAAGGGATATGAGCTGAAATAAATTATGTTGGAAGCCTATTTGATCAAATGTAAGGTAATAGACCAAACATAGACTTAAGCCTTTTCATTGGAAATATGATATGCATATTATTTTGGCCAAAAACCCCCATTTTATGTCATAAATTAGCAAGGGTATAGTGCTGAAATAATTTACTTTGGAAGCCTATTTGATCAAATGTAGGGTAATAGACCAAACATAGACTTAAGCCTTTTCATTGAAAATATGATATGCATATTATTTTGGCCAAAAACTCCCCTTTTATGTCACAAATCAGCAAGGGTCTTGGGCTGAAATAAATTATTTTGGAAGCCTATTTGATCAGATGTGGGGTAATAGAACAAACATAGACTTAAGCATTTATTTTAGGCTAAGAAACCCTTTCTCTATGTGGCAAATCAACAAACATAAAGGAGTTAAAATAAATCATTTTGAAGCTCATATGATCAATCACCCATAGCCCATTTTTTTGATAAGGGGAAGGAGACGACAAAGATATGAGTAGATGTCATATGTCATTTAAGAGAGTCAAGTGGGTTAATTAAAATCTACATCCTTCACATGCAAGCTCATGGCAAGTGGGGGATAAATACTCATTAAATTTATTAAGAAGATATGACAAAAAGAGTTTATTTTCCTTTCAAAAGAAGTGATAAAGATGAGGGCATGCCACATGTCCATGCATGTGTGGATATGACAAATAAATTAAACTAGATGATTTCCTTGAATACAATTTATGACGAGCACCCATGGTCGATGCCATAAGAATAGATAGGGCTTTATAAATAAGATTTTTCTTTCAAAATACTTACACCCCTCTTCCTTTCTTTATACCACAAGTTTAAGTTCTTTCAATCTTGCATAAGTTGAGGCGTCATACTTGTGAGTTTCTTTTCTAACTAGACCATTTTTTTGATATCTTCTTGATATATGTCATGTCATATGGTAGATTTAATTTATTTCATATGTGTTTGCTTAGTCTTGATATGCATGTATGTAAATTATGGTGGAAATGACAAATAAAGGGAGTATTTATGTTTGAGCATATGTTAATGTGTATTCCATAACATGTCAAGCTAAATAGAATCCTAAGTGAGCATTATACAATACTAATGGCCAAATAAGAAAATAGCTTGCATGATATAAATTCAACACATAAGCATTCACATTTGAGATAAAGAAAATTTTAAACAACATAACAACTTAAGCATTTCATCCCTTTTTTTTCTTCTTTTTTTTTATAAATTTTGGCATCCTCGATCTCGCATGGGGGATACTGGATTGTCTTCCACCGCCAAGAAAGGCGTGGTGGTAGTGTCATGAGACAAGCGAATTTATTTACCCACCATGCCAAGAAAGGCGTGTATGGGTTAGCATAGCATAAACAAGTTTCACCATATTGGAGAAATATGAGTAGGTACTTATAGTAGTAAATTTAAAACTTGCATTTATATATATAAACAAGTTGCTTTCATGTATTTAATTAAGAGTAAAATAATCAAAATTCTGACGACCTCTCGGCTCTCCCATATGTGGGGTTGCCATGAAGGCTAGATGCACCATGCCAAGAAAGGCATGTATGGGTGTCATGAACAAAAATTTTGATGGCATAGCATTTCTACCATGTTGGAGAACATGGTAGGTATATAGTAATAAATTTAAAGCTTGCATTTGCATATAAACAAAAGAAAGGTCATGTATATTTGATTAGAGCATAATAATCAAAATTTACAAACCTCCTCCCCACATGTGGGGTTGCCATGATAGGCGGTCCCACCTTGCCAAGAAAGGTATGTATGGGTGTATGTCGTGAGACACCACGGCCGAAATTTTGATAACATAGCATTTCCCAACCATGTTGGAGAACATGGTAGGTACTTATAGTAATAAATTTAAAGCTTACATTTGCATGTGAACATGTTTGCATATATACTTAAACAAGACAACATTTGCTGAGCATTGCATTAGAACCAAAGTAAGTTCATGAAAGCAATATGTATATTGAACATTTGCTAAAAATATATGAAAATCTGAAATTAATCTTAAAAATGAATCTCCCTTCACATTTTGACTTTCATAATAACAACTAGTCATGCAATGAAGTAAGGTAACCCTTCCTTTCAATTTTAGATTTCAACATATAGGTGAAAGAAATATAAAATCTCCCATGTGATCTAGGATCTATGTCACATAACACTTCAAATCCTCCCTTACTTTCGATTTTAGCATGAAATTGAAAGATTTCAACTTGCATATGAAAGAGGCATGATATATATATATAATTCCCTTCATAGGAAATCAATTTAAGCAAAGTAGAAGCATGAAATTTATAGGAGAACAGCATCATATCTCATTAAACAACAAACTAATTGATTTTTCCCTTAGATAAGAAAGTTTAGCAAGCCTTATAAGTTTAGCAAGCCTTATACTCATCAAATAATATATTAACTGATTTCCCCTTAGATGAAAATATTTTTAGCAAGCATCTTATCCATTAAATAACAAAATGATTGATTCCCCTTAGAGGAAAATATTTTCAAGCATGTAGGTAAGGATGCGTGACAATTGCGACTTGCGCAGAACTCTTTGCATAGTAAAAATGAATGGATTCCCGGTCAGTCGACATATTTTGCGCAATAATGCTCCTCTTCATAACCAGACAAGGAACGGCAGGAGGTAAGAAAAATTGATTTGAGAAAGGTAAAGACAGTTTGCCACTCATGAACTCTAAAACATCCTTTGAGATAGAATTTTCTCCACAAGAACTTTGCCCGGTGATCACACTCCATCGACAACCCCAACTGACTAGAATTTTCGAGTTCCAGACCAATGAACCAACAGAGCTACATACAAACAATGACCTAAAACATGAGAGGAAAGAGAAGTTCAGATCAACAAACTTCCAAAACTCCTTGGCTTGGAACTATGCTAAGCGACCACAAGTATTTGATCTTTAAGTATAAGCTCCTCTCCCTAAAATTCCTGTTTGAAAAGACCCCTGGAAGTGTCGATTGCTAAAGGAAAAGGAGGAGAAGGGCTTTCATTGCTAGGGTTTCACGGAACAAAAATGAGAGAGGAGGAAAGAGAGAAGCAGGAGAGGAGGAGAAAACAAGAAAGCTTGTAGCATAAATCAATCACCTTAATTTCATGCTATTGCAAACCCAAAAAAACAAATCCAACCATAAAACACAAATGGAAGAGGGAAACAATCTACATTTCCTTCAAGAGAAACCCACATAACAAAATATAACTTAAGATTGAAATGAAACAACTGGGGTTTGGTTGGAAGAGGAATTAAAAGGATCGAGTCCTCTGTTTGCTCTGAGGGTTGGTGCTTGAAGAGGAGCAAGGAACTGCAGGGAGCTTGAGAGGGAGAAGGAGCTATGGGGGAGTTCGGCCAGGAGCAACAAGAGGGAGAATCGCATACTAGAGCTTCAGCCGAGAGAGGGAAATGTCATGTCCTGGAGCATGAGAGAGGAGTCACGGGAGAGGAGAATGCCATGAGCTTCAGCCGAGAGAGGGAAAATGTTATGAGTGAGGGTCAGCGAAGGAGATAGCGTGAGGGAGAGCCTATTCCTTTCGGCCTTTAGGTTGACCGCTTAATCCCATTGGCCAAACGAGCGGCGGGTTATTTCTCATTGGTCGAGTGGGGGGGTTAGGTAGGGCTTAATAGGGATTAAGAGATTAAGCAGCTATTAATCCCTTTAATTATAATTTAATATTATTTTATGTGACATTAATTTATGCAATAAACCCTAGCAATATGGGTATCAATCTTAGATATTTTCGTTGTGTTGAACGCAATGGCGCGACCGATTTTGCAATCAGAGGTCATTTAAGCAACGTTGGCGACGATCGGAGTGAAATTAAGCTTAAATTATGCGACGTCGAGCTCAAATTGATCGACGTTCGCGCACACTTTGTTGAATCGATCGCGGAAGACGTCGTTTGATAGGTTTTGACGTTTCAGCGATGACAGTGCGATCAATTTTGCGAACAGAGGTCGTTCGGATGTTGTCGGGGCTTCCCGACTTTGATATGTGCATAATTTCATTAAAAATTAATTTTAATTTTTGGATCAATCATTAATTGATTTGATCTTTTTCATTTAATTAATTTTAATATTTTTTGACGCATTACGAAGTCGAATTTTCAAATTAAAGTGAATTTAATCAATTTCGATGGCAATTATGGGGTTTTAAACCCGATTCAAGCGATGTTACTTTCGTTAATTATTTATTTTAATTTTTATGATTCATTTGAATTATGAACCATATGTGGAGGTCAATAACATATGAGCCAAACATAATTTTATTATCTCTTACTTTGGGTTATTGAATACCCAAAGAGCTACCCAAGGTTAATTAAGAGTTGTTTAGGTGTGGATGAATTGATTTTTTTATTTTAATTTTAGTAAGTATTTAATTAATTGATTAAATACTTTAGTTATATTTTAATTTGAATGATGAAATGAACTTAGGGTAAAGGATCAAGGGCAAGGCCCCAATCCTAATCCCTAAATTATTTAAACATTCAATTAAATTCTGATTTCCCTATCTTGAAGATTAATCACTCAATTAATCATTTCATTAACCATTAATTAATTTGATTTTTAAAGGTAAAGAAAACTTAGGAAATGAATTAAGAAAAGTATCCCCAACCAGATCCCCTAAGTTATCTTATTGTTCAATAGAGGTAATTAGGTTTAAATGATTAATTAAGTTACTATTCATTAATTAATTATGATTAATTAGATTAAGAGAGTGATTAGGGCTTAATCAAGTAATTTTCCTAATTAAGCAATCAATAAAATCTCTAAAAAATAGGGAGGTAAATGTCACCCCCCTAAACATCCACAAAAAATTTAAGATTAATTGAGTGTTTAATTAAGGTGTAATTAAGCTAATTAGATTTGTTGATAAAACTTTAACTAAGACAAAATCACTTCTCAAAATTAATTAATAATAATGTTTCTATATTATACTTTAAAATATCTTCAAAATGAGCCTAAGTTTATAATTTTTGGATTTTTCTACAATCAGTAATGATTTTAGGAAGTTTCAGGATTAAAAGATAAATTAATTAGCCTTAATTAAAGCCTTAATCCCGTCAGGCCACGTGGCGACTAACGTGGTGTGCTTTTCACATGGTGTGACAGGATTTGACTATTTAAGTAATCACATCAGCGCATTGACTCAGCCGGCGGCAGACGCGCTTTCTCCGTGGACCGTCTGATCTAAGATCGGACGGCTATGATTTGATCTGCGGGTTAAGGGAGAAAATAATGGAGATCTAATGTGATCTAATAATAGCCATCCATTCCAATCACGTGGAACGGACGACGTATGATCTTCCTTCTTTAGAAGGCGAAAAGCGATTCTTTCCCTGTTTGATTAAGCTCATTGGGATCAAACCAATCCCACACCATCAGAAGGAGGGCCGATATACATCCAATGGTCAAATTCATATGAGATTTGAATTTACTTCACAAAAGATCAACTCATTTTTGCATACAAGGCTTGGTTTGTAAAATTACCTCATCGGAGCTAATGTCCGGTGGATTGTCGGAGGTAGCTTCGCCTAGTTGTGGCGAGGCCCTATTGAAGAAGTCCATGCTTGATTTGATGTGGAATGCTATGTGGACCAAGCTCCCCTCCTTTGGTGTTCGGTATTGATCGAACTCACTCCTCCCGTGGCTTGGAAGCTTGAGAATTGGTTTTTTTGTGCTCGACTAGGCATGGTGATGGTGTGGCTAAGAGGAATTTGGGTTTGATTCCAAAATGAGGGAGTATGGATCAAGATTGCCCTCCACTATTTTGACCTTGCAGGGGAATGGGAAATTCGAATTTTGGAGTGCTAGGGAAGCTTGGAATCACTCTCTGAGGTTTTGAAAATGCTTCCTAGACTTAAAGCTTTCAAATCCCTTTGAAATCATGCTCGAATTGAGGGGGTATACCCCTCAATTCACAGGGAAGGATAGACGATTACGTGCACATGTTTTGCACCGAATTGCCTTGTCCACCCAGAACAATGGTGGTGTACGTTAGGGATGGGTGAGGGCGCCATGGATCCATTATGCAAGATTTGCAAAGCTTGGATCCAATGGGTGCTCGGTTTGGGTTGGAGGTGAGTCAACTCACCTCCCAAAGGTCCCTAGTTGACCTAGAGCAAGTTAGGTGGACTAAGCGGGTTAAGGGAAGGTTTTATGGAGTGCTAAGGCCATGGGGGTGGGAGAGTTGACTTGGCTTAGATCCATTAGTTTTTAAGTTTAAATCCCATGGTTTGATGGTTAATCCCCTTGGGTGGGGCCCACTTGGCTTTTGGGGAGGTCTTAGGCTGACATGAGGTGAGTTTAAGCTGAGTTGGATCAGCCCATAAGATTCCATAAGTTGGATTTGAGTGGTTTGGCTTGGATTGGTCAAATGGGTTCCATTTGGGCTAGTTGGGTTGGGTTGACCAATTGGTCAAATTGGGTCAAATCAAGACTTGAGTTAGGTTCATATGATGATTTGGGATGTTTTGGTTCAATTAATTTGAATTGGTTTGACCTATGTTTGGATTTGACTCATTTGAATTCAAAAGAGTCAAATTGGTCAAGTTGACTAATTTGACCAATTTGACCAAATTGGGTTAGGTTAGGTGTTGAGTGAAGTTCAATTGGTTAATTGAAAATGATTGTAGGCTTTGGTTTAGTTTAATTTGGAATATGAATTTTGGTCTTTTTAACCCTTTAGGTCAATTTGGGCTAGGTTGGGTCAAGTTGACCAATTGGTCAACTTGGGCTCAATTATGTTCTGGTCAAGTTCAATAAGTGATTTGAAATAAACTTGAGCCATTGGTTACAATCAATTTGGATCAAATCATGATTTGACCTATTTTAGCCTTTTAGGCTAATTTGGGTCAACTTATATTAAATGACCAATTAGGCTTGATTTGGCTCAATTGATACTTTGGTCATGTTCAATCATTGATTATGAATGGGTTTGAGTCAAATGGTTTCATAATTTGGCATATAATGAATTTTGGCTAGTTTGAGTTTCATTTGGGCTAAATGTTGATTTGGTCAAAGGCTAAGTTTGACTTGGTTTGACCCAATTCAATGCAATTGATCACTCCATGATGATTGTTGATCATGATGTGAGGTTTAGATGAGCTTGGTTCAATCCAATTTAGGTTGGATTAGAACTTGGCTCAAAAATATCTTTTAGGTCACTTTAGGTCTAGTTAGTCTAAATATGTTAATTGACTTGATCAAGGTTTGGTTCAAGTTTAGTTGAACTCACATATGAGCCTAGAATTGAAATATAAATCTAATTACAATTAGTTTAGAGTCAAGTGAGTTTTGGTTCATATGACAATTTCAAGCCAAAGGGGTTAACTTGGGCTTGATTTGGGTTGATTGGATTTGGTTTGATAATGGTGGTTTATGTTCATATTTGGATCAATGATTGAAGGAATAATTGAATCATGAAGAAATTCATGAGTTTTGAGTTGATTTAGATGTCATTTAGCCAAGTTTAAAAGTTTGGCTAAAAGGGCTAAAATTGAGAATTTGATTTGATTTTGATTTGGTTTAGACCATTTGAATTTATATTTCATTTATATTTGTGAATATAAATGAAGATATAAATAGGCTGTGAGTAAATTACTTGAGTTTGGAGTGATTTGTAAGCAAATTTGACCAAATTAAGAGATATAGGTCAAAAGAAACTAACTTGGGTTTTGAATTAGTTTGATTTATTTTTGATTTGGTTTAAAGGGTTTGAACCTGGATTTCATTTATATTTATGAATATAAATAAATGAATGAGTGATTCATAAAGAAATTGACCAAGTTTGAGTTAGTTTGAAGGAGTTTTAACTAAGCATATGAAGGTAATTCATATGGCTTAGGAAGAGGTTTTGGAATTTGGACTTAATCATAGATTTCAATCATTTGGAGTTTGGAATTGGTTTATGATTTGGAATTTGATTTAAGATTGAATTTGATAATTGAGAAAATCAATTGGATTGGGGTTAATTCAGATTTGGTTAAGGCTAAGTCCATAAGATAAAATCAAAAGGCTTAATAAGGGATTTAGAGGTTGAATTTAGTGATGGATTTCAATCATTGGATAATTGGATTTGATTTTGGGATTTGAATTTGAATTTGAGGTTTGGGCTATAGGATAGGGAAGTCCTCTAAAATTCCTAAGGCATAACCTATTCCTATGACTAACTCTTCTAAGTCTCTAGGGTTAGGTTAAGTGTTCACATAATCACTATAAGTGTCTTAAGACTAAGGAATTCTTAGTGTATATAAGAGTCCTAGATCTATAATGAGAAAGTTGAGAGCTCACTCCAAAAGTGAGGTCAACAATATATTATTGATTTTTTTGAAATTGTATATGATGTCATCTAATAATTTTTTAAAGTGAGGGTAGTAATTGATAAGAATTGAACATGTGTTTAAGAGTGACTAAGATTTTTGATGGGGGTGTTAAATCAAGATGATGGGTATGACTCAAAATTAGGCATACTCAAATAGAATTGAGTGAAATTTGATCAATTTATTATATAAGACAAAATAATTGACCTAAGCTTCACTTAAACCAAGCATATCTAACTTAATGATAACCTATCTAATCAATTTACTATATGAAATATGCAATTTTTTTTAATAACATGACTTGATTAATACAATATAGTTTGCTTATTCTAGTAAAGCCAACTAAAGTTATTTATCCAAACTTGAATAATTATTAATCAAGTTCAAGTTAATTTACTATCAACTCATAGCTACCAAATAATGACTCAATAGCATGCTTAAGCAAACCTGACTAGATTAATAATGGGTCAACCCAAGCCCAATTTTTTTTAGTCAAGTTTAGGTCTAGTCATTTATTGATACTCATAATTTATAACAAGTTACTCCCATAGGATACTAAACCCTTCATATATTTTTAGACTTCTTGACACCTTTATACATGATTATAGGAGTTAAAAGAATCATATTCAATATTCGATGCCTTTTAAGGCCTCTAAATTAGCTTGCATTCATCATATCCTTATATGAACAGTAATTGCATATCCTTAAGGCTTATGGTTTTTTAGGTTTTTACATGAATAAAAATTATTTATTTTATGAGGCTTATACCTTTTAAGTTTTAAAATAAATTGAGATTATGTCGATTACTTGTTCTTATTAAAACTTTGTAATAAGGATCTTATTCAATATTAACTTCTCATTAAGATTTTCTTATTATCATGACAGTCTCGGGAGTAAAAGCAAAAATACAATATACACATCATTAAATCTTTCTAGTAGCAACCTTATCCAATATGAGTAATAATTAATGCTCCAATTTAGTGTGCCTTCCAAAAATTTTAAATTTTTTGTATTGTAATTTAGAAATGCTCCTCAAACTATGAATTATAATAGTTGATTATGAAGGTAATTATTAGTAGGATTGTCTTAGCTACATTGAAAAGTGATTAAGAGAGGTTTTATTTAACTAAAACTATGCTCAGTATAATAATATGAAAATGTTTTTAAAGTTATAGCAAGAACTACCTCGTATATGTGTTTCATGCAAAAATGATAAACCTATGGATGGAATGGAATTCTCTACTATAAATATGCTCAAAATGTTGAGGGTTGGCTAAGTTGAAATTAGCTTATAAGAGATATATAATTTTTATGTGAAAATATATAAAAAAAGAAAAACTATAGGATCTGGCTAAATTGAAGTGTTCCCACTAGTGTATACATAAGTTTTAAATGATGTATTTTCTTACAATTGGAAAAAGCATTAAAACAATATAGTAGAAAAGAATTATGAAGAATGGCTCACATGATGATAATTAGAAGAGCATTATAGTATTTGAGTAATTTTCAATAGATCATTGATGGTTTTTTTAGTTATTCTCCTTATAAGCAAGAAGATAAGAAACCAAGAATAAGAGTATAGAGCTTGGTGTTTAAGTGAGATGTTAACATTTATGTCATTTTCAGTCATTAACATTGATGGTGATGACAAACTATAACTTTATTGATAATGATATGCATGGTGTTAGTGTTAATTTTAGTGTGCCTTCCAAAAATTTTAAAATTTTTTATTGTAATTTAGAAATGCTCCTCAAACTATGAATTATAAAAGTTGATTATGAAGGTAATTATTAGCAGGATTGTCTTAGCTACATTGAAAAGTGAGGTTTTATTTAACTACAACTATGCTCAGTATAATAATATGAAAATATTTTTAAAGTTATAGCAAGAACTACCTCGTATATGTGATTCATGCAAATGATAAACATGGATGGAATGGAATTCTACTATAAATATGCTCAAAATGTTGAGGGTTGGCTAAGTTGAAATTAGCTTATAAGAGATATATAATTTTATGTGAAAATATATAAAAAAGAAAAACTATAGGATCCTAAATTGAAGTGTTCTATGTATACATAAGTTTTAAATGAAGTATTTTCTTACAATTGGAAAAGCATTAAAACAATATAGTAGAAAAGAATTATGAAGAATGGCTCACATGATGATAATTAGAAGAGCATTATAGTATTGAGTAATTTTCAATAGATCATTGATGGTTTTTTTAGTCATTCTCCTTATAAGCAAGAAGAAGATAAGAAACCAAGAATAAGAGTATAGAGCTTGGTGTTTAAGTGAGATGTTAACATTTATTCATATTAACATAGATGGTGATGACAAACTATAACTTTATTGATAATGATATGCATGGTGTTAGTGTTAATGTCATGTATCAAATTTTGTTAATGATGATTTGCATTTATGTAGCTGTTAATATCATCCATTAGCCTTATTGATGATGATCAATTCATGTTATTTCCAACAACATGCATGAACTTAAGTAACAATGTTGAACATCAACATTATTAAAATTAGCAAGCATCAACATGATGGCAATAAATTACATTGCCATTATTAATTATGACATGTATTGATGTCAATGTTAATTTCATGCAGCAGTCTCATTAGTAATGACGGGTGTTGACATTATTATTGATGTCATGCATCAACTTTATTGGTGATAACATATATTAATGTTGTTGTTAATAATATATATCTGCATTGTTGGCAATGACATATGTTTGATATTAGTTATAATGTCATGCATTGCCCATGTCGATGATAGTAGGCATTAAGGCTATGTGGAAGAAGGTGATGAGAGTCATGATATATTATCAATGATGGTCAGACAATATAGTTAAGAGATGAAGATCAAATAATAACATTAAGGCAATTGCATTTGTTAGCATTGCTCATTGGGAAAACTTTTAGAATTCTTCAAATCAATGAGGTTTTTTCAATTTAGGGTCAAGTTCTATTTCATGTGAAGAAAGATAGTTTATTTATTTATTTAGAAATATTTATCTTTTTTTTTTTAACTGCAAATACTTAGGGTCTGTTTGAGATAGATGTAGTTGTCTGAAAAAAATAGAGGTGGAGGTGTTGCAAAAAAATATGTTGTTTAAGAAGCTACTGTGGGGCCTAATTTATTTATTTTTATTTTCAAAAAGTCAAATCAGAGCTTTCTGGTCACAACTGCAGATTGAAAAACACACATAGATGGATTGTAGTATGTCAAATTAACACTAAAACTTAATTTACTTATTCTTGATATTAAAATAAGATGTGATTTTAATTATTTAAAAAATTTATATTTTAAATAATACAATATTATAAAAAATATAAATATATATATTTAAAATTGTTATAGAATCTATAATATATGATATGATTGCAATGAAATATTTTGTTTTCTCTCATACATTTCAAGATTTTTTTTAATATTATTAAAAAACAAGAAAATAAATTAAATAAATACAATGAATGTATATTACTTAAATACACTAACCCATGTTGAAATAATACAACAAGGCATTTTAAATAAAGCTCCCTCTAAAATTAAATATAATTAAAACTGTTTACAAAAAAAAAAAATTCAATCAAAAGAAAATTTGACTTTAAAAAAAATATACCCATTATTTTATTTTATTTTTTTGAGAAAATATGCCTAAAAAAATTCATTATGATTAAAATACCTGCAAAATTCAAAGAAGTGTTTGTGTATTATATATTGCTTACCACAAACTATTTTTTTTTTAAAAGTCTACTATAACCAAGATTATTTCTAATAACATTTTAACAAGTTAAAACAAATCCATCAATTTTTAGGCTATATGAAATAATAATTTGATACATATTTAAACTTTTGTTCAAATCTTATTTAAATAAAAATAAATATTATTTAAACTTTGATGATATTTTAATCAAATAATGCTTTTAAGCACATTCTTAAAATGTTTTTGCATATTTCATCAATTTTAAGTATTGTAGCACATAAATTTCTCAAATCATATTTCAAATTTATCCAATAAAAAGAAGGTTTAAATTATTAAATAAACTTAACATGTCTAATGAATGATGAGAATTCATATAACTAATGATAAATAATATAAAAAAATAATGTTTATTATTATTATTAATCTATTTTAATTATAAAATTATTCTTTAATCTAAGAATATGATAAATATTAAGGCTCCATTGGAAATGTATTTTGTTGTTAAATTTTTTGTTTGAATTTTTTTTTTTCCTTTAAACGAATTAAATGATCTCATTATCTTTAAAAAAATTTGAGCTTTTTTAATTATTTTAATTAAAAATTTAATTATGATTGATTTTAGAATTTTAGAATTTTAGAATTTATTTTAAATTTAATATAATATGAATTTTAAGTGATTATATTTATTTAAATTAAATAAAATAATTCTAAAATTCACCTGTGCATATCCTTCACGGGCAGCAGGCAGCAGGCAGCAGCAAACTGGAACGCTGCGTGTAAAACTGGGTGGCGATGCACCGGATGCAACCAGTATCTTACCTGCTCCCACCGGCACCTGCCAGTCCAGACTTTAAATCATTCCACCACCTCAGTCTCTCGACTATCCAAGCTTCTCATAAACATTTCACCAAGCATTTCTCCAATTATCTCTGTCTCCCCTTGCCGCATCTCCTCTCCTTTCCTCCTCCTTCACGTTTCCAACCATCTGGACTGGTTATTCTATTGTCAGTTCTCTCCTCGGATAGCCTTCGTTCTACTCTGAGATTAGAGTCTACTTGTCGCAGTAGACCATCTCTGCTTTCCGTATTTCAGGGCAGTATTTTTCTAGGGTTTTGTTGCGGTCTTCACCTCATGGGTGCGGCTTCAACGGAAAACGAGCAAACTCAAACCTTGATGTTGACGCTGCGTTATTGTGCCAACAATGCTACCATAGATCTCAGCTTTTTCAACATGGAACGCAGGTAAACCCTAGTCTTCTTGGAGAAGGTGGAAACTTGATATCTGGGGGTTTCCTTAAGTTACGAAGAAAAGGATTTAGAAGGTTTCTTCGGATATCAGCACTCTGCTTTTATTAGGGTTAAATCTATAGTTATTACGCCATGTCGGGAGCACCCAAGGTCCGATCCATGAATGTGGCAGATTCAGAAGCTAGACCAGTCCTTGGACCCGCTGGAAACAAGGCGAGGTCGATAGCAGCTGTGGATCGGAAGCCGGCTTTGAAACCACTGAGAAAAATAGAAGGGGATGAGTCTTTGGTGAAGGAAGACAAAAAAGCAGCTGATTTGGTTGTAGATACGCATCCTCTCACGTCGCAAATGAGTGTTCCAGCGGTTCTGAAGAGACAAGAATTACTGCTGCGCTCTAATTTTTCACTGAATGCTTCTTGCTCTTCGGATGCATCAACAGATTCATTTTGCAGTAGAGCTTCAACGGGGAGAATAGGCAGGGGGAGCTTTTCTAGCCGGAAAAAGCAGGGTGTTGCAAAGCCTGATAAGATTGTGGCGAAATTGGAGAAGATGATACCCGATGGTGCTATGGTACGGGCTGAGGAGAACTTGTTGGGGAAGAAGAGGTGTGCTTGGGTAACGCCAAATAGTGGTTTGTGACATTGTTCTTTCTCATTCTTTCTTCATGGATGCTGTTATTTGGATGTTTTGCTTTTATTATGCCATCATTTAGTTCTTGCACATATTATGTTTTCTGTGATGCTGTTAGAAAGCACTTAGATTACTTATGAAAATAATAACTTTCTAATTTTATTTTCATTGATTTTAGATGCTCAGCTTTCCTCGTATGTTGTTTAAGAACAGTTGAGAATGCCCAGTTGTTTATGCCAATAATTCCTTTCTCTAAATACAAATGCAAGTTCTGGAATGTGTTTCCTTGTTCTTTCATCTTTCTGTAGTTATGCTAGGAACCTGACTTGGAAGGGCAAGGTAAAGAAGAATTGTTTGGTTTTATCTGTATATAATTGTTTGAGTTGGTCATTGTCTTTAATCGGTAATAGGGAGGTTATGGGTCTGAAATCTGAAGTGAAGAAAGGTAGCTGAGTCAAGACTTCAAAGATGATCTCTTTCTTTTGCTACAAATGTGTTTCATTTCATGAATTTGAACTGTTTTTTCTTTATTTGAATGATTGAGGTTGTTTACATACTTGGCCATAGTTGATGCTAATGCACTTATTTCAAAAGAAAACTGTTTTTTTTTTCATGGGCTTTTTAAAGAAATTTGAGCTTTGGCTTGTACGTGAAATGTTTGAAAGAGTCAGATCTTACTGTAATATACTTTTTAACGTAATTTAGAAACTAATGAAATTAAGCCTAGATCATACATTTGTGCCTACTAAGGATATGGAGACTCAGATCAGGAAGACGTTAATGAGTTGTTTTCTTTTTATAATATGCATGCTTCTTCACACTGTTTCTTGTAGTCAAGACTATCAGATGATGATTCAGTTCCGTCTTACAGATCCAGCTTATGTTGCCTTTCATGATGAAGAATGGGGTGTTCCTGTTCATGATGATAGGTATGCAATCTCAACTTCATCCTCATCTTTAATCCTCTCTGAAGAAATCTAAAAAGATTTTCCAGTTCCTAATAATCTATATACTGTACAGGAAGCTGTTTGAATTGCTTGTTCTATCAGGTGCTTTGGCAGAACTCACTTGGCCAGTGATTCTTAGCAAAAGGCACATATTTAGGTAAACTGAACTAACGTGATCAATGTCTAAAAGTTAACAGCAACTTCACTTGCTCTCTAACCAGTCTTTCATGTCTTCATAGAGAAATTTTCATGGACTATGACCCCTTGTTGGTTTCTAAAATCAATGAGAAGAAGCTAACAGCTCCAGGGAGCTCTGCAAGTTCCCTTCTTTCAGAGCCAAAATTGCGCGGTGTAGTCGAAAATGCACGTGTAATTCTCAAGGTTCACGCTCATCCCTCATTTTCAATTCTATTTTTTTTTTCTCGTCAGTACAGTGTTTTCCTTGCACATAGTAGAAGAGCAATGTCTAGGACCTATAGGTTATAATTGGAGCTTTTAACTGAAAAGCATCTGTTTCTACCCTTCCTGCTTCGTCAGCCATTTTTGGTGCTTGTTTCAAGTAAGATCACTATAATTAAGATGTGCCTTCATGCTACTGGAGCAAGTAAGCTAAACCAAGCGGCTAAAACGCATGGCAGCAATTTAATGCCTTGTCTGAATTGCAGTTTGGATGGATTTGTTTTCCATGTTTTAGCTTTAGATTTTTTTTCTAAACTTTGTTCGAGGAATTTTTCATTCTATACTATCAAAATGGGGCTTGAAATTCCATCAATAGAGAATTTCAACGCTTCATAGAAGAAAGAGAATCTCATCCCTTCAATTTAAATATAATTTTATATTTTTATTTCATAATGAACATAAATCACTATATCTGCCATTTTACTTTCTTGTTTAACTATTAGATAATTTTTTATTCTATATAATCTTACTTGTATTCACTACTTAATTATATGAGAAAAAAGCTTATTGATTTCTATAATCTTGTATTAGCAATTGGTTTTAATTTTTAAATCATTTTTATCCAAAATTTTAACAAAATCTTCCAAACAAAATCCCTGCCTTGGTAACATTTAGATGTATAAATTTATTAATGCATGTGCAATTCATGCTGTTCATTATCAGCAACTCTATAGCATCGGACATAGCGATCACTCCATGATTTTTTCCTTGCCTCAACTAACCACAACATTGTCTATGATTGCTGTAGATAACAGAGGAGTTTGGATCATTCAACAATTACTGCTGGAGCTTTGTGAACCAAAAACCAATTACTAGCAGATTCCGATACCCCCGTCAAGTCCCGGTGAAGACGCCGAAGGCTGATTCGATCAGCAAGGACTTGGTTCGAAGGGGTTTCCGGT
Organism: Cymbidium sinense; assembly: GCA_021442155.1. Lineage (NCBI taxonomy): Eukaryota > Viridiplantae > Streptophyta > Magnoliopsida > Asparagales > Orchidaceae > Cymbidium > Cymbidium sinense. Next base: position 283,641,063 of record CM038215.1, read on the forward strand.
GCGTCGGGCCTACAGTCATCTACTCTTTCATGCAAACAGCAGGGATGACCAATGATCACCTGATCAGCTGCTACCGTTTCATTGATTGCCACGCCGCCGCCGCCGCCGCTAAACCGGCAGACGAAGTTGCTTCCACTTGCAATGGCGATGAGGCCAAGGCGAAGGCAAATGGCGACAAGAATGAAGAGGAGGGGATTGATGATGAGCTTGACATTGGAGGCATTGGTATGGAGTTTGTTAGGGTTATTGATTCTGTTAGTGTCTCATAGCAGGCAGCCATGTGTGCTCGTTTAGAATTTGTATGCCTGGTTAGACTTGGCTCTTATGCCTGGGTTTTTTAAGCTTTCTTCTTTGTAGGGAAAGATATGGTCATTTTGTGCATAAATGTTGAATTCTTGTGCGAGTTTATGTTTGTAGATTTTTAACCATTCCAAGCTGATTGTTTTAGTTGCATTCTTTTATAGTAATACTAATAACAATGTGTATATAACTTAACCCTATAATCACTTCTTAAAAAAGAAATAAATCTTAAGATGATCCTCTTAATTTAATTACAGAGTATCACATTTCTTCAATTCAGTATTTTATTATGTAAAATTGATTCAAAAATAGCCTTTGGATGGTTAAATAGAGATCAATTTTGTATAGTTGAGGGTTAAATTGAGATTAATTTTTTAATTAGTGTAATTAAAGGTCTGAATGTTAGATAAAAGATGGATTTAAATCCCCCTTTATGTATCAGTTCTGATTAAGAGGTGATTATGGATTTGTTACTTTTAAATCTATTGTTAGCAGTGGGTTTTCAAGATCATCACATCGAAATTATATAAAAAAAAGGTGGATTATTGCCCCCATAATGTATGTTATTCGCTGATTGGTGAAACATTACCATCAAAAGAAATGAAACTTCATTACTAAAGAGGGGCCTGAATTTTATGTAGGAATTTCTTGCATTCTCGCATGTAGGAATTATTAAAATTATTATTATTATTATTTCAATATCTTTGTGAAAGATTGAAAGATAAATTCAACCTTCAAAACTATAATACAATTGTAAATATTATTGAGAAATATTCTCTTTGTATTGACATACTAAGAATGAGTTGTAATTGAAATAAAATTAATAATTTTAATTTAGATTAAATAGTTCAAATTTTTTATTTTAAATTCTTAAGTTATATAATATGCATAAATATTAATGAAAAAATTATATTAAAATATTATGATCTAATTTTTCATCAACAAGATCTTTAAAAATTATTATATGTCAATTTTTTATGATATTTAGCTTATTAATTATATATAAATATCTTAATATTTTATAATTTATTTATATATTTTCCATCATATATCTTCATTATTATTATTTTTTATCAAAATTGAGTTAGAATCCTGTCTCTTTTATTTTTTTTTTTTTTATTTTTCAAAATTAAAATTAAAATTAGCTCACAATAAGATGGTTGAGAATTTAGACATTTAATTAAGAGATTTAAGTTTAAATTTTCATATATGCATTATTTATGAATTTGTAATTAAATTTGCTCTAATATTTAAAAAAATAAAAAATAAAGTTGACAAATAGTGTTGTACTGCAGGAGTATCTCTTGAATCTTCAGCCATTAAATGATCATTAGCGGTACACTGCCAGATATGGTAATATGCCATAATTGCAGTCTTCTGTATGATCATATTAGCTTTTTTGTGATTTAATCATAGCTTAGGCATTAATATATTTGTATTAAAAAAAAATTTAAGTGCAGTCGGCCATTTCTTTTGATGAAATGGCTCCTTAAATTAGAACAAATGATCAGAAAATAACAGTAATTATTTCATCAATGGAGGCGGTGAAGAAGGTAACTGACTTCAACTTGCTTGGTAAGAGGAATGACCCATTCGCCATAGAGATTAGAAACTACTGAAGGGTTCACTTTATATTTAGTCTCATCGCCATTGTTTGAGGCTGCTCTTAAATTCTCCTCCACAGTTACAGTCTGCCCAAATACTTCAGCCTTCTTCTTCACCCTCTCTATCACTGTTTCTTCAACTGTCTTTGATGTCACGAGCTTCGTTAGAGTTTCAGAATCCTGCAATAATGGAAGACTTTTTTTTTTTTTTTGCTTTAGTTGAAGGAGAACTGTTAATTTTCCAGTTTTTTGTAGGGTTTTTATGCAAAAAAGAAGATTTAAATAAATGTTATGACTGAATTTTTAGGTATTTATATATATAATATTTAAATTTTTTATGTTTACTTATTTTACATCATAATTTTTAATGATTTAAAACTTTTATTAAGATAAATTGAAATTTATTTTTTCATGCATATGTTTTCATATCTTATTGGCAATAAAATGTTATATAAATTAATATCAAAATATAAAAATTAGATATATAAATATACATGTTTCTAAATTCCTTAAAAGAAAGAGAGAGAAATTTCCGGATTGCTTCTATGAAAAAAATAAATAAATCATGTTTTAGTTTTCTTGTCCCCTCCTCATAAGAAATAAAAATTCATCTTCTTCTCAAAATAAAAGAAAAAAAAAATCTTTGATCAATCCTCAACAATAGAAGTGAGTGAAAACTAATTTTAATTCAATTTCTTTATCATTTTCATTATTTTCATTGTTTCTCTTCCAATTAATGTTAAAAGTTCGTTATGAATAGCTCGTGTTACGTTATGTAGCTCGAAGTTCGTTGCTCATTAACTAAACTAACACGTAACGAGATTTTAAGCTCGATATATAATAGAATTTAACAATCATTTTGTTCGATCGCCGATTAAATTTCAAATAAAAAAATTATATTATATTATATTATTATTATTATTTATTACTATTATTATTATTGTATTACTATTATTTTACTTATTATTATTATTATTATTATTATTATTATTTTATTATTATTATTATTTATTATTATTATTATTATTATTATTATTATTATTATTATTATTATTATTATATATACATACACATTTTCAAATTATAAATGGCAGTGGTTAAAATTTTTTATTAAAAGATGCCAGTTTGAATCTTCCTCATCAAAAAAAGGTTGTAGCATTTCAGTTCGTTAGTTAACGAAATTAACACGAACAGACATTTCAAGTCGATATAAACAAACACTAACAAAATAAATTTCAACGAGAACAAGAAAAGAGTTCTCTTCGTGTTTATACTACCCTACTTCCAATTCCTTAGATTCAAACACAGTTTTAAAGTGTCCTTTCTTTTAAATAAGTTGAAATTTGAGGACTTGTTTATAAAAACTGAAAAAAAAGAAAAAAAGAAAAGAAGAAAATGTCATGGAAACTAAACCTTCGCCTGTATTGCAGGAATGTAATCAGATGGGGCATCTCTGAACTTGACTTCGGCCACAAATCTACCATAATGGATCCTTTTTGAGAGTGCCTGTGAAAAACAGCAACATAATTACAGTAAAAGAGAACTGATTTGAAGGGTGATTAAGTTAAACTCAACAGTGGCTGTAGATTAAAGTCACAAAAATAATCTCTCTTACCTGCAAACAAATAAGATCTGATGCTGCTGCTTGCTGATAGTTTCCATCATCACCTTCTCCGGTTATTAATGGCAGGAGACCATTGAAGTACATATCCCAAATAGTTCTGCTCACATTAATGGAGGAAGCAGGAGGATACAAGATCTATGCAAGGAGTCACTGAAATATATTTAAGAACTATAAAGATGATAAATGGTTGATATTTTCATAAGAGAGAAAGCTGATTACTTGTGAAAATTTGAATGGAGGCACTGATTGAAAAGCTTTCTGAGATGGGAAGAAGGGAAGCTCCTCAGGGTTCTGATACCTTCCAAACTGTTAATTATTAAATGTTATCATTATTTTTTTATTCATAGAAATTGCTGAGATAAATGTCGATATATATATATATATAATATTAATAAATTTTTTTAATAGTAAAGATTCGATTTGTATTTTCTCCATATAATAAATTTGTTTAATATGTGCTCTTAGTGAAATTCCTAGCCGGTGTGGGGATTGTTGTGAAGAAGAAAAAAAAAACCAATTTTAGAGTCTTAGAGCCTGTTCTGGATCAATTTTATTTTGTGCTTTTTAAAAATATATATGTTTAATATATTTTAAAATATTTATTTTTTTTTTTGAAAGTAAAGTATATTATTTTTAAAAATACTAAAAATAACTTTTAGATATTTTCAAATATTTTAAAACCTACTATCACTTTTAAACATATTTTATTTCAAATCAAGACAAACAACAAAACAAAATTTTAAAATAAAGTATAAAAAATAAAAGTGATCCTAAACAACTCCTTAGGGTTTATGGGATCATTTTTTTTTCATATTATCTTTAAAAATAAATTTTTAGTTTTTAAAGTATTTTTATTTTTAAAAATAGTCTAAATAACATTTGAGTGTTTTGAATATTTTAAAAAATAGCTATCATTATCAAATATATTTTATTTTAAACTAAAATATAAAAATTAAAATTAAAATTAAAAAAATTGATCACAAAAGGCTTTTTTAAAGATATCTTGAGATATATAGAGAAATGTCAATTAAAAAAATATAGTTCATATTGTTTAGACAAATTTAAAAAAATATATTAATTATATTGAAGCCAAACAACCAATATAAAATTGTAAAACAAAATGTGTTTGATTCCACCAATTCCTTCAAACTAAATGGACCCTCAAAAATGTTCCTTCAAACTATCTTCTTGTGTTTTATGACATGCATTCAGAACTAACTTGCAAGATTTTCTTAGTTATAAATCATTGAAAAATGGCTTATATAATATCAAGTTTCCTTTAAAAATATCCTGAGTTCCTACTTATTGGCACTCTCTTTTCTTTTGAGAGGCTTTTGAGAGGCTTTAGACTGTACAATACGCATAAGTTACAACTTACTTGAAAACAAGGCAATAACAAACTGAAGAAATAGAAAAAAGAATAATAATAACTCACCTTGGCCTCAATAGCCTCTGTCTCTCTGACAAAGGCCTCCACAAGGGAATAGTTCTTCAGGCCTACATAAGAAGGATCATAAGCAGGATAGTTATAGAGGTATCTTGCCCTCTCTATTAGACTGAACACTATGAAATCTTCTTGTTCTTCCAATGAAGCTCTCAATGAATCAATGGTGACCAACGACCTATCAGATTTTGAATCTGAAACAGAAATACAGTAACACAATGAAGACGAGATGAGATAAGAGAAGAGGCAGGAAATAAACAATAGAGGGTGAGGATAATTAGCCCTAGAGGAAGCCATTAGAGAGAGAGAGATAGAGAGAGAGAGAGAGAGAGAGAGAGAGAGCATGCAGGATTGTGCTGATAAGAAGCTTTAAAGGCGTAAAGTTTTTAAAATAAGTATTAAATAATAATTAATTAATATATTAAGTATGATAATTTTTTTTTTTAAATACAGGTACAGTCGCCTCATAAGTGGGGCCGGCCACCTCAGGAGGTGCCGCCCACTTATGGGGCTATAGCCGATAATTATCGACGGCGCAACCCATTATCGGGCGACGACTTCATCAGATATTTAACTCAATTATCTCGACGTCGATCGAGTTTTTTCATCCAATCCCTCGACTCAACCTGGGCATCCGACATCCGACCGCCAATCTCTCGCTTTAAGTTAGAATTTGGTCCTCTACACACTCAAGATCCAGCTCACTCGTTCGCTCCACCGGCATTTGTGTGTCGTCAGCTCCACTGCAAGCTCCGTCCACTAATTGAAAGGTAATGACTTTTTATTTTTCTTTTTTCCTTCCTCATTCTAATTGGCAATAATATAAAGGGAAGTTTATTCTACTCCTTAGGTGAGGAAGAACTTTATTCTACTCCTTAGGTGATGGTTGGCTTCATCTCCTTTTCCTGAATTTCATACTTTTCCTTCTAAAATTTTTGTGTGTAGGGTCTGCAAAATATTTGGATTAGTTAATTTGTTTGCTCTTATTTTTCTTTCTTGAATTGTTAGCCTTATAAATAGCCGAGCAAAATGTACACTCTGCTTAGGAGATTTAAAACAGAAAGTGCTCAGATCTCTGCGTTATGACATTGATAACTTCGCAGTGGAGATTACGTGTCGCTTTTCTTGTAGGGATACATAGCTTCTACTATTGATGATGATGTCTGCGATCAGTATTGGATGAAGCTTCCCAAAAACATTAATTTTTTTATGTGAAAATAAAGCAATAAATGTACTGGCCGATCATGTCATGCCGCAAAATATGCACTCCGATTACACTCATGAGTTCACTTGTTCAACAGCTGCTGAACCGCAGTAGTACTATCACGACCAAAAAATAATGTAAGCATTTACCTCAACATCAATGTTGGTGTTTTTTCTTTTTTTGTGTAGGGTATCTTCTATTTTTTAAAAGATTATAGCTTTTTTATATATAATCGAGCAGCCTGTTCAAGCACAACTGCATGAGCAACCTAGTTCATCTAGAGTAGTACCCGATTATGAGTACAAAATGATGAATAGCGAATCAAGCAATGCATCTGATGATAGCGATGCTGCCGATGATTCTTTATTGGGTAATGCCAATTTATGTGACATCAGTGTTGGTCATGAGCTTCTTCGGAGTCATTCAACTGAATTCATCGATCAATGACGTTATGATTTCCAATAATGACTATGTCCGAATATGTCAAACCACCAAAGATTGGGATGCAGATATTGTGTTTGATGGTCCATCTGATAGTTCAACTTTTCGATGACAAGTTCAGAAGTTATATAAAGGTATGTGTTTCTCAAATAAGAAGGAGCTTCAGTTCGTAGTAACTGGTTGGTCAATTCTTAATAATGTTTAGTTCCTTATCGAGTGCCATTGATCATACTACTGTCTAACATCCACTAACAAAAGCAGGTTACTTGGGAGTCATACGACATTCAGATTAGAGGTCGCCTCTCTGATATTTTCCTGGCGGGCATCCTAGCTACCAGTGCCATTTGAAGAGGGTGGAGTAACACCTTCCTGACAGAGTCCTTCGATAGTTTGGTCACTTACCCCGCACTGATGTTCCTCCGATGGATCCCAATTTTAAAAGAGTTGATGGTAGAGGGAAAGCTAATACCGGCTGGGTTCAGTACCATCAACAACACATCGCTTTGTGGGAGGCTCGCAGAAATCACATTACTGCGGTAGATGATAGTTATACTGACGCATAGCCCTCGCAACAATATACATGTCATGGCTTTGGTCGTGGGCGTCGTTGTACTTGTTTAAGGTGCCTATTGATCCACCAAGGACTTACTACCCCATAGCACCTACCGAGCGAGCATATGTTGAGATAACGCTACAATTTATAAATTTACTTAGTTCTTGTATCTACATTTTCATATAACATTTTAAACTAGTTTACTATAGGCAGAGCATATCTTGGCTACAGAGGACCTCTTTCGGCCTTTCTTTGGATGTCCAGATGACGCGGACACACGGTTGGCTATAAATAAGTACGAGCAGATATGTCACGATCTGAGCTCGAGGACTCACATCAGTGACTACAAGCTCCAGCACATCGTAGCAGAGCATATGTCACATGACTACGATTCGCTCACTACACAGCGCGGCTGGGCCATCCACTTATATCGAGGACCATCTTCTTTAGAGAGCTCCCGCCTCTTACGGACATTACACTATCACAGGATTGGGTATCTCTATGAGACTCGCAACCAGAGATGGGGTCAGATATTGCAAGCCAGGCTCAGGGACCACATGATTCCCATCAACTGCTACACCGTGTAGCCGCGTGATAGCCTATGACGCCACCGTCGATGATAAAGCAGATATTTATTTTGTACTTCGGATATTCTTATTGTTCACTTTTATCTGCATCTGTACATGAGTTTATTTTTTACTTATGAATGACATTTTTTGTATCATCTGATTAGTAGTACATATGTATCTGTTTGATGCTACCAGTTTACATTTCAGATTATTTCTTCACTACTTGTTTGCATTACCTGTAGGTTGTAAAAAAAGATAACTTATTTTTTTAAAAAAATCACAGAATCGCCCACTTATGCTACGGAATTAGGTCGTCTCGATGTCGACTGACCTTAGAAATACACCGATAATCGGCATCGACCCATATAAGCTGCATAATCTACGCCACCTGGTGAGGTGGGTCACGCCCACTTATGGGGCGACTGTACCTATATTTAATTTTTTTTATCATACTTAATATATTAATTAATTATTATTTAATACTTATTTTAAAAATTTTGTCCTTTAAAGGCTTGAAGGCTTCACATGAATAATGAGAAAAGCCACGATTCCATAAGAAGGAAATTGGCGAATCACACCCTCAAAAAAAATTTAATCTGAATGTGAGGCAATTTTAACAGATTAAAAGAAAATTATAAATTTATATAAATTAAACTTTTTTTTTTACTTTATTGATTTTGTCTTATAAAATAGAAATGAATACAATACTATTTGAGTAATGTATCTATTGGATATATAAATGGTCAACCATTGAGGCTCTTATCAACCTCAACAATATTTGAGAGCAGAAAGTCAAAGGTCAAATCTCTCAAGCTGACCTGCGACTAAATCTCTTTTAGCTTTCATATGTAAAGTTTAGGAATTATTCAAAAGAATAATAGAGTCATATTTATGACGTAATTATAAATTTAATTTTTAAGCAAATTTGTTCTAATAATTTTAAAGCGATGCATATGGATATTCAATCCGGTTTTCAGTTGAAAAATTAGAAAAAATATGTTTGACCAAAACAATTTTCAGTGATTGAGCATAGAGCTCTACTTCATTTCTACATGATTGACTCATTATTATAGTTTTTATTTATTATTTTAATAAATAGTTTTTTTTTTTTAAAGTCAAAGTATTCTAGATAACTCTGAGAATATTTAAATAGGATTCCTGGTTGATTTTATTGATGGATCTTTTGGAGTTTTGTCCAATTTGTTTCAGTGGAAAGGAAACGCGTTAGAAGAATTTCTTGAATTGTCTGATATTGTATTTAGATTATTGACAAAAATGGCTATAATGTACTCTAAAAATATTTATAAATAGTTTTTATTATTACAACTCCATATAAAGGGGGATTTTAATATAAAAAATTTAAGATTCCTAAAGACTTCCAAAGCATTACCAACTGTAGACATATTGACACTTGCCACACTCAACCCAAATATTGACCATCAACTAATGTTAGCATCTATTATCAACTTCACTCAACTTTTACATTCCCACCATTAGATACTTGTTGAGTTACTTTGACACAAAATAAAAATTTTGACCAACATCAACACCCTTTGTTACTGACACTAATCATTGACCAATATTGATACCATTGTCATATGCCACTCGATGCTCATGATCATTTTCTAATTTCTGTAGGTTGTTGACCAACAACAGTTCCCCATATTGCCATCACTAAACTCTACTATCAACCGAAGTTGACATTCATTGTCATACCGCCTTTGAAGCATGCCATCATCGATGGTCACCTTCTCTATCTCATGAAATTGATCATCGGCCAACATGATACCTTCACATTAATGCATCTAGATATTAAGTATTGATTGACATTAACATTTTTCATAGAACAACATTCGTTTATTTATTGGTGTCAATTGTCAAGTAACATCAACTAGCATTGGACCTTCTATAACCAACACTTGATGTTGATTATCAACCAATATTGACATCCACTATCATCACCTTCAACTATGAGTCTTCGACAAATATTAATGAACATCATTATTAAGATTCAACATCAATCATTGATCAACATTAACACCTATCATTATACCAACATCAACCAACTCTAATACCCATTATCATTATTTGCACTTGTTGTCACCTGCCAATATCAGTCATTGGTTAACATTGATGTCATCACTGCTTAATGTTGGCCTGCTTATGTCGGTAATCAATTAACATCAACACATGCTAATACATGCCATTATTCATTTTTTATATCGACAACCACATTATCATTGTCTAACGTCAGCCAATAACTAACATCTGTACATATTATCGTCATCATCTATCATTAGTCATCAACCAACATCAGCATCACAATCAACTAGCATCAACGTATACTTATCATAGCATAACTTTTGGCAATCCTCATCGACCATTACCTACTTTTAAAAAGAAGACAGAGATGTTCTTTAGTTGTCCCCCAACTTTTTATATTCAGTATATATCATCATTTGATGCTTAATAATCATCCATATTTGATGTCCAATGATTATTAATGTCTTATACATAATCTGCTAATCAATCAGCCTCACATTTTATCAAGATTTGTTGATATTGAAGTCGAATGACTGACTATAAGGTTGTGAGCTAAAGTTGTTTAATCCTTGGGGAAATTGAAATAGATTAATTCGATTCCAAAATCATCAAATATATCAAAAAGTCGAATGATTATAAGGTTATGAACTAAAGGTCAAGCATAATTCCCGCCCTGACTATGGCAAATGCATGCAGAGTTAAAATTTCAATAAATCTTTCTATAACGAAGTTGCAATTATTGCATTTGACATTTTCAGCATTATTGACATTTGTAAGGCTATCTTCTCGTAATTACATGCATGCATGAGTTGAAGCGTGCAAAATTTCCTTCTGAAAAAGGTGAACGCCCTCCTCTTTCTTTGTCTGAATCCAATTGACTTCAAATTTGGCAGCCAAACAATAAATTTAGCTCTCAAAGTCTCAGTTTCCATCACATAATTAGGTCGTTAACGTTCTTACAGCGAGGATATATATATATATATATATATATAAAGAGAGAGAGAGAGAGAGAGAGAGAGAGAGAGAGAAAATATGTGTGTACCTGCATACATGTATACATGTAATTATATATATATATATATATATATATATATATATATATATATATATATATATATATATGTGTGTGTGTGTGTGTGTGTGTGTGTGTGTGTGTGTGTGTGTCGAGCTGGGCCTATTAGGTCTGATTAGCCAATCGACGATTCTGGCGATACGGTGGCATCAAACTCGCATCGAGAGAGTACATAACAGGAGTTGTTAACCCATACTTGACCCAAGGGTGACCCATAGCCAAACTAGCCCATCAAAGCTACTTCCCCCATGGATGATGCCCAAATAAAATAAAGGAAAATTTACATAGCACACAATTCTTATGTATTTATATAGTTAACATATAAAATTTCATATTTACAAAAATAATATTATTTTTTCTATGACTAAAAAGATGCAATTCACTTTAAAAAGGTAATGGTAGTGCTAATTTTGATATAATAATAAAGATTTGAGTGCTATTTAAATAAATATAAAAGTTTCGGTACTAGATATATAAATATATAAGATTTATGTGTTATGTATGAGAATGCCCTAATAAATGAAATTATCATAATATATATATTATTTAATTCTTTTTCTTTTAACACCCTCTGATATGACTTGGTGCCCTTATGCAATTTAGTGATATATATATAGGGGCGGACCCAGGCTTTGTTCAAGATGGGCAATTGCCCATCCTGAAAATTAATTTTTCTTTAATATTTTATGGGCTTATGATAATTTTGCCCACTCTCATTAACTTCATTTGCCCAAAATTAAAGGAACAAAATACTCAAAGCATCCAAGCCTTAAAGGGTGGTCGGTTCGGCCCTTATATATATATCACACATACATCTTTATTAAAGAATACTCGAGGCTTCAACAAGCCTAAGCTTGATTATTCATCTTCAAATGTATATATAAGACTTAAACTAGACTTTTGACTTCCCTTGGATGTCTAACATAAGGATTTGACAAAATTGCATGAAATTTGGACATTTTTTTCTTGGTTAAAATATATCTTTCATAACTTATTATATTGATAGAAATTGATACTTTGTGAAATCACTTTTGTATTACATCTTAATACAACAATTACACTTAATTCTTCACCTTTTTTTTGCATGGAATGAAAATATAACACTACAATAACCTTTTTATGATGAAACATAATATTATACAACTAATAATATAATATATTATTAAAATTAATATACATGTCTTAATATTAATAAACTTGTAACAAAGGCCATCCATTAAACACAATTGCATATCATCATTCATGATCTTTCATTAATTTTTCATTCTTATGTTGCATCACATGCCCAAATAAATAATTTAGAACATGTTGAGGCTTCATGGATAATACATCAATAAAGAATTGTTAACAGGTTTTAGCGTGTCGAAAGATAAGAATTTGAACTCAAAAGAAAGAATAAACAATGTTGCGTCCAAATATATCAAAGATAATTGTCTAAAGTTAATGATAACTTGCCAACTTGTTCAAATAACCTGGAATGAATATCATAAAGAAGGCCCTATAGCAAGACTCAAAGTTCTAATAAATTGAGATTGAGTGTACACTTATTATAAAGTGCCTCTCCCTTATTACTTTATTGGGTATTAAATTGAGTTGATTATAGGTAATTGAAAATTAGCTAACAAGATTAAAAGATTTAAAACTTTTTAATTTAATTTACTCAATGTCTTCACATAGCTAATAGCATGCAAATTATATAACTTCTAATAATTAAAGAAAATTCTATAATTTTGAATCATCTATTTAAATAATAATATGAGGTAATTGAAAATTCCACTAATTTAGACTAATTGGAAAGAGAAAATCCCTTAATTTCCATTTTTAATTTAATAGAATATTTTAGAATTATCTTATGTTAGAAGGATATTAAGATAATATAATCTACCTATTAGGGCATAAAAAGTTAATTTGAAGGTCTCGTTACATAATATTATAGAAGCATGGTGTAGAAGCTGGAGGTAGATGAAATATCCACATCACCTTATTGTAAAATAGCAACTTTATCATAGAAATTAAACAAGTTGATCATGGATCCAATTGAAAACAACTAAGTTCCTGTCCATAACGATCATATGGTAGACAATCAATATTCAAATCTTTAATTTTTTTTCTGGGGGGCGGGGGGAATAAATAAAATAACAAACAAAAGTTTGGTCCTAACAAACCCTCACAAAAGAGAATTAAGCAGCTCTGGAACTCATCCACACAATCCAAATAGCAGTTTAAGAGCCTCGTTACCTGCAACAAGATACAATGGAAGGTAAATGCTCAGACAGATGGCTTGCAATAGAAAGCGAAGCCCTCGGAAATAGACTTTAAACCAGCTTGATTTATTTAGGGCCAATGTCCTTCAGGGCACAGATCTGTTCCTCTCCCATGGCAGACATTACAGTCACCACCAGGTCCTTCCCTTCTTCGAAGCTACTTGTGATCTACAACAAAAGTTCTGATATTATATATCCTCGTTATTTTATTTTCTTAAAAAGAAGAAACTGTATCAGCACATATATTATGAGAGGAAAAGAGAGGGTAGGAGTATAATAAACTTCGGCTTTATCTGAAAAGAGTAACAGTATCAAATTCCATGAGTAGAACAATCGAAGAGAAAGCAGACTTTCAGCGGCTTTTACTGGCCTTTTAAGTTTTCTTCGGCTTTATTTCGAAGTAGTACAGTTAAAAGGCAAGGACGCCATAAAATCATTTAACACACAAACATGCGCATGCATCCCTTTAAGTGAGGCATCACTATCGAACTCATTGTGATATGAAATATGCCTAAATATTAACATTAGATTCAATATATATATATATATAGTCACACACAAAGAATCCTTTTAGTGACGGTACAGCTTAACTTGATTGTGATAAAAAATAAGCAAAAGTTCCAACTAAATAATAGATAATAATATTGATGGGCATAATCATTAGAACAAGAAAAAGTTTGCATACTTAGAGAAAAATAAATGAAAAATTTTTTAAAAAAATAATTGGGAAGCTTACAGTTATCATAAAGGTCAATAAGAAAAAAAGAGAGGCTGCAATAGCACTAGATAAAGAGTTGAGAGATCAAATTGTTGACGAAAACAAGGTTAGCAATAGGCGGCTTGCTATTAAGATAATTATTCGTGAGAATACTATGAATGTTAGTAGTGCTTATGTTCTTCAAACTTGATTAGTAACTTAAATCAATTTTAGGAAGTAGTGGATAAATTACTACAAGATATACCACATGAAGAAAGACCAACATATTGGGGTGATTTAAATTGGCTATATCGGTTCTAGCAAAGTGGGCTTTCAAAGAATTTATGGTAGCTTTGGAAAATTAGATACAAATAGTATGGGAGAATATATGTTAGATTTCTCATTAATTTATGATTTTGTAATAATAACAAGAATAAAAAAACTAAGTTACCTATAAAAGTGAAGTCACCATATCACAACCATATTTTTTTCTCTATATAAAGATTGTAAGATGATTTTGGGAGAAAAATTTTAACCACACAATAGAGAGTAGTAATTATAAATGTTTAATTTAATAGTAAAACAAAATAAAAGTACTTAGAATAAAGTGATAAAAAATGAAAGGTATAAAATTATCAATCTTTTGAGATACTAAGAGAAATTGAAATTCTTTAGTTAGCCAAATCTAATGTAAAATAAAGTATATAGTTCCATTAAAAGAATTATTGTACAAATTTTAGAATATTTAGAAAAAAAAAATCAACACTAATAAGAAGACATTGATAAATTGAGGAGGTAGAAAAGATTATTTAAAAAATTGGCCTATAAAAGACAACGAAATATGAATACTACTAAGACATATAGCAAGTCTACAAAAATTACAAGTCATATAAAGAGTGAAGCAACGCTGCAATTTTTAATGATTTAAATAAAAATTTTTATATATATATATATATATATATATATATATATATAAGTGATACAAGATATAAAAGATCTATAAACTTCCATCAAATTAGATTCATAAGAAATAAAGACAATATAATCTTGGTTTAAATAAAGATATTAAAGAAAAAAGAAAATATTACTACAAAAAAATTACTAAATATAAGCATTAAGGTCAATTTGATGGAAGTTTTAGGTCCAGATAAGAGAACAATGAATTAAGGTAAAGCTTTAGGTTCAGATAAGAGAACAATGAAGATTTGGAAAGTTATAGGAGCACTGCAATGATTTTGTTACCAAATCTTCTAATAGTTTTAAATACAAATAAATGTCAAATTACAAGAGAAGAATCATTTTAGTGCCAATATTTAAGAATAAATATATTGTCCAAAATTATGTTAACTATAAGGAAATCAAAATTATTAATCATGCTTGTAGGGGACGAAAGAGTATGGAAAATGAGCTCAAAAAACTATGTTAATATTGAATAATCAATTTAGTTTCAAGTAACAATAATCTACCATGAATGTGATTTTCATGAAGATAATTAAAAGTGAAGTATGAAAAAGGATATGCATATTATTTTTATTGATCATGAGAAGGCATATCATCAAAATGGGCAATCAAGAGAACTTGCCCGTGTTTGATCATATTTAGTTCGATAATTAGATACAGATCAACTTACTTTTACACGCTTAATAAATCAAACTTGAGCTTCATGTGCTTTGACCGTATCAAATTTGATAATAACTTGATGATGTGTATGTGTGTGTTTGTGTGTGTGTGTGTGTGTGTGTGTGTGTGTGTGTGTGTGTGTGTATAGATAAATGTATATATGAGTGGCAATATGTGTATCCTAATGTATATATGAAACCTATTTGTGGATATATAAACAAGATGAATGCAAATAAAATGATTTGACTTGCTTGATATGTCTAGCCAAACAGCACTTAAGCCCAATAATCAAATGCAACAAGAATTGATTGGTATGCATTAAGCAGAGTTTTTTTTTTTAACGCTAGTAAAGAAATGTGTGATGGAGCACAAAATAATATAAGAAATAGTTGATGAGCAACTCTAAAAACTTTCAATTACAATTGGTTTACATCAAAAATCAATATTGAATATAAATCATTTTTATTGAGGATGAAGATGCTTATGAAAAGTATTAAAATATGGTGAATTGGTAGGTAGACTACATCTATAGATGACACAGCTTTAATCAATGAAACATCAATTAAAATAAATAAAAATTAAAATGGAGTAAATTTTTAAAAAATGAACTTAGAAAGCTCGAGCATATTATATGAAATTTTAATTGATAAGATATAACCAATTTATCATTCAGTATTATTAGAGTATATGGTGATACATAGATGCAATAAGTTTAAGCATATTATATACAATATAAAAAAAGAATGAAAATATAAACAATGAAATAACTTATAAAATTGAAATTAAATAGTTAATAGTTTAAATAGATAGGAATCAAATGAGTTTCATGCGATAAGATTATATCAAGACTTAAGGTGAATTTTATAAAATTATAATTATGTGAATAATTTTGTATGAATCTAAATGTTGGATAGCAAGCTAAGTTGAGTATCTAAGTCGAGTATGACAATAATGAGAATGTTAAGATGGATGTGTTGATAACTAAAAATGTTAAGTAAAGAATGACATCCCCATAATATAATATAATTAAAAATAACTTTGAATGATTAAGGCATGTGATTTTTAAGGGTAGAAAATGTGCCCATTAGAGGAGTACATAAAATTGAAGTCAGATGATTAAGAATGAGCAGAGAGTGATGACATAAATAAATGTGTAAAATGATTGTCAAGAATACATTACGCTCCTTAAATTTTGCTTAGCACTAACAAATGAAAATAAAAATTTATAGAGTAAACCCTGAAATAGTTGGACAAGTCTTATGCAAAGGAAGATGGTATTAAACAAACTGACCAACTAAAAATACAAGCCAAAGAAACATGGTAAACAAAGCTATCTGATGTTATGCTCATAGCATACACACAATACAATATCACATTTCAACTCAAAAAGACAATTGAGCTCCAGATATCAAGGTATCTAGTTTTTCATAGAGCATTTGTCAAAAAATTGTTTCTAACAAAAGTAATTAAAAAAACTTACATGAGACATTGAATAAAAGTCTACTTATATGAGAAGAAAACTGAATTAAGTGGTTTAGGTGGTTTCAATGATGAAAATGACAAAATGTTCATATATCATGTTTCAATAGCATTTACATTCTTTTCCTATTTTAGACAAAAAAAAAAGATGACCAAATGATACACATCAGTTCAAGGTAAACAATAGTTGAATTACACTGGAAATTCAAGCTAAGCCAGAGGCAACAAAGCCTGGAGAAAATTCAAATGTAACCAGGACATGCCATCCCAAGCAGAAATTTACCCTGTCGCATGACTCAACTTCAATCATATACAATATACTCAACTTATTACGCACCCCAAAAGTAACTAAAACGGTTGATTTCATGGGGTATTTATTCAAGATGAATTTGTTGAAGTATTAGCCATTTTTCAATAATGAATACACTAACCTGCTTCAGAAGATTTTCATCAGTGGGAAGCCTCAAATCATCCTTTGTTTCACCATTTTCAGTCAACAGACTCACCTAATAAATATACAACTCAATCACTTTAAATTAAATGATAACAACACTATCAATATAGGAGTATTTATATATAATCGGGCATACAAAACCATCAGTGGAAATGTCAATTAGTTGATAGTCAGTACGATTGACATGAGGGACCTGAAAATAATTCAAAAGAAATTATGACAGCCATAAAAGCATAAATAAATAAATACAGTTTTGAAAAAACACTAAGGGGCTTACGTCACAGTTATGAGATGATGGCACAATATCCTCAAGTTTCTTGTTGTTGAATATATCAATGCCCACAAAATGGCACTTTGCATGACCATGCTTACCAGTTTTAGAGGTTGAGACTTCAACAACCTATAAAGAGACAACAAACAATATAAAAACACTGCTTCGCCAGCTGATGATTAAAAAAATATAATATATTTCACATGAGTTGGCCCTCACTTGACAATCTCATTAGAGATTAAGCATATAGCACAAAAGACAGACCGCAGAGAAAAACAATATATTTAACACAATAGTAATAAAAAAACAATATACTCATTATAGGAAACAACAAAAAGTTACATCACCGCGATGAATAAAATAAAAAAGAGCTGGTTAAATTAACAATTACATAGAAAAACAAGAATACACTATAGATATATTCATACAACCAGTCTAAACATAGCTAAGTAAAAGGACGATTAATGGAAACACCCTGAATTAAAGACCCATACAGCATATCTAGGTCTGGATATCCATTAACCCAACACCATGGCTATTTTAAGCAACATATAGAAATACCTAGGTCAAATATGAACCAAGCTTTCAGGCATACATGAGACTTGCCATCATGTCAGACCATTGCAGTTGGATAACAAATTGTGAATCAAAGTTCATCCAATAGAAACGAAAATGTAACAAATACAAAATAAATAAAAGAATAAAATAAAAATGATCTATGAAAAGTGAGGTAGTATTAAGCCACCAAGAGACATCACAATAGATGATCCTCAAACATTGGTGAATAAATGCTTCAACTTATGAGTTTTGGATTCCCTTCATGTCAACATTATTCATACAACTAGGCCACAAAGGGAGCCCACAGAATCCACTCACTTAGATAATCTTACATCTCAAAACTCTAGGAAACAAGATGGAGAGTGCAAAGATTGTATTTTAGTGGCTTCCTTTTGATGTAAAGGGGTTCTTCAATCTAAAGGTGAAAGTTATAGAGAGGAATTTTGCATGTTTAGGTTGCTCTCACAATCATTAGTTGAGTTCCTTTATAAAAGCATATAAATCTTAAGGATCAAAAAATAAGATAACACAATCATCTTTGTTGCAATAACAATCACCAATAATGATTGTCAGCAACACAATTTTCAACATGTGAGGAGTATCAATCCTTCAGTTGATGAAGTTCGGTAACAAAGGCTCTCTCTCTCTCTCTCTCTCTCTCTCTCTCTCTCTCTCTCTCTCTCACACACACACACACACACACACACACACACACACACACACACACACACATAATCTCAAACTCAATTTAAAATCACAAACTAGAAATCTCATTGAGCAAATTTTGAGCCAACCTAATTATTAATCAGGCATCAAGTTATAACGGTTCCAATTTTTAAAACCCAACAAATGAATACTTGAGACGCATCTCACTGAAGACAATCTCAAAAAAATCCTTCAGTGCAAAAGTCAAGTACTTGAGTTAGAACAAATTAAAAAAGATGTCTCTAAGAATCTGCACACTTCTAAGGTTTAGACTCAAAGCTTGATAAACCAAAAAATAATTATAAATCAAGAATGCTTAATGATGGAACAAAATGTCATCAGTCCAACTTATAGTTATAGAAAGGTACCAAAGCTTAGAAAACTAGATCATAAGAAATTCTTAATCGATAACATGGATATATATGACTAGAGCAACTCCAATTATTTTAGAATCACGTTGTGTTACATCATATTGACTTACCTTTGATGAGAATATCAGGGAGTTCAACAAAAATTATACCATTCATTTAATCAAGGAAAATGACTGGTCACATCATCCCCAAAACATGTCTAGTCCTTCTCTGATGAACAACGTGCATCTTTAAAGAACTAGTGTAGACAAAGACATCTTTCTCATACATTCAAAATATTTGAAGGCAAATATCTAGGCTAGTTTAAGAAGAAAATAGGAAACCAGCCTACACCAAAACAGTAAAATATATCTACAAGTATACAAATACAAATAAAAGTTTTCCTAATTTGAATATATACAATCAAAATTTCTTGCCATGAATCTGTAGAATCTTGATTTGCTACTGCATGAATATGTGAGATTTTGATCTTTCTTCTTTATAGCATAAATTAACACTCCTCAAGCCTTGAATAGATGTGTTCCATTACCAACGTGGATGCAATTTGAAACCCTCCTCTACTTAATCCTTTGCAAAACAGATCTGCAAGATATCGATCAATGAATGCATATTATGTGGAAATCAAGCCACAATAAGGTGTTTCTTTCATCAAGCGTATGTAAACGTATATATGCTTTGTTTGATCATGTCACATTGAATTATGATCAATGTTTATTAAAGATTTGTTGTGGCAAAAAATCTCATCAAGTTATCCTACTAAATCTTAAAATTCTCTAAAATGGTTTTCAACCACAACAATTTACAAACACCTTAGGACAATTCTCGAAATTCTGCTTTACTATTTGACCTAGTCATTACATTTTGCTTCTTACTTGATGTTATACAATTTCCATGAAAAAATATGCTTTTTATAGAAATTGATCTTCTATCCACAATATACTCAACAAATGATTATTTTAAATAAAATTCCTTTTCATAGAGTTCCTTTTAAGTACTGTAATACTTGTTTTACAACCAAAATACGAATTTTCTTTGAATTGTGCATCAATGTTCACAAAAACAACATATGTTATATTTAATCTTGTGTTAAGAGAAATACAATAGCCTTCCCTCCAAGAGTTCATACATCTCGATGTTCACTCCAACATCCTCCTTAGCTTCTCCAAGTTAGTGATTAAGATCTATTGATGTACTTGTAGGTTTACATGCCAATCTTCTCATTGCTTTTAAGAGGTTGGTGACAAACATTTATTGAAAAATGAAGATTCCTTAGTTGATGTATGCAATTTTTATTCATAAAAATACTTCTATAGACCCAAGTCATTAACCTTAAGTTATTTGGCCGAACATTGTCTCAAATCTTACTTTTCTATCATCCCAATTACAAGTATCATCAACATATACCAAAAGAAACATGACAACTTCCTGAATTTGTGTGCTTAGCGAACAATGTATGATATTCCTTTGTATCTCATGACCAGTACCATCTTTGCAAACCTTCCAAACCATGCTCCTAAAGATTGACTCAACCTATACAAGGGTTTTTCAGTTAAGGAATGCATTTTTTACATCAAATTGTTGCATTCTCGACCATAATAAGTTGCCAAAGACATTATAACACTCTGTATTACACAATGCAAACACATTTGCATCTCATGGGTCCTTCTCTTGTAACTAAAACTCACCAACTCTCACGTTTTGTTTTTTTCTAAGATATTCATAGTTTATTTTTAATTTTCATTAGATAAAATCTTAAATAATATAGTAGAAATACAACTATTATTTAGGCTTACAAGGGAGAATCTTAGCTGAAAACATTTTAAAAAATACAACATGAGAAAGTGGAGACAAAAGATACTTGGTACATCCATAGTTCCCTTGCTAATCATAATGAGAAGAAAATGCCTTGAATTGCTACCCAATTGAGTTTGTAAAGTAGTTGTTACCTCATTAACTAAACTCTCTTAAGATTTTTAGCGAATGCAAGTTTAGATTTAAAAGGAAAACAAACATCTTAATTAATGAGGAAATGATGTATATTTGTGTTTTACAAAATCATAAATACCAAACAAGAACTTTTCAATATCAAATTCCTTACATGGAGAATGAAAACTAATCTAAAAGTTCATAAATGGACTTACTAATCAATGATAATAAAGCCATAATCTATCTTCGTTGAATAAAGAATTTTGAAAAAAAATGGCAAGGATAGTTTATTATTAGTAGTAGTTCGATTAAATTATGCCTTGAGGTAATAAAGTCTGTTCAATTCCTTAGCAAATTCACTCATCTTTCTAAAATCCTGATCATGAAAAACATCATGAGTAGAAAAAAGATGGCATTGCAATTGCAATACAAACCTCAAACAATTTTTTTTATTTAAACAAGGCTAACAGAGAGCTTTGGAATATGTATAACATTTTTAACAAGATGTTAGGCTAATTTGAACATTTTTTATGCTGACAACAGTAGTAAAAGGACCAATAATTATGTCAATCTTCATACTTCTTGAACAATGTGTGTATATAGCTCAATTACTACAGTTATGCTTCTTTTGAAGAAAAAAAAAATCATTTCCTAGAATTCCTTTCAGGTACTCCAATACTCAATTTTTAGTCACATGTGAATTTCCTTTGAATTGTGCATAAGTTGGAGGTTCATAATGATAGCATAAGTTATATTGGTCTTATATGGGAAAAATAAATGAGCTTTTCCACTAAGTGTTGATACATCTCCATGTCCACCACAGCATCCTCTTAAGCATCTCCAAATTTTTGATTAGTCAACTTGTTGGTATACATGTGAATTTTTTTATTTCTTTGAAAAAATAATTGACATACTTTTCTTGAGAGAAAAATTTCTTTTCTAGAATGTACAACTCCAATTCCTGAGAAGTGTCTCAACCTTCACAGATCTATAACCTCAAATTATTTTGGCCGAACATTGGCATAAAACTTATTTTTCCACGCCATTCTGCATTGCAATCATGTCATCAACAAACACCATAAAAAATTGGTAGCCTTATGTTTGAGTGTTTCCAATGGTTAGCACCAACTTTGCAAACCTTCCAGATTAGGCCATGGAGACTATTCCAATCCATACAATACTTTTTTTTAGCTTGGATGCATGAATGATAGCAAGATTTCTTTCAAATCCAAGTGAAATAACTAGATAATTTTCTTCCTAAAGAAGTCCATAGAGATGCATTTTTGCATCAACTTGCTACAATTTTCATCCATACTTAGCTGTTAAAAAGAATAGAGCTCTCATAGTGGGAACTGAAGCAAATATCTTTTAACAATCTATGACACATGTCTGTGTATATAGTTTAGCTATTTACCTTGCTTTGTCCCACTCTAGTGATCCATCGGCCAGGTATTTCATAGTGTAAATACACTTGCATATCACGAGTCTTTTCTCACAAATAACTTTCTTGCTCTAATATTCTGTTCATTTAAAAAATTTCATCCCTGCATCCATAGTTTGCTTCAATGTCTCAGTAGATAAAGCCTTGCATAACATGACAGGAAAGAAAATATTATCTAGGCTTCCAAGAAAACTCTTAGATGAGGTTAAAAACTCTTAGAGATGCAGCACAGGAAAGTGGATGCAAGGGTATCTGGTCTTTTCAATGGTTCCCTTCCTAATGCCAATGAGATTATAATCTGAAATTGATACATCATTTTCAGGACTTTGGTGAAATTTTTAGATTGAAGCAAGTTCAAAAACAAAAACTTTTTCCCATGAATAAACTTGGTCAAATCAAAGATATCACAAAGACATGGAAGATGTGAATATAGGCTTACGACATTCTAAAAGAGGCACAGGTATAGGATGCAACAGAATCTTCATACCAAAAAGGCATGAATTTTGATGAAGTCAATAAAAGATAAATCATATCTTCTTCCATGACTAGATTCTCCACCCAAAAATAAATAAAAAAATAGGATTATATTTCATGAAACATGATATCAATGGAGGTATAAAATCTTTTGGAATGTGAATGGCTACACTTATATCTCACCTCACAGCCCTTAGAACAAAATTTTCCCCTGTTTTGACTATGTATGTGAGCCAAAGAGACATCCAAAAATATTAGGAATTAGATGATTTGAAATTCTTAGATTATAACAAAATTTAGACAACATTTCCATAAGAGATTTGTAGTCAAGATTCTAAATGGGGAAAAAAAAAGAAAACAAGGATAAAAAAAACTTCTAAAAGTGTAACTTAATTACAACATTTAGGTACATTATATTAAAACATAAATGTTTGAGCTGCATCAAGGCGATGACTACTTTTTCCTTTCAAAAATAATATTTTGTTGTAGATCATTTAAACATGATGACTCAAGAATAATACAATCCTTTTAAATGTATGGAGTCAAAACCTAGTTAAAATAATCCATTGCATTATCTAAATTAAACTATTTGATTTAAATACCAAATTGATCTGAAACCATATTGTGATAAAAACAAAACTCATTAAATTTATTGTGTTTCAAAAATTAGCTTAGAAGTTCTGTGTTTCCAAAATTGTAGCTAGAGCAAATAGTAAATGAGAGAGATCAACATCAATAGAGAGTCACAGCAGGAGGTCAACACCACTAGAGATAGCTATTAAAACAAACAACATAAATATCAACATCAATAAAAACTAAAGCCAAAGAAGGTTCCTATAACAAAGAAGGCTATAAGGAGAAATTACACAACGATGAAGGCTACAGGCAGAAACGATGAAGTTGGGCCCTACCAAAAGTAAGCGACAAAGTCAAAGTAGTGAGGATCAATAGTTATCATCATCGCAATAGACATAAAAAAAAATGTCTTGGTAGCTAGCAAACACAGAAGGCATTATCATCGCAAAGGGAATATTTTTCCAACAATCATTGTGGGTGCCATAGACAACATTACAAAAGCTTGTTGCACATGAAATGGCAAATGTCGCATGATAAACATATACTAGAAATCACAATGTCACACGATAAAGGCCTAAAGCAGAAGAGAAAAATATCCCCAAGAAGAGATCAATGAAATCAACGAGATAAGCAAGAAAACAATAAAAAAGAATGACAAGCAAAAACCAATATGATTAATGAGCACAGATAGCAAATCGATGATGAAAACTAAGTCCAAGCAACAATTTTTTATTTTTTTATTTTTTTATTTATTTTTTATTTTTTATTTTATTATTATTATTTTTTATTTATTTATTTATTTTTTATTTATTTATTTTTTATTTATTTTATTTATTTATTTTTTAAGTCCAAGCAACAATGAAGATTGAGATAGAAGAAGCCTAAAGACCTAGATCTCTAATACTAAGCAAAGAATACAAAAAAAAATAATTATGTTATTCAAAGTATGTAATACAAGCCAATATTTGAACTGATCTAAAAGAAATTGAGAACTATTCCACACCAAAAATGAAAAAAAAAATACCATTCCTAATTTAAATATATACTATCAGATTTTCTTCATTGGCATGAAATTGTAAGATCCTAATTTCCATAGCCTGCATTTGTGTGTACCACTAGAACTGCATTATTACGCTTGACCAAGGACCTAGCTCATAGTTAACAATAAGCTAAAATGACAAAAAACTAAGTTGGCACAATCAAAGTCTATCTATTAAGGATCACACTTAAAAACCCAACCATCTTAATGCTAAGTGAAATCCCCTCTTTTACAATTAAATGGCTACGTCAGAGAATAGTTGACATTATCAAGGGTGATACAGAGCCAAATTAGAATGAGCCGGCCACGTCTGAAAAACATAATGAAGACTTTAGTCATCCCTCAATTCAAGCTCAAGTTGAATAAGAAATAATAAATAATGATAAATTATTTGGTATGATAACTATTAAATCTAGCTAAATTGTAATAAACGGTTTGGGTGTTTAGGACTGAAATGAATGTTATATCTATCAAAAATTTAGTAGAATACTTTGATGCAATGTTAGTAATTATTACGCTTTTATATTTCAAAATAATTTGATAATATTTTATTGATATTTTTTTAAGTTTAAATAACCATTAACCCATAAATAATAAGATATTATAATTTTTAATCATCCTCAATGATAGTCTTAGCATCATTAGATCATAATAATCAATTCAAAAACTAAATAATTAGACCGGTTGATTTAATAATTAACAACTCTATTAAAAATTTTATAAATCACTACTATTTAAATTAATTTATAAACAATTAATTATTCCTATTTTTAATAAATTATAATTAAACTAAACAATCATTTAATACAAATTAACACGATCATTTATTTTTGACTATTGATAGAGTAATTTGAAATTAATTAGATGACTAAACATTTATTATTAATAATAAGGAAGAACACCGAAGTTTAAGCAACTTCTTCAATCAAAATTGCACTTGACAGCCTACTCCAATCTAGGGTCCTCCAACACTCCATCCTTGCCAATAACCTGAAATGCCAACTTCAAACTCCTCTCCTCTGGCAAAGGTGAAATCTAGGGCTGCAAACAGTCCAAATGCCAGACAACTTACTAGTCCAACTTAATTAGAGCTTATTTACGATTGTTTTATTAACTAATCAAATAAGCTTTAACACACTTTTAAATACTACATTATCAAATAATCATTTATGATCATAAGTAGTATCGTTTAAAGCTCATTAAAAACTTTATTAAGTCAATTTAGGCTCAATATACTACTTAATTTAAAGCTCAATTAAAGTCATGTATACTACTTCACTAATAAATTAGTTATTTGCAAATGAGTTGAAACCTAGTGTGAAATTATAACTAATAATAAATTTTAAGTTAAATAAAAATAATTAAAATCAAATTTAAAATTAAATCACTTTATTTAAGACAAAATATTATTAACTAAATAATCAAAAATATAGTACATGCATATGTTTGCAAAATAATTTTAATACGTGTTTGATGATAAAAAATTAGATTATTATATAAGGTTAAAAGATGCAACAATGCATAATAACTTTTCTATTATATAAATTCTACCAAGAGATGCTTCAAGAATTTTTTTTGCGTGAAATAGTTTGAGCCTTAACATCAAAAGTTGTGATCATACCATTACATCATGTTGTGATAAAAGTTAGTAACAATTAGATGGAAACAAGAGGCAAGTTGATTAAAAATTATGACATGGATTGAGATATTCCAAATAGAGTTTAACTTAATCTTTCTTACAAAAAACAAAAAATGCATGTGTGTGTCCTAGTGGCATTCAAAGTGAATGACACTATTCTTTTGCATGGCCTAGATTGAGGCTTAGCTCCATTAAGGCTCAATAAGGGGCACATTTATGTTTCCAAACAAGCTATTCATTTAAAGATTGCTAACCACAAAATGAACCAAGCTAGAGTTGAGCTTAAACCAAATTAAAATAAGTATAAATTTAAATGAATCAAGCTTGAACACTATCACAAAAGCTCGAATTTTGTTTTAGCCAAACTTAAACAAGCTTTTGGCAAATGAGCTTGAGCTCGAACAATCTCAACTCACTCGGCTTGGTTCGTTTAAAGCCTAAGTAGCATCATCCTCTACAAGCAAGTCAATCTCTTCCCTAGATTGTGACAACAAATGGTAAGAAGGTGAATGAAGTGAGATAGATAGAGGAATGAGGTTCACAGAGGGATAAATCACATAAAATCTCATCTCCCACAGGATTTAAGAAATACAAGATTTAGCACAAAACATATGCAAAACTATACAAAACAGCATTACAAAGGATGGTAGAATCTAAAGGACAAAATATCCTGTTTGTCAAGATTTAAGCCAAATTGTGATAAATCCAAGTTAAATCTTGCAACTAAGCAACCCCTAAACTTAACCAATAAGACCCAATATCACAATCTAGCTGTCCTTTTTTAATTTACTTGGACATGAAGAAAACTTTAAGGCCATGTTTAGAAACCTATTTTAGATAGGATTAAGCATGATTTAGCTTGAATCCTGCCAAAAAGATTTGTGGGACTTCGAATCCTACTGGTTTGATAAAAGATGTAACTAACAAAGGGGAATATTAGTCAAATACAATATTTATAAAATCCCAGTCGTCAAATGATGTCAATGGATATTAAGATTCCCCCATCTCAAAATCTTTAATCTTGAAACAAACAGCCAAATTGTCATCAATATTCGGCAAGAATTAACAATTGCCAAACAGTTTTCAGGTTGCAATCCTCTCAAGATTAACTAAATCAGGGTTTACCAAAAAAATTAAGACGCTTCAAGGAATCAAAAGCCTCCTTCATACATGAAGGTTAAATCAATTTGAAATTATGTAAGATCAAACCAAATCAACCGCAAAAGAACACAACAATTCCTCTCCACATCCTATAACAATCATCAGATCACCAATCAGCAGCAGTAGTAAAAAGAATACAAGTAGAACAGAAGACTCGGGATCACCTTGCAGGGTCTGGCTTTGATGACTATGTACCCATTCTTCCGGATGGCACCGGCTTGCTGCGGATACGTCTTCGAGGCACCGGCATCGGCCTTAGACTCGAAGTGGTGCTCCTCATCCGACATTTTTTTTCCCCCGCGATCTTACCTCTCCGACAGGTCAGAAGAAGACTGGGAGGTGGAGAAGCCCTGGACGACTGTATTATTTTATAGCTCATTTCTTAAAGCTAGGGTTTTCTATTTCGCTCGTGGCCGTCGGATGCTAGGCGTTGTGCAGTCAAGATCTGCTATTTTGACAGATTCAATATCAGCCGTCCAATACACATTGTATGACTAAAATGGATAAATTGCACCATGAAGTTTAAGCCTTAATTAGAAAATCAGTGCACCTTGCTTTCATTGGAATTAGGTATAACTAAGAAAAAAATTAAAGAAGGTGAAATAACCAATAATCAATATCATAGAATTCAACCTATATAAAATGGCTAATGAGAATCCACAACGATTATTAATACTAAATAATAAGGGGGATTTACATATCATACACGCTTACGATTTACATATCTCACACTCAAATTTTAATTTTACTTAAAATAACACTTAAATCTTTATTATTACATCAAAAATACCACTGTTACTTTTTTCAAGTGAAATGCACCTTTTCCGTAGGAAGAAAGTCAGTTTTGTAAATATTCAAATTTGGGTGTGAAATATGTAAATGCATAAGAATTCTGTGGTTTGTATGTAAATTTCCCAAATAATAACTTCACAAAGTCAATGTAACACTTTATAGAAATCGTCATACCATACAACAAAATTAAAAGATGATGATTAATAATAGAGACAAAGAAGGGCTAGTGAAAGGGTTGAGATAAGAATTGTGTGTATAAAAATGCTCATAATTCTACTAGAAATTATGTGCATATATTTGCGCCATATTTGTAGTACCAATTGGCTTGAATAGAACCACCTAAGGTTATTGGTAATCTGCAGTGATACATATTATATAGATAAAAGATACTATTGCTCTCGAGCGAATGAACAAGTCATTATCTAAGTGTAATAAATGTACAAAAATTATTCTTGACTAATATGGATGGAGTGTGATGAGCATGTATTCATTCTTAGTCGTAAGTTGAGTGAGATGTGATTTTGACTCCTAGAATTTGGGGCTATTTAAACATGAAGTGTGGAATTAACATAATGATCAATTTGACCTAAGGGCTTATCTTAATAAATATAAACAAGAGTAACATGAGAATTAATAAAACTTATTGATGAATATGTTGGCCTGACATGCGATCATGACATAATCGATTTGATCCATTAGTATTTTGAAATAAACAAGTGAACATGATGAAACCATCAAAACATATTTTCAAAGATAAACTAAAGTTTAACGATTAATCTAAAATCGAGTTGGAATGAATTACACCAAACCTAACCTAGTAAATTTTAGCTGTATATTGGCTAGTTTAGATGACACTCTATTGTAATAAGACAAAGGTGTTAACTTTTTATTTATATTTGAATGAAGTAATTCAAGTAATCACAACTATATTATTAGAGGTTATGAGAAGTAGGGAAGCACACATATAAGATCATGTAAATGAAGGCTTCTTAAAATGTGTCAAATTCTTCCACCAATTCTCTGTCTCTACCATTATCAAGAGTTTTATCAATAATGACTTTATAAGGATAATTTTCTTGCTTTGCTAAAGAGATATGGAATTGGTGAAAGAGGACAAGAAGCTTTATAATATAATATAAAGGAAATGATGAGATCTCTCTCTCTCTCTCTCTCTCTCTCTCTCTTGAATTACAGAGTCAATATTATTTAGACTCATATTTTTTCCATGAATAATTCATTCATGGCTATAAGGTATATGTTGTATATCATTAAGGAAAGACTATACCCACAAGATCTCGAGAATGAGAATTGAATATATATATATATATATATATATATATATATATATATATATATATATATATATATATATATATATATATATATATATATATATATATATATATATATATATATATATATATATATATATATATATATATATATATATATATATTCTATACTTAAACCCCTCAATGCTAATGGGCTCGACAAGAGCTATATTTATATTGTAGAATTATAAAGTATATAGAAAATATAAGCA
The DNA here is from genome assembly GCA_021442155.1 of Cymbidium sinense. Lineage (NCBI taxonomy): Eukaryota > Viridiplantae > Streptophyta > Magnoliopsida > Asparagales > Orchidaceae > Cymbidium > Cymbidium sinense. The sequence continues at coordinate 283,670,927 of CM038215.1, forward strand.
GAGATAAATCAATCATCACAAAAGAATTGTGATGGGAATGTCAACAAAATAATATTAAAGAACTGTTGACCTCACTTTTGGAGTGAGTTCTTAATTTCCTCATCATAGATCTTGGACTCTTGTAGACACTAAAAGCCTTTTAGTCTTAAGACACTTCTAGTGATTAGGTGAATACTTAATCTAAGCCTAGGGACTTTGAATGGTTAACTATGGGAATAGGTTATGCCTTAGGGACTTAGGAAGACTTGCCTATCCCATGGCTTAAACCCAACCTATGCTTTCATTCTCAAACCAAACCTCAAATTCACAACAAATCAAAACCAAATTTCCAAAACTCGTAATCAATCTCATAATCAAATTCAAGCTCAAGATTCTCCATGAACCTTATGATTGATTTCAAAACCCTTTCTATGCCCTTTTGATTTCATCTCATGGACTTAGCCTTAACCAAATCCAAATCAATCCCAATTCATTTGATTTTCTCAAAGATCAATTCATTCCCTCAATCATTTACCAAATCCAAATCCAAATTCTAAATCAAATAATTCAATCCCAAGATCAAATCCAAAATCAAAATTCCTTCCTAAGCCATATGACCCATTCTTATAAACTAAGCCAAATCTCCACCAAATTCAACTCAAACTTAATTGATCTCTTCATGAATCATTTATATCTTTATGCATATTCACAAATATAAATGAGATATAAACTCAAATAGCCAAAACTAAATCAAACTAATTCTAAATCCAATCAAATCCCTTCTTAAGTCTTATGGACCCACCTCCATAAGCTTAGCCAAATCTCATACAAATCAACCCACAATCAATTGGTTTCTTTATAAAACAATTACTTCTTCATTTATATTCATAAATATAAATGAAGACCACCATCCAATGACCAAAAATAAATCAAAATAAATCAATTTCCTCCTTAAGCCCTTTTGACCTACATTCTTAAGTTTGGTCAAATTTGCTTCCAAATCACTCTAAACTCAAGTGATATTCTCATGAATCTTTTATGTCTTCATTTATATTCCCAAATCTAAATGAAATATAAATTCACATGACCAAAACCAAGTTTAAAATCAAACCAAAGCCTAATTCAAGCCTTTTTAGCCATTTCCTTGGACTTGGCTAAATCTTATCCAAATCAAGCCAAAACTAATGGATTTTCTTTTGAATTAATCATTCCTTCAATCATTTATCCTAATATAAATAAAAATTATAAATATCAAACCAAACTCAAGTCAAACCCAAGTTAGTCATTTTAGCTTGAAAACTTCAAACAATCTAAAATCCATTAGACTCCAAATTAATTGCAGTTGGATTTATATTTCAATCATAGGCTCACATATAAGTTCAACTAAACTTGAATCAAACCAAAACCAAACCAATTGACCCATTTAGGTCCACTTAACCCAAAGTGGCCTAAAGGATCTTTTTGACTCTAATTCAACCCAAATTGGATTGAATCAAGCCCATCCAAACCTCATATCATGATCAACAATCACCCTAGGGTGATCAACTTGAATTGGGTCAAACCAAGTCAACTTGATCATTTGACCAAGTCAACCTTTAGCCCAAATGAAACCTAAACAAGTCAAAACCCACCATACACCAAATTGATTGAAACCATTGATTCAAAATAACTCATGATCAATAATTTAACATGACTTGACCATCAATTGAAGCCAACCATTGATTTTTTGACCCAAATTGGCCTAAAGACTAAAGAAATTAAATGGGTCAAATCCATCTAAATTGATTGCAAATGACTCAAGTTCATTCCAAATTGATTATTGAACTTGATCAAAGCCATAATTAAATTGAAAATTGATTGACCCAACTTAGCCCAAATTGACCTAAAGGGTTAAATTGGCCAAAATCTAAGTTAAGTCTAAATTGATTCAAACCAGAGCCTACAATCATTTTCAATTGGCCAATTGAACTTGAACCAACACCTAACCCAACCCAAATTGCTCAAATTGGTCAACTTAGCCCATTTGACCTATATGAATCTAAGTGAGCCAAAATCAAACATAGGCCAAATTGATTGAAACCACTTGAACTAAAACTCTTCAAATTATCATTTGAACCTAACCTCAGGTCTTGGTTTGACTCAATTTGACCAATTGGTCAACCCAACCCAACATGAACCTATGTGAACCCATTTGACCAAATGAAGCCAAAACCCATAAAACTAACCCATGGGACTTTGGTGGCTGACCAAACCCGACCCAAACTGACCCTAGGTCAACCCAAAGTCATCTCAAAAGCCATGTGGGCCCCATCCAAGCCACAATCCATTGGTTAAGCCCTCTTCACATAGGATTCTACCCATAAATGGCAAAGTCCACTCTTCCATCACCTTGGCAGCCATCCAACTTCCAAATGAGGCATCCTTAAGCTTTCACCCAGAGAATAAGACATGGACCAAAGGGAGGTGAGCCAACTCACCTCCCATACAAGTCGAGGGATGAAGGAAACCAAATCGAGGCTTGAGTCACCTCCCATGACTTCCTCCAACTCAATCGAAGCTCGTGGACTGATTGAGACACCTCTAACTTTCTCGGCCGGGGATGGGAGGAGGCCATCTAGTCCAACTCATCAAGGGGTATACTCCCCCAATTTGAATGGGAAACACACCAATTCACTTCGTACAAACTTTCTAACACCAAGCCAAGCTTCTCTTGAGTTCTAGAGCGATTCCAAGTTTCTCACATTCGACATTCTCTCTTCCAGTGCAAAACTAAAATAGGGGAGGCTAGTTTCGATCCTAACTTCGCCAATACCCCACCTCAATCAAATTCCTCATTCTTACACCATCTCTACACCTCATCGAGGCCACCCAAATCATTTTTTTAGCTCCAAATCAACTCCAAGCTCGATTTCGATCAAAGCTGAATGCTAAGGAGGAGGATCTTGGTCTCCAAGGCAATTCACACCAAATCAAGAGGCTGTGATCAAGGTTTTATCTCAACTCTAAGCGCTTCAGCGTCGAACCACGGTCTTAGCTCCAGTGAGGTATTTCCATGAAACCGATCTCTAGCTTAAGTGTGGTTGGTCTTTTTCGAAGAGAAGTTTCATTGCATGCAATCTTGGATGTTGGATGTGCTCATCTCCTTCCCTTGATGGTGTGGAGTAGCTTTGGAGTTCATCCGAGCTTAGGTGAGCTCGGATCTAACGATCCATGGCGGACGGATGCTATCGTTTGTCACTCGCAGGAAGGAGGATCATGGGTCATCCCTTTTTTGTGATTGGAATGGACGACTCTGATCAGATCATGCTAGATCAAATAAGATTATCTCACCTTAGATTGTCATTGATCGATCGACGAGGATCAATGTCGATCCGCCAACTAACTCGGCGCTCAGACGTGACAACTTAAATAACCAATCCCGCGGTGCCATGTGGAAAGCATGCTCATACGCCACGATGGCGGACGTTTAATTAAGTTAATTGAATTTTAAGGCTAAAACTTTCATAATTCATAACTAATTGTAGAAAAATCCAAAATATATAAATAATGGCTCATATTAAAAGTATTTCAGAGGAGAATTTAATAAAAATATTTGCAATTAGTTTTGAATAGTAAATAAAACTTAATTAGAGTTTAATTAAAAACTTAATTAGCTTAATTACTCTATAATTATTCTAGTGATTGATCCCAAAAATTTTGAGAGGATGACATCTGCCTCATCTAATTTTCTTGAGATTTATTACTTGTTAAATTAGGGGATTGATTAATTGAGCTCTAATTACCTTCTTAACTTAATTAAAGAATAATTAAGCATATAAATAGTACTTAATTAATTATTTGGATTCTCTAATCACTGTTGAACAGTAAGGAGACTTAGGGAAGTGGATTGGAGCCTCTCTCCTAATCCTTTTCCCTAATTTTCCCTCTCTTTCCAACCAAAGTACTAATTAATGATTAATTAATTAATGACTTAATTATCTAAGTTAAAATCCAAATTACATTAAATCATGTTGGTTAAGTAGGTGACTTATGGAATTAGGTTGGGAACTCTTTCGCTATCTTTTTCCCTTAAGCTCATCCCATTTCCATGATAATTGTTTAACTTTATTAACTAATTAAAGAGAAATGAATTAATGGATTAATCACCTAATTAAGAATTTGATTTCTTTGTTTTAATCTTGGGTACACATTTAGGTGTTCAAGAACCTAAAGAGGTTAGTGAAATTATAATTAGCTCACACGTGTGAGAAAATCATGAAAGTAATTAAAATAGTTCTTTAAGCTTAATTAATAAATGATTATGAGCTAATTGATTAGACCCCTTTCATTTCATAGGAGCATTGCTATTTACTTTTCAATTTTATTTGCATATTACATTAGTTCATAATTATTTAATCAATTACCTTAAGGTAACATAGGCAAGGGTTTAATTAATTGATTTAATTTACACCTTAACCTAATTAATTCATAAAATCAACCTAATTGCTCTTCCTTAAATCAAATTAACTTACACATGGAGAATGGGATTAAGATTAGCAGATCTTTCTCACACCTCTTAAATCAAGTTAAACATAAAACTAAAAGTGACATTAAAAAGTTTGGTTTATTTTAAATAAGCTTATTTAATATGATTATCCTTAAGAATTAGTTGGATTGAATAAAATTGCATGCTAGTGTCTCTTTATTTCTTCTCAATCACATTAAAATGTTATATGCCACTTGATTCATGCATTTATTTCTTCAAAAATTAATTCAACATAAATGATTTCCTTTATGTCAAACTTGCATGTGTTGATTTAAATTAATATATGTGTGGCTATTATCACTATCAAATCTAAATCTACTTTCCAAATCTTATTAACAAGTGATTACATATGCTATAAATGCTAGTTCTGAATACATAGGAAATGCATATGATTATAGCTTAAATGCATGAAGTAAAGTTCTTTTCTTTCATTCATATATATTGATTTATGTTAGTAAGAATGTTAATGGGTATTTAGTCTGGACATCCCGAAAATGCGAGGTTTTAAGTAGCCTCAAGGAGGTCATTTTAATTACCTCACTTCTCTGGTAACAATGACATGTACTCCATTTGATTTCATTCTTACATCTTTCAATATTAGAATTTAAATAAGACTTTACTCTATGTATATGAACCTTTTCAATCAAATAAAAGTATAACTTTTGCATGGTTTCCTTTCCTTTAGTTATGTATACATTCATACATATTTAAGAAAAGCAAATATAGTTTGGACATCACGAGAATACGTGGCTTTAAGCAGCCTCAAGGAGGTCATTTGATTACCTCACTTCAGGGTTAACAATGGCATGCACTAGCTTATGTCTCTCATACATGTGGGTGCGTGTGTTTAATTATGGAGTTGAAATCCCTCTTTCTCTTATCAAAATACATGCATCTACAATTATTTAAGTGATAGAATTAATTAATCATGTGATTAAAAGCTTTCTTTCTTGTATTCATGTATGCAAATTTACATATGTTTGAATGCAAATGATATTTTGTCTGGACATCCCCGGAATACGAGGCTTTAAGTAGCCCCAAGGAGGTCATTTGATTACCTCACTTCCCTAGTTTAACAATGACACATACCTGTTTAACTTCATTCTTATGTATTTTTTGTATAAGAATTTAGATTGAGCTTTAAATTAATATAATAAAATAATTCAATAAAAAGTAAAATTTAAACTTTAAATTTACATGTTCATATTCATCACTTAAATATGCTAAGACATAATGCATGTATAGGCATGTTTAGGATTTAATCATATGCATGTTACATATGATGGAAAGAAATGAATAAACATGTGTTATGTGATAGTAATTAATTCTAATTAATCTTAAGATGTCATTCTTATTGAATAAATCTATTTAAAATTAACCTAAACTTAGGATAAATTTAAAATATGTAATAAGTTATTCACTAAAGATAATTGATTAATTAATATGCTTTAGATGTGGCTTAAGGTAGGGATAAGAGAGAGTGGTCCTCTCTTTTCTTCTCTTTATAACATTTAGTTGTTAAGAGTAAGATAAGTGGAACAAAAGAAAGCATTAAGTGAAAATTACCAAATTGACTAAGTCATTTAAAGTAAAACCATCCTTTACATTTAAATCAAATCATACTTAAATAATTACAACAAAGCCTAGTTAAGGCATACCACACAAGCCTTAATGCACACACTTTAGAATTAAGTCACTACTTTTAGTTTTATGTTAGGGCGTGTGGTGAACTTTTTATATATCTCCACCTTCATCTATCCCCTCTTTTAGAAAGAGAAGGATAAATGAAAATAGAATATATAAAATACGCCTTGTTGGGATGCCACGCAGATCTGTAGTTATTTTTATAAGGGTGATCGGGTATGGCATTGAGAAAATTTGTACTATCTCAAGAGATTGAAGTCACCACCCTACAATGGACCTAATCACCTCAATAAGGACTCCTAAGGACTATGGGTCTTCAAAATATACGAGAGATTCTTCCCATACTTTATATGAAAAATTAAAGCAGGGTTTATTTTAAATTGGGTTCGTTAAGTTCCCGACAGGGGCAAGCCCCCATAGTTAATTACATCCTAAGGAACGAGATTTCTTAGGAATACTCTCGATTAAGATAAATGATCATTGTCTCCAAAGATTTCAAATGATAGGACTATCAATCGATTGCTTTATTTTTAGAAGATCAAGTGGGATCGATCATGAGGAGAGAGTTCTCATCGAAGCCAAATGAAGATAAGTAGGGGATGCTTATGTTACTAGGAAGCCTAGTAACCATCCCAAACTATCATATGATTGGGTTTTACATTTTTTAAATTGAATTGATTTATTTGAGTTGAATTTTTTTTAGAAATCTAGGGCTTACAATTCCATGATACAAGGTCATGGAAATGCCTAAGAGTTGAGGATTTATGCTCGTAGCCCGTAAAGGGAAGTAGTAACCTCTCAAGCTAAATCTAGGAAGCTTTGGCAAGGGCCAAAAGCATGACCTAAATCTAAGGTGAAAATGGGTATTTGGTTAACCTCCACAAGAGAGGATAAATCACCTGACTGTTGGGCTTACAACCACCTGGGGGTGACTGCCAACTAACTCCTACAATTTTAAAACATGTAGGCAAGTCATATATTTTTGCAAGATAGCTAAGCTGTTGTTTATTTAGGAAGAGATTAAGCCCTTAAACACACTCCCTAAGAGACTAGATCATGTAGGGTATGGTTTAATGACTTAAATCTAATGCAAATTTTATTATATTTTTATTTTTATTTTGGACAATCAATTTGACATAGGATTTAGGATTCATATGTCTAATTCATGAGAAATTAGATTATGGGCCAAAATCAGCAAGATAAGGAGGTGTGTTTCCACCATGGCTCTCAAAGGTAAAGCCAAGTTCTCTAGCACAGGTGGAAGCCCTCCAATCAAAAGTGATATAATATGCTTTTTATGCATGATGTGAGAAAAAAGTACAACATCTAGCTAAGGAGTTGTTAATTCTTTTATCTTGATTTTAACTTAGGCTTTAGGTGAGGTTATGAGTTGTTTATTTTTTATTTTTAGTTTTGAGTTGATTTGATTGGATAGAAAATTTATTTTTCTAAGAGTCTAATCATCATCCAGGTCATACATCAAAGCAAAGAAGAAACTAAAAAAAGATGTCATCTTAATGTGCAACTTAAATAAACATCAATCAATTTATAAAGCTAATGTAAAAGAATAAAAGACCATTTGTGGTTGGGTTCCACCACACAAACCTGATAAAATAAATTAGGTAGCCGAGCTCTACCCTTATACAACCCAAATTACAAATGAATTAATTACAATTAAACAAGGAATTCATGTTATGGGGGTCTTCATTCTTCATTCTTCATTTCTTCTTTCTTCTTTCTCCTTTCATCTTTCTTATTTCTTGTTTTGGTTAGTTGGAATGTGGTTGCTCCAAAGGCTTCACATAGTACATAAGACATGATCTTATTATCAATGTTCATCCTAATACCCCATAACAATCATTCCAAAATTTCAATCACAAAATTACATGGAAAGAGAAAAGTAAATCTAACTAAAACCTGTAAAATAGAGATTAGCTAAACAAACTATACAATCCCAAGCATGTATATGTATAAATTGGACTTAGCACCTCACACATGAGTAACCAAGTCCACCTGGCTTATTTTGGATTTTGCTTAAGGGCATAAGCACCTGCATAATAAAAATAGTTATATTTTTATTACAGTGCCCCTTAAGTACAATTCCTTACTGAAGACAATGGTTAGACTAAGATCGCCCTACCAATCAATCTACGCACATATACCCTAACATCTAATAAAAATAAAATATCACAAAATAAAAGCAAATATCAAACCATGCACTGCCCTTACCTAAAGCTAGAAATGATGACTTAGCCTAATGTGTGTGCTATTTAAGGTTTGTGTGATATACCTAGCTAAGTTTTAAGGTTGAAGTTTTCTAAGTATGAAAATTTTTAACTTAAAGGGGTTGTTTCATTTAAGTGATTTAGTTGCTTTGGTTGATTTTATCTTATATTTTGATTTGGTTTGAATGAATCCTATAATTAATTGCTAAGTTATAGAGAGAGAAAAAAGAGAAAAGAACTTCTCTTTCCTCCCTACCTTAAGTAATTTCTAAAGTAGATTCATATTTGATTTTTGGTTTAGTGAATATTTTATTATGTGCTTTAATTAATCCCACATTTAGAATTTCCCTAAACAAACTTATACAAAAATAAGATATTTTAAGATTAAGTAAAGTAAAATACTATCACATAACACACATCACTTCACTTCTTTTTCAACATGTGTAACATGCATATCTATACATGCAAATAGAAATGTTTAGCACACCTTAATGATGAATGCTAAGTAGTGTTACTTAAGAAAATTTGGATGCTTTATGATGCATGATTTTCATTATGTGGAAAAGGGTGATTCTTTTATCCATTTTTATATGCACATTTACAAGTATAAAATGCATAAGTGAGTAAGCCTCGCAACCCCAAGATTGTCGAGACTAATATACCATTTTTCTTAAATACATGTGCATGTACAAAAAGAAATGAATGGAAAAAAGAAAGATGCAAAAGTTTATGTTTGTTTGATTAGTTTGTTTATTTAGCTTATATGTGTAATGTGGAATTCCTTCTTAAGTCATGATATAGGAGTGTATAGGAAAGGATTTAAACAAGTGTTATGTCCTTTTCAAATGTACTATACACTTTGCAAATCCTATACAATTCTATGTTAAAAAAGAGAGGGAGAATCACATAACACATTTTATATTCACATGCAAGCTTATAAATAATCATAAGTAGCATTCCTTTTAGTTATGATATTTGATTTATAAGTTTTTAAAATTAATATTGGATTTAAAAGTGATAATAGCCATTCATATCCTTACTTTAGCAAAAGCATGCAATTTGACATAAAGGAAATATTTCATTTTTTAATTTGATTTTTAAAAAGAATGAATGCATGATTTTCATAAGATATACACATTTAGCATGTTAGGAAAGAAACAAAGTGATGAAAGCATGTAAATTCATTCACCCTAATTAATTCCTAAAGATAATCTTATGAGATAGGATTATTTAAAGCAAATTAAATTTATTTTAAAGAGATTTTTAGTTTTGTTTGAGTTTGATTTGAATTTAAGAAATGTGAAGAGGTTTGCTGGTCCTAACCCATTTCCCACATGTGTATGTTGTTTTAGTTTAATTTTAGAACAATTAGATGATTTTTATATTTTGTTTAGGTTAAGGTGTGAATTAAGTGCATTAATTATCCCTTACCTACGCCACTTTAACATAGTTAATCAAATGATTATGAGCCAATGTATAACATAAAACCACATAAGTAATTTAATCAGTAATGCACCTAGGAAAGAAAGGGCCTAAACCAATTGGCTCATAATTAGTGATTAATTAAGCTAAAGGGTTTAATTTAAATACTTTCATAACCCTTCACACACATGTGGGTTGGATTTTGATTTTCTTAAGTTACTTAGATAATTGAACACCTAAGCACCAACCAAAGATGAATTGGTTAAGTTCTAGAATGTTTTGATTTTAAAACTTTGATTAATTAAGCCATTTAATTAAATGATTAAACTTATTTAATTAATTTTCACCTTAATTAGATTTTTATCCAAATGAAATGAACTTAGGAAAAGAAGATATGGGAAAGAACCCTAATCTCATTCCCTAAGTCCACTCACTATTCTAAGGTGATTAGCAAACTTAATTAACAAATTTATCACTATTTAAAAGATTAATTAATCATTTAATTGATTAAGAGGGTAATTAGGAATGACTCAAGTAATTCCCATAATTAAACCATTAATAAATTTCAAGAAAATTAGGGGAGGCATGAGTCATCCCACTAAATACTCATGAGAAGTTTGGAATTAATCAGTGGGTTAATTAGAGAGTAATTAATATAATTACTTTCCCAATAAAACCCTAATTCAGAAAATATTACTGTTCAAAGTCAATTGAAATTAATTTTAGATTATTCCTCTTTGAATTATCTTCACAATGCTTTTTATTTTATATTTTTTTAATTTTTCTACATTTAGTTATGTTATTTTGAAGTTTCCATGATTATTCATTAATTAAATAGCCTAATTAAATATTTAATCTGGAGGTGGTGACCACGCGCTTTTCATGTGGCGCGTGAGATTGGTCACGCCACATGGCGCTTCAATGGAGGCGCTACTCTTTCTCCATCGTCCGATTAAAGATCGGTTGGTTCTTAAGGGATGAAAGGGATCTCCATGAGCTTGATCATGGCCATCCATCCAAAACACGTGGATGGACGGCCTATGATCCGTCCCTAAGCTCGCCTATGGGAGATGGCCACCGTCCATCTTCTAGAGCAAGATCTGAGCTCGATTGAGCTCAAATTATGCTCAAACTCAACCCACACCATCATCATGCAAGGGAGAATACATCCAACGGCCAATTTTACTTGAAATGAAAATTTTTTTCACAAAAGACCACACACTCCCTATTATAGGCTCAGTTTTGATCCATACCTCACCAGAGGCTATCACCGGCACTTGAATCTGTCGAGGTAACTTTGTCTAGTTGAGATGAAGCTCTGTTAAAAGTTTCAAGCCTTGGGATTTAGTAGATCTCTCTATGGACCAAGCTCACCTTCAATTGGGCTCAGCCTTGGTCTAGCTCCCCTCTCTCGTGCCTTGAGAACTTGGATTAAGCTTTAGGCAAGCTCGATTGAGTCCTCTGAAGAAGCTTGCAAGAGGAATTGGTTTGATTTAAAGTGTTGAGTGAGATGGAAAAATAGTGGAGCTCCCCTATTTTCATCTTGAAGAAACCGAGAAGAGGAGAAATGGAAATGGGTTGAGAAAGCTTCGAAGAACCTTGGGGTGCTAGCTCTGAGTTCCCTGAGTTCAATTGAGTGTGAGTGTGTGTGAATGAATTGAAATTAGGGGGAGTATATCTCCCCCTTGAAGGATCGGATGACCTAGCTTCCCTTTGCCATTTTTGATCAATTGACCAGATGAAATGAGTTTGTTACATTGCTTGCACATGGTTCGATTTTGGGTGTGGAGTGGGGTAGTGAAGCTCCCATGTGCTTTAATTGAGTGGAGGAGGGATCCCATGTGCTCAATTCCAAAGTGGGTGGTCAGTTTGGCCATTGGGTTGGGTTTGGCTAACCCAAACCCAATGGGTCATATGCACCATCCTCATTAGTGACCATTTGGTCCACTGAGATGATGTCAAGTGTCCATGAAAAGGAATTGACCAAATTCCAAATAGTTTTGATTTTAGATTACCCTATGGCTTAGGGTTAAAATGGTCATTTGGCTTGGATTTTAATTTGAATATGTTTGGTATGATTGAAAAATGGGTTGGACCAAGTTTCTATGAATTTGGAGTTGGTTTGATATGATTTGGCTAATGTTGACCCATTTAGCTCAAAATGGGTCAACTTGGGTCAAGTTCATATGACCATTTTGAAATGTTTTGGCATCACTAGTTTGGTTCAATTTGATTTATATTTGAATTTGGTTCATTTAATTTTATTTAGGTCAAATGTGTCAAGTTGACCAATTTGACCCATTTGACCCATTAGGGTTAGATCATGGGTTGGTTTAGGCTTCATTGGTCATATGAAATGTATTGGTATCTTTGTTTCCAATGAATTTGGTTTATGTTTGGATTTGGCTCAATTTGACCTTTTAGGACAAGTTGGGTTCAAGGTCAATTAGGCTAAGTTGGGTCTAGTTGGCCAATTGGGGCTTTTGGTCAAGTTCAACAAGTGATTTGAAATGAACTTGACCCACTAGTTTCGATCAATTTGGCTTAGATCAAGTTTTGACACATTTTGACTTTTTAGGTCAAGTCGGGTCAACTTGGCTTAAGTGGCCAATTGGGCTAGGTTAGGCTAAAATGATGACTTGGTCAAGTTCAAACATTGGTTATGAATGAGTTTTGATCAATAGTTTCATTCAATTTGTCCTATGGTGAATTTTGGCTAGTTTAGATTTCATTTTGGCAAAGTGTTGACTTGGTCAACCCTTAGGTTTGACTTGGTTTGACTTAATTTGAGTAATTGATCATCTCATGATGATTGTTGCTCACAATGTGAGGCTTATGTGGGCTTAGTTCAATCCAATTTGGGTAGGATTAGAATTTGGCTCAAAAGAGATACTTTAGGTCACTTTGGGTCAATTGACTTGATCAAGGCTTGAATCAAGTTTGGTTGAACTCACATATGAACTTATGATTGTAATATAAATCTATTTGTAAGTGGTTTATCGTCAAATGGGTTTTGATTCATTTGACAATTTCAAGTTCAAAGGGGTGAACATGAGTTTGACTTGGGTTTGATTTTTGAATTTAGTTTTGATTTGTTGATTGAAGTTTATGTTTATATTTGGTTTCATGATTGAAGGATTGATTGAATCATGAAGAAAAATCAAGGGTTTGGCTTGATTTGAATTTGATTTGGCTAAGTTCAAGAATTTGACTTGAAAGGCTTAGGTTGAATTTGGGTTTGAGTTTTGGATTGATTTTTGGTTTGATGTTTAAAGTTTATGTTTATATTTGAATTCATGATTGTATGAATGATTGAATTATGAAGAAAAATCAAGGGTTTGGCTTGATTTGAATTTGATTTGGCAAAGTTCAAGAATTTGACTTCAAAGGCTTAGGTTGAATTTTGGTTGAATTTGAATTTGATTTTTCGATTTAATTTGAATATTTGAATTTATATTTCATTTATATTTATGAATATAAATGAGAATATAAATGGGTTATGAGAAAATTCCTTGAATTTGAATTGATTTAGATTTGATTTAGGCTAAGTCCATAAGATAAAATCAAAGTGACTTAGGAAAGATTTTTTATTTGGATTTAAATTTTTGATTTGGTTTGATTGATTTGAATTTATATTTCATTTATATATGTGAATATAAATGAGAATATGAATGGACTGTAAGAAAATTTCTTGAATTTGAATTGATTTAAATTTGATCTGAGCTAAGTCCATGAGAGGGAATCAAAGGCCTTAGGAAATATTTTGGAGTTTGGAATCCAATCATGGGCTTCAATCATAGGTTTCAATTATTTAGAATTGATTCATGATTTGAGGAAACCCATTGAATTGGTTCAAGGTTTGAGTTAGAGTTGGAGTTGATATGAGTTTGGAGTTTTTACTTGGAAGAAGGAAGTGAGGTTTTGGTTCAAGCTATAGGGTAGACAAATTTTCTAACACCCCTAAGGCGTAACCTATTCCTATGGCCAACTCTTTTAAGTCTTCAGGGTTAGGTTAAGTGTTCACCTAATCACTAGAAGTGTCTTAAGACTAAGAAAACTCATAGTGTCTAAGAGAAGTCCTATGCTTAATATGGAGGGGTTGAGAGCTCATTCCAAACATGAGGTCAACAGGGCGGTGCATGGAGTGATGTATATTGGTTTTATGATGTATTATTGTAGATGTCGGTGTATGCTTGTAGTTGGATGTTAGAGGCGTGATGCTTTAATCATATTTTATGCAGAAGATTATGCTTAAAGGGTGCTTAAAATAAATATGAATGCTCTCTTTTGCAAGTTGCTTAACGCTTATGCATAATTTATGTTAGGACAGGTGGACTTGGTTACCCATGTGTAGGGTGCCAAGTCCAAATTATTCATATAAATGCTTGGGTTATATAGTGTGTTTAGCTAACATTTGTTTTGCAGGTATAGTTAGATTTACTTTTCCTACTTTTAATATAATTTTGCATTAGAAATTAGGATTAGTGTTATGGGGGATTAGGATGAGCAGTGGCTAGAAGGCCTTGTCTTGGGAGGCCTTGTGAGGCCTTTAAAGTAACCAAACTAAATGAATAAATAAATGAGATATGAAGAATGAAGACCCCCATAGCATTTATTCATTTATAAATTTGTAATTATTCTTTCATATACCAGGTTGTATAAGGGTAGAACTTCATTTACCCATTTCTTGTTTGGTTTAATCGCCTCGGCCTTTTATTCTTTCATATTGGATTTATAAATTATTTGATGTATTGTTTATAATTGCGTAATAGAACCAACATCTCTTTTTTTAGTTTCTTACTTATATGGTGATTTAATGTGTGGCTGGATCTAGTTAGGCTCTTAGGAAAAAATAAATTTTCTACCCCAACTACAACTTATAACTAAATTTTCTAAATAACTCATAACCTCACATAAAGCCATGGTATTAAATCAAGATAATTAAAAGATTTAGCAACCCCTTAACTGAATGTTGTATGCTTAATATCATGCATCCATATTGCTTCGCTCTTGCTAAGAGAGGGTTTTCATCCTTGCACGATAAGAGAAGGCTTGGCCTTTGAGGGTCTCCTCTATGGTGGAAAATATATATTTCTTTCTGATTTAGCTAATAATCTTATTTCATCATCCATTTAGACATATAAAAATCCTATGGCCTTTGTCAAAAGAAAGAGTCAAAAATCAAATAAAAATTGATAAGATTTGCATTAGACTAAGTCATTGTTCATACCACTCATGCTCTAGTCTCTTAAGGAGTGGGTTTAAGGACTTTAGTCTTTTTCTAAACAACAACCCAATCATTTTACAAAATCATATGACTTGACCGCATAGTTTTGAAGCATAGGAGGAGTTAGCTGGCTGCCGCTCCAAGCAGTTATAAGTCTAGCAGTTGGGTGGTTCACTCTCTCTTGTGGAGGTAAACCATATACACATCTTTGCTCAAATTTAGGATGTGCTTTGGCTCTCGCTGAAGCTCTCTAGATTTAAAATCTGAGGTTGCTATTTCCTTTGGGCTACAAGCATAAATCCCCACCTCTTAGGCATTTTCACAATCTTGTGTTGTGAGATTATAAGTCCTATATTTCTAATAAAATTCCAACTCAAACAAATAATCATTTTTAATTTCAAATATATAAAGCCTAACTATAGGATAGATTACAATTACTAGGTTTAGTATGTATTCCTTTCATCTCCTTGGCGACAATAAGTCTCTCTCCTTTTGATCTATCCTATTTGACTTTCCAATATAACCAATTTGTTGATAGTCTTATCTTTGAAATTTTTGGAGACAATAATTTACTTTTTCGAGAGTATTCTAAGAATTCACCTTCCTAGGATATAATTATGGGGCTTGCCCCATAGAAACTTTAGAACCTAATTTAAATAAACCGCTTTATTCATCCATGTAAGCGGAGGATAAATCTATTATATTGACCCATCATGCCTTGGAGTCCTTATTGGGTGATTGGGTCCATTATAGGGTAGTGATTTCTATCTTTCGAGATAGTGCACTATCCCTTAATGTCATACCCTATCACTTCAATAAGTACACCCTCAGATTTGTGTGATGTCCCCCATATTCACACATCAAAAGTAAACACCACAACTTTTTTAGTGACTCCGCTAGGGATAGTTTCTCTCTCCATCTCTAGTAGACAATTGTTGTCTCCAAGCATCGAAAGTAGATGTTTCACATAAGCCCGAGATTATCTTTCTTTCCATTTCCACTTAGCTTATTTCATCCTTAAACAAAGCTAGTCAACATCCTTTAGGTTTTAGGACCTCACTACATGTAGGTCTTGAAACCCTATTAGGTTCTCCGATAGGTTAAGAATGAATCAATCAATAAAAGGAGATGACTAAAATTAGAACCTCTATATCACTAGCTTGGTGAGGCAAGATTCATCCCGTGCTTAAGAAAATTTCAACAAAAATTCAAATAAAGTCTTTTTGCAAAATTATAAAATTTTTAAAAAGCACTCTTTTAAAATAAAATCATGCCTTTCATGTCATATAAAATTTGCAAAATATAAAATTTTCAAATCTCTTTTCAAAATAATAAAAACAATCAACCCTCATTTAACATGCTTAAATTTGTTAAATGAGGATTTCCTTTCATAAATAAAAATACATCATTTTCTTTCATTTCAAAAATGGAATTTTTCAAAAGCACATTTTCAAAATAAGAACAAAACAATAAACTCTATCTAACATGATCCTACTTGTTAAATGAGATTTTCCTTTTGAACCCAAAATCAAAATATGTTTGAACCCCATTTAACACATTCATATGTTGTTAAGTCGGGGTTCCCTTTTTCAAATTAAAATCAAAATATGAACTTCACTTAATAAACCCAAATTCATTAAGTGAAGATCCCTTTTTTCAAAATAAAATTCAAAATAAGCAAGCACTTTTGAATTCCATTTTAACACATTCACATTTGTTAAGTGGAAATTCAATCCCCAAATTCAAAACAAAATTCACAAACACATAAGTAAGTTCCATCCTAACATACCCAAATCTATTTAGCATGGAACTTACTTTCAAAACAAATCCACAAACACATAAGTAAGTTCCATCCTAACATACCCAAATTTATTTAGCATGTAAATCACTTTCAAAACATCAAAACACAAGCACATATATTTGAACACTATTTGATATACCATATTTTTCAAATGAGTCCCTTTTATTTAACATACTAAATTTGCTTAAGATTTTCAAAACTAAAACAACAAACATATATTAATCACATTTGGCCTCAACTTAACATGCCAAATTTGTGAAGTTGGAGCCTCATTTCAAATCAAACATATATCACACACATCACCACAAAATTTTTAAACACATATTTGGAAACCTTTTTAGCATACCTAAATTTGCTAAGTAAAGGTTTTCCAAATCAAATTTTCAAACAAGACATACAACACATATATTTCCAAAGTCTCTCCAACTATTTGAACCTCACTCAACCTACCTAAATTGGTTGAGTATGGGTTCCAAATCTAAACCTTATAGAAAATTCTCTCCTCCAAATATCAAAAATCTATCTGAAAATTCAATGAACCCCACTTAGCATACCTAAATTTGTTAAGTGTGGGTTCAAATTGCAAATCAAATTTAGAAGTTAATGATTGAAGATGAATACTAAAGCAATGGTCAGGCTCAATTATGCTTCAACAAATGCATTGATTTCAGTACAACCAGCCTTTCCAACCTATTTGAACTTGACTCAACCTACCTAAATTGGTTGAGTATGGGTTCCAAATCTAAACCTTATGGCAAATTCTCTCCTCCAAATATCAAAAATCTATCTAAAAATTCAATGAACCCTACTTAGCATACCTAAATTTGTTAAGTATGGGTTCAAATTGCAAATCAAATTTAGAAGTCAATGATTGAAGATGAATACTAAAGCAATGGTCATGTTTTCAACAAATGCATTGATTTTAGCCTTTCACCTCTATTTCAATGTGATCATGGCTCCTAGCAGGTTTGCTTTCTCTTTTCCCTCTAGTGTAGATCTGTCTTTAGATCAGGCCAATCTCACCATGACTGATGCCACAAACTTGATCTACTTTAGTCGTGGCTTTGAGGGGGTCCAGATTACTTGTGAGGGGGCAGCCCTCACAACTATTAGCAGGGAGGAGGTGGCGGGATAGACGCCACTCATCCGCTTGGATATTCCATTTGATTCTGAGTTTTTCTCATTGAAGAGGAAGGTCGCAGTGGTTCCCACACCTCATTCAGTGTCAGGGTCAATACCAACTGCTTCTACACAGGTTCAGTCAGTCACCCCCATCGTAACTCTAGTGAGAGCTGCTACCTCCTCTTTAGTCACCCTAAAGGGGAAGGCTATCTTAGCCTCTAAGATAGTCTCTCCCACCTTTGAGGTAGGTTCCAGCTTCCACTATGCTTTGCTCACCTGCACCCAACATTGCACCAAAAATTGAAAGATTATGTGGGATAATGAGCGAGCAGCTAAATAGCTTGATGCTACTTCCCATATAGTTGAGAAGGGTTCTCCCCATGAGAGCTCTCCACTTTTAAGTGGTAGCATGTTCCACCCCCTTTCGGCCTCAGATGGAGAAGAAGACTACATGAGGATTGCCACATTGCCTCCACCACCAGTATACTTTGAGACACCGGCTAGGGAGCATAGGAGGCCCTATGCCAGACTTAGGACTATTCTATTCCAGGTCAGCAGAGCTTACGGATGCTTGAAGCCCGATACCTTATTCGATTTGAGATTTATAATCCCTAGGAGTGTTAGGGGTCAGATTTATAGAGAGAGAGAGAGAGATAGAGAGAGAGAGAGAGAGACATGAAGGCTAGGGTATCTACCTAGGCAGGTAAGAGAGGGCGACGAAAGTATGCCAGGCAGTTGGTAGCCTCCACCCTGATGGATTTCCCTAATCGTCGCCCTGTTAGGGCCGATCATTCAGACATTATTGAGTGAATGCTACTAGGGGACTTAAATCAGCTCAAAGATAGTCAAGATTAATTTTATTTTTAATTTTGTTTATTTTGATGGATTTCGTTGGTTTACAATGGATCAAACTAAGAAGGACCTTATAGAAGCCTAGACCTATCTCAGATTTACTGAACCAAAGGGAGTAGCTTCCCGGCCGATGGGAGAACTATCCAAACAAAAGAGTGCCTTTCACTTTGCAATGGTCAATTGAAGGGAAGAAAGCTCGGGGACTCACATCTTCCATTAGAAAATATCATTGGGGGTGATCGGTTGCTTTGGGCAACAAATTAAACTCGACTTAGGGATGCCCGTCAGTTTGCGACAATCATGCTAGAAAGAATGCGTCATAGTCTTATATCTTTCAAAGCAGAATGATTGCCGGGGTAACCTGCTTATGAAAAAATAGATTGAACTCGACTACAGAGTGAGTACCGACTCGGGGATTTATCTCAAATTAGGCAGGCAGGCAATTCCTATAGGGAGTTCTACTGACATTTCCCTAAAGTTAAGATGCCTGCTTGGGAGAAGGGGCCCTCTGGGGGCTTGAATCCTAGTCCACAAGCGAATTAATTTTATTTATTTATTTATTTTAGTTGTTAGTTTATTTTTTCGTGGACCCTGTTAGTTTGCAAGGGATCAAACTGGGAAGGAACTTATATCAGGCTAGACCTATCTCAGATTTACTGAACCAAGGGAGAATTTATGCATCCGTTGAACAAATTTTTCAACCACAGGAGTGGCTACTAAGAAAGAGGAACTGTCCAATCCAATAGTAATCTGAGTAGTGTCTAAATGGGGTCACAAAGGACTTGAACCAAATAGAGTGCCCACAAGGGATGGGGCTAGTAAAGGCTTAATCCAACACCCTGGAGAAGATGACATGGCTAGTCATACATTCAGTAGGTATTCAGTGTCCTACTCAAGGAGAAAGCACGAGGACTCATATCTGTCAAGAGTGGTGTACTCACCAGGTGAGTTGTTGTCAGCATAGCGAACATCAACCAACCTAAGGTGCTCATCAATGTGCAACAAACAACCTAAGAAGAAAGCTCAGGGACTCATATCCTCCTATAGGGAAATTGATTGTTGGGATAGTCTGTCTTCGACTGACAGGTGTTATCCGACCTAGGGCGACTACTGAGTGAATGCCACTGGGGGACTTAAATCAACTCAAAAGTAGTCAAGAGGAAAGGGGATTCTAGGGGAGTTATCCTAAACTTCAAATATACTCAACCTAGTTAGAACATGATGGCTAGTTCAAGAAGAAAGCACGGGGACTCATATCTTCTTAAGTGAAGTCAATCATGAGGTAGCTTACTAGCTAGGCGGTGAATCATACCATACTAACAAGGCGCTCTTTGGTTTGTAATGATCAAGTTAGGAAGAAAATGCGGAGACTCACATCCTTCAACAAATGACCATTGGGGTGACACTAGCGAGGTAGTATGTAGACCTAACTTAGAGTAGCTAATGAGTGAGTGCCATAGGGGGCTTGCTCCCACATCAAGTAGCTTGAGATAAAAGATTTGTGTTTGTTGTTGTGTATGTGTTAAAAGGAATAGGTTGTCTCTGGGGTACTCTTATACCCACCTTAAAACAAACTGGGGAATTATGAAATGATGCCACAAATGACAACAAGAATTCCCACAAAGAAAGGAAGTCGCTTGGGTTCTCTCACTCCTAACTTAGTTATGCTAATCTAAATAAGATGCCTCTCGGGTTCTCTTACACCTATTCTAAAAGCATCGAGAGATTGTGTTTGTGTTGTGAAAAAGAGATAGTATGCCACTGGGGGACTCTTACACCTACCCTAAACACGTCATGACGGATTCACAAGACAAGCGAATAATACTTCCAAAAAAGAGAAGATTTGATGAATGGAATCAGATTTTGTTCTTTTATAAATGAATTATTTTCAAACATGATTTATTTCATGGGTAATATTTTTTTAGATAGAGCCCATTAATTGAAAGCATTTATTGTTCCCCTTTACAATCAATAAGCTGATAAGATCCTCCTTGGTAGGCCCTCTCTATGACATTGTTGTCTTCCTAAATGGTTTCAAACTTGCCTCCCATCTTTCAATGGAAAATAATTGGTCTCCTTAGGACTAACATAAGTTCTCTTACTCGAAAAGACCTAGGGCGCACAAGCTTGTTGTGAGCTTGAATCATTTTGGCCATGTACAACTTGAGATTCTGGCATGCCCGTAGGCGACTTTCTTCCAAACCTTTGAGCTCTTCTAACCACAACTTTGCATTCTACTCGGTAGTGATCTTGTTACCCAATATTATCCTTAGTGAAGGGAGTTGAACTTCTAAAGGAGAATGGCTTTGGACCCATACACTAAAGAAAATGGGGTAGACTAAGTTGGAGTTCAGTATGTGGTGCAGTAGGCCCACAAGGCTTCAACCAATTGCTCATTCCACTATCATTTATTATCATCAAGAATTTTCTTCAATATCTGAATGATAGTTTTGTTGAATGCTTCTGCTAAGCCATTAGCTCTGGGGTAGTAGATGGTGAAGTATCTCTAATCTATATCATGTCTTCTGGAAAAGTTATTGATCTTCATGCTTTTAAATGCAGTACCATTATCGAATATAATTCGTCGAGGCACCCCGAACCTATATACGATATGGTTCCTGAAAAACTGAAGCACATGGTGAGTGACCTCTCAGTGGGTGGCTTCACCACTTGGAAAAATGTCGAGTAGAAGATGAATCAATGTCCCTTGAAAGAAGGAGGATCGATCATACCTACAATGTTGGTACCCCAACACTCAAATGGCCATGAAGCCAAAGTAAGGTGTAGAATGTTGGGTGGTTGGTGGAGGACCACACCGTGCACTTAACACTAATGGAATCTCCTAGCTATGTCTATGTAATATGTGATCATAGAAGGCCAGTAGTATCCAAGTCTTTCGATCATTGACTTCATCTTCAGACCGGACTAATGAGCTCCACATAGACCTGAGTGTACTTCAGTTACAATGCCACAGAATTCATGTTTGTCTAAATAATGTAACCACATTTGGTCAAAGGACCGTCAGTACAGGGTGTCATCAACAAGAGCATAGGAAAGAGCTCTTTATTTCACCTAATGGGCTTGAGATTTCTCTTGAGGTAGTTTGTCGGTGTTCAAGTAGTCTATGAACAGTTGCCTCCAATCCAGCTCCTTATCCATTTTGGCAATGGCAACCTCCCCTTCAAGAGAAAGTCTCTCGATGAGTTCTGAATCAATAAAGGATAAGACTTGTCTATTTTGGACCCTTATTGAAATGGACTCATCTTCTGGATATGCCAACTCTTTGGCAAGTTTGGGCATCTTCTTGTGTTCTCTGGAGGTAGATGACTTGAGAATCTAGTCCAACAACTTCATGGTATACTCATAGTAATGACGAAGCTTGGGTTTGAGGACCTGGTTGGACCCGATAATCTGGTTGATCACCAACTAAGAATCCCCAAAGATGTTGATGCTCTTGACACTAATAGTGATGGATAACTCCAAACCAGCAATTAAAGCCTCATACTTAGCTTCGTTGTTGGTGCAGTGATTGAAAAGATAGTATGAGAATCTCATCACATCGTGGTTTGGAGATAGGAGAACTATTCCTACCCCTGCATTTCCTAGGAGAATAGATTGTGATGCTTCACCTTTAAGAAAAGAAGCATCACCATCAAAATACATCTCCCATCGATGGTTGCCAGCCTCCCCTAAGTTTATGATTTGTTCATCGATCGTCACTAAGCCAAGAATCGGGGAAGAGGGTGTCTTCTAAGAAATTATTAGTGCCCTTATCGCCGAGGTACAAATGAGATATCAAATTGTGAGAGTATCATGGACCAATGAGGCAAACATCTAGAAAGCATTGTTTGTGTCATGAGGTACTGCAGTGGATTGGTTCTTGAGATCAAGTTCACATTGTGAGAAAGCACGTAATGTCATAGCTTTTGAGATGCAAAGATCAAAGCTAGGCAATGTTTCTCAATAGGTGGATTGTTTTCTTCAGCAGGGATCAGATGATGACTGAGGTAGTAGAGTGCACTTTCCTTCCCCTTGTTGTTGGCTTGGGCCAATAGAGCTCTGAGAAAGTCGTCCAATGTAGCAGTCTAAAGGATCAACTGCTTGCCCAGGATAGGGGCTACAAGAACTGGCAACTTTACCAAGTATTCTTTAATGTGTTCGAATACATGCTGACACTTATCATCCTACTTGAACTTGGCATCCTTTTTGACAAGTGCTAAGAAGTGCTTGCATCTCCTTGATAAGTTTGAGATAAAGTATCTCAAATACGTCAGCCATCCCTGAAAGGAGCTGAGTTCAGTTAAACTCTTAGGAGGTGGCATTTCTAAGATAACTTTAATCTTTTTAGGATCTATTTTTATTCCCCGATGTTGAATAACGAACCCAAGGAATTTCTTTGAAGCAACTCTAAATGCACACTTCAGGGGATTCATTCTAAGGTTATATTATCTTAACCGTTCGAAAACTACTCTCAAGTCAAAGAGATGGTCTTGCTTTTCTCTACTTTTGACTACTAGATCATCAATGTAGCACTCAACTTGATGATGAATGAGTTCGTTGAAGATATGAGTCATGGCCCATTAGTATTTTGCACTAGTATTTTTAGGGCCGAAAGGCATGACCCTATAAAAGAAGATTTCGATCAGGGTTTGTAAGGTAGTGTTTCTTTCATCTTCAGGAAACATCTTGATTTGGTTATAGCTAGATGACCCATCCATGAAAGAGAACACAGCATGAGATGAGGCAATGTCCACCATTAACTCTGGTATAGGAAGAGGAAACTCATCCTTAAGGCATGCCTTGTTTAAGTCCCTAAAATTGACAAATGCAAATTTGGCCATTCTTCTTCTTAACTGGGATGACACTAGCTAACCAGAGAGGATATTTTTCTTTCCTGATGAAACCTGCATCGATCAGTTTCTGGACTTCATAAATGACCTGTTGTTCAATTTATAATCGATGCGTTTAGGAGCTTGCTTAATAAGGGTAACGTTAGGGTCTATTGCTAGCTTGTGGACTGCAACATCAAGAGATAATCAGGGCATTTCTTCATAACTCCATGTGAAGAAGTCTTTAAACTCTATCAGTAGCCTAACTAAGTCATTGGTTTCTTCTTTATTCAGCAACAAACTAATGTATGTTGAGTGAGGATTTTCTTCTATCCCAAGGTTGATTTCTTTTAGCTTGTCTATTATTGAATGGATCTCCTCTTCAAATTCTGGATGTCCCTCTTTGACTTGGAGATCATCTAGATCATCTGAAGTTTCTAAATATACATTCTCATAAGAGTTGGGGATGTGTGACAAGAACCTATCAGATTCCAAATGGTTAGTAACAACTAAGAAAAAATCTTCATCATCGACAGGACCCACTGTGCTGATTCCTAGTTCTGTTCTTGATTGTGCTTTCCTGCCTATATGTTCCATAATTTTTCAAAATATTCTGACCTGTACTTGTCCAAGTGTGAGGAACTAAACCTTTCTATAAAAGATTTTGAACACAAGGCGAGTAAAAGTCAAAAGATAATTTCATTAATTCTTTCAAAGTATCTTCCTCAAGTCCTACATCGAGCTCTAGACTTGAGGATGATGAGCCTAAAAAGAACCTCTTCTACTTTGTATCACTGGAAGGCTTAGGGACTTCCTTAACTATCAAACCTTCAACTTTCTAAGGTGTAAGTGAGGTAAGAGCTAAGGTTCCCAACTGATTCCTGATAGTTTCACATAAACCAGATTCAAATACTTTGCTTTTCTTGGAGGCCTGGTCTTCTTCTTTGGATGGATCAAAAGTCACTTCCAATGGAACCCACTGAGAGGGGTTGGTTGGTATACTAATCACATTAGACTCATCTTCCAAGCTAGATTCCAAATCTATATGAATAGTAGGGGTACTCCTATGAACTGGAACACGACCTCTATTGGCTGAAGGCCAATTAGGGGGTCTTCCACCTCTAGGACTGCCTCTATTTTTGCCTTTGCCTCTACCTGGTAGAGGTTGAGCCATTCTACCCACATGTCCATATGATGGAATGAAGCGTGGTGGAATGAACACTTCTGAGATGTCATCTTTGATTGGTCTTTCTTTTAATGTTTATTGATGCAATCCATGAGAACCCGCAGTCAATTTGTCCATATCAAATGTGTATGGGGATGGTTCTCCAAATCCCAAGAAGGTCTTCATCTGAAGGTGATCCCTTGACTTCTTTTGCATAGTGTGCTTCATCTAGCGATCAACCAGCTAAGCATATTTGAGGATCAAGAGGGCCTTGATTAGTGACTCTCATCTCTTTGGATAAGACAAGGGCATCATATATGCTTAGCTTGATGACAACTTTCTTAGATGAGAAGGGACATTGTAGTCCACGCCTCAGTCTTTAAGCATATTCAAGGGTGGAGCATCCTGGAAGGGCTTCATCTTTCGATACCAATGACTTATTTCCCTGTCATCTAGAGGTGCGCCCTAGGAGATAGAATCTCCACTATGGAGGTTGACTTGGTAATCTCGGAGGCAAGGTGGTCAAGTTCTACACGCACTTGATGATTCTCCTATAAGACTCTCAGAATTGGATGATTCCAAGTCTATCTCAAGAGGTGAACCCGTAGTATTCAGAGTTGGAAGATCTAACTCTGAATCATAAAGAGGAAGATTAGAATTGTTATAGTTTATTAGACTTGAAGAGTTATTGCTATGAATAGAAGAAGATAACTCATCAGAAGAGACACAGATGTAATTCAAATCAGCTTTATTCTTCAATTTCTAGGAAGTATTTGGAGGTACAAAGTAGAAGTCAAGTAGAGTGAGTGGAGTAAGGGATTTGATGCCCTTATCCACTGATACAAGAGTTATACTAGTAGAAGAACAGAAGAACTGACTGAAATGGCATAAGTCGCTGGTGTGGAAGCTATAATGAAAGGCTGAAGTCTGGACACGATCGATGGGCAGCTAAGAGGGCTATCTCGGTGACACCTTCTCTGCTATTCTTCCGAGCTCCTCTTCGAGCTCACTTTCCTAGAGTTGGCACTAGCAACTTGCAAACCTTCCTTGGTGTTGGAGGTTTGAGCTGACTAAGGCACCTGTAAGGAAAGCTTCTTGACCTTCTGGATTATTTTCTTAGAGGTTTTAGACAAAGAGATGTCCCAACCTCTTTGGTTTTGGTAGGATCGCTAGTATCCCCAAGGATTATCCTAATGGAATTGGAAGGTTATCCCACAAGGTATTTCTTTAGGATAATGACATCACCGGTCTTGAAACTGTGTTCAAGTTAATCCTTAAATGTAAAGCAATCCTTCAAAATATGGCCTAGCATACAGTGGTAAGGACAAAAGTTTGGACCATGACTTTTGCCAACTTCCTCCAGTCTCCTAGGCTTGGGTAGCTGAAAATCAGGTTTCTTTAAGAGGTTCTTAAAGATTTTCCTGATTACCTCCCTCTTAAAAGAATAAGGTTTGTTTAACTTATGTAAAAGAGTAGGTAGACCGTAACTACTTGGCGGTGGATATGCATGCCACTGCTGGTGGTGGTATGGGTGAGGTGGTGGT
This sequence comes from Cymbidium sinense, assembly GCA_021442155.1. Taxonomy (NCBI): domain Eukaryota; kingdom Viridiplantae; phylum Streptophyta; class Magnoliopsida; order Asparagales; family Orchidaceae; genus Cymbidium; species Cymbidium sinense. The sequence continues at coordinate 283,697,262 of CM038215.1, forward strand.
TGTGCTGGCTATGGAGGCTGAGGTGGAGACTGGTATGGCTACCTCGGTGGTGGCAAAGGAGGTGGAGGCTGCTGAGGTCATGGTCACTTTGACTGATCTCTAGCTAGCTACTTCCCCTTGTTAACTGCTACTACTGCTCCAGGTTTTTTTTCATAAACTTTTTGGGATTTTTGCTTTGGCAACTGATCTAGAAAAGGTAACTATTTGGCCTCTCTGTGTAGACTAGCCTCCTTGTTGATTAGCTTCTCAAATATCTTTATAGTGAAGCCCTTAAGCATGAAGGCGACCGGGCCATGGATATTCTTCAAGAGAATCTCTATGGCATGCTGTTCAGACAGTTGTGGTTCACACTTCATACTCAGGTTACGCCATCGGAGAATATAATCAGCAAGTGACTCACCGGAGTGCTGTTGGGCTACAATGAGATCACCTACAGTAACTCTTTGCTGAGCTTCAGCAAATTTCTTGATGAAGAGTTGCTCTAACTCAACAAATATCCTGAACCATTGGGCAGTTCAACATACCAATCAAAGGCAATACCCGCTAGGCTACTGACAAAGAGTCTAAAGAGTAAAGTGTTGCTGCCACCTGCGTTGCAACAACTGGCCTGAAGTGAGCTATATGCTGCCTCAGTTTCCCATTGCCATCAAAGCTCTTGAAGGAAGGAGGTATGAAACCCTTGGGATACTGGATGACATCGAATTCCTCTAGGTAGGGTCTACCCTTTGGAACCAATGATCATCCCTAGGCTTGAGCCAAGGCTTCCTTCACCTGCTGCTCAACCATAGTTTATCTTTTTCCTGTATGGAGGTACTATCCACTACCTTCCTATACAGATTAGTGCTACCTTACTCAACGGGTGGTAGAGTCTTAATTGGATCTAAGACATGCACTAATTCAGGCTGCTTGACATCGACTATGCTAGGATGAACGAAGAGCTTGCTTACGAAGCTACCGCCAACAAGTCCTGCAATTCTTTGTGCCATCTATCAATCGTTATCTTTCTACCTTAACTAAATTGAGGTGAGGTGATTGATGTCTCTCTTTGATCAACCTCATCTCCTTCCATGTTGCTCCAAGAAGAGAACCTCTAGTATCGACCATGTATGCTGAATCCCCCATCAAGTCATCTTGGGATCGGCGACTTTTTCTTCATCAGACCATGCATGTACCCTAAGATCTCCTTTTTCTCCATAAAATAGTGTGCAACTATCTCATCTAAGGATCGATCTAACTCTAGGTACAAAAGCTTGGGCTGGCTGGTGTGATCATTGTCATGAACTGAGACACCTCACACGTTGGGGATCAATGCGGTATGCTCTAGAAGAATGATAATCTTGACCGATCTTTATTTATAATAGGGTAACTCTAGGATGATCCTCTACCACTGTTGCCACTATAGTGTCATCTGGAATACCTCTGATAGTGGTCACCATCTCGCATCATGGGTGGAGTTGGTGAAGGCCACAATGCTGGTGTACTCCTACCACTCGGGGTAGAAGGTGGAAGGCTCACCCTACCAATGGGTGGTGTAGGAGGTAGGATCCCTTGGCCGTAGCGGATCACCACGGTATGTTTCTCTCGGATGTGACCATGGCCTTGGATGGAATGGGTGATGCGAACTTGCATGATGGTGGGCGTGGGGGGGTAGGCGGTGGGGTGGAGACACCAGAACCTCTCTTATAGGCGCCTCTGATGGTGGTCTCCATGAGGAAATCTATTAGTATGATCGAAGGGTAGCACCGAAATGGAAAGTTGACCAAAGCAAAGCTAGTGACGGTTGAACCTCTCGCTCCCTGGTGATGTGATGTATCTCGGGCCTCTCCTATCGGATCTACCTCCCTACGTAGTGGGCGATAATAGATCATAAATCAAACTGAGCACCGGACTCCATGCGTTAGATGCTCACTACCTAGCGAAGCGAGCGATGGCCGACCTCTGACCTCCTACTCGCTTGTAAGATGCACCGGAGGGTGACGCAAATCCTCCTCATCCTCTCTCGACCACGAGAGAGGATGAAAATGGTTTCTCATAACTAGTGGTGATGTGATCATATGGAGACTCATCCATGGTTGACCAGCTGCCTAACTCTCGGCTATCAGTATGGGCTTGTTTAACCATACGGTTCTTATTTATGTGCTGTGTGCGAGTAAGACGAGAGGAGTGTGAGCTAGACCCATACTCAAATGTAGGAGAGGCAAGCCCTAAAACCAGGGGAGCCTTACCCTTGGAGGGTACAAATGATAGTGTGCTAGCTCGCACCGAGGCAATGTGGGCAACTCTAGGATGAACTACCACTAGGACTGGAACTGCCGGTATTGAAACCACTGAAGGCTGTGGTACTGGCACAACTTTCCTCTTTAGTGAGGAGATCTTTGAATCTGAGGGTAAGCTATCGATGGACTACGCGACCACCTTCTTCCTATTGTGGGGGAATGCCCTCACAAGTGATCTTGGCCCCTCAAAATCCTTGCCAAAGTGGATCAAATGGGTATGATGAGGGAAGTCAACTGATCAATAGGCCATGCCATGAGGGAAGGTAAAGACAAATTTTTTTGATCCTACCATTGCGGCGACTGCACTGAAATCAAATGAAACAAACATCAATTTTCCATCTCCATAGATTTTGAATTTTGAAAATTTGAACCCATCCATAACTTGGAAGTGTTAAGTGGGGTTCAAATGAATTTGGAAAGATTGATTGAAAGAGGAATTTGAGTATGAATCCAAACTTCAATAAATTTGAGTATGTTGAAACAAGGATTCAAGATTTTGGTAAGATGCTTCCATAGGTTCATTTTGTTTTGATTTTGAATTTTTGTGATTTGGAATTTGGAGGACCTTTACCTTTAACAAATTTGGGTATGTTAAAATGAGGGTTAAATTAATTTTGTGTTGTTTGAATGTTTTGGAATTTTCACTTACTTAGCAAATTTAGATATGCTAAGTAAAGTGAAAGTGATTATTTCATTTTTTTTTTGAAAATTTTGTTTTGATTTGATTTTGAAAGTTTTTTGGAATTCTTACTTAGAAAATTTAGGTATGCTTAGTGAAGAGTCCATGTGTATTTTGTTTGATTTTGAAAAATAGGATTCTTAGCAAATTTAGGTATGCTAAGAAAATCCTAAGTGTTTCGTTTGTTTGAAATGTTTTGACTTTTGAAAAGGGTAGGACCCTTTAGCAAATTTGGTATGCTAAAGGGGATCCTAAGTGTTTTGTTTTGCTTTTGAAATGATTGAAAGTGAAGTTTCAACTTTAGCAAATTTGGTATGCTAAAGATGAAATCCCACTTGGTTTTATGAAATGGAAATTTCACTTAGCAAATTTGAGTATGCTAAATGAAATTCCAAATGGAGTGTTTGAAATTTTGATTTCATTTTTTTATTTTGAAAAATGGAAACTTCTCCTTAGGAAATTTTGTATGCTAAGGGAAGAAGTTCCAAAAGGTGTGTGAGAAATTTTTATTTTGATTTTGAAAACTTCACTTAGTAAATTTAAGTATGCTAGGCGAAGTTCCAAAAATTTGTTTTCAAAAGTTTTGAATTTTTGATTTGGAAACTTTACTTAACAAATTTAGGTATGTTAAGTGAAGTTCCAAATATTGTTTGAAAATTTTGGAATATTTGGATGTGGATTTGGAAACTCTACTCAACAAATTTATGTGTGTTAAATGAAGTTCCAAATGCGTTTGAAATTTTTTTGAATTTTTGGATTTGGATTTGTAGACTTTCCTTAACAAATTTGGGTATGTTAAGTGAGGTTCCAAAATGTATTTTGAAAATTTTGAAATTTTTTTAGATTTGGAGACTTTACTTAACAAATTTGGGTATTTTAAGTAAGGTTCCAAAAATGTGTTTGAAATTTGTTTTTCTAATTTTTGATTTTAGATTTGGAAATTTAACTTAACAAATTTGGGTATGTTAAATGAAGTTCCAAATGTGTTTAGAATTTCGAAAAAAATTTGACTTTGATTTTAAAAATCTTACTTAACAAATTTGTGTATGTTAAATGAAGTTCCAAAATGTGTTTAGAATTTTGAAAGTTTTTGGATTTTGATTTTGGAAACATTACTAACAAATTTGTGTATGTTAAATGAATTTCCAAAATGCGTTTAGAATTTTTAAATTTTTTTGATTTTGATTTTGGAAACTTTACTTAACAAATTTGTGTATGTTAAATGAAGTTCCAAAATGTGTTTAGAATTTTAAAAGTTTTTGGATTTTGATTTTGGAAACTTTAACAAATTTGTATGTTAAATGAAGTTCAAAATATGTTTAGAATTTTGAAATTTTGATTTTGATTTTGGAAACTTTACTTAACAAATTTGTGTATGTTAAATGAAGTTCCAAATGTGTTTTTTGAAAATTTTTTTTTGGAAATTTCACTTAACAAATTTTATGTTAATGAAGTTCCAAATGTGATTATTTTTGATTTTTTTTTGAAAAAAACAAATTTGATTATGGTAAAGGAAGTTCCAAATGTGTGTTAATTTTGAAAATGAATTTGGAGACTTCATCACATTTGATATGTTAAGTGATTCCAAAATGTGTTTATTTTAAAATTTTTTTGATTTTGATTTTGAAACTTTACTTAATAAATTTATAAGTTAAATGAAGTTAAATGTGTTTAGAATTTTAAAAATTTATTTTGATTTTGAAATAACAAATTTGGGTATGTTGAGTAAGGTTCCAAATGTGTTTAGAAATTTTTTGAAAATATGATTGTTGATTTTGATGCTTTGAAAAGAGGACCTCCATTCAACAAATTTAAGTATGTAGAGTGGAGATCCATTTTATTTTTGAAATATGATATTTTTATTTTGTGTGTGATTGTTACTTTTGAAGGAGACGAATCCAAACTTAAAACATATGTGGGATATGCTTAAGTGGAATTTCCTAAATAAAATTTTATTCTTAATTGGGAATGAAATCTTCATTTAATAAACATAAGTATATTAAGTGAAGATATTCTCGTGTGCTTTTTGAAAATTTTGTTTACAAATGAACTTTCCATTCAATATATGTGAATATATTGGATAGAAAAATTCATGTGTGTTTTTTAAAAATTTTTATGATTATGATTGTGATTTTTGAAAAACAAGATTATTTATTTTATTTTGAAAATGAAATCTTCATCAAAGTGAATTGAAAGAAGATACTCATTTGTGCTTTTGGAAAATGTTATTAGTTTTATTTTGAAAAATCCCTACATGTAACAATTATGTGAATTGTTAAATGAAGGTGAAATTTTTTTGTGAAAAATAATTTATTAAGTGCATTTTTGAAAAAAGGTGCTTTTGAAAGAGCAAAGTTCTTTATGAAAGATTTATTATTTTTAGGATGAACCTTTTATTATCATGAAGATGATATAGAGGAAGTCTTTAAGAGTTTTTTTTTTTATTTTAGATCTTTTCATTTTACCCATTGGAGAAACCCGACAGGTGTTTTAAGACCAACATGGAATGCGATCCTAAAATGTAAAGATGTTGGCTAACTTTCAAGATGAAATGAAATGAGTGCCAAAGAAAATGTCTTGGATTCATACCAAGTATAAACCCATCGATACTCAAGACAATGATCATTTACCAAAGATGGAGAGAGAAATCATCCAGGAGTAGAAAATATGGAAAAAATTCCACACACATAAATGTAAGCCTTCAAATCTATTAGAGAAAGGAGAGGTAAAACTATATGTGTGGAAATTCATCTTGGTAAGCTGTCACACAGATCTGAAGATATACTTATTCAGGTGATCAGATACGTCATCTAGGTATAGTGTACTATCTCGAAAGACAGAAGTCATTACCCTTTAATGAAACTAATCACCTCAAAAAGGACTCCTTAGGATGATGAGTCTACATATGTACCAGAGATTCTTCCCTACTTTTCCTGAAAAAGTAAAGCAGGGTTTATTTTAAATTGGTTCATTAAGTTCCTTACAGGGGCAAATCATAGTTAATTACATTAGGACAGATCCTTTAGAAAACTCTCGATTAAGGTAAATGATTGTTGTCCAAGATTTCAATAGGAAGGACTATCAATTGGTTTGCTTTTGAAGATCAAATAGATTGATCAAGAGGAGTTCTTATCAAGCCATGAATAAGTAGGAGATGCTCGATGCTAGAAACTGAGCATCTCAAACTATCTAAATTGAGCTTTATATTTTAGAAATTGATTTAGTTTGTTTGAGTTGTATTTTCTTAGAATTTAGACTTAAGATTCTAAAGATTAAGGAAATGCTAAGAGGTGAGGAATTATGCTTATATAAAGGGAGAAGCAACCAGAATCTAGGGAGCTTATGAGGAAAAGCATAACCTAAATCTAATGAAAATGGGTATTGGTTTGTCAGAGAGGACAAACCACCCAACAACGGACTTACAATACACGGGGTGGCCAACTCCTCCTTGATTTTAAATACATGTAGGCAAGTATTTATGTTTACGATATAGGCTATTTTTATTTAGAAAGAGACTAAGTCCTTAAACTCAATTAAAGACTAGATCATGTAAAGGGCATGCTTCAAATGACCTAAATCTAATGCATTTCAAATTTCATTTTATTTCATTTATTGATCAATTTATTTGGTAATGGATTATGATGCTTGAGAAAGTAGATTGTTGGCCAAAATCAGCTAGAATTTTATGAGGTGAGTTTCCACCATGGCCCTCAAAGGTCAAGTTGAGTTCTCTGGAAAAGATGAAAGCCCTCCAATCAAGAGTGAAATAAGATGTTTTTTCCATGATATTATAAAGAAAAGAACTCATCCAACTAAGAGGTTTCTAATTCTTTTATCTTGATTTTAATCCTAAGCTTTAGGTGAGGTTATGAGTTGTTTAATTTTAATTTGAATTGTTAAGTTGGGTAAAAGATTTATTTATTTATCTTAAAGAGCCTAATTCTGCATCCAGACCATACATAAAGCAAGGAAGAAACTAGGAAAAGCATGCCACTTAATGCGCAAGTTAAACAAACATCAATCAATTTATAAAACTAGCACAAAAAGAATAAATGGCCATTTTGGTGCACCACCACTAAAATATCAAATGTGGGTAGAGCTCTACTTACCGGATTATAAATGAATTAAATTACAATTAAGCAAGGAATTTATTATTATGGGGGTCTTCAAGCTTTATTCTTCTTTCTTCTTTTCTTCTTTCTTTCTTTTCTTTTATTCTTTGGATCTTCCTTTGGATGGTTGAATTGTATATGTTCCAAGACTTCACATGGTGCATAAGATGAAATCTTATGACCAATGCTCATCCCAATCCCCCATAACAAATCATTCCAACAATCCTAAATATACAAATTTTTACATAAAAAGGAAAAGTATAAATCTAACTAACACCTGCAAAACAAAGGTTAGTCAAATCATACCACACAAATCCCAAGCATGTATATTGGACTTATCACCCTTGGGTGACTAAGTCACATATGGATTACACTAAGGGTATAACACCTTAGAAGCATTTATATTTTATTTATGATACTTAGCACAATTCTGCATAAAGAATAGTTAGACTAAGCACGTACCATTCATTCGAGCATACACCTAACATCATCACAAAATAAAATATAACATCAAATCATTATGACCCCAACCTAAAGCTAGAAGTGGTGACTTAGGCTAATGTGTGCTTTGAAGGTTTGTGTGGGATCTTAGCTTAGGACTTTAGGTTTGAATTTTCTAAGTGTGAAGACATGTTCAACTTAAAGAGGGTTTCATTTAAGTTGTTTAAGTGTTTTGTTATTTTTATTTCATATTAATTTGGTTTAAGTGAAACCTACAATTAATTACTAAGTTATGAAGAGAAAGAGAGAGAGAGAACTTTCCCAATCCTTAAGTAATTTCTAAGGTAAGTTTACTTTTTAATTTCAATTATGTGAATGTTTTAAATACATATTTTAATCAATCCTAAGTTTAGATCAACTCTAAACAAACCTATCCAAAAAGAAATGCATTTTAAGATTAAGAAGAATGAATCAAAATTCACATAACATACATTACTTTAATTCTTTCCCAACATATATAACATGCATATGGATGGACCTAAATATCTATACATGCAAATGAAGTAGTTAACACACTTTATGATGCATGTTAAGTAATCATTTAAGAAAATTTAGAAGATTTAGATGCATGATTTTCTTAAGTAGAAAAGGTTTCTTTATAAAATTTCACATATATGCATGAAAGTAAGAAAGGCATAAGTGAGTATAGCGTCATTATTAACAGGTGTAAGGTACGATCTACTTAGGGCTACTTAAAGCTCAACCTGGGGTTGTCCAGACAATATACCACTTTTCTTAAGTACTAACATGCATATAAAAGAAATAAATGGAAAAGAAAATGCAAAAGTTTGTTTAATTGTTTTATTTTTTTTTGTTTATGCAATTTATTCATGCAAGTGTAGGCAATCCTTCTTATGAGCATAGGGATGAATAGGATTTGGGTTGTAAGTGTTGGGTTCTTTTCAAATGAACCTACATCTCTTAATTAATATTCAAATACTATGCATAAGAAAGAAAGGAAAGGCTATACTAAACATAGTTTCTAATCTACCACATGCAAGCATATAATTAAATTATAAGAATGGCACACTTTCTAATCTGATGTTCCATTTAAGATTTTGAAAATACTTTGGATTTAGTAGTGATAATAGCACCTCATATTTTACTTTAGCTAATACATGCACATATGGCATAAAGTAAACAATTTCATTTTAAAACTTTGAAAATATGAATCATGGATGCATAAATCACATGGCATACAATTTAACATGTTGGGAAAGATCTAAAGCAATGTAATCATGTAAACAAACTCAATTTACTTAATTCCTAAAGACATTCTTAAAGAATAAGAAAATTTAGAATAAATCAAAGTGAATTTCAAAATGATTTTTATTTGTTTGAAGTTTGATTTAATTTTAAAGAGGTGAGATGAGTTTGCTATTCCTAACCCATTCACACATGTTTTTTGTTTTTTAGTTTAATTTTTAGATAATTAAATCCATTTTAAGTGTTAATTAGGTTAGGGTATACATTAAATGGCTTAATTAACCCTTACCTACACCACCTTAGAAAAATTAACTAAGTAATTATGAGCCAATGAGATGACATAAAACCCAAAAGGTACATATATTTGCAATGCACCAAGTAATGAAAATGCCTAATGCAATTTGGCTCATAATTAAAAGTTAATTAAGCTAAGGGGTTTTAGCTTAAGTACTTATAAAACACCCTTTCACACTTATGAAAATGGGGTTTAATTTCCTTAATTAGATTTAGGCTATTAAACACCTAAGAATCTACCAAAGGTAGATTAATTAAGTTGAGATTTTAGAATTTTGAAAATTATTTAAAGGGGTAATGAATTAACCCTTAATTAAGGGGATTAAGAAGAAAGGGGTTTAGGGAATAGCTTGGAAATACCCCAAAATTATTCCATAAAACCCCATCTGGATCTAACCTTAATCAATTTAATCATAGGAAAATCCACTAATTACAATTAATTACATGAAGGGGTAATTGGGGAATGATAGCAATTTCCAATCAAAGCTCAATAAATCTCAAGAAAATTAGGAGAGGTAGAGGTCATCCCCTAAAATAAACCCTAAAAGTTTGAGATTAATTGGTGACTTAATTAGAAAATAATTAGCTAATTACCATTCCCAAAGAAACCTAAATTTAGAGAAAAAGGGAAATCAAAATACATTGAAAATATTTTTAAAAAAATTCTAAATGGAATTATCTATCCATAGCATTTTTCCTCATATTTTTCTGATTTGTTTTAAAATAGTTATGATTTTTTGAAGGTTTCTAAATTAGTTAAATTAAATCCCTAACCATCTTAATACCACTCAGATGCGATGGCGTGTGGTGGTGCTTTACATCGTGAGCCACTTAAGTTTCATGAATGGCGGTGGTGCACATGCTTTTATCTTACCATCAAAGATCGGACGGGAGGATACACCCATTTAAATCGATAAGGAATATAAAATGTGAAATAATCTTAGCGTCCATCTAAAAAATATGGGGGATGGCGAGATATGAGTTCTTCCCAGGAGGAATGTGAGTCATTCACATCGAGATCCAGATCCTTCATGGATTCAATCAAGACTCAACCCACACCATCTAGGACCAAGTGGCCAATCCAATGGCTGATCCATGAGATTAAATTCTTCATAAAGACCAAACACTCAATAGTGGTTGAAAATTCCTTCCGAGGTGATCACCTCGGGTCGATGAGGTAGCTTCATCAGTGGAGTGAAGCCTTGTTGAAGTTCCTAGCTCTTGAGGTTGAGTAGATGGGTGGACCAACTCCTCTTCACTCCCTTGTGGCTTTGATCAATTGATCTTCCCTTGCCTAGAACTTAATTGGATGAAGCTGACTCAGGTCCTTGGATGATGAGTGTAGAAGGAATTGGTGGGATCAAGTGTAGAGAAATTTGGAATCAAGGTGAGCTCCCTATTTTTTTGTGAAGAAGAATAAGACCCAAATCTCTTAGACCTTGGGAAAGCTCTCGATGTTTCTTAACTCTCCTTGACTCCAATCGATCAGTGAATTAATTTCATTGAATTAGGGGGGTATATCTCCCCTTAAATCGGATAATTGAGCAAGCTTGCCATTTTGATCCAATTAATAGGATGGGTTGTTTGAGATGGTTAGAGGTGCATGGTTGGTTTGAGTGAGATGGTGGGCTAACTCCCATGTGCATCATTGAGCTTTGGGGAGTTTCAATTTTTGGGTGGGGTTTGGTCCATGGGCCAAATGGGTTGACCCAAACCCATTGGGTTGGGTGCACCACTCATCACTAGTCCCCTGAGGTTTTAGGGAAAGCCTCAGTGATTGTGATGAGTGTGACCAAAATACCCATGGGCTAGGCCAAAATTTGTTCTATGGCTAGGGTATAATGGTCATTTTGCTATTTTTTTCAATTTGGGTATGTTTGGTATGTTGAGAAAATAGGTTGGGCCAAGTTTCAATGGATTTGGAATCCATTTGATAGGTTTGGCTCATGTTGACCCATTTAGGTCAAAATGGGTCAACTTGGGTCAAGTTGACCAATAGGTCAAATTGGGTCAAACCAAGGGTTGGGAAAGTTCATATGACCATTTGAAATATTTTGGTGCCTTTGGTTTGGTTCAATTTGGTATATTTGGTTTTGGCTCATATGACTCATTTAGGTCAAATGGGTCAAGTTGACCCATTTGACCTATTTGGGTTGGGTCAGGTAGGTTTGGTTAGTCATATGGAGTGGATTGGTATCTTTGTTTCCAATCAATTTGGGTTAGTTCAATTTTGGCTCAACATGACCCCTTTAGGTCATGTTGGGTCTAAGTGGGCTAGGTTGGGTCTAGTTGGCCAATTGGGGTGGTCAAGTTCCACAAGTGATTTAGGATGGACTAGACTCGTTAGTTTCAATCAATTTGGCTTAGATCAAGCCCTTTAGGTCAAGCTGGGTCAACTTGGTCAAGTGGGCCAAATGGGTTGGGTTAGGCTCAAAGGTTGACTTGGTCAAGTTCAAACATAAGTCATGAGTGAACTTAGATCAATGGTTTCAATCAATTTGGCTATTTATTTTGGTGGATTTTTTTTAGGTTTTATTGACTTGGTGTTGACATTTTGAACTTGGTCAATCAACCTATGGTGATTGATGACTGATTGACTTGGTCAATATGACTTATGATTTGATTGATTGATCATCCCATGATGATTGTTGATCATGATGAGAGATATATGAGTTTGGTTCAATCCAATTTGTTAGATCAAAGTTGGCTCATAAGGATACTTTGGGTCACTTTGGGTCAAGTGAGCCTAAGTGGGTCAAATGGCTTGGTCAAAGCTTGATTTGAAGTTAATTGATCTTGTATATGGACTTATGATTGGAATATAAATCCATTTACAAGAGGTTTGAAGTCAAATGGATTTTGATCCATTTGAAAATTTCATATTCAAAGGAAGAATATGAAGGAGTTTTGGGTTTGATTTTGATTTGGGTTTGATTGAAGGGTGAAGTTTGGATTTATATATGAGCTCATGATTGTAGGATTGATTGAACCATGAGAAAATCAAGAGTTTGGCTTGATTTGAATTGATTTGGCTAAGTTCAAGATTTTGACTTGAAAGGCTTAGATTTGATTTTGAGTGGATTTGAGTTTGATTTTGGAGTTGGTTTTGATTGTTTGAATTTATATTTCATTTATATATGTGAATATAAATGAGAATATAAATTGATCATGAGAAAATTTCAAGAATTTGAAGAGTTTAATCATGATTTAAGTTAAATCCATTAAAGGAATTTAAAGGATTTAGAATTTTAATTTGAAATTTAATTTTGGATTGGATTTGATTGATGTATATTTATATTTCATTTATATATGAGAACATAAATGAGATATAAATTGATTTTGAGAAAATCCATGAATTTGAAGTGGTTTGATCAAAGTTTAGGTTAAATCCATTAATGAAAATTAAGGGATTTAAAAAAATTTTCATGAATTGATTTGGAATTTTGAACTTGATTTGATGGGTTTGAATTTATATTTCATTTATAAATATGAATATAAATGAGAATATAAATGGATCATGAGAGAAGATCTCAAAATTTGAATAAGTTTAGATCATTTTGGTTGGTCCAAGAAAGGGTTAAGGACTTAGGAAATTTTGACTTAGGAATTTTGATGGAATTTGATCATGGCTTTCAATTATGGATTTCAATCATAAAATTGAATCATGGAATTGATTTGAGTTTGATAAAATCAAATAGAATTGATTTGGAGTTTGACTTAAAAGAAGAAAAGTGAGGAATGGTTTAGGCTAAGGGTATGAGATTTTTCCCACCCCAAGGCATGATAAACTCTTCTAAGTCTTGGGTGGGGAGAGTGTCCACCTAATCACTAGATGTGTTTTAAGACTAAGGAACTCTTAAAGTCTAAGAGGAATCTAAGCCTAAGATGGAGGTGTTGAGAACTCATTCTAAAAATGAGGTCATATGATGGTCATTCCCCCCCTAGCCGTGGTACTCATATCCACCATAGTAAAAACTCTTCATAGATTGAATAAAACATTCATTCAAGGTGAGGTAGTTAGGAAAATCTTTAAGAATCTCTTAAAACCACTTTTTGCAGGCAGAGAGAGGAAGTGGGCAAGAGTAATGATCCTAACTATTGCCCTAACCACTGCATGATTAGTCTTATCTTAGAGGATTGTATTACTTTTAAGGACTAGCTTGAGCATAACTATAAGTTAGGTTCCATAGTTATCCCCAATGAATACTTATTAGAACAATCTTCCAGTTCTATTAGGGTAATTTTTAGGGAAATCTATGATCCTATTAAGACAAAAGAAGGTTGGGATATTGCCATATCCCGAACCTCTTAAAAAGTAGTTCTAAATTCAAGAAACTCTCTTTATAGGTGTCTGAGGTAGCTCAAACCTCTAACACCAAGGATGGTTTGTAAGTTGTCAAATACAACTTGAAGAAGGTGGCTTGACATACACATCATACAGATAGTTGATGGTGCAACCACCATCCGAGTCCAACACTCTATCTACAGTTGCAGCTACTTCTTCTTTCTCCACTAGCTCCTCTTCAGCCAGCAAGAGTATAGTATCAGCGAACAAGAGCATTAAATCCCTTAACCCGCTTACTTTATTAGGTTTCAATCATGTACCTCAACCTAAAAAGAAATCAATGAAAAACTTCCACTTATATCTTGACCACTTCTAATGCTCTAGATTTTATTCCTCTTGAAAACTCTCCAAGTCTAGAAAATAATAATGATAGCTCTAGTCATTCTAATCCATTCTCTTATGATTCAGAATCAGACTTTCCTTTTTTGAATCAATCGAGTTCACCTCTTGAGATTGACTTGGAGTCAACTGACTCTGGCTATAGGTATACCTAATGAGAAGGTAGAACATTCCACAAGTTCATCATTTTAAGAAGTCACTAAAGTCAGCCTGCGCAATGGCAAAGTTCTACCTCCTAGGGTAGCACCTTAGGATAAGGGCAAACAAGTCATTGGTTCTAGTGAGCAGATAATCCCTCCACAGGATGCTCCTCCCATGGATATGCTTGTGGAGGACCAAGTCAAAGTTGAATTCAACGTCCTAGCACATCTTAGAAAGTTGTCAGCTAAATTAAGCATATACAACGCCTTTGTCTTATCTAAAGAGATGGGGGAATCTCTAGTCAAGGCTCTCCTTAATCCAGAGATATGCTTAGCTTAGTTGACCGCTACTAAAGATGAGGCACACAGCTCAAACAACATCTTAGGAGTTACATTCAGTGATGAAGACTTGCTTGTAGGAATGACCAAGCATAATCACCCTCTTTACATTATAGTGGACATTGACAGATATAGGTTATTAAGAGTTCTATTTGACCAAGTTGCATCAATCAACATTATGAGTTTAAGAACCCTTGCCTACTTGATGATCGACATCTCTAAACTCCAAAAGGAGATGATGATGTTGAGAGGATTCAATGAACAAGGCGAGAGGGCCTTAGGTTCCATAGTGTTGCCACTATATATAAATGATTGGAAGACTGAAGCCAAGTTTCATAACATAGACTCGGATACATCTTTCAATGCTTTATTTGGGAGACCATGGATACATGAGAACAACATAGTTCCATCCTCTCTACATCAGTGCATGAAGTTCATTAGAGGTGAAATTGAGTACTACATCAAAGGAGATCTCAAACCCTTCACAGTTCATGAGGTAGGGATATATAATGATGCAGCCTATTTTCATCCCCAAAATCAACAAGTCCATTCTCATGAATCTAGTCAAGATCCCCATGAGGGACAAAAAGAAAGAAAATAAAAAGAATTAGAAAAAAAAAAGAAAAAAGAGAAAGAAAAAGAAAATAAAAGAGAGCGAGGCATGAGCTCAGGGGAAGATATAGTGCCTGACATTTGATTTCACCCATAATTTGTTACTCCATTCAAACATATGGGTAGGATGACCTGGCCTCCACCAGGTAGAGGCAGATGGTTGGTAGCCCTGAGGTGGAAAGCCTTCTATTAGCCACCCTGATAGAGGTATGTCCCAAATGGAGTACACTATCCACATAGACTTAGAATCTGTTGAGGATGAGTCTTATGTGGTTGCACACCGATCTCTTCTCTATGGATCCCAGAGGTGACATTTGAGCATGATAATGATGAAGATTGGGCTCCAAAGCAAAACATAAATGTATCCAAGTCCGCATATGAGACAGTCAGGAGTCAATTGGGAACCTTAGCTCTAACCCCACTTTCCTCTCAGAAAGTTGAGGGTTTGGTAATTAAGGAAGCCCCTAAGTCATCTATAAATGTGAAGACTCAGAGATTCTTTTTGGGAGCATCATCCTCAAGTCAGAAAGCTAATGTAGAACTTACGGATAATTCATATAAAGATTTAATACAATTGCCTTTTGATTGATACTCGCCTTGTGTTCTTAATTTAGCAAAGAATGGATTAATCCCACATACTTGGTCTAAACATAGGTCAGACTACTTGAAAGATTATGGACAACCAAAGTAGACATCCTCAATTAAGACCAGGACCAAGATTCAGTAAAGTGGGTTCATTTGATGATGGCAATCATTGCATAGTCATCACCAATCATTTGGAATCTAATAGGTTCTTTTCAAATCATGTTGACTCATATAAGGAGGTGTGTTTAGAAACTTCAGATGATCCAAATGACTTTGAAGTTAAGGATGCACTGCTAGAGTTCAAAGAGGAGATAAGATCTGCTATCGATAAGCTTAAAGAAATCAACTTAGGAATTGAAGACAATTCACGGACATACATCAGTTCGTTATTGAATAATACTAAAATCGATGACTTAGTTAGGCTATTGACTAAGTTTAAGGATTGGTTCGCATGGAGTTATGAAGAGATGCCCAGTTTATCTCCTAACATAATAGTCTACAAACTACCAATAGAGCCTAGTGCTAACCCTATCAAGCAAGCTCTTAGACGCATGCAATTAGACATTAAATAGTAGGACATTTTTGAAGTCAAGAAACCGATCGATGCTGGCTTCATCAGGGAAGAAAATTATCCTACCTGGTTGGCCAATGTCATTCTAGTTAAGAAAAAGAATGGCCAAATTTGCATATGTGTCGATTATAGGGATCTGGATAAGGCATGTCCAAAAGAAAAATTTTCATTACCATCCCAGAATTGATGGTGGACATTGCCTCATCTCATGCAGTCTTCTCTTTCATGGATGGCTTATCTGGTTATAACCAAATAAATATGGCCCTTGAGGATGAAAGAAACATTGTGTTTCAAACACCGATCGAAATCTTTTGCTATAGGGTCATGCCTTTCAGCCTTAAAAATATCGATGCTACATACCAGCGTGTCATGACTCGGATCTTTGATGAACTCATTTATCATCAAGTTGAATGTTACGTCGATGATCTTGTAGTCAAAAGTAAAGAAAAGGAAGACTGTTTACCTCACTTTTAGAGTGAGCTCTCAACTTTCTCATCATAGATCTAGGACTCTTGTAGACACTAAGAGCTCCTTAGTCTTAAGAAACTTCTAGTGATTAGGTGAACACTTAACCTAAGCCTAGAGATTTAGAAGGATTAGCCATAGGAAGAGGGAAAACTTGCATACCCTATAGCCTTAAACCCAATCCTTGCTTCCTTCTTCCAAACCAAACCTCAAATTCAAATCCAAGATCATAAGTCCAATCCCAAATCAAATGATTGAAACTCATGATTAAATTCAAACTCCATAATCACTTCATAATCCTTTTGATTTTATCTTATGGACTTAACCTTAATAAAATTCAAATCAACCCTAATTCAATTTATTTTCTCAAATATCAAATTCAATCTCAAATCAAATCCCAACCCATATCATAAGTCCAATCCCAAATAAAATAATTGAAACTCATGATTAAATTCAAACTCCAAAATCCATTCCTAAGCCCTTTGATTTTATCTTATGAACTTAGCCTTAATTAAATTCCAAATCAAATTCAACTCCAAATGATTGAAACCCATGATTAAATTCAAACTCCAAATTCCCTTCCTAAGTCACATGGACCTCTTTCAAACCAAATCAAATTAGGTTGATTTCTTTATAAATCAATAATTCCTTCATTTATATTCAAAAATATAAATGAAATCTAAATTCAAACCATTCAAATCAAATCAAACTAAATCGAACCAATCAAGACCTTTCTTAAACCATGTGGACCTACCTCCATAAGCTTAACCAAATCTCAATCCAAATCAACCTAAACTCAATTGATTTCTTTATAAATCAATCATCCCTTAATTTATATTCACAAGTATAAATGAAGTCCACCCTCCAATGACTAAAAATAAATCAAACCAAATCAATTCCCTACTTAAGCTCTTTTGAGCTACATCCCTCAATTTGGTCAAATTTGCTTCTAAATCACTCCAAACCCAAGTGATTTTCTCATGAATCATTTATATCTTCATTAATATTCATAAATATAAATGAAATATAAATCCAACTAGCCAAAAACCAAACCTAAATCAATTCAAATTCTCAATTTTAGCCTTTTTAGCCAAATTCTTGAACTTGGCTAAATGACACCTAAATCAATTCAAAACCCATGGATTTCTTCATGATTAAATCATTCCTTCAATCATTATTCCAAATATAAACACAAACTACAATTATCAAACCAAACCTAAGTCAACCCAAGTCAAGCCTATGCTGACTTTTGACTTGAAAATATCATATGAACCAAAATTCATTTGACTCCAACCACTTGCAATTGGATTTATATTTTCATCCTAAGTTTATATGTGAGTTCAATTAAACTTGAATCAAGCCATGATTAAGCCAATTGATTCATTTAGGTCCACTTGACCCAAAGTGACCTAAAAGACCTTTTTGAGCCAAGTTGTAATCAAACCCAAATTAGATTGAACCAAGCGCATCCAAACCCCACATCATGATCAACAATCATCCTAGGGTGATCAACTACCTTGAATTAGGTCAAACCAAGTCAACCTTTAGCCCAAATGAAACCTAAATTAGCCAAAACTCACCATATGCCAAATTGGTTGAAACCATTGACTCAAATCCACACAAAATTAATGATTGAATATGACCAAACCATCAATTGAGCCAAACCAAGTCCAATTGGTCATTTGACCTAAGTTGACCCAAATTGGCCTAAAAAGACAAAGTATGTCAAATCATGATTTAATCTAAATTGATTGTAACGAATGGCTCAAGTTCATTCCAAATCACTTATTGAACTTGACTAATGCCATGATTGAGCCCAATTTGACCAATTAGTCTACTTGACCCAACCTAGCTCAAATTGACCTAAAAGGTCAAATTGGCTAAAATTTGAATTAAATCCAAATTAAACCAAACCAAAGCCTACAATCATTTTCAATTAACTAACTGAACTTGACTCAACACCTAACCCAACGCAATTTGGTCAAATTGGTCAAATTGGTCAAATTGACCTATTTGAATCCAAATGAGCCAAAATCAAACCTAAGACAAATTAATCAAAACTAATTAAACCAAAATATTCCAAATCATCATATGGACCTAACCCAAGTCTTGGTTTGAGCCAATTTGACCAATTGGTCAACCTAACCCAACCTAACCCAAATGAACCCATTTTGACCAAATTGAGCTAAATCACCCAAAACCACTTTATGGAACCTTGCTGGATGACCTAACCTGACCCAAATTAAATAGCCCAAACCAGCCCAAGTCCATGTGGGGCCCATTCTAAGTGGATTAACCAATGGACACTCTCTCTTTACATTGGATTCTTACCTTAAATGGCAAAGTCCATTTTGCCTCCCCATGACAGCCATCAAAGTGCCAAATGAGGAACTACTAAGACATCCTAGCCCAACCTAAGCCATCCTAGCACTCGCCATGGACCAAGGGAAACAATCCAACCACTCCCTCCATGGACGAACCCTATGGGTGCAAGGAAACAAAATTGAAACACCCTCACCCCACATCTTGCCTTGACTCGTGCCACCACTTCCTCCACTCATGGCGAGCCACGTGGAGCTGAGGGCAACCCCTCTAATGAATCGACGGTGGCCAATCGATAGATTTTCAAGGATCAATCCAGTCCATCCATCATGTGCAATTGAGGGGTATACCCCCTCAATTTGAGCGGTAAACCTGACGTATTGCTTTGTGTAAGTCCCTAAGGCCATTTCGAAACTCCTCAGAGCCATTCAAAGCACTCCCTGAGCTCCCTCGATCAGCATTCCTCCTCCCCAAGCAAATCCAAAATAGGACACCATCCTTCCAAGCAATACTCCTCCTTTACTTGATCAAACACAAATTCCTTTCACCCACACCATCCTCTTACTTCTTCGAAGCCAACTAAATCATCTCCAAGCCCTCCCAAGCACCGAATATTAAAGTTCGATTAAAGCTGAGGCTCCTACGTGCGTGGCTTGATCGACCTAGAGCTCTACATCAAATTGAGACCCAAGCTTCTCAACAGGGCCTCACCTCAACTAGGCGAAGCTACCTCCATTGATCCACCATCAGCCATTAACTCCGGTGAGGTAATTTTGCAAAAATGAACCTTGTATGGAAAATCATTTGGTATTTTGTGAAGCAAATTCAAATGTCATGCATTTTTTATCGTTGGATGTGTGCGCCTCGACTCCCCAAAGGTGGATGAATTTAGAGACAATCTGAGCTTAAGTGAACTCGAATCAAATGGGGAAAGATGGATGACACCCGTCTTTCACCGCTCACGAACGGGATGGATCATGAACCGTCCGTTCCACGTGATTGGAACGAACAGCTCTGAGTAGATCCCACGTTAGATCCACTAATTTCCTTCCTAAACCGTGGATCAAATCATGGCCGTCTGATCTTAGATTGGACGGTCCACGAAGTTAACGCGTCCGCCATAATGCAGTCAGCAGCGGATGTGATAACTTAAATAGCTAATCTCGTCGTGCCATGTGAAAAGCGCACCGCATCAATTGCCACATGGCCCGACGGGATTAAGGATTTAATTAAGCTTTAATAATCTATTTTTAAGCCTGAAACTTCTAAAAATCATAACTAATCATAGAAGAAATACAAAAAAAATACAAACTTAGACTAATTTTAAAGATATTTCAGAACAGAATCTAAGAAAATTAATATTAATTAATTTTGAACAGTGATTTTGGCTTAATTAAGATTTAATTGAAAATTTAATCAGCTTAATTATTCCTAAATTAATCACCCAATTAATCTCAAACTTTTTTTGGTTGTTTAGGGGGATGACCTCTACCTCTCCTATTTTTCTAAGATTTTGTTGGTTGCTTAATTAAGGAAATTAATTGATTAAGCCTTAATCACTCTATTAATTTAATTAGTGATAATTATTGAATGAATAGTAACTTAATTATTTATTTAAGCCAAATTACCTCTATTGAATAGTAAGGGAGCTTAGGGAATGTGATTGGGATATTTTTTCTAATTCATTTCCCAAGTTTTCCTTACTTTTTGAAATTTAATTATTTAAATAATTAATTAGGTAATTAATTGCTTAATTAATTAGTTAATCTCCAAGATAAAATCAGAGCTTAAATGATCAAATATGGGACTTAGGGATTGAGATTAAGGCCTCTTTCTTGATCTCTTTCCTTAAGTTAATTCTATTTCATTAATTGAAAATATTTAATGCTTAACTAAATGGATTAATGGGCTTAATTAACTCAATCTAAATTTCACTTCACATCTAATCACCTTTAATCAATCTTGGGTAGCTCTTTGAGAGTTCAATAACCTAAAGAGAGAGCTAGTGAAATTATGGTTAGCTCACATGTGTGAGAAAACCATAAAAATAGTTAAGTGAGATCCCTTAAGCTTAATTAACTATTAATCATGAGCCAATTGCATTAGACTCCTTTCATTTCTTAGGAGCATTGCAAATTTACTTTTCATTTGGTTGCATTTTATATTAGCTCATCATTAATTAGTTAATTAACTGAAGGTGATATAGGTAAGGGTTAATTAATTGACTTAATTCATACCCTGACCTAAAACAAACATTAAATTAACCTAAATATTTTTCATTAAACAAAATTAACTCACACATGGGAAATGGGATTAGGATTAACACACTTCTTTCACTTTCTTTAACTCAAATCAAACATAAAGATGAAATGACATTAAAGAACTTTGGTTTGATTTAAATAATCTTATTTAGTTTGATTGTCCTTATGACTTAGTTGATTTTAATGAAATCACATGCTTATGTTGTTTTATTTCCTTCCAATCATGCTAAATGTTGTATGTCATATGATTTATGCATCCATTTCTTTCAAATTAATCAAATAAAAATGATTTCTTTTATGCCAAATTGCATGTGTAGATTTAAATTAAAAATATGTGTGGCTAATATCACTATTAAATCTTAAATATATTTTTAAAAGTTTATTAATGAATGAATATACATATACATTGTAAATTTAGTCATATATACATAGAAAATGCAAGTGAATATAAATTTAGTGTATGAAATAAAGTCTCTTCCTTACATTCATGTGTTGATTTACATAAGTTAGAATGTTAGCTATATATTAGTCTGGACATCCCAGAGATGCACAGCTTTAAGTAGCCTTAAGAAGGTTCCTACCTCGTTCCCTTAGTGTAGAACAATGGCGACGTACCTGCTTGATTTCATTCTTATGCATTTGGACATTAGAATCTAGATCTCTTGAATGGCTTTCTATTATTTTAGTTGGTTATACATCCTCATGTATCTAAGGATAGCGGTACATTAGTCTGGACATTCCAGGGATGCACGACTCTAAGTAGCCCTAAGGAGGTTCCTACCTCATTCTCTTGGTGCAAAACAATGATAACGTACTTGCTTAAAACTTATATATATATATATGGATGTGTGCACAACTAATGAATGAAAATCCCCTTTTTCTATTAAAAAGACATGCATTCATACTTTGCTTAATTGGTTGAGTTGATTAGCTATATGATTTAAGGTTCTTTCCTTGTGCTCTTGCATAAGAATTTAGATAGAACTTTAAATCAATATGATAAAATCATTCAACTAAATGAAATATTAATACCAAATACATTTGCCCACATTCATCATTTAAGTGTGCTAAGATATAAATTGCATGTATAGCTATGCTTAGGCTTTAATCATATGCACGACATAGATGATGGAAAGAAATGAATAAACATATGTTATGTCATAGTAATTCATTCCAGCTAATCTTAAGATGTATTTCTTATTGAATGAGTTTATTTAAAGTTAAGATAAACTTAGGACTAATTAAAACATATAATATGTCATTCACTAAAAGGAATTGACTAATTGATTTGCTTTAGATGTGGCTTAAGGTAAGGATAAAAGAGAGTGATCCTCTCTTTATTTCTCTTCATAACACTTTATTGTTAAGTGTAGGTCAAATGAAATAAGAGAAAATATTAAGTAAAATTTACAAATTAATTAAACCATTTAAAGTTAAATCACCATTTATAATTAAATGTCCTTCATACTTAGAGAATGATAACTCTAAAGCCTAGCTAGGACATACCACACAAGCCTTAACACACATATTAGATTAAGTCACCACTTCTAGCTTTATGTTAGGGTGGTGCATGATTTGATGTATATTTTATTTTGTGAGATAATGTTGTAGACTGGATGTTAGGGTGTATGCCTCATAGACTGGATGTTAGGCCGTGATTAGCCTAATCATATTTTTTATAGAAGATTATGCTTAAGGGATGCTTAAAATAAATATAAATATTTTGATGTACAGGTTGCTTAACCCCTAAGCATAATCTACATTAGGACAGATAGACTTAGTTACCCATGTGCAAGGTGCTAAGTTCAAATTATTCATGTATCTGCTTGGGTTGTATGGTGTGTTTAGATAACACTTATTTTGTAGGTGTAGTTAGATTTACTTTTTCAATCTTTTAATATAATTGTGCATTAGGAATTTGGTTAAGTGTTATGGGGGTTAAGGATGAACATTGGCCAGAAGGTTTAATCCTGGGGTGCCATGTGATGCATAGAAGCCTACCAAACCAAATTGAGTAAATCCAATGAAGAAATGGACGGAGCATGAAGACTTGAAGATCCCCCATAACACATATCATTTTGTAGCTTGTAATTATTCTTTCATATATCAGGTTGTATAAGGGTAGAGCTCGGCTACCCACTTTTTATTTCTAGTTGTACCGTGGTACCAGACCATACCAGCCTCTTATTCTTTCATGATAGATATATAAATTGTTTGATGATTTATTTAAATTATGCAATAGAAAAAGCATCTCTTTTCATAGTTTATTTATGATTAGTGATTTAATATATGGCATGGATGTGATTAGGCTCTTAGGATAAAAATAAATTTTCTGACCTAATAATAACTCATAACTAAATTTTCTAAAATAACTCATAACCTCACATAAAGCCTAGGCATTAAATCAAGATAATAAAATATTTAGCAACCCCTTAGCTGGATGTTGTATGCTTAATATCATACATGTCATTTTATTTTACTTTTACTAAGAGAGGGTTTCCATCTTTACTAGATAGAAAATGAGATTAACCTTTAAGAGCCTATGATGGAAAAACACCTCTTTATCTTTTGATTTAGCCCATAACCAACTTCATTATACATTTAGGCATATAAAACCCTATAAGCATGTGTCAAAATAGAGAGTCCAAAATCAAATGAAAATTAATAAAATTTGCATTAGACTAAGTCATTATTCATACTACTCATGCTCTAGTCTCTTAGGGAGTGGGTTTAAGGACTTTAGTTTCTTTTTTAAATAATAACAATCTAGCCATCTTGCAAAATAGAAGACTTGCCTACATGATTTTAAATCAAAGGAGGAGTTAGCTGGCTGCCACTCCAGGCGGTTATAAGTCCAACAGTCGAGTGGTTTACCCTCTCTTGTGGAGGTAAACAATATATCCACTTTCATCTTAGAATTAGGCTGTGCCTTGGCCCTCGCTAAAGCTTCCTAAATTTAAGATTTGAGGTTGTTGTTTTCCTTTGGGGATACAAGCATAAATCCTCACCTCCTAGGCATTTCCCAATCTCGTATCATGGAATTGTAAGTCCTAGATTTCTAATAAATTTTTTAACTCAAACATATAATTATCCTCAATTTCAAATATATAAAGCCCAACTATAGGATAGTTTTGGGTGCTCACTAGGCTTCCTCGTATCATGAGCATCCCCTACTCATCTCCCCTTAGCTTCAATAATAAGTCTTTCTTTTCGATCTATCTCATTTGATCTTCCAAATATAGCTAATTTATTGATAGTCCTATCTTTGAATTCTTTGGAGATAATAATTACATACTTTAATCAAGAGTATTCCTAAGGAATTCACCTTCATTAGGATGTAATTAACTATGGGGGCTTGCCCCCATAGGGAACTTTAGAATCCAATTTAAATAAACCCTACTTTATTCATCCATGTAAATTATGGGAAAAATCTTTAGTACATTTGTAGACCCATCATGCCTTAGGAGTCCTGATTAGGTGATTAGGTCAATTGTAGGGTAGTGATTTCTATCTTTCGAGATAGTGCACTATTCCTTGATGTCATACTCGATCACCATAATAAGTACATCCTCAGATCTGCATGGTGTCTCTCCCATACACATACACATGCACATGGAATCGAAAATAAACACCACAATGACCATCTCTTTGACTTAAGAGTAGTTTTCAAATGGTTAAGATAATTTAACCTTAAAATGAATCCCCTGAAGTGTTCATTCAGAGTAGTTTCAAGAAAATTCCTTGGGTTTGTTGTTCGACACCATGGAATAGAAATTGATCCTAAGAAAATCAATGCGATATTAGAAATGCCACCCCCTAAAAGTCTAACTCAACTCAGATCATCTCAAGGGCGGTTGACGCATCTAAGACACTTCATTTCCAACCTATCAGGAAGATGCCAATCATTTTAAGCATTTGTTAAAAAGGATGCCAAGTTCAAGTGTGATGACAAGTGTCAACATGCCTTCAAAGACATCAGGCACTACCTAATGACTCCACCAGTTCTAGCAGCATCTATCACGGGCAAGCCATTGATACTATATACTACTGCATTAGACGACTCCCTTGGCACTTTATTTTCCCAAACCTATGATGAAGGGAAAGAGAATGCACTTTACTATCTTAGTCATCATTTGATCCCTACTGAGGCAAACTATCCACCTATTAAAAAGCACTACCTAGCTTTAATATTTGCATCCTAAAAGCTATGACACAACATGCTTTCTCATAAGGTGAACTTGATCTCTGGGATATGAAGATTAGTGCATTAGTTCAAGATTTTGTTGCAATTTGACATCACTTTGTACCCCTCTGTACGGTAAAAAGATAGGCACTAGCGTATTTCTTAGCAGCACGCCCACTTCCTGCTGATTTCCCACTGATTTCTCGCTTAGTGATGACCTCCCGATTGAAAAAATCATGAACTTAGGGGACACTAGCATTCGCCACTAGGAGATGTATTTTTATGGTTCGGCTTCCTTTCAAAAGGGAGAAGAATCGCGATCTACTCTTCCAAGAAAGGTGGGGGTAGGAATAGTTCTCCTAACTTCGAACCATGATGTGATGAGATTCTCATATCATATGTCCAATCCATGCACCAACAATGAAGCCGAATATGAGGCTCTGATTGTTAGTCTGGAGTTAGCCATTATGTTATACATCTAAAGTATCAACATCTTCAGGGATTCTTACTTAATTATCAACCAAATTGTTGGGTCTTATAAAATTTTAAAGCCTAAGCTCCATCACTACCACAAGTACACTTTAGAGTTGTTGGCCTAAATCCTGAAGGTTACTATTTATAAGATTCCTCGAAGAGAGAACACGGTAGCAGATGCATTAGCCAAGCTTACCAAAGAGTTGGCATGTCTGGAAGATGAGTTTATTCCAATAAGGGTCCAAAATAGACAAGTTTTATCCCTTATTGACACTAAACTCATCGAGAGACTCTCTCTTGAAAGGGAGGTTGTCATTGCTAAAAAGGATTAGGAGTTGGATTGGAGGCAACCATTCATGGATTATCTAAATATAGATAAACTAGTTCAAGAGAAGTCACAAGCGCATCAGGTGAAGCAGAGAGCCCTTTCATAGGCTCTCGTGGATGGCACCTTGTACTAACGATCCTTTGATCATATGTGGTTATGTTATTTGGACAAGCACGGAGCTTATAAGATCGTGACCGAGGTACATTCAGGTTTATGTGGACACATCAATCTGGTCCGAAGATGAAGGCCTAGATCAAGAGACTAGGATACTATTGGCCTTCGATGATCACAGACTACATCGACGTAGCTAGGAGATGCCACCAATGTCAAGTACACGGTGTGGTCTTACACCAACCACCCAACATTCTACACCCTACATTGGCCTCATTTCCATTTGAGTGTTGGTGTACCGAAATAGTGGGTTTGATTGATCCTCCTTCTTCAAATGGTCATTGATTCATTTTAGCTGCCACCGACTACTTTTTAAAGTAGGCAGAGGCAATCCCGCTCAGAGAAGTCACAGCTCAGTATATGCTTCAGTTTTTCAGAAACCATATCATATATAGGTTCGGGGTGTCTCGACGAATTATATCCGATAATGATAGTGCATTTAAGAACACTAAAATCAACAGCTTTGCCTAGAGACACAGTATAGATTGGAGATACTCTATCATCTACTACCCAAGGGCAAATGGCTTAACAGAAGCCTTCAACAAAACTCTCATATGGATATTAAAGAAGAAACTCGACAACAACAAGCGACAATGACATGAGAAGTTAGTTGAAGCTTTGTGGGCTTACCGCACCATAAACAAAACTCTAACTCAATCTACCACATTCTTCTTAGTGTATGGGTCTAAAGCAGATCTACCATTAGAAATCCAACTCTCATCACTAAGAATAGTTATGGGTAGTAAGGTCATAATAGAGTAGAACGTCAAGTTGCGGTTAGAAGAGCTCGAAGGTTTGGAGGAGAGACGCCTTCGGGCATGCCAGAACCTCGAGTTGTTCAAAGCCAAAATGATATAAGCTCATAACAAGTTGGCTCGTCCTAGAACTTTTCAAGTAGGATAGCTTGTTTTAATTCCAAGGAGACCAATTGTTGCCCATCGAAAGATGGGAGGCAAGTTTGAACCTACTTGGGAAGGCCCTTTAGCCATAGAGAATGTCTACCAAGAAGGATCTTATCAGCTTATAAATTATAAGGGAGAGTGCCCAATGCTTCCAATCAATGAGACTCTACCTAAAGAAATATTATCAATAAATCTTGATTCAAAATAATTATCAATAAAATTTCTTTCATCTCAAATTTCATCTCTTCATATTGGTGAGAAACATATTTGCTTACAAATCTACCATGATGTGTTTAAGGTAGGTGTGAGGAAACCAAGCAGAGTCCTATCCTTTAGTAACACAACACCAACACAAACTACACACAGCCACATAAAATAAACACATATCTTTTATCTCGGACTATTTTGATGTGGTATGAAGCCTCATGTGGCACTCACTCATTAGCTGCTCTAGGTCGGGCTGATATGCTACCCTACTAGTGTGTCACCCTAGTGATTTCTTATTTAGAGAATGTAAGTCTACAAGCTTTCTTCTTAACTTGACCGCTACAAACCGGTGAGCGTCTTGTTAGTTCGGTAGGACTTACTACATGGCCAGTAAGCTACCTCATGTTAACTTAGCTTAAGAGGATGTAAGCCTACACACTTTCTTCTTGGACTAACCATCATGCACTGACTAGATCGAGTATATTTGAGGTTTAGAATAAGTCCTCTAGTGGCTCCTTTCCTCTTGACTACTTCAAGTCTAGGTCCAATCCTTACACGGGACTCCCTACTTAGTAGTCACCCTAGGTCGAATAGCATCTATCCCGTCGATGATAGACTATCCCGATGATCATTTTCATTTATGAAGATGTAAGTCTACAAGCCTTCTTCTCAGATTGATCATCGCAAACTGATGGACACCTTAGGTTGGTTGGTTCTCGCTATGCTGACAATGAGCAACTCATCTGGTGGATACACCACTCATGGTATATGTAAGTCTACAAGCTTTCTCCTAGAGTTGGCCACCGTATACCTATAGGCTTTCTTTTACAGGGCACAGGACAAAGATCCTAGCAGCACCTCCCTTGTGGGCACTTTATTTGGATCATGTCCTTAGTGATCTCATTTAGACACTACCCGGGTTACTCTTGTATTGGGCAGTCCCCCTTTCCTAATAGTCACCCCTATGGTTGGAGAATCCATTTT
The DNA here is from genome assembly GCA_021442155.1 of Cymbidium sinense. Lineage (NCBI taxonomy): Eukaryota > Viridiplantae > Streptophyta > Magnoliopsida > Asparagales > Orchidaceae > Cymbidium > Cymbidium sinense. The sequence goes on from CM038215.1 coordinate 283,725,558, forward strand.
GAGGATATGAAGATTTTCCCTTTGTCCAGTAAGTCTGAGATAGGACTAGGCTGATATAAGCCCCTTCTTAGAATGGTCCCTCGCACTCCAATAGGGTCCACGCAAACATATAAACAAAAAATATATTTTCGCATGTGGATTAGGAGGAGACCCCTAGCAATACCTTTTCCCAAGCAGGCATCCTATCTTTAAGACGGCGCCAACAAAACTCCATATAGGAATCTCCTGACTACTTTTGAGTTGAGATAAGTCCCTAGCCGACACTCTCTCAGTAGTCGCCCTTAGGTCGGTTTGACTTCTTGTGCAACCAACAGGTCACCCCGATGGTCATACTTTCTTTGGAAGATGTAAGTCTATCACACATTCTTTCCAGCATGCCCGTTGCACACCGACGGACAGCCTTAGGTAGAGTTCAATTTATTGTTCTACCAACCGATCACCCCAGTGGTTACTTCCTGCTTTAAAAGATATAAGTCTACACACTTTCTTTCTAGCACACCCATTGCACACCGAAAAGCTCCCCTTAGGTTGGTTAGCTTTAGCCCGCGGCCGGTAGATTATCCCTTTGGACTTGTAAATCTAAGATAGGCCTAGGCTGATATTTGCCCCTTCTTAGTGAATCCATCGCACCCTGACAAGGTCCATTTTAAATTAAAATGATATTACTAGCTACTCTTGAGTTGAGATAAGTCCCAAGCGACACTCCCTTGGTAGTCATCCTTAAGTTTGATAGTGCTACTTGATGGCCGGTAGACTATTCCTTTGGATTTATAAATTTGAGATAGGCCTAGGCTGATATAGCCCCTTCTCAGTAGATCCATCGCACACCAACAGGGTCCATGTATCAAATCCACTCTCATCCTAGTGGATACTTCCCCAAAAAAATCCATATATTAAATCCACCTTATCCCCAGTGGATCTGAGCTCTTATCTCTAGCGAATATGCCCTCAAAATCAAATCAAATTTCTCCCCAGCGAGGCGTGAATCATATCCTCTCCCCAGTGGAGCCCCACAAAATCAAATCAAATCAAATTCCTATCTTTAGCAAATAATCTAAACCTGTTTCCCTATTGGAAGGTTAATGCACTCATCCCTGATGAGATATAAATCCTAATCCCCTGTGGTTCTTTTTTCCACCAAAATCATGTTTATGATCAAACTCAAACCCTTATCCTCTCTATGGATAATCTAAATTTGCTTCCCTAGTACATACTTGATCCATCAGTGGATCCTTTCTTCCTTTCTTATGCTCTTGGCATAAGTTGAGTTGCATTGCATTAAGATCCTGATTCTGTCAACATCTCAAGTTTAAGGGTAGACAATTTTTGTTAGCGCTTGCGATCCTTTGGACATTGTTGATTGTCTCGGTCAACGCCAATACATGTGGTGTTCCTTGTCAGTTACAACATACCTATTGGGGGTCTTTTTATTGACCTAACTTTTAGAGTGAGTTCTCAACTTACTCATCATTGATCTAGAACTCTTGTAGACACTAAGAGCCCCTCTGTCTTAAGACACTTCTAGTGATTAGGTAAATACTTAACCTAACCCTAGAGACTTTGAAGGGTTAGCGATGGGAATAGGTTATGCCCTAGGGACTTAGGAAGACTTGCCTGCCCTATGGCTTAAACCCAACCTATGCTTTCCTTCTCAAACCAAACCTCAAATTCACACCAAATCCAAACCATTTTTCTAAAACTCATAATCAATCTCATAATCAAATTCAAGCCCAAGATTCCCCATGAACCTTATGATTGATTTCAAAATCCTTTATGTGCCCTTTGATTTCATCTTATCGACTTAGCCTTAACCAAATCCAAATAAATCCCAATTCATTTAATTTTCTCAAAGATCAATTTAATCTCTCAATCATTTACCAAATCTAAATCCAAATTCCAAACGAAACAATTCAATACAATTATCAAATCCAAAATCAAAATTCTTTCCTAAGCCATATGACCCATTCTCATAAACTAAGCCAAATCTCAACCCAATTCAACCCAAACTTGACTAACATCTTCATGAATCATTTATATCTTTATTCATATTCATAAACATAAATGAGATATAAACTCAAATAGCAAAAACTAAATCAAACTAAATCCAAATCCAATCAAATCCCTTCTTAAGTCTTATGGACCCACCTCCATTAGCTTAGCCAAATCTCATACAAATCAACCCAAAATCAATTGGTTTCTTTATAAACTAATTTCTCCTTTATTTATATTCATAAATATAAAGAAACCCACCCTCCAATGACCAAAAATAAATCAAACTAAATAAATTTCCACCTTAAGCCCTTTTGACCTACATCCCTAAGCTTGGTCAAACTTAGTTCCAAATCACTCCAAACTCAAGTGATTTTCTCATGAATATTTTATATCTTCATTTATATTCCCAAATATAAATGAACTATAAATTTACATGACCAAAACCATGTCCAAAATCAAACCAAAGTCCAATTCAAGCCTTTTTAGCCATTTCCTTGGGCATGGCTAAATCCTATCCAAATCAAGCCAAAACCAATGGATTTTCTCTTGAATCAATCATTCATTCAATCATTTATCTAAATATAAATAAAAAATATAATTATCAAACCAAACTCAAGTCAACCCAAGTCATACCCAAGTTAATCCTTTTAGCTTGAAAACATCAAACAAGCCAAAATCTATTGGACACCAAATTGATTGCAGTTTGATTTATATTTCAATCCTAGGCTCATATATAAGTTCAGCTAATCTTGAATCAAGCCAAAACTAAACCAATTGACCCATTTAGGTCCACTTAACCCAAAGTGTCCTAAAGGACCTTTTTGAGCCAAGTTCTAATTCAACCTAAATTGGATTAAACCAAGCCCATCCAAATCTCATATCATGATCAACAATCACCCTAGGATGATCAACCACATTGAATTAGGTCAAACCAAGTCAACCTTTAGCCCAAATGAAATATAAATAACCCAAAACTCACCATACACTAAATTGATTGAAACTATTATTTCAAACCAACTCATGATTAATGATTGAACATGACTTGACCCTCAATTAAGCCAAACCAAGTCCAGTTGGCCATTTGACCCAAGTTGATCCAAATTATCCTAAAAGGCCAAAATGGGCAAATCATGATCTAACATAAATTGATTGCAACCAATGGCTCAAGTTCATTCCAAATTGATTATTGAACTTGACCAAAGCCATAATTAAGCCCAATTTGACCAATTGGCCAACTTGACCCAACCTAGCCCAAATTGACCTAAAGAGTTAAATTGGAAAAAATCTAAATTAAATCCAAATTAATTCAAACCAAAGCCTACAATCATTTTCAATTGGCCAATTGAACTTGAACCAACACCTAACCCAACCCAATTTGGTCAAATTGGTCAAATTGGTCAACTTAGCCTATTTGACCTATATGAATCCAAGTGAGCCAAAATCAAACCTAAGCCAAATTGATTGAAACCACTTGAACTAAAACTCTTTAAATCATCATTTGCACCTAACCCCAGGCCTTGGTTTGACCCAATTTGATTAATTGGTCAACCCAACCCAACATGAACCCATGTGAACCCATTCAACCAAATGAAGCCAAAACCCATAAAACAGCCAATGGGACTTTGGTGGCTGGTCAAACTCGACCCAAAATGACCCTAGGTCGGCCCAAAGTCATCCCAAAAGCCAAGTGGGCCCCATCTAAGCCATAATCCATTGGTTAAGCCCTCTTCACATAGGATTTCACCCATAAATGGTAAAGTACACTCTCCCATCACCATGGAAGTCATCCAACTTCCAAATGAGGAATCCCTAAGCCTCCTAGCCCACCCTAGAGGGAATAGGACTTGCCATGGACCAAAGAGAGGTGAGCCAACTCACCTCCCATATAAGCCGAGCACCCAAGGGATCAATGAAACCAAATCAGCCAAGATCAAGCCTTGAGCCACCTCCCATGACTTCCTCCTACCAAATCGAGCCACGTGAACCCGATTGAGACACCTATGAAGCTCTGACGATGGCTGGCCGGCCGAAAAATGAGAGGCCATCCCGTCCATCCAACTCAAAAAATCAAGGAGGTATACTCCCCCAATTCGAACGGGAAACACACGAATTCACTTCATGCAAACTTCCTAACACCAAGCTGAGCTTCCTTGCTAGTTATAGAGCAATTCCAAGTTTTCCACATTCGGCATTCTCTCTTCCTGTGCAAAACCAAAATAAGGGAGGCTAGTTTTGATCCTAACTTTACCAATACCCCACCTCAATCAAATTGCTTGTTCCTACACCATCTCCACACCTCGTTGAGGCCACCCAAATCATTTCCTGAGCTCCAAATCAACTCTAAGCTCAAGTTCGATCAAAGTTGAATGCTAAGGAGGAGGATCTTGGTCTCCAAGGCAATTCACACCAAATCAAGGCTCGTGCTGATCAACAAGGCTTCATCTCAACTAGGCAAAGCTTCCTCAAGCGTGCAAACCATAGGTCTTAGCTCTGGTGAGGTATTTCCATAAAAACTGATCTCTAACTTAAGTGTGGTTGGTCTTTTTCGAAGAAAATTTTCATTGCATGCAATCTTGACCGTTGGATGTGCTCATCTCCTTTCCTTGATGGTGTGGAGTAGCTTTGGAGTTCTTCCGAGCTCGAGTGAGCTTAGATCGAACGATCCATGGCGGGCAGATGTTATTGTTCATCGCTCGTGGGAAGGAGGATCACGGGCCATCCATTTCACATGATTGGAATGGATGGCTATGATCAGATCAAACTAGATCAAATGAGATTATCCCCTTACGCCTCAAGTTTGATCCACGCCATTCGATCTAAGATCAGACGACGGGTATCAGTGTTGCATTTGCTGCCAGCTGAGTTGACACCATGTGGAAAGCATGCCGCATCAGCGTGACACATGGCGTCAGTGGGATTAGGTTTCATTAAGGATTATTAATTAGATTTTAAGGCTGAAACTTTCATAATTCAAAACTAATTATAGAAAAATCTAAAAAAATACAAATAATAGCTCATTTTAAAGGTATTTCATAAGAAAATTTAACAAAAATATTTGCAATTCATTTTTAATAGTAAATAGAGCTTAATTAGAATTTAATTAAAAACCTAATTAGCTTAATTACTCTCTAATTATTCAAGTGATTGATACCAAAATTTCTCAGATTATTTGAGAGAATGACCTTTGCCTCCTCTAATTTTCTTTGGATTTATTACTTATTAAATTAGGGAAATTGATTAATTAAGCCCTAATTATATTTTTAACTTAATTAATGGATAATTAAGAATATAAATAGTAATTAATTAATTATTTAGACTCTTTAATCACTGTTAAATAGTAAGGAGACTTAGGGAAGTAGATTGGAGCCACCCTCCTAATCCTTTTCCCTAATTTTCCCTCTCTTGCCAACCAAAGTGCTAATTAATTATTAATTAATTAATTAATGACTTAATTAGTTAAGTTAAAATCCAAATCACATTAAATCATGCTTGGTCAAGTAGGTGGCTTATGGAATTAGGTTGGGACCTCTTTCTCTATCTTTCTCTTATGTCCATCTCATTTCCAAGATAATTGTTTAACTTTGTTAATTAATTAAAGAAAAATGAATTAATGGATTAATCACCTAATTAAGAATCAAATTTCCCTATTTTAATCTAAGGTAGACCTTTAGGTGTTCAAGAACCTAAATAGGTTAGTGAAATTATGATTAGCTCACATGTGTGAGAAAATCATGAAAGTAATTAAAATAGTTTATTAAGCTTAATTAATAAATGATTATGAGTTAAACTTTCATTTCATATGAGCATTGCTATTTATTTTTAAATGTATTTGCATATTACATTAGTTCATAATTATTTAATCAATTACCTTAAGGTAACATAGGCAAGCATTTAATTAATTGATTTAATTCACATCTTAATCTAATTAATCCATAAAATCAACCTAATTGCTTTTCCTTAAATCAAATTAACTTACACGTGGGGAATGGGATTAGGATTAGCAGATCTTTCTCAAACCTCTTAAATCAAGTTAAATATAAAATCAAAAGTGACATTAAGAAACTTTGGTTTATTTTAAATAAGCTTATTTAATATGATTATCTTTAGGAATTAGTTGGATTAAATGAAATTATATGTTTGTGTTTAGTTATTTCTTCCAAATCATATTAAAATTTTGTATGCCACTTCATTCATGCATTAATTTCTTCAAAAATCAAGTAAACATAAATGATTTCCTTTATATCAAACTTGCATGTGTTGATTTAAATTAATATATGTGTGACTATTATCACTATTAAATCCAAATCTACTTTCCAAATCTTATAAACAAGTGATTACATATGCTATAAATCCTAGTTATGAATACATAGAAAATACATGTGATTATAATTTAAATGCATGAAGTAAAGTTCTTTTCTTTCATTCATATATATTGAGACATATACTCCATTTGATTTCATTCTTATATCTTTCAATTTTAGAATTTAAATAATACTTTACTCTATGTGTATGAACTTTTTCAATTTACTTTATTTAATATTAGAATTTAAATAAAAGTATAACTTTTGCATGGTTTCCTCTCCTTTAGTTATGTATACATTCATATGTATTTGAGAAAAGTAAATATTTAGTCTCGACATCCCGGGAATACGAGCCTTTAAGTAACCCCAAGGAGGTCATTTGATTACATCACTTCCTTAGTTAATAATGGCATGTACTAGCTTATGTCTCTCATACATGTGGGTGTGTGTTTAATTATGGAGTTGAAATCCCTCTTTCTCTTATCAAAATACATGCATATGCAATTATTCAAGTGATAGAATTAATTAATCATGTGATTAAAAGCTTTCTTTCTTGTATTCATGTATGCAAATTTACATATGTTTGAATGCAAATGGTATTTAGCCTGGACATCCCGGGAATATGAGATTTTAAGTAGCCCCAATGAGTTCATTTGATTACTTCACTTCCCTGGTTTAATAATGGCACGTGTCTATTTAAATTAATTCTTATATTTTTGTATAAGAATTTAGATAGAGCTTTAAATTAATATGATAAAATAGTTTAATCAAAAGTAAAATATAAATTTTAAATGTACATGTTCATATTCATCACTTAAGTATGCTAAGACATAATGTATGTATAAGTATGTTTAGGATTTAATCATATGCATGTTACATATGTGTTGACCTCATTTTTGAATGAGTCCTCAACCCCTCCATCTTAGACATAGGACTCCTCTTAGACTTTAAGAGATCTTTAGTCCTAAGACACATCTAGTGATTAGGTGGACACTCAACCTAACCCTAGAGACTTAGAAGAGTTAGCCATAGGAGTAGGTCATGCCTTAGGGGTGTTAGGAAAATTTGCCTACTCTATAGCTTGGACCACTTTCCTTACTTCCTTCCTTCAATTCAAACTCCAAATCAAATCAACATCAAACCTAAATCAATTCTAGCCTAATTGATTTTCTCCAAATTCAAATCAATTCCATATGATTGAAACCCATGATTGAAATTCCAAATTCCAAATCTTGCCTAAGCCCTTTGATTTCCCTTCATGGACTTAGCCAAAATAATCTTTAAATCAATTCAAATTCATGAAATTTTCTCATAACTGATTTATATTCTCATTTATATTCACATATATAAATGAAATATAAATTCAAATCAATCAAATCAAAATCCCAAATTCAAATTTCTAATTCAAAATCTTTTCTAAGCCCTTTGATTTCCATCTTAAGGACTTATCCTAAATCATCTTCAAATCAAATCAAATTCATTAAATTTTCTCACAACCCATTTATATTCTAATTTATATTCACATATATAAATGAAATATAAATTCAAATCAATCAAACTAAATTCAAAATTCAATTTCAATTTATAAATCTTTCCTAAGTCACTTTGATTTTCTCTTAAGGACTTAGCCTGGATCATGTTCAAATCACTTCAAACTCATGAAATTTTCTCATAACTCATTTATATTCTCATTTATATTCACATATATAATGAAATATAAATTCAAATCAATAAAACTAATTCCAAAATTCAAGTTCAAATTCAATCAAAATCTAACCTATGCCTTTCAAGTCAAATTCTTGAACTTAGCCAAATCAACTTCAAATCAAGCCAAACTTTTGATTTTCCTTCATGATTCAATCAATCCTTCAATCATGAATCCAAATATAAATACAAACTTCAATCACTTAACCAAAATTCAATTCAAAAATCAAGCCAAAATTCATTTTATGTTCACCCTTTGAACTTGAATTTGTCAAATGAATCAAAACCCATTTGACTTCAAACCACTTGCAAATGGATTTATATTTCAATTATAAGTCCATATGTAAGTTCAATCAAACTCAAATTAAGCTTTGCCCAAGCCATTTGACCCACTTAGGCTCATTTGACCCAAAGTGACCTAAAATACCCTTATAAGGTAAATTTTAATCCTAACCAATTGGATTGAATCAAACTCAGCTAAGCCTCTCATCATGATCAACAATCATCATGAGATGATCAATCACTCAAATTGGGTCAAACCAAGTCAAACCTAAGGGTTGACCAAGTCAACACTTAGCTAAATTGAAATCCAACAAAGCCAAAATCCATCATAGGCCAAATTGATTGAAATCAATGGTCTAAGTTAATTCATGATCAATGTTTAAACTTGACCAAGTCAACATTTGAGCCTGACCTAGCCCAGTTGGCCACTTGACCCAAGTTGACCCAACTTGACCTAAAAAGTCAAAATGTGTCAAAACTTGATCTAAGCCAAATTGATTAAAACCAATGGGTCAAGTTCATTCTAAATCACTTGTTGAACATGACCAAGCCTTAATTAGCCAACTAGACCTAACTTAGCCCAATTGACCTTGAACCCAACTTAACCTAAAGGAGATCCAAATTCAAACTTAACCAAAATTGATTGGAAATAAAGATACCAATCCACTTCATATGACTAACCAAACCTAAACCTACCCATGACCTAGCTCAAATAGGTTAAATTGGTCAAATTGGTCAACTTGGCCCATTTGACCTAAATGAAGTCATATGAACTAAATTCAAACCTAAACCAAATTGAATCAAACCAAAGCCACCAAAATATTTCAAATGGTCATATGAACTTGACCCAACCCTTGGTTTGACCCAGTTTGACCAATTGGTCAACTTGACCTAAGTTGACCCATTTTGACCTAAATGGGTCAACATGAGTCAAATTAACTCCAAATCCATTGAAACTTGGCCAAACCTATTTTCTTAACATACCAAACATACTCAAATTCAAAAATCAGCCAAATGACTATTTTACTCCTATGCCATAGGATAAATTATGGCCAATTCCACTTAAAATTTGGTCAAGTCCTCTTCATACCCACTTGGCACTCTCATAGTGGATCAAGTGAACACTAGAGAGGGTGGTGCACCCAACCCAATGGGTTTGGGTCAGCCAAACCCAACCCAATGGCCAAACTGACCATGTGCATTGAAATGGACACATGGCAAACCTCTTCCCACTCAATTGAAGCATATGGCCACTTCACCATTCCACTCCTTGGCCAAAATTGAAGTCAAGGGCATCTTAAACAGCCTAACAAACCCTTCGAATTAGGGCAATTGATCAAAAATGGCTTCTCCTTGCTCGACCGTCTGATTGCCAAAGGGGGAGATATACTCCCTTTAATTCACTCTCATTCCAAGAGAGCCATTATCAATTGAGTGTTAGGAAGCCAGAGGAGCCATTTGCAAGTGATCCTAAGCTTTTTAGAGGGAGATTGAAAGTTCATCTTCTCAGTGTTCATACACTGAAAACAAGGGAGCTAAGCTTGATTGCCAACTTACTCCACACTCAAAATCAGTGCAATCCATTTTGCAAGCTCCATCAGTGAGCTCAATCGAACTCACCTAAAATCTTTCCTAAGCACCAAATGCAGAGGAGGAGTGTTCTAGACCAAAGTCGAACTCAATTGGAGGAGGAGTTGGTCCATAGGAGAAGTTACTCAACCTCAACCCATCAAACTTTCAGCAAAGCTTCATCTAAACCAGACGAAGCTTCTCCAAGAGAATCTAGCATCGACGATCACCTCCGACGAGGTTAGCCATTTTATGAGTTTAATTTTAATGTGTGTTGGTCCTTTGTGAAAAGAATTTTAATCCCATAAAATTTTGGCTGTTAGATGTGCTTTCCATTTGGTTTAGATGGTGTGGGCTAAATTTTAGCCCAATCCGAGCTCAATCGAGCTCGGATCTTACCCTAGAACATGGACGACCTCCATTGCTCACTGGGGATAATAGGGACGGATCTCTGGCCACCCATCAGCACATTTTGGATGGACAGCCAAGATTAAAATGAATAATATATTTATATTTACTCCTCTGATCCACAGTTTTAATCTCAGCAGTCCGATCCTTGATCGGACTGCTGAGGAGAAAGCACGTAGCGCCGTCGCCATGCGATGCTACGATGTGACTGGTTAAATACTCAATCAGGAAGCAACGCGTGTAAAGCGCATTCCATGTTAGCGGCATGCGTGGTGCCAGTGGATTAATAATATGATTAGGGAATTGTTTAATTCCTAATTAATCACCTGAACTTCTAAAATTCATATCTCAACATAGAAAAATCAAAAAAATATGAAATAAGTTGCATTAGAAAGATAATTGAACATAAAATATTCTAAAATTGATTTTGATTAATTTTGAATAGTTATTTTCCCTGAATTTGGGTTTCATTGGGAATGATAATTTGTTAATTACTCTTTAATTAATTCACTGATTAATCCCAAAATTCTTGGGTGTAATTAGATGGATGACTTCTGCTTCCCCTAATTCTCTTGGGATTTATTGGTGGCTTAATTAAGGGAATTGAAGTTCAGTCCTTAATCACTCCCTTAATGTAATTAGGCTTAATTAAGGGTATAATTAGTAATTTAACCCTCTGATTGAGCCAATTAAGTTTTGATTAAGTGAATGTGAGGTTTAGGGAATAATTTTAGGATACTCTCCTTAAGATATTTCTTAAATCCCCTTTATTTTTTAATCTTATCTTAATTAAAGGTTAATTCATTAATTATCCCCTTAATTAATTTCATAAAATTCTAAAACTTTCCACAACTCAATTAATTCTTCTTGGGTAGATGCTTAGGTGTTCAAGAGCCTAAGTACAATTAAGGAAATACAAATTCAACTCATATGTGTGAGGGGTGTTTTGAAATTACTTAAGTTAAACCCCGTAGCTTAATTAATCATTAATCATGAGCCAAATTGCATTAGGCCCTTTTCCTCCTAGGTGCATTGCTGGTTTAAATTCGTTGTATGGCTTTATGTCATCTCATTCGCTCATAATTATTTGATTAACTATGCTAAGGTGGTATAGGTAAGGGGTAATTAACATGCTTAATTCATACCTTAACCTTATCAAAATATAAAATGAATCTAATCACCTAAAAATTGAACAAAAATATCAAATATATGTGAGAATGGGTTAGGAACACCAAACTCACCTCACATTTTCCAAATTAAATCAAACTCAAAATCAAACAAAAATCACATTAAACAAACTTTATTTTGCTTTAAGATTTCTTATTTCATGAGATTGTCTTTAGGAATTAATTAAGGTGAATGTGTTTACATGCTTTCATTACTTTAGTTCCTTCATAACATGCTAAATGTGTATGTCACATGATTTCATACATTTATGCTTTTCAAAAATCAAATTTAAAATGAAAATGTTTCCTTTATGTCAAATTACATATTTTGGCTAAAGTAAGAATATGAGTGGTTATTATCACTATTAAATCCAAATTATTTTCAAAACATATGAATCAATTATCAAAATTGAAAGTGTGTTACTTATATCTTACTTATAAGTTTCCTTTATGTCAAATTACATATTTTGGCTAAAGTAAGAATATGAGTGGTTATTATCACTATTAAATCCAAATTATTTTCAAAACATATGAATCAATTATCAAAACTGAAAGTGTGTTACTTATATCTTACTTATAAGTTTGCATATGAGTAAAATATAAGGATGTGCTTAGTGTAGTTTTCCTTCTCATCTCTTTTGGTATAGTTTTGAATAGGATTTGGCAAAGTGTATAGTTCATTTGAAAAGAACACAATACTTGCCTAATTCTATTTCATATTCATTCCTATGCTATGACTTAAGAAGGGCACCTACACTTACATGTATAAATTTCATAAACAAACCAAAATATAACAAATACCAACTTTTGCATTCTTTCTTTTCCATTTTTTTCTTTTGTACATATGCTTGTATTTAAGGAAAGTAGTATATTAGTCTAGACAACCCTGGGATTGCAAGGCTTTAAGTATCCCTAAGTAGATCTTGTACCTTACACCACTAGTTAACAATGGCGTCGTACTCACTTATGCCTTTCTTACATTCATATGTGCATGTGAAAATTGGATAAGAAACCCTTTTATTACTTAATGAAAATCATGCATCATAAAGTGTGATAAAAATTTCCATTTGGTATGTATAGATATGCTTAGAATTCATTTATATGCATGTTATACATGTTGGGAAAGAAATGAAGTGATGTGTATTTTGTGACCTTAACTCACTTTATTTAATCTTAAAATGCCTTTGTTTTTGAATAGGTTTGTTTAGAGTTTATCTAAACTTAGGATTAATTAAAACACATAATAAAACTTTCACTAAACAAAACTAAAACATGAATCCACTTTATAAATTACTTAGGTTAGGGAAGAAAAGAGAAGTTCTCTTCTCTTTCCCTATCTTTACAACTTAGTAATTAATTATAGGATTCACTTGAACCCAATGAAAATATAAAATAAAATCAACCCAAAATAACTAAACCACTTAAATGAAACCCTCCCCTAAGTTGAACATTCTTCACACCTAGAAAATTCTAACTTAAAGCCATAGCTAAGCATACCACATAAACCTCTAAAGCACACACATTAGGCTAAGTCACCACTTCTAACTTTTGATTAAGGCGGTGCATGATTTAATGTTGCTTTTGTTTTATAATATATATTTTAGCCTTGATGTTAGGTTGAATGTGCGTAGAATGAATGATATGATAATTTATTATAATCATTATTTTCTGCAGGGGATTGTGCTTAAGGGACGATATAATAAATAAAAATAAAAATGCTTTTGTTATGCTGGTGCTTATACCCCTAAGCATAATCTAATCGGCCAGCTGGATTTAGTCACCCATGTGTGGGGTGATAAGTCCAATATATATGCTTGGGATTTGTGTGATTGGTTTAGCTAATCTCTATTTTATAGGTATTTGCTAAATTTACTTTTTCTTTTCATGTAGTTTTTATAATTAGGATTTTGGAATTATTGTTATGGGGATTAGGATGAGCATTGGCCATAACATCTCATCTTATATACCATGTGAAGCCTTTGGAGCAACCACCTTTCAACTATCCAAAAGAAAGAACCAAAGAAGAAAGAATAAAAGAAAAATAAAAGAGAAAAGAAGAATGAAGAAATGAAGCTTGACGACCCCCATAACAGTGAGTTTCTTGCTTAATTGTACTTAATTCATTTGTAATATGGGTTATTTAAGGGTAGAGCTCAGCTACCCAATTTGTTTTCGGGTTTGTGCGGTGGTGCCTCACCACAAATGGTCTCTTATTCTTTTGCGTTAACTTTATAAACTGATTGATGATTTGTTTAGCTTGTGCATTAAGATGGCATCTTTTTTCTAGTTTCTTTCTTGCTTAATGTATGGCCTGGATATGGATTAAGTTCTTAGAAAAAAATAAATCTTCTACCAAATTTAACAATTCAAAATTAAAAATAAATAACTCATAACCTCACCTAAAGCTTGAGCTAAAATCAAGATTAAAGAATTAGCAACCCCTTAACTGAATGAGTATTTCTTTTATAATATCATGCACAAATGTATATTATTTTCACTCTTGATTGGAGGGCTTCCACCTTTGCAAGAAAAATTTGGCTTGACTTTTGAGAGCCATGGTGGAAACACACCTCCTCCCTTCTCACTGATTTTGGCAAATAATCTTATTTCTCATGCATTTGGTATATGAATCCTATAAGCCTGAGTCTAATGATTGGCCAAAAATGAAAATAAAATGTAATATGATTTGCATTAGATTTAGGTCATTTAAAACATACCCTTACATGATCTAGTCTCTTTAGAGAGTGAGTTTAAGAACTTAGTCTCTTTCTAAATAAATAATAGCTTAGTTATCTTGCTTATGCTAAAATTATATTTTGTTTATTTAAAATTATGGTGGGCCCTCAAACCTAGATTTAAGTTCGATATTTCCCTCCAGGCATAAATCCCTCTTAGACATTTTCATAATCTTGTGTTGGGGAATCATAAGCCCTAAATTTCTAAGAAAAAAGTTAACTCAAAGAAATTAAATCAATTTCAAAAATATAAAGCCCAATCATAGGATAGTTTGAGATTCTCAGTAGGTTTCCTAGCATCGTGAGCATCTCCTATTATCTTCATTTGACTTCGATAATAACTCTCTCTTTGATCAATCTCATTTGATCTTCAAAAATAATCTAATTGATTGATAGTCCTACCTATTGAAATCTTTTGAGGACAACGATCATTTACCTTAATCGAGAGTATTCCTGAGAGATCTCATTCCTTAAAATGTAATTAACTATGGGGGCTTGCCCTAGTAGGAAACTTAATGAACCCGATTTAAAATAAACCCTACTTTACTTTTTTATGTAAAGTAGGGGAAGAATCTTTGGTACACATACAGACCCATTGTCCTTAGGAGTCCTTATTGAGGTGATTAGGTCCATTGTAGGGTGGTGATTAATCTTTCGAGATAATACACCTCTTCTCAATGTCGTACCCGATCACCCTCAATAAGAATATCTGTGAAAATATTTCTATCTTCATTTTATCTCGCATAGAGCGAAGATGGACGTATATATTTTTATTCTTTAGAAATTCAAATTAAAAATTTTACCATAATCTGATGGGAAGAAATGAATAAACATGTCTTATGTGATAGTAATTAATTCCAATTAATCTTAAGATGCCTTTCTTATTGAATAAGTCTATTTAAAATGAACTTAAACTTATGATTAATTTAAAATATATAATAAGACATTCACTAAAAAGAATTGATTAATTAATATACTTTAGATGTGGATTAAGGTAGGAATAAGAGAGAGTGATCCTCTCTTTTTTTTCTCTTTATAACATTTAGTTGTTAAGAGTAAGTCAAGTGGAACAAAAGAAAATATTAAGTAAAAATTTTCAAATTAACTAAATCATTTAAAGTGAAACCATCCTTTATAATTAAATCATTTCATTCTTAGAAAATTATAATAAAGCCTAGTTATGGAATACCACACAAGCCTTAATGCACACATTTTAAAATTAAATCACCACTTTTAGTTTTATGTTAGGGTGGTGCATGGAGTGATGTATGTTTGGTTTTATGATGTATTATTATAGGCTGGATGTTAGGGTAAGTTAGGCCATGATTAGCCTAATCATATTTTCTGCAGAAGATTGTGCTTAAGGGGTGCTAAAATAAATTTGAATGCTCTCTTTTGTAGGTTGCTTAACCCCTAAGCATAATCTAAGTTAGGACAGGTGGACTTGGTTACCCATGCGAGTGCTTCCAAAATTATATTAACCTCTTGGGTTGTATGGTGTGTTTAGCTAACATTTATTTTGCAAGTGTAGTTAGATTTACTTTTTCTACTTTTAATATAATTTTGCATTAAGAATTAGGATTAATCTTATTAGAGATTAGGATGAGCAGTGGGTAGAAGGCTTTATCTTAGGAGGCCCTGTGATGCCTTTAAAGCAACTAAACCTAATGAAGAAATGAAGGAGATATGAAGAATGAAGACCCCCATAGCATTTATCCATTTATAAATTTGTAATTATTCTTTCATATACCGGGTTGTATAAGGGTAGAACTCGGCTACACATTTATCTTTTCGGGTTGTACAGCGGTACCCGACTGCACTGGCCTTTTATTCTTTCACGTTGGATATATAAATTATTTGATGTTTAGTTTATAATTACTTAATAGAAACACCATCCCTTTTCTTAGTTTCTTACTTATATGATGATTTAATTTATGGCTTGTATCCGGTTAGGCTCTTAGGAAAAAATAAATTTTCTACCCCAACTATAACTCATAACTAAATTTTCTAAATAAATCATAACCTCACATAAAGCGTAGGCATTAAATCAAGATAACTAAATGATTTAGCAACCCTTTAGCTGAATGTTGTATGCTTAATATCATACATCTATATTGCTTCACTCTTGCTAAGAGAGGGTTTCCATTCTGGCACGATAGGGGAATACTTGACCTTTCAGGGCTTCATCTATGGTGAAAAATACTTTTTTCTTTCTAATTTAGCCAATAATCTTATTTTATCATGCATTTAGACATATAAAAATCGTATGGCCTTTATCAAAATAAAGAGTCAAAAATCAAATAAAAATTGATAATATTTGCATTAGACTAAGTCATTGTTCATACCACTCATACTCTAGTCTCTTAGGGAGTGGGTTTTGAAGTCTCTTTCTAACTTATAACCATCTTACAAAATCATATGACTTAACCACATGATTTTAAACCGTAGGAGGAGTTAGCTGACTGCCACTCTATGCGGTTATAAGTCCAGTAGTCAGGTGGTTCACTCTCTCTTATAGAGGTAAACCATATACCAAACTTCGCTCAAATTTTGGACTTGCTTTGGCCCTCACTAAAGTTCTCTAAATTTAGGATCTGAGATTGATGTTTTTTTAGGCTACAAGTATAAATCCTCACCTCTTAAGTATTTCCATAATCTTGTGTTATGAGATTATAAGTCTTGTATTTCTAATAAAATTTCAACTCAAACAAATAATCCTTTTCAATTTCAAATATATAAAGCCCAACTATACGATATATTGGAATGCTCACTAAGTTTTCTAGTATCATGAGCGTTCCCTACTCATCTCCCTTGGCTTCGATAATAAGTCTCTCACATTGTGATCTATCCTATTTGACTTTTCAATATAACCAATTTGTTGATAGTCTTATCTTTAAAATCTTTGGAGACAATAATTGTCTACTTTAATCGAGAGTATTCCTAAGGAATTCACCTTTCTTATGATATAATTAGTTATGAGAGCTTACCCCCATAAGGAACTCTAAAACCCGGTTTAAATAAACCCTACTTTATTCATCCATGTAAAGTAGGAAAAAATCTCTCTGGTATATTCAAAGACCCATCATGCCTTAGGAGTCCTTATTGGGTGATTAGGTCCATTCTAGGGCAGTGATTTCTATTTTTTGAGATAGTGCACTAACCCTTAATGTCGTACTTGATCACTTCAATAAGTACATCCTCAGATCTGCATGGTGTCCCCCATATGCACACATCGAAAGTAAACACCACAAGAACAAAATTATCAAGTTAAGTGTAGAAGAAGATAAACTTTTAAAATTATATTTTTAGCATAACATGATCTTAAATTATTTATATTCAAAATTATATATAATATTTTCATATATTGGACTCAAAAGATATGTAAATAGCATACATTGAGGTGGATTTCCCCATGTGTTTGATAAGGATGAATATATATATCTGATATCTTAATATTCATGACCATAAGAAAAAAAAAGGAATACTCATCCTTAAGGAGAGTTGAATCAAATCTTCAAGCATATGGCTTGAATTTAGAGTCAAACCTTGAATATAAAGAGTTATAAAAAGTTTTCATATTTATATCTTTCAATATTAAAAGTCACATGAAGCTTGAACCTAAGCTTAACTATTCAACTTTATATGCATCTATACTAAGTTGAACTCAACTCTTGAACTTTCAGGGATAGTTTGGAAGAGTTGAAACCATGATAGTGACTTTTTTTTTGCATGAAGCTTGCATGGCTAGCCTTTAATATTTAATTTTTACTTGTTGACTAAGATTAAGCAAATTTAGGTAGATTAGAATTGAGCTAGCTTTTGTAGCCAACTTCTATATAATTAATAATATACAACTATTACATCTTCATTACAATGTATTGAAAATATACTAATCTAGTAGTAACATGAAAATACAAATTTTTATAACTAAATTGAACGTTTGTCTTAATCAAGCAAGTTGAAAAAAGGATGAGGACATCTATTCAATATTAGTATTTATTTTTAAAAATTTATTATATCACACAAAGCTCATATTCTTAGATAGTATCACTTCCTCTTCCCCTTACTTAAAAAGCTCTTTTTTGAAGAGTTGAAAGCCTTGAAATAGTAGATTTAATATGCCTAAAAGTAGTATATTCTCATATAAATAAATCAATTTTAAAATCATTGTGAATATGTAATATCATTGTAAATTTAATTGGATTCTCTTCTTCAAGTGAGGCATATTTCTATCAAATATATTATTATCATAACTTATGTTGAATTTTTATTTAATTAGTCTCTATTTCTACAAAATGAGCATTTGTCATGCTTGGTTCAGATTATTTATTATATATTTTTAAATTATTGTTCTTTATATGCAATGTTGTATATAATTGAAGAAAAAAATAAAAAAACATTAAAGATGGAATTTTGAAAAGGTGTCATGTTCTATTAACAAATAATAAGAGAGATGAACAAAATTTTCTCATCAAGTTTATTAAAAATTTATTTGATTTTGATCTGTCATTTTGCATTATTTCAATTTTAGCTTTTGGCTATTATTCTAAATGATAAAAAATGATGTGTTGATATTACTTGGCAAACTAAAAAAAGGAAGCTATATTTATGTGTCATTATAATAAAATAAAGATAAATTATTCCTCACCAAATGAGGTGGAAAGTGACCAAACTAATACTAAAGAATTAAACTATCAAGCTAAGTCTCAAACTATATTTGCTTATAACATTAGGTTACACTATTCATTTTCAAACACATATATACAATTCTCATACACAATATACATAATAAATTCAAAGAACATAACATTAAGGTCAGCATCTTCATGTCTATGAAGGAGATGAATCTTTTTGATTGAAATCATTATGTACATGGACCATTTATCAAAAAATAATGAAAATCTTCATCATGAAGAGATGGACACAATCTTTATACATGCATTGAATTTAGATTGTACTTTATCTTCTTCTTTTTTTTTTTCATTCATGAATTTTAAATATAAAAGGTCTTAAGAAATCTTATGCATGTATTTATGAATATTAAAAGTCACATTAAACATCCTAAACCTACAATCGACTCTTCTTCTTTTCATATATGTATCATGATTTAAACTGAACTCTTAAACTTTCAAATGTCTAGTTTAGATGAGTGAGAATCATGCTTGGATTTTGTTTTTTTCAAAGAACTTGCAAGATTACCCTTCTAATGCTTGAAATTAACTCGTTAGAATTAAACTAGCATATTTATTATAATGCATCAAACATAATATAACATTATAGATGCAACATAAAAATATAAACTACTAGAATTGTGCTTATTCCATGCTTTAATTAAGAAAATTTAAAAAAAGAGAGAAGTTATTCATTCAATCTTTTTTTTTTCTTCAATTTTTTATTGTCTTTTATTAAGTTGACATCTTTGTTGGTTCACATCATCATGAGCTTCTTGATATTGAGGAATTATAAGATATTTTTAATAACTTTCTTAATCTTTACTCAATTCTCCCAATTAATAGATTCCCCTAATTAATAGAGCAAAACGTAGTGGTAGTAGTTAATAACCTACTAAAGAAATAAAAGATACCCCTCTTTGATGAATAAATTAAAGTGATGTGGTCATCCTGATTTTTTTTATTTTTTTTATTTTTTTTATTTTTTTTATATCTCTCCATCTTTTTATAGCATCAAAATTGATAATATAGAAGGAGAAGAAATTGGAGGTTGTCCCTCCAACATTACCACTAACACACTTAAGTGGAGAAACATATTAATTGTCATTTCTAATAGTGACTGTAAGGATACTAAGCCATAAAGTCAAAACAAGGATGAGCTTGAATTATAGCTAGTGTTAGAAAATAGTTTATTGGAGATATCCTAGTAAATATATTAAAGTTTTGGTGTCTTACCCGACCTTTGAGCACCCAATGGAGGCTAATGAGGAAGGTATGCTACAAATTCTTAGTTATTATATATGTTGTAATTTTATGCATTTACTTAAACTTTTTATTTACATAAGCTTAAATATCTTTAAGTTATAAAAGGATGTTGAAATTATTACAATAAAGCCACCCACTTGCCCTAAAAGATATTTCCTAAGGAATTGGAATGTCACCTTTAATTTTCATATGGCAGAGATGTTTATGCCTTGAAAAATCATAAACAAGCAAAAAATGATGGATGATCTTGTTCACAATGTAAAGAAGCAACCATTAAATGTGACAAACAACTTTAGACTCTTAAACCATTAACCATCAAAAGGTAAATGAGGATTCTAAGTCATCTCCAAAGTATTTTAAGGACTCGTATAACTACATGTCATGATTCCATGCTATGATAAGTAGCTTAAGTTTATGACATGATTATAATCCAGTTATTTCTCTTTAGTTATATCTTTTCACCACTATGTGTGCATTTTCCTAAGTTTTTTTTATTGTGATCAGTGTTAACATAAACATTCCATAATTTGAATATTCCATCACTAGTTAAGAATAGTTATGCTCATTCATATGGTGAAAAGTTCTTACAAATAAAATGCTCATTAAGGAGAAAGATTGGAGATTTAGTTATTTGTATTATCTTTGCACTAAGGCCTATTGCAACATTAAAGAGGTTTAAAATTTAGTTATAAGGCTTATGATTCAATATTAAGAAGGTTGACAGAATAAATAAAATAAAATGAATAGGCTTTGACCAATGTATCATGGATTTAATTTTGATTAGAGAATTGTAAAAGTAAAATAAATGTTGATCTAGATCCAATATATCCTTATATTATAAATATTTTTTTGAATATTTCATGAATGTATTTTTGAGCTAAGATTGTACTTAAATAGGATATTTTTAGTGTGTGTGTATTATTTTGAATTAGTGCACTCTAGCTTGGACCTCTTTCTTCAAGAATATTTATGTATATGTATACCCTTTTTATAATATAATAATCATTATTCTCTCATTATATTTTTGATAGAGAATTTTGAATTTATATACCTCATAATACATATAATTAACTAAATATCCTTGTTATTTATTTTCTTTAAAAAATATACCTAAAAATTAGCTTATTTAAATGAGATTATTCCCAATAGAGATTTCCTCTTATATTTACTGATTACTCATTGAACTTCGAGCCACTCAAAAATGAATTGAATTATTTTGAATATGAACCTAGTTTGAATCTTGGTTCAAACATTATTTGAATGAAGTTTGAACCTTTTTTTTAGTCACGCTTTGATTCTTGTTCAAATATGTAGTTCTTCATTCGAAGGTATTGTTGAGACTGATGATTTGTAAAGGAGAAGAGTTCATAGAATCATCGACGTGCAATAAAGCTCATTGTCATGGAACTAGCAATGCGTAATGGAGAAAAAGAGTTCACAAGTCTGATGGTGTGCTACAAAGCTCAATGAAAAAGGCATGACAAGATGATAGTACGAGAAAGAGAAGAGGAGTTTATGGGACTATCCATAAGCAATGGAGCTCATCGGGGAACACATTGTGGGACTACTAGTGTGCAATGGAACTCAAAGGCAAGGCATCACATATTTGACTCATAAAAGATAAATGGTGTTCGCTATGATGAAGCTCATGAGGACGGTATACAAACCTCGCTATCATAAGATCAATGATGTGCAAAGTAACAAATGAGTTATGGTATCAGTGATATTTAAAATAATGTTAAAATTTTAGTTCAAATTATTTACTATATATTTTCATGAATAAGATAATAATTTCATTTGAAAAAATCTTTAGATTTATTTTTTTAAAGATAAATAATAAAATAATTTTGACAAATTATGAGATAAAGTCAAAAAAAAAAAATTCGATGTCATGATTTTCTTGATGCAATTGGAGAATATATTTAATTTTTTATAACAAAATCTGCCGCCACATTAATGTCCGGCAGTGCTGACTCCCTCACCAACCCCGTTTAGGAAACACGCTATTACTACTATTGCCACACACC